>OX359279.1:15461065-16122130 GCA_947179155.2 Hedera helix | reverse complement strand
AATCCTATCACTCTCGCATTGAAAACAATGCGTACAACACACACAAGTCTTCATTTGAGGAACCTTGCTATTCGTTTCGTTATTTGCTTAAAATTTGCAAACAAATAGGTGATTAAGAGTCATATTACTTTGTTATACATTGGTTAGCCTCAAAAGGAGCAATCCTATCCCTCTCGCATTGAAAACACTGCGTGCAACGCACACAAGTCTTCATTTGAGGAAACTTGCTATTCGTTTCGTTATTTCCTCAAAATATGCAAACAAATAGGTGATTAGGAGTCATATTACGTCGTTATACATCGGTTAGCCTCAAAAGGAGCAATCCTATCACTCTCGAATTGAAAATAATGCGTACAACGCACACAAGTCTTCATTTGAGGAACCTTTCTATTCCTTTCGTTATTTCCTCAAAATTTGCAAACAGATAGGTGATTAAGAGTCATATTACCTCGTTATACATCGGTTAGCCTGAAAAGGAGCAATCCTATCACTCTCTCATAGAAACCAATGCGTATAACGCACAAAAGTCTTCATTTGAGAAACCTTGCTATTCGTTTCGTTATTTGCTTAAAATTTGCAAACAAATAAGTGATTAAGAGTCATATTACTTTGTTATACATTGGTTAGCCTCAAAAGGAGCAATCCTATCCCTCCCGCGTTGAAAACACTGCGTGCAACGCACACAAGTCTTCATTTGAGGAAACTTGCTATTCGTTTTGTTATTTCTCAAAATAAGCAAACAAATAGGTGATTAGGAGTCATATTACGTTGTTATACATCGGTTAGTCTCAAAAGGAGCAATCCTATCACTCTCGAATTGAAAATAATGCGTACAACGCACACAAGTCTTCATTTGAGGAACCTTGCTATTCGTTTCGTTATTTGCTTAAAATATGAAAACAAATAAGTGATTAGGAGTCATATTACTTCGTTATACATCGGTTATCCTCAAAAGGAGCAATCCTATCACTCTCGCATTGAGAACAATGCGTACAACGCACACAAGTCTTCATTTGAGGAACCTTGCTATTTGTTTTGTTATTTCCTCAAAATTTATAAACAAATGGGTGCTTAAGAGTCATATTACTTCGTTATACATCGGTTAGCCTCAATAGGGGCAATCCTATCACTCTCACATTATAAATAATGCGTACAACGCACACAAGTCTTCATTTGAGGAAACTTGCTATTCGTTTCATTATTTCCTTAAAATATGCAAACAAATAGGTGATTAGCAGTCATATTACGTCGTTATACATCGGTTAGCCTCAAAAGGAGCAATCCTATCACTCTCGAATTGAAAATAATGCGTACAACGCACACAAGTCTTCATTTGAGGAACCTTGCTATTCGTTTCGTTATTTGCTTAAAATTTGCAAACAAATAGGTGATTAAGAGTCATATTACTTTGTTATACATCGGTTAGCCTCAAAAGGAGCAATCCTATCCCTCTCGCATTGAAAACACTGTGTGCAACGCACACAAGTCTTTATTTGAGGAAACTTGCTTTTCGTTTTGTTATTTCCTTAAAATATGCAAACAAATAGATGATTAGGAGTCATATTACGTCGTTATACATCGGTTAGCCTCAAAAGGAGCAATTCTATCACTCTCGAATTTAAAATAATACGTACAACGCACAAAAGTCTTCATTTCAGGAACCTTGCTATTCGTTTCGTTATTTGCTTAAAATATGAAAACAAATACGTGATTAAGAGTCATATTACTTCGTTATACATCGGTTATCCTCAAAAGGGGCAATTGTATCACTCTCGCATTGAAAACAATGCGTACAACGCACACAATCTTCATTTGAGGAAATTTGCTATTCGTTTCGTTATTTCCTTAAAATATGCAAACAAATAGGTGATTAGGAGTCATATTACTTCGTTATTCATCGGTTAGCCTCAAAAGGAGCAATCCTATCACTCTCGCATTGAATATAATGCGTACAACGCACACAAGTCTTCATTTGAGGAACCTTGCTATTCGTTACGTTATTTCCTCAAAATTTGCAAACAGATAGGTGATTAAGAGTCATATTACTTCGTTATACATCGGTTAGCCTCAAAAAGAGCAATCCTATCACTTTCGCATTGTAAACAATGCGTACAACGCACACAAGTCTTCATTTGAGGAACCTTGCTATTCGTTTCGTTATTTGCTTAAAATTTGCAAACAAATAGGTGATTAAGAGTCATATTACTTCTTTATACATCGGTTAGCCTCAAAAGGAGCAATCCTATCACTCTCGCATTGAAAACAATGCGTACAACGTACACAAGTCTTCATTTGAGGAAAATTGTTATTCGTTTCGTTACTTGCTTTAAATATGCAAACAAATAGGTGATTAGGAGTCATATTACTTCTTTATACATCGGTTAGCCTCAAAAGGAGCAATCCTATCACTCTCGCATTGAAAACAATGCGTACAACGCACACAAGTATTTATTTGAGGAACCTTGCTATTCGTTTCGTTATTTGCTTAAAATATGGAAACAAATAGGTGATTAAGAGTCATATTACTTCGTTATACATCGGTTAGCTTCAAAAGGAGCAATCCTATCACTCTCGCATTGAAAACAATGCGTACAACGCACACAAGTCTTCATTTGAGGAAAATTGCTATTCGTTTCGTTACTTGCTTTAAATATGCAAACAAATAAGTGATTAGGAGTCATATTACTTCTTTATACATCGGTTAGCCTCAAAAGGAGCAATCCTATCACTCTCGTATTGAAAACAATGCGTACAACGCACACAAGTATTCATTTGAGGAACCTTGCTATTCGTTTCGTTATTTCCTCAAAATTTGCAAATAGATAGGTGATGAAGAGTCATATTACTTCGTTATACATCAGTTAGCCTAAAAAAGACCAATACTATCACTCTCGCATTGAAAACAATGCGTACAACGCACACAAGTCTTCATTTGAGGAACCTTGCAATTCTTTTCGTTATTTCCTGAAAATTTGAAAACAAGTAGGTGATTAAGAGTCATATTACTTCGTTATACATCGGTTATCCTCAAAAGGAGCAATCCTATCACTCTCGCATTGAGAACAATGCGTACAACGCACACAAGTTTTCATTTGAGGAACCTTGCTATTTGTTTTGTTATTTCCTCAAAATTTATAAACAAATGGGTGCTTAAGAGTCATATTACTTCGTTATACATCGGTTAGCGTCAATAGGGGCAATCCTATCACTCTCACATTATAAATGATGCGTACAACGCACACAAGTCTTCATTTGAGGAAACTTGCTATTCGTTTCGTTATTTCCTTAAAATATGCAAACAAATAGGTGATTAGCAGTCATATTACGCCGTTATACATCGGTTATCCTCAAAAGGGGCAATTCTATCACTCTCGCATTGAAAACAATCCGTACAACGCACCCAATCTTCATTTGAGGAAATTTGCTATTCGTTTTGTTATTTCCTTAAAATATGCAAACAAATAGGTGATTAGGAGTCATATTACTTTGTAATTCATCGGTTAGCCTCAAAAGGAGCAATCCTATCACTCACGCATAGAAAACAATGCGTACAACGCACACAAGTTTTCATTTGAGGAACCTTGCTATTCGTTTCGCTATTTCCTCAAAATTTGCAAACAAGTAGGTGATTAAGAGTCATATTACTTCGTTATACATCGGTTGGCCTCAAAAGGTGCAATCCTATCACTCTCGCATTGAAAACAATGCGTACAACGCACACAAGCCTTCATTTGAGGAACCACGCTATTCGTTTCGTTATTTGCTTAAAATATGAAAACAAATAGGTCCTTAAGAGTCATATTACTTCGTTATACATCGGTTAGCCTCAAAAGGAGCAATCCCATCATTCTCGCATAGAAAACAGTGCGTACAACGTACTTAAGTCTTCATTTCAGGAGCCTTGCTATTCGTTTCGTTATTTCCTCAAAATTTGCAAAACAGTAGGTGACTAAGAGTCATATTACTTCGTTATACAGCGGTTAGCCTCAAAAGGACCAATCCTATCACTCTCGCATTGGAAACGATGCGTACAACGCAAACTAGTCTTCATTTGAGGAACCTTGCTAATCGTTTAGTTATTTGCTTAAAATATGCAAACATATAGGTGATTAAGAGTCATATTACTTCAATACACATCAGTTAGCCTCAAAAGGAGCAATCCTATCACTCACGCGTTGAAAACAATGTGTACAACGCACACAAGTCTTCATTTGAGGAACCTTGTTATTCGTTTCGTTATTTCCTCAAAATTTGCAAACAAGTAGGTGATTAGGAGTCATGTTACTTCGTTATACATCGGTTAGCCTCAAAAGGAGCAATCCCATCACTCTCGCATTGAAAACAATGCGTACAACGCACACAAGTCTTCATTTGAGGAACCTTGCTATTCTTTTCGTTATTTCCTGAAAATTTGAAAACAAGTAGGTGATTAAGAGTCATATTACTTCATTATACATCGGTTAGCCTTAAAAGGAGCAATCCTATCACTCTCGCATTGAAAACAATGCGTACAACGCACACAAGTCTGCATTTGAGGAACCTTGCTATTCGTTTCATTATTTGCTGAAAATATGCAAACAAATAGGTAATTAAGAGTCATATTACTTCGTTATATATTAGTTAGCCTCGAAATGAGCAATCCTATCACTCTCGCATTGAAAATAATGCGTACAACGCACACAAGTCTTCATTTGAGGAACTTTGCTATTCTTTTCGTTATTTCCTCAAAATTTGCAAACAAATAGGTGATTAAGAGTCATATTACTTCGTTCTACATATATTAGCCTCAAAAGGGGCAATCCTATCACACTCACATTGAAAACATTGCATACAACGCACACAATCTTCATTTGAGGAAATTTGCTATTCGTTTCGTTATTTCCTTAAAATATGCAAACAAATAGGTGATTAAGAGTCATATTACTTCGTTATACATCGGTTATCCTCAAAAGGGGCAATTCTTTCACTCTCGCATTAAGAACAATGCGTACAACGCATACAAGTCTTCATTTGAGGAACCTTGCTATTTGTTTTGTTATTTCCTCAAAATTTATAAACAAATAGGTGCTTAAGAGTCATATTACTTCGTTATACATCGGTTATCCTCAAAAGGATCAATCCTATCACTCTCGCATTAAAAATAATGCGTACAACGCACACAACTCTTCATTTGAGGAAACTTGTTAATCGTTTCGTTATTTCCATAAAATATGCAAACAAATAGGGGATTATGAGTCATATTACTTCGTTATTCATCGGTTAGCCTCAAAAGGAGTAATCCTATCACTCGCGCATTGAAAACAATGCGTACAACGCAGACAAGTCTTCATTTGAGGAACCTTGCTATTCGTTTCGTTATTTGCTTAAAATATGCAAACAAATAGGTGCTTAAGAGTCATATTACTTCGTTATACATCGGTTAGCCTCAAAAGGAGCAATCCTATCACTCTCGCATTGAAAACGATGCGTACAACGCAAACTAGTCTTCATTTGAGGAACCTTACTATTCGTTTCGTTTTTTGCTTAAAATTTGCAAACAAATAGGTGATTAAGAGTCATATTACTTTGTTATACATCGATTAGCCTCAAAAGGAGCAATCCTATCCCCCTCGCATTGAAAACACTGCGTGCAACGCACACAAGTCTTCATTTGAGGAACCTTGCTATTCGTTTCGTTATTTCCTTAAAATATGCAAACAAATAGGTGATTAGGAGTCATATTACTTCGTTATACATCGGTTAGCCTCAAAAGGAGCAATCCTATCACTCTCGCATTGTAAACAATTCGTTCAATGCACACAAGTCTGCATTTGAGGAACCTTGCTATTCGTTTCGTTATTTGCTGAAAATATGGAAACAAATAGGTAATTAAGAGTCATATTACTTCGTTATATATTAGTTAGCCTCAAAAGGAGCAATCCTATCCCTCTCGCATTGAAAACACTGCGTGCAACGCACACAAGTCTTCATTTGAGGAAACTTGCTATTCGTTTCGTTATTTCCTTAAAATATGCAAACAAATAAGTGATTATGAGTCATATTACTTCTTTATACATCGGTTAGCCTCAAAAGAAGCAATCCTATCACTCTCGATTTGAAAATAATGCGAAGAACGCACACAAGTCTTCATTTGAGGAACCTTGCTATTCGTTTCGTTATTTCCTCAAAATTTGCAAACAAGTAGGTGATTAAGAGTCATATTACTTCGTTATACATCGGTTAGCCTCAAAATGACCAATCCTATCACTCTCGCATTGAAAACGAGGCGTACAACGTAAACTAGTCTTCATTTGAGGAACCTTGCTAATCGTTTAGTTATTTGCTTAAAATATGCAAACAAAGACGTGATTAAGAGTCATATTACTTCAATACACATCAGTTAGCCTCAAAAGGTGCAATCCTATCACTCTCGCATTGAAAACAATGAGTACAACGCACACAAGTCTTCATTTGAGGAACCTTGTTATTCGTTTCGTTATTTCCTAAAAATTTGCAAACAAGTAGGTGATTAGGAGTCATATTACTTCGTTATACATCGGTTAGCCTCAAAAGGAGCAATCCCATCACTCTCGCATTGAAAACAATGCGTACAACGCACACAAGTCTTCATTTGAGGAACCTTGTTATTCTTTTCGTTATTTCCTGAAAATTTGAAAACAAGTAGGTGATTAAGAGTCATATTACTTCGTTATACATCGGTTACCCTTAAAAGGAGCAATCCTATCACTCTCGCATTGAAAACAATGCGTACAACGCACACAAGTCTTCATTTGAAAAACCTTGCTATTCTTTTCGTTATTTCCTGAAAATTTGAAAATAAGTAGGTGATTAAGAGTCATATTACTTCGTTATATATTAGTTAGCCTCGAAATGAGCAATCCTATCACTCTCGCATTGAAAATAATGCGTACAACGCACACAAGTCTTCATTTGAGGAACTTTGCTATTCTTTTCGTTATTTCCTCAAAATTTGCAAACAAATAGGTGATTAAGAGTCATATTACTTCGTTCTACATATATTAGCCTCAAAAGGGGCAATCCTATCACACTCACATTGAAAACATTGCGTACAACGCACACAATCTTCATTTGAGGAAATTTGCTATTCGTTTCGTTATTTCCTTAAAATATGCAAACAAATAGGTGATTAAGAGTCATATTACTTCGTTATACATCGGTTATCCTCAAAAGGGGCAATTCTTTCACTCTCGCATTGAGAACAATGCGTACAACGCATACAAGTCTTCATTTGAGGAACCTTGCTATTTGTTTTGTTATTTCCTCAAAATTTATAAACAAATAGGTGCTTAAGAGTCATATTACTTCGTTATACATCGGTTATCCTAAAAAGGATCAATCCTATCACTCTCGCATTAAAAATAATGCGTACAACGCACACAACTCTTCATTTGAGGAAACTTGCTATTTGTTTCGTTATTTCCATAAAATATGCAAACAAATAGGTGATTATGAGTCATATTACTTCGTTATTCATCGGTTAGCCTCAAAAGGAGTAATCCTATCACTCGCGCATTGAAAACAATGCGTACAACGCATACAAGTCTTCATTTGAGGAACCTTGCTATTCGTTTCATTATTTGCTTAAAATATGCAAACAAATAGGTGGTTAAGAGTCATATTACTTCGTTATACATCGGTTAGCCTCAAAATGAGCAATCCTATCACTCTCGCATTGAAAACGATGCGTACAACGCAAACTAGTCTTCATTTGAGGAACCTTACTATTCGTTTCGTTTTTTGCTTAAAATTTGCAAACAAATAGGTGATTAAGAGTCATATTACTTTGTTATACATCGATTAGCCTCAAAAGGAGCAATCCTATCCCTCTCGCATTGAAAACACTGCGTGCAACGCACACAAGTCTTCATTTGAGGAACCTTGCTATTCGTTTCGTTATTTCCTTAAAATATGCAAACAAATAGGTGATTAGGAGTCATATTACTTCGTTATACATCGGTTAGCCTCAAAATGAGCAATCCTATCACTCTCGCATTGTAAACAATGCGTTCAATGCACACAAGTCTGCATTTGAGGAACCTTGCTACTCGTTTCGTTATTTGCTGAAAATATGGAAACAAATAGGTAATTAAGAGTCATATTACTTCGTTATATATTAGTTAGCCTCAAAAGGAGCAATCCTATCCCTCTCGCATTGAAAACACTGCGTGCAACGCACATAAGTCTTCATTTGAGGAAACTTGCTATTCGTTTAGTTATTTCCTTAAAATATGCAAACAAATAAGTGATTAGGAGTCATATTACTTCGTTATACATCGGTTAGCCTCAAAAGAAGCAATCCTATCACTCTCGATTTGAAAATAATGCGAACAACGCACACAAGTCTTCATTTGAGGAACCTTGCTATTCGTTTCGTTATTTCCTCAAAATTTGCAAACAAGTAGGTGATTAAGAGTCATATTACTTCGTTATACATCGGTTAGCCTCAAAATGACCAATCCTATTACTCTCGCATTGAAAACGAGGCGTACAACGTAAACTAGTCTTCATTTGAGGAACTTTGCTAATATTTTAGTTATTTGCTTAAAATATGCAAACAAATACATGATTAAGAGTCATATTACTTCAATACACATCAGTTAGCCTCAAAAGGTGCAATCCTATCACTCTCGCATTGAAAACAATGAGTACAACGCACACAAGTCTTCATTTGAGGAACCTTGTTATTCGTTTCGTTATTTCCTCAAAATTTGCAAACAAGTAGGTGATTAGGAGTCATATTACTTCGTTATACATCGGTTAGCCTCAAAAGGAGCAATCCCATCACTCTCGCATTGAAAACAATGTGTACAACGCACACAAGTCTTCATTTGAGGAACCTTGTTATTCTTTTCGTTATTTCCTGAAAATTTGAAAACAAGTAGGTGATTAAGAGTCATATTACTTCGTTATACATCGGTTAGCCTCAAAAGGAGCAATCCCACCACTCTCGCATTGAAAACAATGCGTACAACGCACACAAGTCTTCATTTGAAAAACCTTGCTATTCTTTTCGTTATTTCCTGAAAATTTGAAAATAAGTAGGTGATTAAGAGTCATATTACTTCGTTATACATCCGTTAGCCTCAAAAGGAGCAATCCTATCACTCTCGCATTGAAAACAATGCGTACAACGCACACAAGTCTGCATTTGAGGAACCTTGCTATTCGTTTCATTATTTGCTTAAAATATGCAAACAAATAGGTAATTAAGAGTCATATTATTTCGTTATACATTCGTTAGCCTCAAAAGAAGCAATCCTATCACTCTCGCATTGAAAGTAATGTATACAACGCACACAAGTCTTCATTTGAGGAACCTTACTATTCGTTTCGTTATTTCCTCAAAATTTGCAAACAACTAGGTGATTAAGAGTCATATTACTTCGTTCTACATATGTTAGCCTCAAAAGGGGCAATCTTATCACTCTCGCATTGAAAACAACGCATACAACGCACTGTTGGTTTGTAATATTCATAGACGCAATCAAATTGCATAAAATTAGCGGAAGCATGGTAAAATCAAATTTAAAATTTTACAAACCATAATCTAGGATCGACATTTATGCGCAATTATTAATTAATAAAGAAGAAGTTAGAGATATACCCTTGTAGAACTCAAAGCTTCAACGGTTACAAGTTCACCTCCAAATCCTTCACGATCTCCTTGAATTTCACTGATTGGATTCCAACGATCAATGTTAGCCACCCAAGTGTTTGGCCTCTAGAGGTGATCCACCAAGGAATAACAATAATCCAAGAAGTGGGTGATGGGAAACCCTAATTTTCTCTCTCTAGAGAATATGTGAGTACTCTCCCAATACTTGTGGAAGTGTATGTGTGTAACCCTAATCCATAATAAGACTTCTCTTATTTATAGACTTAGTAAACCCTCCTAACACCTTTAGGAATAGGGTTTTTAATTAAACTCCTAATCTAATTAGGATCATAATTAATTTAATATAATAATTATAATTCCTAAACTATTTAGGAACTTAATTATCAATTATGAGAGTACTCTTATTAATTAATTCCTAAACCATTTAGGAACTAAATAATAATAATAATAGTAATAATAATAATAAGACTCCTCTTATTAATTTATAATTAGTATTTCCAAAATACTAAATAATAAATATTAAGCTATTTAATTTATTCTATCCACATAGTATAAATTAAATATACTTAATTCATTATTACAATTATGTCATTTACTTCTTAAATAATTATTTTTCTTTTGCGGTGTGACCCTTTAGTTTCTCCATATTAAACCGGTTATAGAATAAATTAATTAGAACTACTCTAATCTTATTTATTAAATAAATTAAACTATTTAATTCATTTAAATAAATAATATTTATTCCATAATAAGGGTAAGCCCCCTTAGCGATCAACGACTTTCCAGATAATATAGATTTCAACATTTAATCACAAAAGAACCTATTCAGCGAATAGTTACCGTACAATTCAATCCTTCTACCTCACAACGTCCCAATCAAATATAAGACATGGTATAACTGTCAAGTCTTATTTTTATTTGATTATATGCATTTCGATCCTTAAATGAATAACTCTAATTAATGTAAATTAGAAACTACTTTCTAATTTTCATTCTGCCTTAGCCAAGGACTACTGAGTTGTCATTTATCGAATCGCATAGGACATTCTCTTCTTTTACTAGAAGTGGTAGATTCTTTGTTGATCATTCACCTATCTCTATGTATGACTTATTATATCCGATCATACCCTTTGATACACCCTAAAGGTTTTAAGGAATATGTCAAAACATAATTCATCATACACAAGATACTATGATGATCTCAAGTCCAAGGATCACTTGTACTACTTGTTGGTTTGCAAAAATATGGCATACATATAATCAAATTATATAAGCGCAACGGAAGCAAGAAAATCAGATTTTAAAATTTTTTGTACAAACCAATAACCTGGATCTTTCTTATGCGACTATTATTAATTGAGGAAGGATAAAAAAATTTATACCTTTGTAGAACCAAGCTTCCACGGGTACAAGTTCATCTCCCTTTGATCCATCACGTTCTTCTTCAAATTCACCGATTAGATTCTACGGATCAATGTTAGCTCCCCAAATGTTGAGCCTCTAGAGGTGATCCACCAAGAGATCTATGAATTAAAGAAGTGGATCTTGGTTTCTCCAAACCATGGGTGGCTAGCCCTAATTCTCTCTCTCTTTCTCTAACTCTTAGATCTAGAGAATTATGGAGTACTCTCTCTAATTCCATCTCTAGTTAATGTAAATTAGAAACTCCTTTCTAATTCCATTCAACCCTGGCCAGGGATTTCTGAGTTGTCACTTATTGAATCGTATAGGACATTCTCTCCCTTTACTGGAAGTGGTAGATCCTTTGTTGACCATTCATCTATCTCCATGTGTACCATATTATACCCAAGCACATCCTTTGATGTACCAATAGGTCTTAAGGAATATGTCAAAGTATAACTTAGTACACACAAGATACTAAGATGATCTCAAGTCTAAGGATCACTTGTACAACTATCACATAAGGAACTCCTATTGACAGACGAGTAAAACTCCATTAGGTGTTCCTTGAGCGAGTCACGTTCAGTGAACTTATTCTCTAATAAGCACCTACATACTTGCTTTAGTGTCTCTACACAAATGATTATGAGATCAATCATCCTCTTCATAAGAGCAAGCATAGTATGTACCAATCTATCCGGATCTACTAATCCCCTTATTAGTGATCCAACGATTAGGAACAATTTTAGTTTTGAGCTATCTTGAATTTAGATCTCATTAGCATGATCCTCATCGTGGTTCTAAAAGCATTGCTCAAAAACTATGGGTTTATCCATTTGATTAATTCAAGTAATTAATCATGAATAAAGAAATGCCTTGATACTTTTGTTAATAAATGAACAAGATTACATAATATATGCTTATCACATCAAATGTGATTGGCTTGAGGGCATATTACTTTCAATCTCCCACTTGCACTAAAGCCAATCGCCATTTGGTATCCCCATACCATTCTTCTCTAAGTGGCGTACAAATTGCTTAGTAAATGCTTTAGTTAATGGATCTGTAATGCTGTTCTAAGAGTCTACCATTGTTATGGTGTCGTCTCCTTTTCAATGATTCATCTAATCATATAAAAGTGCCACAACACATGTTTGGATTTCAGATGAGACCTAGGTTCCTTGGCGAATTAAACTCTTTTAATGTTAGAAACCATTATAAGTTCTGTAATGAACTTGTTTAACCAAACAATCACCTTTGCAGCTTCACTTATAGTTATTTACTATGTCTTTGTCACTAAATCAGCAACTCTTTGCTGTTTGGAACTTTTCCAACTCACTGCAGCATCGTTCATGGTAATCATATTACCTGAAACGGATATGTTGTTATCTTGGTTAGTCTGAAGAAACTTGAGTTTGTTAAACCCTCTAGTTTTTATATCAAACCCATCATTAGAAACTCTTTTCTAATATTCTTCTCCAAAATTGAATTGATATCTGCTTATTATACATAAGCAATATCAAGTCTAGTACATTTCAACGAATCAATGTACGTCCCTTGGGTTAAGCCAAGCATCCTTTATGATCTATCTCTATAGACCTTTATCCTAAATAGAATGTTAGGACGCTTCTCCCAAGTCCTTCATGGAGAAGTTTTAGACAACCACATCTTTACTGATTGTAGCATCGGTATGTCATTCCTTATCGGTATTATATCAACATATAATAATAGAAATGTCACAGTGCTCCCACTAACCTTTGTACATACTTGGTCCATCCTTGTCTTTGATAAAATCAAGCTCTTTTGATTGTCTTATCAAAACGGATGTTCCATCTTTGAGAAACTTGCTTCAATTCATAATTGGATCGTTGTAACTTACATACTTGATTTTCTCCATCTATATGGAGACAAATTCTTTTGGTTGTATCATACATACATCCTTTTGTATAGTAAGTTGTTACTGCAAGTAAAATCCGAATGGATATATGCATTTTCACTAGTGAAAAATTTCATCTTAGTCAACTCATTGACCTTGTTTGAAATCTTTTTACCACTAGTTAGGTCTTATAGGTCTCCACCTAGCCATCTGCTTTAGTCTTTCTCCAAAGACCCATTTCGGATTTTATGGTCATCAGCCATTTCTCTTGAGTATCTAATACTCATACCTCATCGTATATATCTGGATCATCATCCACTATGATGCGTACCTTATCATCATCATCTATGATGAATCCATTCCACTCAGGTATCTTCGGTACTAAACCAGATTTACGACTTGGTTGTGGTACAATAGGTTTATCTACTTGTACAGATTCCTTCATTTTATCTGTAGTGTTTTGTGGTTCTTGAACTTCTTTAAGATCTATTTTACTCCCACTAACCCTTTAAGGAAAAACTCATTTTCCTATAAGGCAACGTGTTTCAAACAAACACTTTTTAGTTAGTCGGATTATAGAAGTGATACCCTAAACTTTCTTTAGGATATCCCACAAGTTTACACTTATCAGATCATGTCCCTAGCTTATCTTTGTCAAACCTTTTAACATAAGCTGAACAATTCAAATCTTAACATGCTTAAGACTTGGTTTCCTCCTTATCCATGACTTATACAAAGTCTTAGGGAGAGAATTTGAAGGTATCTTATTTAGTAGCTATGCGATCGTTTCTAGAGCATAACATGTTGGTTTGCAAAAATTATGGCATACATATAATCAAATTATATAAGCGCAACGGAAGCAAAAATCAGATTTTAAAATTTTTGTACAAACCAATAACCCGGATCTTTCTTATGCAACTATTATTAATTGAGGAAGAATAAAAGAATTTATACCTTTGTAGAACCAAGCTTCCACGGGTACAAGTTCATCTCCCTTTGATCCTTCACGTTCTTTTTCAAATTCACCGATTAGATTCTACGGATCAATGTTAGCTCCCCAAGTGTTGAGCCTCTAGAGGTGATCCACCAAGAGATCTATGAATTAAAGAAGTGGATCTTGGTTTCTCCAAACCATGGGTGGCTAGCCCTAATTCTCTCTCTCTTTCTCTAACTCTTAGATCTAGAGAATTATGAAGTACTCTCTCTAATATAATGAAAGAGTGTGTAGCCTTGATCTATGATAAGACTCCTCTTATTTATAGATCTAGTCAACCCTCCTAAACTATTTAGGATTAGGGTTTTAATTTAATTCCCAATTTAATTAAGAACTAAATTAATTAATTACAATTCCTAAACCATTTAGGAACTTAATTATTTAATAATGAGAGTACTTCTTATTAATTAATTACTAAACCATTTAGTAACTTAATTAATTATTATTATAATTATAATTCCAAAACTATTTAGGAACTTAATTATTTAATAATAATATTACTACTTATTAATTAATTCCTAAACCATTTAGGAACTAAATAATAATACTAGTAGTAATAATAATAATAATAAGACTCCTCTTATTAATTTACAATTAGTATTTCTAAAATACTAAATTATAAATATTAAGCTATTTAATTTATTCTATCACCATAGTATAAATTAAATATACTTAATTTATTATTACAATTATGCCATCCATTTCTAAAATAAATATTACTCTTTTGCGGTGTGACCCTTTAGGTTCTCCATATTAAACCGGTTGTATAATAAATAAATTAGAACAATTCTAATTCATTTATTACGAATTAACTCTTTAATTCAGAATAAATAATTATTCCACAATAAGGGTAAGCCCCCTTAGCGATTAGTCGACTTTCCAGATAATATAGATTTCAACATTTAATCGTAAAAGAACCTTTCAGCAAATAGTTACCGTACAATTCAATCCTTCTACCACACAATGTCCCAATCAAATATAAGACACGGAATTTCTGTCAAGTCTTATTTATTTGATTATATGCATTTCAATTCACAAATACACAACTCTAGTTAATGTAAATTAGAAACTCCTTTCTAATTCCATTCAACCCTGGCCAGGGATTTCTGAGTTGTCACTTATTGAATCGCATAGGACATTCTCTCCCTTTACTGGAAGTGGTAGATCCTTTGTTGACCATTCATCTATCTCCATGTGTACCATATTATACCCAAGCACATCCTTTGATGTACCAATAGGTCTTAAGGAATATGTCAAAGTATAACTTAGTACACACAAGATACTAAGATGATCTCAAGTCTAAGGATCACTTGTACGACTATCACATAAGGAACTCCTATTGACAGACGAGTAAAACTCCATTAGTTGTTCCTTGAGCGAGTCACGTTCAGTGAACTTATTCTCTAATAAGCACCTACATACTTTCTTTAGTGTCTCTACACAAATGATTATGAGATCAATCATCCTCTTCATAAGAGCAAGCATAGTATGTACCAATCTATCCGGATCTACTAATCCCCTTTTTAGTGATCCAACGATTAGGAACAATTTTAGTTTTTGAGCTATCTTGAATTTAGATCTCATTAGCATGATCCTCATCATGGTTCTAAAAGCATTGCTCGAAAACTATGGGTTTATCCATTTGATTAATTCAAGTAATTAATCATGAATAAAGAAATGCCTTGATACTTTTATTAATAAATGAACAAGATTACAAAGTATATGCTTATCACATCAAATGTGATTGGCTTGAGGGCATATTACTTTCATAACCCTAGAAGGATACTGGAAGATCGGTAATACTCATTATGGATCATCACCATGTCCATTGTGAGAATACCATTTCGCTTGAGATGATCTAGAAACTTATTGCTTAAGTATTCCCTTCTCGATCTAATCGAAGAACTTTAATACTTTTAGGCTTTAGTTTCTATACTTCACTTTTGAATTCTTTGAACGTTTCAAATGATTTGGATTTGTATTTCATCAAATACATATATCAAAATCTAGAATCAACAGTAAAAGTAATGAATGAATACCCTCCTCTTGCATTTGTTGTCATAGGTCTCACATACGACTGTGTGTACCATCTCTAACAACTCTGCAACTCGCTCTCCATGTCCACTAAATGGAGATTTAGTCATATTGTTCATGATACAAGATTCACAAGTTGTATTTGATTCATAATCAAAAAGCTTTAAAAGCTTATCTTTATACAACTTGTTTAGTCTTGTTTCATTAACGTGACCGAGTTAACAATGTTGCATGAAGGTATGATTCATATCATCTTTTTGCCTATAGTTTGTTCAATTTGAAATATTTTTCATTTAAGTCAAGTATACAAAGTCCATTAAGTAATCAACTAGTTCTAAATAAAACATTATCATTATAAACAGAACAACGATTGTTCATTATTATAATGTCAAAAAACCCTTCCTTGTCATCACATGGAACTGAAATAATGTTTCTAAGAACTGGAACCTAGTAACAACTTACTAACTTAATAGACTTGCCTGTAGGCAGTGCTAAACTATAAGTTCTCGTGGCTAATGCAGCAACCTTTGCTTCATTCCTCAGCACAGGATTACTTATCATTTGTTTAGCTTTCTACTTCTGCTTAGTCTCTGCAACGACTTGCATATGTGAGACCACCATCCGGTATCTAATACCTAAGTAGAAACTTGACTTATAGAAAGTTCTATTTTATTATGAACAAATCTATATCTGTAGTTGAAGTTTCACTAAACTTCTTCTACTTAACTATTACAACTCTCTTGCAGTTGTTCTTCCAGTGTCCCAGCTTATCGCAATGAAAACAAACTCCTTTGCCCTCGGGATCACTTTTATTTATGTCCATTGTTTAGACTTTCTTTTGCCTTTTACTCTTTTTGACTCCTCAGAAATACCTTTGGCCATCTTCCTCCGCTTAGAAGATTCATCTACAAGTAAGACTTGGTTTTTCTAGGAAGGAAAGTGACTCTCAACAGTCTTCAACATATTTAAGCAAATCACTTAAACTGACATTTAGCTTATTAATGTTTGAAGTTCACAACATATTGTGAATTAGAGTCAGTACTTATGGATGCGAGTATGATGCATTGAGCCACCTTTGCATCATCTTGCCATTTCATAAAATAGCAGTCTCTTCCTCAGAGGCTTAGTCTACAACGTTTGTAGGAATAGACAAATTAAGGACATTTGCTAGCTTTTCAGTATTGAGAACTTTTTTCAAATTTGTTTAATCAATCCGAACAATTCGGTTCGATTAATTGTTAGCATACATTATGCTATGCAGTGTTAGTGAATTAAACATAGCAATATTCTTTAAATAAATTAATAACAACATTAACATGCATTCGTTTTATTAATTACCAAAATAAATTAGGTCTTTATTTCAAATGGTGTATCCCACTATTTTCTTCAAACTATATTACCCTCTTTATATAGTTCGGCAAATCTAGTTAAAGATTTGCTAGTGAGAATAAGGATCATATTTCAAATGTATATAGCCTTGTGTGACACAACAAACGATATATAAATAAATAGGTAGACAACTCTTGTCAATTACATTAACATGTAACTCCTTTTATTTTGCCTCTTAGATTATTATGATCATGTGTGACACATCCAAATCAAAATTATCCAAGTTAAGTCCAACCTAGCATTTTCTTATATTAGAAGAGAAAAAGACCGTCCTTGTGTGACACAACAAAACAGTAATGTTCAATTCTTTTTATAAACATCAAATGTGATAAAACAATATCTCAAAAAATTAATATAAGCCTTGTGTGACACAACAAACTTATAATGATTATTTGATACTCTATCGTTTTACCATGCTAGAAGGCGACGTTAGATATTTTTAATAAATATATTTGAACGTTACAACTTAATATTATGAGTAGTAGAATAAATAAATTAGAACAATTCTAATTTTATTTAATTGAATTAAACTCATTTAATTCATGAATTAAACATTTTAATTCATTTTATAAATAATATTTATTCTACATCATGAGGGGTTTATTAATATTAATTGTCTCATCTTGTTTAGCGCGCATGCACATATATATATATATATAAAATACGTGTCATATTAATTAACATGCGAAGCATGTTTGATAATATATAATATATATAAATAAGCATGCACATATAGAATACTATATTCTACTTGGATTGATTATGGACTTTTATTCTAGTTTGGTTTATTCGAGCCACAAAATAAACCAATTGGTCAAACCTAGGGTGCAAGAATAAATTAAATTAAATGTAACTATTACATTTAAATTCGGGCTCCGTTACAAACGGGTCTTCATGCGCTCCTTGCTTCTTTGCTCCAATTCTTCAAAATAATTCTAACTAATCCTATTACAAATTATTTACAATAAATAGAAACCTTGATCAACAGTCAAGGGGAAGTACATAGGAGGGAGATAGAATTATACATAAGAAAAATTAGAAAGACGAAGTACGCAGACCCCATTTATTAAAACCCATTCATTCGTGCATTTAATTTAAAATTAAATCCAATCACATTGGTCAATAGTACATAATCAATCTCATTTATTATCATATATATCAACATATATATATTAATAAATAATATTCATCTCATGAATTAAATAAATCATTCCATGTATGTATCGGTATCATTTAATGGGCAATTTAAAGTTGTATGAAATCCAATTTCATAATTAAAATAAACCATTTATTTTAATTAAAATCATGTAAAAATAAACTATTTATTTTTATTATATTTTTGTAATTTTTAGATTTTTAAAATGACTCAAAACAAACCATTTTTTTTTTAATTTAAAAAATCTGCTCAAAATACAAAAAATAGCATTGAAAATCTGAAATTGCTATAATTACGAAACTGCCACTGAAAAACGGATTTTCGTTATTTACAGAAATGCCACCGCGTCCCAGAATTTACCAAACTGCCACTGAGCCGCGAAATTACGATAATGCCATCGCCAGCAACCCGCGCAACTCACAGACCCGCGCATTGCGCGCTAGATCCAGCCCCGCGCATTGCGCGCCGTTCCTGTTTCAGCGCCTCGCGCGCCCAGCGCCCAGGTCCGCGCATTGCGCGCCCAACGACCGGTCCGCGCCTTACGCGCACAGCTTCCGGTCCGCGCCATGCGCGCCAGTGGTCTCTTCCGCGCATTGCGCGCGTGGCACTGTTCCAGCACTGTAGCAATTTCGCGGAAATTAAAGAAAAACCTTCTTTTTTTTTTTTCTTTTCAAAACACGATTTTTGCAATTGATTTTCAATACCCATGATTCTATACAACAAATTATGCCCAATAAATTGTTCTAAACACATACCCATACATATATGAAATTAAAACAATTAATAATTCGCATAAGTTTGGCTCTTGATGCCACTGTTGGTTTGCAAAAATATGGCATACATATAATCAAATTATATAAGCGCAACGGAAGCAAGAAAATCAGATTTTAAAATTTTTTGTACAAACCAATAACCCGGATATTTCTTATGCGACTATTATTAATTGAGGAAGGATAAAAGAATTTATACCTTTGTAGAACCAAGCTTCCACGGGTACAAGTTCATCTCCCTTTGATCCATCACGTTCTTCTTCAAATTCACCGATTAGATTCCACGGATCAATGTTAGCTTCCCAAGTGTTGAGCCTTTAGAGGTGATCCACCAAGAGATCTATGAATTAAATAAGTGGATCTTGGTTTCTCCAAACCATGGGTAGCTAGCCCTAATTCTGTGACGCCCCCAAATCCAGGTCCCTTGAACCACGGGTCTGGTGCTCACGTAATCTATTCTACCCTGACATCTCATTCAACCATTCTGAACAAAATAATAATTATAAACTTAATTTACATTCATACATCACTATTCCCAGGTTCTATGTACCTTTATACATCCAACTGTCATATCTGACATAATACAAAATATAATAATAAATACAACATTAGCTATCCTCTATAGCTGGCCGACCTTTCCATTCCCTTTATCTATTCCCGACCCTTCGGCCTTCTCTGGCTTAACTGAAATGTCATGAATGAAAGCAAGAGTGAGCCTAAATAGCTCAGCAAGTATAACAATAAATGATAACATGAATAATTCCAAATGAATAGAGGAGAGTCATAGACAATTTTATCTGAATTATGCATAATAACTGAATGAATATCAATAATCGAATCAACGAAATGAACTGATCAATATTAATTCAATAAATGAATCAAGAACTGAAATTTAGCATTTATGAATAATGATATAATGCAATTTTGCTGCTGTACGGTCACAAGACCAAGAACACGTTTAGAACAATACCAATCGTATAGAATGATATTGCCCAAGTTAGTCAAAAGACTGCTATTTCAAATAGATGCGTACTCTGGGTGATCAGCCCATTGTACCTTTATATTGTGCACAACATAAACATCTAGCGACGCAACCACGTCATAAAGTTATAGTTATTACCCCTTTGTAGGGTTGTTCTATTACAGCATAACATAGAAGCCGCACCACAACCAATGTGGATTGGAGCATATAACAATGAACATTCGATCTCAACATAAATCATTTAGTATGTGTCTAGCCAGATTCAAGATTGGCATCGACCTTTTCAATTAAATTCAATAATGAATAAACTTTGCATAGCAATATAAATAAATAACATGAATGTCTGATCAAAGAACTGCAATAGAAGTTCAGTAAGGAAACTTGCCTTCGTCCTCGTCTATCACAATCGGTATAAAATTATCCCGTCTATAACCTACATGACCACAATATTGGTTCATGCATTAGTTACATACACATGCATGCCATAACTTGCTAAACAAGCTACCCATTAACTATACATAACCCTAATCACATAACATTTTGTTCAAACATAGCTTGACGCTTACCATATTGATTATTTTTATCAAATTATGGTTTACATATGTATTTATATCATTTAATATCAAAACATTGCATTTTAGAATTAAAATAAATTATTTTTCAAAAGTCAGCACATGGCGCCCCGGCGCCATGTTTCCTTTGCAACATCGCGCTGGCCGCGAGATTGCCTCGGCTGGGCCGCGCCCCGGCTCGCCCTGCTTCCGCCCCGGCGAGGTCCTCTCAGCACCACTGCGCCCCGGCGCAGTCTCCCGTATAAAAACCTCCGCCCCGACGCAATGCTGCAGTTTCTGAAAAAATTTTCTTTCCAAAAATGATGCTATCTTTGGCCCTAATGTAATTCTTTCAATTCCAACATCTCACATAGCACATATAACATATAATTGACTTGCGTAGGCCTTCGAAACTTTTAAAAAATCATCGTTTGGTCATAGTTTTCCAAATGGTTCGTTTTGGTCGTCGGTTTACGTTTTAAAACGTTCGAATTCGTCATTTAACGCCTTATGCACCATTTAACTCCCAAATCGATTCTAACACGTATATTTACATATTGTTGACATGCTTGGCCTTGTTCTACACTCAATCCACCAAAATGGCCAATAATCATCTATTGTATGCATTTTACCCAATTTACATAATTTTCTTTATAAACCAACTTTGATTCTTTACACACCATGCACATATATGTTAACACATATCCTTTTAGCCACTTTATATGCATGTGTAACTTGCACATGCACCTTCCAAAACACTTTACAGATTATAATTCCTTTTTAGGCAAAAAGTATAGCCTAGTATTCACTTAACCCTTCCAAAACATAAGTTTTTCACCATTTAGGTTTCTTAGATGCTTGCTAACACATGTTAATGCATGTATCTTATATCTCCATCTTCCCAAACTAGGTTTCAATCATGTTTGACAACATATAGCACACAATCATGCTTTGAATCATACCTTTTAGCTTGAATACACATGTAAATAGTGCACCACCTTTGCTATACACAACTCAATCACTAGGTCTTCATGATCTAGCCAACTTGAAGCACATATATCACATAATATACACATATGATCAAAGACTCATGCATGGCTTCATCTATTTCAACTTATAAACACATAATCTTTGAATTTCATAACTTAAACTCTTTCATACCTTCTTCTAGGTTTACTTCTTCTAGCTAAAAACCTTGTCAAGCTTTGATTCTCCACCTTGATCACTTACTTTGCTTGTCTAGAACACTTTTCTCTTGAGTTCTCTTTGAGTTTCTTCAAACCCTAGCTCCTAGCTCTCTCTCTTCTCTCTTATCTTGCAAGCTTCGAATGACTTGGATAATAGCAACTAGAATGCTGAAAATTACTTGCATGTATGCCTATATCACAATCTTCTAGCAATTAACCAACCATAGTTACCTTAACTCTTGTATGGTAGAGGGTAGTTAGGACATTTTACTTAACTTAAGAAGGTTAGAATAGACATTGAACCAACTTGGGACACAATTGTCATTTTCCAAATTATTAAGGATAGCAAGGTCATTATACTTCATTTCTAGGAAATCAATTTCCCCCTTAGTTCCTAATTATTCAAATTTACCCCCATAAGTTCATAAGTTATTCAAATCAATCCAATTCAATTTCATTTTAAATCAACTTATTTCCTTAGTCTTGCAACTAATTCCATCATCCAATATAATACACATAGCTTGTCCTAAAATGATTGTCACACTCTCAAAATACATAATTTCCATTAATAACTTATAATTACAATATCGCAAAAATGCAAATCCTTACATTCTTCCCTCCTTACAAGGATTCCGTCCCCGGAATCACTATTACAGAATTACAAAAACAAACTGGGGCATTCCTTCTTCATTTTCTCTTCTAGCTCCCAAGTCGCTTCTTCCACATTGTGGTGCCTCCACACTACCTTTACAGAAGGTATTTCCTTGTTCCTCAAAATTTGCACTTTCCTGTCTACTATTTGAACAGGTGTTTCTTCATATGTCAAATCCTTTTCAATCTGGATCGATTCATATTCAATTACATGCTTATAGTCCGGCTTGTACGGTCTTAGTACTGACACGTGAAATACATTATGTATGTGCTCTAACTCTGGAGGTAATGCCACTGCATAGGCTACCTCTCCTATCCTTCTCAACACCTCAAATGGTCCGATAAATCGTGGGCTTAGCTTTCCTTGCTTACCAAACCTTATCTTTCCCTTCCAGGGTGACACTTTTAAAAATACGTGGGACCCTACTTCAAATTCTCTCTTCTGTCGATGTTGGTCAGCATATTTCTTCTGTCTATCCTGTGCTGCTACAAGTCTCAATCTTATGACTTTAACGATTTCAGTAGTTTGCTGCACAATTTCTGGTCCCAACAACTTTCGTTCACCAACCTCGTCCCAACATAGAGGCGTTCTGCATTGCCTTCCATACAATGCTTCATATGGTGGCATCCCAATACTTGCATGATAACTATTATTGTAGGCAAATTCCACTAGTGGCAGATGGTCATCCCAATTGCCCTTGAAGTCCATTACACTCGCTCTTAACATATCTTCCAATGTTTGAATCGTCCTTTCACTTTGGCCATCTGTTTGAGGATGATACGCCGTGCTCAACCTCAACTGTGTGCCCATACGTTCCTGAAAACTTCTCCAAAAATTCGAAGTGAATCGTGGATCTCTATCCGAAACAATTGATACTGGAACTCCATGCCTTGACACTATTTCTTTCACATATAACTTTGCTAGCTGGTCCAGGTTAAACTTAACTTTGATTGGCAAAAAGTGGGCAGACTTTGTCAGTCGATCCACTATTTCCCATATTGCATCATAGCCTTTCTGTGTAGTTGGGAGTCCTACCACAAAATCCATGGTAACATGCTCCCACTTCCATTCTGGAATTTCTAACGGTTGCAACAACCCACTAGGTCTCTGATGCTCCGCTTTAATTCTTTGACATGTCAAACATTTGCTTACATATTCCGCTACATCTCTCTTCATGTTGGGCCACCAAAAATGCTGACGAAGATCTTGGTACATCTTCGTACTTCCTGGATGAACTGAATATCGTGAACTGTGTGCTTCTTGCAAAATCTCATCTTTTAACTCCGACACTAACGGCACCTATACTCTCCCTTCCAATCTCAGCATTCCGCTGTTGTCTAATTGAAATCTTGTCTCTTGTCCATCAGATATACGTTCTTTGATTTGACTACAATCCTGATCCTGCATTTGTGCATTCTTCACTCTATCCAATAACGTTGGATGAGCTTCAACCATATATAACTTTTCTTCCGACTCCATCAGACGTTTTACTTCTAGTTCCAATCTCTCCATGTCTTTAATCAGTTCTTCCTGAGCAGTTAAGATTTCCAATCTTTCTCGGCCTTTTCTACTCAAGGCATCAGCTACCACATTTGCTTTTCCTGGGTGATACAAGATCTCACAATCATAATCCTTAATTAGCTCTAACCATCTCCTTTGTCTCATATTCAAATCTTTCTGGGTGAAAATATACTTCAGACTTTTGTGGTCTGTGTATATCTCACACTTCTCTCCGTACAGGTAATGCCTCCATATTTTTAAGGCAAATACCACCGCTGCCAACTCCAAATCATGGGTTGGATACCTCTTCTCAAAATCTTTCAACTGCCTGGATGCATAAGCGATGACTTTACCATGTTGCATTAACACACAACCCAATCCTTTGTGCGATGCGTCACTATAAACGACAAATCCTCCCGTATCGTCTGGCAATGACAACACTGGTGCTTCACTTAATCTCCTCTTGAGTTCTATAAAACTCTCTTCACATTTGTCCGTCCATACAAACTTCACAGCTTTTCTTGTCAGATTAGTCAGAGGTCCCGACAACTTTGAGAAATCTTTGATGAACCTTCTGTAGTATCCAGCCAAACCAAGAAAACTACGAACTTTCGTTGGTGTTTTCGGTTGTTCCCAATTAATTACTGCTTCAAATTTCGCTGGATCCACTGATATTCCGTTTTGATCAATAACGTGCCCCAAAAATTGCACTCTTTGCAGCCAGAATTCACATTTCGAGAACTTGGCATATAACTTAGCTTCCCTTAATTTCTCCAACACGATCCTTAGATGTTCCGCATGTTCTTCTTCAGTCTTTGAATAAATCAATATATCATCAATAAACACCACTACAAACTTATCCAAATATGGTTTAAATACACGATTCATCAAATCCATGAATGCCGCTGGTGCATTCGTCAACCCAAACGACATTACTAAAAACTCGTAGTAACCATAACGGGTTCTAAACGCTGTTTTGGGTACATCTTCAGGCCTCACTTTCAGTTGGTGATAACCACTTCTTAAATCAATCTTTGAAAAATATTTGGCTCCTCGTAACTGATCAAACAAATCATCGATCCTTGGTAGCGGATACTTGTTCTTTATCGTCACTTTATTCAATTCTCTGTAATCAATACAGAGTCTTAACGAGCCATCTTTCTTCTTGACAAATAAAACTGGCGCTCCCCACGGCGACACATTTGGCTGAATATATTTCTTATCCAGTAATTCTTGCAACTGAATCATCAATTCTTTTAATTCTACTGGGGCCATTCTGTACGGTGCCTTTGAAATCGGCGTTGTTCCTGGTACAAGATCAATAACAAATTCGATCTCCCTATCTGGTGGAAGACCCAGTAAATCATCCGGAAATACATCTACATACTCTTTTACAACGGGTATCTGACCCAATTCTGATCCTTCTATACGTGTATCAATCACATGAGCTAAATACCCTATGCACCCCTTCCTCAATAGCTTTTTGGCCTGCCACATCGTCAGACAACAAGATTGTCCAGGCGACTTGCTACCATAAAACACTACCTTAGACTTGGTAGGAGTCTGAAGGTTTACACATTTACTCTGGCAGTCGATCACTGCCCCACAGCTATACAACCAATCCATCCCCAATATTACATCAAATTCTCCTAACCGAATCGGAATTAAATCTACTAACAGTTTATGTCCCCTTATCGTTAGACAACACCCTCGACAAATATTCTCTACCCGGATCACTTCCTTATTTGCTACTTCTATATTCAACGCATTTTCTAACTTTACTTGTGGCAAGTTCAACTTCTTAGCAAATTCATCAGAAATAAAAGAACATGTAGCACCCGAATCAAACAATATGTATGCATTTACGTTATTAACAGGAATGATACCTGATACCACATCCTTCGATGCTACCGCATCCTGCACTGTCATATTAAATGTGCGTGCCGTTGGTCTCCCCGGTTGTACCGGCCCTCCTATAGTCAACTTCCCACCGGTGCTACCCTTACTGCCGCTTTCTCCTTCCATCTTCTTCTTAGGACAATCCTTGATCTGATGCCCTATCTCTTCGCAGTAAAAACAACCCTTGGCGGTCTTTGGTACCGGACAGTTTGTCGCAATATGGCCTTCTTTGCCGCACCTGAAGCACACATTCTTTCCCTTCAGACAAACACCTGAGTGTCCCTTTCCACAGTTAGGACACATTTCAACCTTCTTCTTTGTTTCCCCTTGCTTAACCATAGTTGTATTACTATTATTATTCCATTTCCGCTTATTAGGGTTACTTCCCCCGCTACCGCCTTCTTTATTAGGCCCATCACCTTTTTTCTTGCCGTGTTGCTCCTGTCTATATTTATTCAAGGCTTCACTGCCTCCCTCTGCCAAAATAGCTTTCTCCATTACCCCAGCAAAAGTCCCAATTTGAAACATCGAGACCTTGTTGTAGATCCATGGCTTCAACCCACGCTCAAAGCGTCTCGCCCTTCTCTGCTCTGTATCCACCTGATGTGGAGCAAACCGTGTCAACTCGTTAAATTTCGCTGCGTACTCGGCGACCGACATGTTCCCTTGCTTTAATTCCAAAAATTGTACCTCCATCATATCCTGTGTTATTGGAGGAAAATAGGCTTCGAGAAATATCTCCTTAAATTTCTCCCACGGAGCAGCTCCTGTTCCCAATCTTCCCTTATTGGCAACCCACCAATAGTTAGCCTCTCCTTTCAACATGAAAGTGGCAAAAGCGGTTTTCTGATCTTCCGCCACATTAGCCACATCAAATACTTTCTCCATTTCAGTAATCCAGTTCTGAGCCTCCACTGGATTCATTGTTCCTTTAAATTCTGGGGGTCCTACTGCTTTGAAATCTTTGAAGGTAGCAACTCTTGCGGCTACCGGTTGATCACCCCCTATATTCACATTTCTGTTCTGTAAGGCTCCCATCAATAAATCCACAAATTGTTGCATAGGATTGACTGGCACCTCCGAAGCATTTACTGACTCCTCTGGAGGAGGTTGAACATTTTGCCTACGTCTGGGCGGCATTTTCTGTATCACAGTTTATATCACAATTATTTTACAATATTTGCATATCATATTTCTATGAACTTTAAACATATACACGTGCCAACACACATATCATAATTAGATTTATATTCATACGCAAATTTGCTTCGTGCCTAGCACATTACATTTTTCATATAGCACATTGCTATTAACTTGTTATCCCTCCAACTACCGGAATTGGGATTCATATAACTTTACACAATAACTTAGACCTTCCCTCCTTACAAAAGGAAAATACACATCTAACTATCCCTTCTATAACAAAAATTAGGGATTTATACACGATATACACATATAATTATGCATTCATAACTATACATACATAACTATGTACATATCTATTATAACTCCCTACAGAAGCATCCCACGTCTGACCGCATCCTCGTATTCTTCATTCATTATAGCCACCATCTTCTATCGGCTCAAAATGTCCCTTGATTGATTATATCCCACCGGGTAATAATGTACCCTATCCTGTGCCCTTCCGAATGCTGTACGAAATGCATAACTCATATCTTCCATCCTTACACCCATACCATCAATTTTAGCTTTCTTGGATCTCACTTCACATAACCCTAATCACATAACATTTTGTTCAAACATAGCTTTACGCTTACCATATTGATTATTTTTATCAAATTATGGTTTACATATGTATTTATATCATTTAATATCAAAACATTGCATTTTAGAATTAAAATAAATTATTTTTCAAAAGTCAGATCGCGCTGGCCGCGAGATTGCCTCGGCTGGGCCGCGCCCCGGCTCGCCCTGCTTCCGCCCCGGCGAGGTCCTCTCAGCACCACTGCGCCCCGGCGCAGTCTCCCGTATAAAAACCTCCGCCCCGGCGCAATGCTGCAGTTTCTGAAAAAAATTTCTTTCCAAAAATGATGCTATCTTTGGCCCTAATGTAATTCTTTCAATTCCAACATCTCACATAGCACATATAACATATAATTGACTTGCGTAGGCCTTCGAAACTTTTAAAAAATCATCGTTTGGTCATAGTTTTCCAAATGGTTCGTTTTGGTCGTCGGTTTACGTTTTAAAACGTTCGAATTCGTCATTTAACGCCTTATGCACCATTTAACTCCCAAATCGATTCTAACACGTATATTTACATATTGTTGACATGCTTGGCCTTGTTCTACACTCAATCCACCAAAATGGCCAATAATCATCTATTGTATGCATTTTACCCAATTTACATAATTTTCTTTATAAACCAACTTTGATTCTTTACACACCATGCACATATATGTTAACACATATCCTTTTAGCCACTTTATATGCATGTGTAACTTGCACATGCACCTTCCAAAACACTTTACAGATTATAATTCCTTTTTAGGCAAAAAGTATAGCCTAGTATTCACTTAACCCTTCCAAAACATAAGTTTTTCACCATTTAGGTTTCTTAGATGCTTGCTAACACATGTTAATGCATGTATCTTATATCTCCATCTTCCCAAACTAGGTTTCAATCATGTTTGACAACATATAGCACACAATCATGCTTTGAATCATACCTTTTAGCTTGAATACACATGTAAATAGTGCACCACCTTTGCTATACACAACTCAATCATTAGGTCTTCATGATCTAGCCAACTTGAAGCACATATATCACATAATATACACATATGATCAAAGACTCATGCATGGCTTCATCTATTTCAACTTATAAACACATAATCTTTGAATTTCATAACTTAAACTCTTTCATACCTTCTTCTAGCTTTACTTCTTCTAGCTAAAAACCTTGTCAAGCTTTGATTCTCCACCTTGATCACTTACTTTGCTTGTCTAGAACACTTTTCTCTTGAGTTCTCTTTGAGTTTCTTCAAACCCTAGCTCCTAGCTCTCTCTCTTCTCTCTTATCTTGCAAGCTTCGAATGACTTGGATAATAGCAACTAGAATGCTGAAAATTACTTGCATGTATGCCTATATCACAATCTTCTAGCAATTAACCAACCATAGTTACCTTAACTCTTGTATGGTAGAGGGTAGTTAGGACATTTTACTTAACTTAAGAAGGTTAGAATAGACATTGAACCAACTTGGGACACAATTGTCATTTTCCAAATTATTAAGGATAGCAAGGTCATTATACTTCATTTCTAGGAAATCAATTTCCCCCTTAGTTCCTAATTATTCAAATTTACCCCCATAAGTTCATAAGTTATTCAAATCAATCCAATTCAATTTCATTTTAAATCAACTTATTTCCTTAGTCTTGCAACTAATTCCATCATCCAATATAATACACATAGCTTGTCCTAAAATGATTGTCACACTCTCAAAATACATAATTTCCATTAATAACTTATAATTACAATATCGCAAAAATGCAAATCCTTACAAATTCTCTCTCTCTCTCTAACTCTTAGATCTAGAGAATTATGGAGTACTCTCTTTAATCTAATGAAAGAGTGTGTAACCTTGATCTATGATAAGACTCCTCTTATTTATAGATCTAGTCAACCCTCCTAAACTATTTAGTATTAGGGTTTTAATTTAATTCCCAATTTAATTAGGAACTAAATTAATTAATTACAATTCCTAAACCATTTAGGAACTTAATTATTTAATAATGAGAGTACTTCTTATTAATTAATTACTAAACCATTTAGTAACTTAATTAATTATTATTATAATTATAATTCCAAAACTATTTAGGAACTTAATTATTTAATAATAATATTACTACTTATTAATTAATTCCTAAACCATTTAGGAACTAAATAATAATTCTACTAGTAATAATAATAATAGTAATAATAATAATAATAATAATAAGACTCCTCTTATTAATTTATAATTAGTATTTCTAAAATACTAAATTATAAATATTAAGCTATTTAATTTATTCAATCATCATAGTATAAATTAAATATACTTAATTTATTATTACGATTATGCCATCTACTTTTAAAATAAATATTACTCTTTTACGGTGTGACCCTTTAGGTTCTCCATATTAAACCGGTTGTATAATAAATAAATTAGAACAATTCTAATTCATTTATTACGAATTAACTCTTTAATTCAGAATAAATAATTATTCCACATTAAGGGTAAGCCCCCTTAGCGATTAGTCGACTTTCCAGATAATATAGATTTCAACATTTAATCGTAAAAGAACCTTTCAGCAAATAGTTACCGTACAATTCAATCCTTCTACCACACAATGTCCCAATCAAATATAAGACACGGAATTTATGTCAAGTCTTATTTATTTGATTATATGCATTTCAATTCACAAATACACAACTCTAGTTAATGTAAATTAGAAACTCCTTTCTAATTCCATTCAACCCTGGCCAGGGATTTCTGAGTTGTCACTTATTGAATCGCATAGGACATTCTCTCCCTTTACTGGAAGTGGTAGATCCTTTGTTGACCATTCATCTATCTCCATGTGTACCATATTATACCCAAGCACATCCTTTGATGTACCAATAGGTCTTAAGGAATATGTCAAAGTATAACTTAGTACACACAAGATACTAAGATGATCTCAAGTCTAAGGATCACTTGTACGACTATCACATAAGGAACTCCTATTGACAGACGAGTAAAACTCCATTAGGTGTTCCTTGAGCGAGTCACGTTCAGTGAACTTATTCTCTAATAATCACCTACATACTTGCTTTAGTGTCTCTACACAAATGATTATGAGATCAATCATCCTCTTCATAAGAGCAAGCATAGTATGTACCAATCTATCCGGATCTACTAGTCCCCTTTTTAGTGATCCAACGATTAGGAACAATTTTAGTTTTGAGCTATCTTGAATTTAGATCTCATTAGCATGATCCTCATCATGGTTCTAAAAGCATTGCTCAAAAACTATGGGTTTATCCATTTGATTAATTCAAGTAATTAATCTTGAATAAAGAAATGCCTTGATACTTTTGTTAATAAATGAACAAGATTACAAAATATATGCTTATCACATCAAATGTGATTGGCTTGAGGGCATATTACTTTCACTACTATCACAAAAGGAACTCCTATTGACAGGCAAGTAAGACTCCATTAGGTGTTCCTTGAGCGAGTCACGTTCAGTGAACTTATTCTCTAATAAGCACCTACATACTTGCTTTAGTGTCTCTTCACAAATGATTATGAGATCAATCATCCTCTTCATAAGAGCAAGCATAGTATGTACTAATCTATCCGGATTCACTAATCCCCATTTTAGTGATCCCACGATTAGGAACAATTTTAGTTTTGAGCAATCTTGAATTTAGATCTCATTAGCATGATCATCATCATGATTCTAAAAGTATTGCTCAACAACTATGGGTTTATCACAATTAATATTATCTTATTAAATATGGATAAAGAAAATGCCTTTGTATAAATAAACTTTTATTAATAATTGAATAAGATTACAAAGTACATGCTACATCATATTAAATATGATTGGCTTGTGTGCATACTACTTTCAATCTCCCACTTGCACTAAAGCCAATCGCCGTGGTATCTAATACCCGTCTTCTCTAAGTGACGATCAAACTGCTTTTGAGTTAAAACTTTAGTAAATGGATCTGCTATGTTGTCAAGAGAGTCGACACGCTCCAAGGTGACATCTCCTCTTTCAATGATTTCTCTAATCAAATGAAATCGCCGCAATACGTGTTTGGATTTCTGATGAGACCTGGATTCCTTGGCTTGTGCAACAGCTCCCGTGTTGTCACAAAATAAAGGCACTGGTCCTTGAATGCTAGGAACAACTCCAAGTTCTGTAATGAACTTCTTCATCTAAACAGCTTTCTTTGCAGTTTCACTTGCAGCTATGTACTCTGCCTCTGTCACTGAATCAGCAACTGTTTGCTGTTTGGAACTTTTCCAACTTACTGCACCACCGTTTAGGGTAAACACATAACCCGAAACAGATTTACTATCATCTCGGTCAGTTTGAAAACTTGAGTCTGTATAGCCCTCTAGTTTCAAATCAGACCCACCGTAGATAAGAAATGTATCATTAGTCCTTCTTAAGTACTTTAGAATTTTTTCACTACCTTCCAGTGTTCTTCTCCAGGATTAGACTGATATCTACTTGTTACACTAAGTGCATGAGCAACATCAGGTCTTGTACATACCATCCCATACATTATAGATCCTATTGCCGAGGCATAAGGAATTTTACTCATACGGTCTCTCTCTTCATGTGTCTTTGGGGCCTGCTTTTTCGAGATATGTATTCCAAAACCCATCGGCATGAGCCCTTTCTTGGAATCTTCCATGCTAAACCTTTTTAGCATAGAATCAATGTACGTTCCTTGGGACAAGCCAAGCATCCTTTTAGATCTATCTCTATAGATCTTTATCCCCAAAATATAGGATGTTTCTCCCAAGTCTTTCATGGAGAAGTGTTTAGATAACCAAATCTTGATTGACTGTAGCATTGGAACATCATTCCCTATTAGTAATATATAATCAACATATAATACTAGGAATGTGACAGCGCTCCCACTAACCTTCTTGTGCACACATGGTTCATCCTCGTTTTTGATAAAATCAAACTTTTTGATTGTCTCATCAAAACGGATGTTCCATCTTCGAGAAGCTTGCTTCAATCCATAGATGGATCGTTGTAGCTTACAGACTTGATTTGTTCCAACCTTTGAAATAAATCCCTCTGGCTGTATCATATATACATCCTCTTCTAGTTTCCCATTGAGGAAGGCCGTTTTCACGTCCATTTGCCAGATCTCATAGTCATGATAAGCTGCAATTGCAAGAAAAATCCGAATGGACTTGAGCATTGCTACTGGTGAGAAGGTTTCATCATAGTCAACACCTTGTCTTTGTCTGAAACCTTTTGCAACCAATCGGGCCTTATAGGTCTCTACCTTGCCGTCTGCTCCAGTCTTTCTCTTAAAGACCCATTTACACCCAATAGGCTTAATGCCCTCAGGTGGAGTAACCAAAGTCCATACTTGGTTCTCATACATGGAGTCCATCTCGGATTTCATGGCTGTTAGCCATTTCTCTAAGTCTTTACAACTCATTGCCTCTTCGTAAGTCCATGGATCATCATTATCTATGATGCGTACCTCATCATCATCTTCTATGATGAATCCATACCTTTCAGGTATCTTCGGTACTCTTCCAGATTTACGAATAGGTTGTGGTACATTAGGTTGTGTTACTTCATTAGGTACCTCACTTTGATCTACAGTGTTTTGTGGTTCTTGAATTTCTTCAAGATCTATCTTACTCCCACTGACCCATTCGAGGATAAACTCATTTTCCAAGAAGGTAGCATGTTTTGCGACAAACACCTTCTGCTCAATAGGATGATAGAAATAATACCCTGCAGTTTCTTTAGGGTATCCCACAAATTTACACTTATCAGATCTTGTCTCTAGCTTATCATGTTCAAACCTTTTGACATAAGCTGGACAACCCCAAATCTTAACATACTTAAGATTTGGTTTCCTTCCTGTCCATACTTCATATGGAGTCTTCGGAACAGATTTAGAAGGTACTTTGTTAAGTAAGTATGCAGCCGTTTCTAGGGCATAACCCCAGAATGAAACTGGAAGATCGGTAAAACTCATCATGGAACGAACCATATCCAACAATGTTCGATTTCTCCTTTCAGATACACCATTCATTTGTGGAGTACCTGGTGGAGTCCATTGTGAGATTATACCATTTTCTTTGAGATAATTTAGAAACTCATTGCTTAAGTATTCACCACCTCGATCCGATCGAAGAATCTTAATACTCTTGCCAGTTTGTTTCTCTACTTCACTTCTGAATTCTTTGAACTTTTCAAATGATTCAGACTTGTATTTCATTAAATACACATATCCAAATCTTGAATGATCATCAATGAAAGTAATAAAATATGAATACCCTCCTCGTGCATGTTTTGTCATAGGTCCACATACATCTGTGTGTACCAACTCTAACAACTCTGTAACTCTTTCTCCTTTTCCACTAAAAGGAGATTTAGTCATTTTACCCATGAGACAAGATTCACAAGTTGGATATGATTCATAATCAGATAGCTCTAAAAGATAGCTCTAAAAGCCCATCTTTATGCAACTTGTTTAATCTTGTTTCATTAATATGACCAAGTCTACAGTGCCACAAAAAAGTATAATTTACATTATCTCTTTTCCTTTTCTTAGTTTGTTCAATTTGCAATATATTTTCTTGTAAGTCAAGCAAGTAAAGTCCATTCAGTAAATTACCAACACCATATAAAACATTATTTTTATAAATAGAACAACTGTTGTTCTTTATTATAATTTCAAAACCATCCTTGTCCAACATAGGAATAGAAATAATGTTTCTAATAAGTACTGGAACATAATAACAATTATTTAAACTAATGGATTTGCCCGTAGGCAACACTAAACAATAAGTTCCTACGGCTAATGCAGCAACCTTTGCTCCATTCCCCACGCGCAGGATGACTTCATCTTTGTTTAGCTTTCTACTTCTGCTTAGTCCCTGCATAGTATTACATATGTGAGAACCACAGCCGGTATCTAATACCCAAGTAGAACTTTGACTTACAGAAAGATTTATTTCAATCATGAACAAACCTTGATCTGCGGTTGAAACTTCTCCAAGCTTCTTCTGCTTTAAACTTGCAATATACTCTTTGCAGTTTCTTTTCCAGTGACCCGGCTTATTGCAATGGAAGCATATTCCTTTGCTATCTGGATCTGCCTTCTTATTATCCTTTACTTTCGCCTTGCCCTTAGCCTTCTTGGATTTCTTCTTTTGGGAAGTTCCCTTGGGCCTCTTCCTTTTCTTGGAAGAATCATCTACCAATAAGACTTGGTTCTTTTTAGATGAGAAGTGACCCTCCACAGTTTTCAACATGTTTAGTAACTCAGGCAAGCTGATGTCCAACTTATTCATGTGAAAATTCACAACAAATTGTGAGAAGGTGTCCGGGAGTGACTGCAAGATCAAATCTTGGCTCAACTCCCCATCCATCACAAAACCTAACTGTCCAAGTTGTTCAATCAGATTGATCATCTTGAGGACATGAGTCTCAACGGCAGTGCCCTCGGTCATCCGAGATCGGAAGAGCTCCTTAGATATCTGATATCTGGCAGTCCTACTTTGCTCACCATAAAGATCTTTAAGGTGCAGCAGTATAGTAGGAGCATCCATTTTTTCGTGCTGACGCTGAAGCTCGTTAGTCATGGATGCGAGCATGATGCATTGAGCCACAACTACATCATCTTGCCACTTCTTAAAAGCAGCAACTTCTTCCTCAGAGGCATTTACTGCAACAGTTGCAGGGACAGGCGAATTTAGGACATAGGAAAGCTTTTCAGCAGTGAGAACAATTCTCAAATTCCTTAACCAGTCCGTGTAATTCGGTCCAGTCAGTTTGTTAGCATCAAGTATGCTAGGCAGTGATAGTGAGTTTGACATTTGTAAAATTTTGCATGTGAAAAATAGACAACATTTTAGCATACATTCATTTTATTAATTACCAAAATAAATTAGGTCTTTATTTAAATTGGTATCTCCCACTATTTTTCATCAAACTATATTACCCTCCTTATATAGTTCAGCAAATCTAGTTAAAGATTTGCTAGTGAGAATAAGGATCCTATTTTAAATGTATATAGCCTTGTGTGACACAACAAACGATATACAAATAAATAGGTAGACAACTTCTTGTCAATTACATCAACATGTAACTCCTTGTATTTTGCCTCTTAGATTATTATGATCATGTGTGACACATCCAAATCAAAATTATCTAAGTTAAGTCCAACCTAGCATTTTCTTATATTAGAAGAGAAAAAGACCGTCCTTGTGTGACACAACAAAACAGTAATGTTCAATTCTTTTATAAACATCAAATGTGATAAAACATCTCAAAAAATTAATATAAGTCTTGTGTGACACAACAAACTTATAATGATTATTTGATACTCTATCGTTTTATCATGCTAGAAGGCGACGTTCGATATTTCAAATATCTTTGAACGTTACAACTTAATATTTTAATAGTAGAATAAATAAATTAGAACCATTCTAATTTTATTTAATTGAATTAAACTCCTTTAATTCATGAATTAAACATTTTAATTCATTTTATAAATAATATTTATTCTACATCTTGAGGGGTTTGTTAATATTAATTGTCTCATCTTATTTAGCGCACATGCACATATATATATAAAATACGCGTCATATTATTTAACATGCGAAGCATGTTTGGATAATATATAATATATATAATTAACATGCACATATAGAATACTATATTCTACTTGGATTGATTATGGACTTTTATTCTAGTTTGGTTCACTAGAGCCACCAAGTGAACCAAAAGGTCAAACCTATGGTGCAAGAATAAATTAAATTAAATATAACTATTACATTTAAATCTGGGCTCCATTACAAATGAGTCTTCTTGCGCTCCTTGCTCCTTTGCTCCAATTCTTCAAAATAATTCTAACTATTTCTATGACAAAACTATTTATAATAAATAGAAACCTTGATCAACAGTCAAGAGGAAGTACATAGGAGGGAGATAGAATTATACATAAGAAAAATTAGAAAGACGAGGTACGCAGACCCCATTTATAAAACTCATTCATTCATGCATCCATTTAAAATTAAATCCAATCACATTGGTCAAATAGTCCATAATCAATCTCATTTATTATCATATATATCAACATATATATCAATAAATAATATTCATCACATGAATTAAATAAAACGTTCCATATATGTATTGATATCATTTAATGGGCAATTAAAGTTGCATGAAATCCAATTTCATGTTTAAAATAAACCTTTTATTTTAATTATAAAATTATTTAAAAATAAACTATTTATTTTTATTATTTTAAAATTACCCAAAATAAACCCTTTTATTTTGAAATTTTAAAATCTGTACAAAATTACCAAACTGTTTGGATAATTAATATATATATATATATATATATATATATATATATATATATATATATATATATATATATATAGTTCACGGTAATGGACCGTAATGGATATATATGTATATATAACAAAACAGTTAGTGTATATATATATATATATATATATATAAATATATCTATATATATATATATATTACCGTGTATTATATATATATATATATATAGTATAATCCGAAAACAGCACTGCTTTATGCATCCAAATCCATATCCGAAAAGAGACCAAAAAAATTTTTTTTTTTTTTGCCGTGACAGCCAATATGGGACAGCCGCATGTTCAAAGCTAATTTATATATATCATATATATATAACAAAAACCTTTTGGGCGGCTGCTTTTTATTTGCCAAAACCGGAAGTGCTGTTATCAATTACCGAAATTGTGTCACAATATATTAATAAAACTGCTTTTATGATTTCCGAAAAATAAAACTGCTTTTATGATTTCCGAAATTGTGTCACAATAGATTAATAAAAAATATAATTTTATACAACAAAAAATTATGCCCAATAAATTATTCTAAATACATACCCATACACATATAGAATCAAAACAATTAATAATTCGCATAAAGTTTGGCTCTGATACCACTGTTGTTTGTAATATTCATAGACGCAATCAAATTGCATAAAATTAGCGGAAGCATGGTAAAATCAAATTTAAAATTTTACAAACCATAATCCAGGATCGACCTTTATGCGCAATTATTAATTAATAAAGAAGAAGTTAGAGATATACCCTTGTAGAACTCAAAGCTTCAACGGGTACAAGTTCACCTCCAAATCCTTCACGATCTCCTTGAATTTCACCGATTGGATTCCAACGATCAATGTTAGCCACCCAAGTGTTTGGCCTCTAGAGGTGATCCACCAAGGAATAACAATAATCCAAGAAGTGGGTGATGACAAACCCTAATTTTCTCTCTCTAGAGAATATGTGAGTACTCTCCCAATACTTGTGGAAGTGTATGTGTGTAACCCTAATCCATAATAAGACTTCTCTTATTTATAGACTTAGTAAACCCTCCTAACACCTTTAGGAATAGGGTTTTTAATTAAACTCCTAATCTAATTAGGATCTTAATTAATTTAATATAATAATTATAATTCCTAAACTATTTAGTAACTTAATTATCAATTATGAGAGTACTCTTATTAATTAATTCCTAAATCATTTAGGAACTAAATAATAATAATAATAGTAATAATAATAATAAGACTCCTCTTATTAATTTATAATTAGTATTTCCAAAATACTAAATAATAAATATTAAGCTATTTAATTTATTCTATCCACATAGTATAAATTAAATATACTTAATTTATTATTACAATTATGTCATTTACTTCTTAAATAATTATTTTCCTTTTGCGGTGTGACCCTTTAGGTTCTCCATATTAAACCGGTTATAGAATAAATTAATTAGGACTATTCTAATCTTATTTATTAAATAAATTAAACTATTTAATTCATTTAAATAAATAATATTTATTCCATAATAAGGGTAAACCCCCTTAGCGATCAACGACTTTCCAGATAATATAGATTTCAACATTTAATCACAAAAGAACCTATACAGCGAATAGTTACCGTACAATTCAATCCTTCTACCTCACAACGTCCCAATCAAATATAAGACATGGTATAACTGTCAAGTCTTATTTTTATTTGATTATATGCATTTCGATCCTTAAATGAATAACTCTAATTAATGTAAATTAGAAACTACTTTCTAATTTTCATTCTGCCTTGGCCAAAGACTACTGAGTTGTCATTTATCGAATCGCATAAGACATTCTCTTCTTTTATTAGAAGTGGTAGATTCTTTGTTGATCATTCACCTATCTCCATGCATGACTTATCATATCCGATCATACCCTTTGATACACCCTAAAGGTTTTAAGGAATATGTCAAAACAGAATTCATCATACACAAGATACTATGATGATCTCAAGTCCAAGGATCACTTGTACTACTATCACAAAAGGAACTCCTATTGACAGGCAAGTAAGACTCCATTAGGTGTTCCTTGAGCGAGTCACGTTCAGTGAACTTATTCTCTAATAAGCACCTACATACTTGCTTTAGTGTCTCTATACAAATGATTATTAGATCAATCATCCTCTTCATAAGAGCAAGCATAGTATGTACTAATCTATCTGGATTCACTAATCCCCATTTTAGTGATCCCATGATTAGGAACAATTTTAGTTTTGAGCTATCTTGAATTTAGATCTCATTAGCATGATCATCATCATGATTCTAAAAGCATTGCTCAACAACTATGTGTTTATCACAATTAATATTATCTTATTAAATATGGATAAAGAAAATGCCTTTGTATAAATAAACTTTTATTAATAATTGAATAAGATTACAAAGTACATGCTACATCATATTAAATATGATTGGCTTGTGTGCATACTACTTTCACGCACACAATCTTCATTTGAGGAAATTTGCTATTCGTTTCGTTATTTCCTTAAAATATGCAAACAAATAGGTGATTAGGAGTCATATTACTTCGTTACTCATCGGTTAGCCTCAAAAGGAGCAATCCTATCACTCTCACATTGAAAACAATGCGTACAACGCACACAAGTCTTCATTTGAGGAACCTTGATATTCCTTTCGTTATTTCCTCAAAATTTGCAAACAAATAGGTGATTAAGAGTCATATTACTTCGTTTTACATCGGTTAGCCTCAAAAGGGGCAATCCTATCACTCTCGCACTGAAAACAATGTGTACAACGCACACAAGTTTTCATTTGAGGAAATTTGCTATTCGTTTCGTTATTTCCTTAAAATATGCAAACAAATAGGTGACATTTTCGTCTTTTTCTCCAGAAAATTTTATTGGTTCTCTGGCATCTAAACCTCATATTATCACTATATTGTGAAATGTAAGAAATCCTACATATGAAAGAAACAGTCAAACGAATGAAAAATGTCACCTCGTGAATAGTGCTTTTACACGTTTTTCGAGAAAAAACTTTTATTGACTGTTACGTGTTTTCAAATCGTGGGAAGGTTGAATCTTGAAACAGAATGTCAATTTGACATTCACATTTTGCTCAAGGGCCTAGGTTATTTTCTAGGGTTTAGACCCTAGGGTTAGGGTTTAGGTTTTAACTCTTTTTCCAATTTAGGTTTTTGCCCTAAATTGACTTCTGATTTTTAATAAGTGTTAAGGTTAACTACTTGAACCAAAACACAAAATCCTACACATAGATAATTCATACAACACATTTAAAAGCTCAATTCAAGCTTTACTAATCACATAACATATAGTTTAGGTTAAAGATTTTAACCTCTTAGTTGTATACGATCGTAATTTCGAGTCGTATATATTCTTTAAGATAGCTCAAGGTATGCTTGAGCAATCGATCTTAGGTTTTGAATTGACAACCTTTGCTTAAATCTTGTTAGATCACTTTGGAAAATATTTGAGATATTACATTCAACCCAACTTACAGGAATTTCGTCCTCGAAATTAACTTTACAATTACTTTAGTCATTTAATATCATATTTATAAGTGCTATAAATATTCAGGATATTACATTCTCTCATTCTTATCAGAATTTTGTCCTCGAAATTATAATATAATCATCTGCAATTTACTCTTCAATATGAATTTTCTAAATTCATATTTTACTCACATTAAACCTCCAATACTTTGATTAGGTCTGAACAATGTTCATTTATCTCTACACATTTTCTTTCATAACTCTAGGTTTTAAACCTCTTTTCATACTCGACATTCAGTCTCATGCTTCCTTTATCTTGGATTCTTCTCACTTATACAGCGGTCAATCAAGACCTTTACCTTATTCAAAAACTATGAATACTATATAACCCATAATTTTTAAATCATCATCCGGACTGGAAAACCATATCTTGTGTAGCAATCAATTAAGATTGAGAACACTTCATACTTTGTGTAGCAATCAATTAAGATTGAGAACACCATACATTGTGTAACAATCAATTAAGATCGAGAACACACATACGTTGTACTTTAGGTGATCAGCCTGTCGTACCATATTATCTTTAAAGACGCGGTTTATTGCGTCTATCGAATTCCTACGTCCGTTCTTTTTTTCATAACCCAAAGGTGTCTAGCCGAAACAATTGGCATTGACTCATATTTAAACCATTCAAACTTTTTGAAAAGCAATTTTATGACTGTATACCGCACCTTGCAAAGTGCGTTGATGACTCATCATGTATCATCTTCACGCCAGGCTAAAATGGGGTGTTGATGAATAAATCATTTTTATACTTCACATTAAATCCGTCTAGCCAAAACAATTAGCATAGACATATGAATAACATAGCTAGTGAAGAACTAACAAAATTTTCCAGTTCAACTAGTGAATCACTCTTTTCAAAGGCACACAAGTGCGAATATAACCACGAAGATCTAGCATAGCTAGAAGATTTTTGAAATACCCTCAATCCTCTATCTTTTCCATTATTCTCTAACCATAACACAAGTTTTGCAAATATATAGTAATATAGTAAACTGATTGGTTGTATTAAACCAAGTACAAACAAATATATTAGTTCCCCTTCTCATCAACACGGAATTGAAATGTCTCAGTGCACATTGGTACTGATCAATATCGCACTGAATAGACAAATCGTAGCCGCATCTCACAAGTCGGTTCGACTAACATATCATAGCCCAAGTTCATAACAAGGGTTCGTTCGCTCAGTAACTAACATACAAATATTTTTAAAACTATAGTTATGACGTAACAACTACTAACTAGTTAATATACATATGAGAAAAGAATCACCTTCTCAAAATATATACAAAGAAGAGTTGACACGAGATTTTAATTTACTTATCAATATAGCAAATTGAGTTATTCCTCCACCCAAGAACTAATGAATCAGTTCCCTGTCTCATCAACACTATCCTCAAATGATTTCATTCAGTGTGTAACCCACTTTGAGAACATTGACCATGAATCATTCATACCAACAGTGTAGTTAGATCGGTTCTCTGAAGCATATTAAACTCTTTCCCATACAAGAGAGTTGTTCTACTCAGTTTTACTAATATGAGTTTTCAATTGAAATCCCTAATCGTTCTATAACTATCTTAGTCACTTTCTTTTCTTAATTCATTCCTTCATCATTTACATTCCATATGAGTTTATTCATCTCTTTTCTTAGGTATAATTACACAACATACCAAACACACCATTTCATTTTTATGAAACAGTTTCACACAAAAACTAATAAGATTATTTTATCTTATTGCTTGCTTTGAGAACTCATTAAGAGTCTATTTAACTTCAGATATTCTCGTAAAGAGTTTATCTTTATTCATTATATTTCTTTTCACATAATAATTTTTATGTATTAAGATTTAATAAGATTTATGCATATCTTTTAATTATTTACAGACCCTTCACAAGTCCATTTCTTCTTAATCCATCAGATTATACTCCAAGGTACTTGTTACCTCGAAACTATAATCCACTGCTCTGATACCAACTGTAACGCCCCCAAAATCCCCGCGCTTTCGATGCGGCTGACCTTGTGCGTTAATTTCATAGATCTATTGACTTAACCAATGATCCCATAATCATATTGGTTGAATTAGTCTTATTTTAGACTATACATTAAAAATTTCTCTTAACTTTGTCACTGGATCTTAACTTGATCTCAGTCTCATAAGTATACAAGTATCAACTTGTATTTCATCCGTATAAATGGATAAAACCATATATAACGGTCTAATTTTAACCTTAGGATTTAAATATTCTATAACTTTACATGTTCCAACATCCACGGTATTAAATCATTAGGACGGCTCTTGGGAACAGAGAATCCCGCGGTGAATGTTTGTATCTTCACCCGTGATAAATGTTTACTTCTTTATCCGTGACAAATGGTTGTGTCTTTGTCCGGTGCAAAATTCTCTTTCCGTACAGAACATTACCCAACTAGTTAAAACCCTCATTCAAAACATATTTGTTTATAGTGATATCTCTTCATATCAATAATCCTACTTATATGGTATTCAGAATAGTAATAACGAGTTATACCTGGGTCCGAGGAACCTTAACGATGGATTTGACCAGTCAACATCGCTTAGTCCTGTCTCGGATGTACAGCACTCACAAGTTATTTACCAATCCTCATCCAGATAAATAGATCATTATCAATACTATGTTAAGTCTTAACAATTCTAGGTTATATCAAAATAAAGACATAACAACATTCTGATGATAATAATCTATATCATTCATTCAATATTCGGTTACATGTTTGTTTGTTCGTATTACAACAGTCATTATGACTTACACAAATACAAGTAATAAACATGAAAACCTAATCTATGCTTCATCTTTACGTTCATGATCTTCTTAACGTTCATCTTTAATCTGCAAATAAGGTTTTATTCGCAAGAATGAGCACGACGGCTCAGCAAGTCTAACATACAGCACATACACAGTTTATGCTTTCATATAAATTTTAACATGCATTGACTGAACATAATTCTCCATTTAATATCACATATAACTCACGTTCCAACAGTTTATATCACATTGACACACAAAGTGTATAAATCATGTTCATAACTCGTAAACATATCACATAACAGTTAGAAGGCTTTTAAACATTATTTAAAGACTTCACATAACATCTATCACATAACAACATAACATTACACTTCTCATTTATCATTTTAACAATATTACAAAAGTAACACATAGCAAGAATTAGAAGACTTGCCTTAAAACCACGTTAGGGTTTTCCCGGGAAATCGTTAAACGCCTACAAAAAGGGTTACGCGACCCCGAACGTTAGTTTATCAAATTTTCCTTTTGAATAAGTCTTAGAATAACTTAACTAAACTATTTTCATTGGTGGAATCATTTCATTAAGTGGCGAACTCAAAATCCTAATTTTAAGTGCTACCACCCGAATGGTTCCTTAATTTTTCAGCTTTGACGTCCTTTCCGGTAACTGCCATAACTTTGTCATACGGAAACATTTTTGAGTGATTCTTGAGTCTAAATTGCTTAGAATTTCATGATCTACAACTTTCATTTAGGTTACTAAGGCATATTCAGACTTTAAATTTTCGGAAATTTGCAAAAATATTCTGCGACTATATTAGACTTAACTTTCTTTGATCCGATTGGTAAAACATGATACCTCAAGAATTAATTTGCTAAGATAACATGTTCTAACACTTCGTATCACTTCATAACATAAAAATAACAAAATCATAAACCTACTTATATAAGATTTCATGACTTTTTCTCAAGAACACGAAGAACGAATCGAAGAACACGAAGAACAAAGTTTCATCGTTCTTCGTTTCGACTACTAAAACTGGATGCCACAAGCATTATTTAGCAAGGCCATCATGTTTCATCATCCCATAACACTAAATTACCAAATCATAAACCTACTTATGTAGGAATTATGACTTTTTGCTCAAGAACACGCGAAGAACACGAAGAACAAAAAATCGTACATGGTAACGACTTATGTTCTTGAGCTTTTGGATTTCATACTTGAAATAATTTGAGCATTATAACTGCTTACATATGCGATTATAACACTTTATAATTGACAAAATTTGGTCATTATAACGACTTGTTTACTTAATTATAACAATTTGTAATAATACTCCAGAATATACGAAGAACACGGAGAACGGATAAACCGTACATGGATACGACGTATGTTCTTGAACTTTAAACTATGAAATGAAATTTGACATAACAACGACTTGCTCAAGTCATAAGGAACACGGAGAACGAAAAATCGTACATGGCTACGACTTATGTTCTTGAGCCTCATCGATAAAATAAAACTTTAAGCATAATAACGATTAAGAATCGTACATTTTATTATTGCAAGCTTTAACTATTTCTTTGCAATCTCTTGATTATAGGAATTTTGCTTTGAAAATTATTGAAGAAATGAATGAGGTTAGCTCTCTATTTATAGGAAAACCAAGGGTCGGGGTAGTTTGGTCATTAGTTTAAAAGACCAAGGGCCTTTTAGTCTTTTCTCCCTAGCGCTTGCATCATCGCTTACATCACCCTTCTTCTAATTGGTCAATTTATTTTCACTTGGATTTAGTTCCAAACAAATCGTGCTAGTTCTTTTTCAGTTAGTGTAATCGTGCTAGTTCTCCTTAGTTTAGTTACACTGACTTAGTTACACATAAACTAGTTTGATTTCAACTAATTAATTAACTAGTATAATACATTAGTATTTATACGTATTTCTTCCGTATAATACATCATATAATATTCGTATTCTACTGGTATAATACCTCGTATTATTCTCGTATTAATCCCGTATAATCCTTCGTATAATCCTCATATTATACATTACAATATACTTTTATTATTCTCGTATTCCTTCCGTATTCGCTACGTATTCATCCCGTATACGTGAATAGTAATCTCCACAAATTATTTTGGGTAAAAAATTTATTGGTCAAAATGCATCTACTGTCAATAAAAATGCTATTCAGGAATATAAATTTTCAAAATTCGGAAGAAAATTTTCCAAATGAATAGTGTTTTACACGTTTCTCGAGTAAAACTTTTATTGGCTAAATAACATCTATACTTCATATAAATGCTATTTCGTGAAATACAATATGTCAAAATATCGAAAAGAACAGTCAAAAAGACGACAAACGTTTTCTCGTAAATCGTGACATTTTCGTCTTTTTCTCCAGAAAATTTTATTGGTTCTCTGGCATCTAAACCTCATATTATCACTATATTGTGAAATGTAAGAAGTCCTACATATGAAAGAAACAGTCAAACGAATGAAAAATGTCACCTCGTGAATAGTGCTTTTACACGTTTTTCGAGAAAAAACTTTTATTGACTGTTACGTGTTTTCAAATCGTGGGAAGGTTGAATCTTGAAACAGAATGTCAATTTGACCTTCACATTTTGCTCAAGGGCCTAGGTTATTTTCTAGGGTTTAGACCATAGGGTTAGGGTTTAGGTTTTAACTCTTTTTCCAATTTAGGTTTTTGCCCTAAATTGACTTCTGATTTTTAATAAGTGTTAAGGTTAACTACTTGAACCAAAACACAAAATCCTACACATAGATAATTCATACAACACATTTAAAAGCTCAATTCAAGCTTTACTAATCACATAACATATAGTTTAGGTTAAAGATTTTAACCTCTTAGTTGTATACGATCGTAATTTCGAGTCGTATATATTCTTTAAGATAGCTCAAGGTATGCTTGAGCAATCGATCTTAGGTTTTGAATTGACAACCTTTGCTTAAATCTTGTTAGATCACTTTGGAAAATATTTGGGATATTACAGCCTCAAAAAGACCAATCCTATCACTCTCGCATTGAAAACAATGCGTACAACGCACACAAGTCTTCATTTGAGGAACCTTGCTATTCGTTTCGTTTTTTGCTTAAAATTTGCAAACAAATAAGTGATTAAGAGTCATATTACTTTGTTATACATCGGTTAGCCTCAAAATGAGCAATCCTATCCCTCTCGCATTGAAAACACTGCGTGCAACGCACACAAGTCTTCATTTGAGGAACCTTGCTATTCGTTTCGTTATTTCCTTAAAATATGCAAACAAATAGGTGATTAGGAGTCATATTACTTCGTTATACATCGGTTAGCCTCAAAAGGAGCAATCCTATCACTCTCGCATTGAAAACAATGAGTACAACGCACACAAGTCTGCATTTGAGGAACCTTGCTATTCGTTTCATTATTTGCTGAAAATATGCAAACAAATAGGTAATTCAGAGTCATATTACTTAGTTATATATTAGTTAGCCTCAAAAGGAGCAATCATATCCCTCTCGCATTGAAAACACTACGTGCAACGCACACAAGTCTTCATTTGAGGAAACTTGCTATTCGTTTCGTTATTTCCTTAAAATATGCAAACAAATAAGTGATTAGGAGTCATATTACGTCGTTATACATCGGTTAGCCTCAAAAGGAGCAATCCTATCACTCTCGATTTGAAAATAATGCGTACAACGCACACAAGTCTTCATTTAAGGAACCTTGCTATTCGTTTCGTTATTTGCTTAAAATATGCAAACAAATACGTGATTAAGAGTCATATTACTTCGTTATACATCGGTTAGCCTCAAAAAAAGAAATCCTATCACTCTCGCATTGAAAACGATGCGTACAACGCAAACTAGTCTTCATTTGAGAAACCTTGCTATTCGTTTCGTTATTTGCTTAAAATATGCAAACAAATAGGTGATTAAGAGTCATATTACTTCGTTACACATCGGTTAGCCTCAAAAGGAGCAATCCTATCACTCTCGCATTAAAAACAATGCGTACAACGCACACAAGTCTTTAAAACAATGTGTACAATGCACACAAGTCTTCATTTGAGGAAACTTGCTATTCGTTTCGTTATTTCCATAAAATATGCAAACAAATAGGTGATTATGAGTCATATTACTTCGTTATTCATCGATTAGCCTCAAAAGGAGCAATCCTATCACTCTCGCATTGAAAACAATGCGTACAACGCACACAAGTCTTCATTTGAGGAACCTTGCTATTCGTTTCGTTATTTGCTTAAAATATGCAAACAAATAGGTGATTAAGAGTCACATTACTTCGTTATACATAGGTTAGCCTCAAAAGGAGCAATCCTATCACTCTCGCATTGAAAACGATGCGTACAACGCAAACTAGTCTTCATTTTAGGAACCTTGCTATTCGTTTCGTTATTTGCTTAAAATATGCAAACAAATAGGTGATTAAGAGTCATATTACTTCGTTACACATCGGTTAGCCTCAAAAGGAGCAATCCTATCACTCTCACATTGAAAACAATGCGTACAACGCACACAAGTCTTTATTTGACGAACCTTGTTATTCGTTTCGTTATTTCCTCAAAATTTGTAAACAAGTAGGTGATTAGGAGTCATATTACTTCGTTATACATCGGTTAGCCTCAAAAGGAGCAATCCCATCACTCTCGCATTGAAAACAATGCATACAACGCACACAAGTCTTCATTTGGGGAACCTTGCTATTCTTTTCGTTATTTCCTGAAAATTTGAAAACAAGTAGGTGATTAAGAGTCATATTACTTCGTTATACATCAGTTAGCCTCAAAAGGAGCAATCTTATCACTCTCGCATTGAAAACAATGCGTACAACGCACACAAGTCTGCATTTGAGGAACCTTGCTATTCGTTTCATTATTTGCTTAAAATATGCAAACAAATAGGTAATTAAGAGTCATATTACTTCGTTATACATTAGTTAGCCTCAAAAGGAGCAATCCTATCACTCTCGCATTGAAAGTAATGCATACAACGCACACAAGTCTTCATTTGAGGAACCTTACTATTCGTTTCGTTATTTCCTCGAAATTTGGAAACAAATAGGTGATTAAGAGTCATATTACTTCGTTCTACATATGTTAGCCTCTAAAGGGGCAATCCTATCACTCTCGCATTGAAAACAACGCGTACAACATACACAATCTTCATTTGAGGAAATTTGCTATTCGTTTCGTTATTTCCTTAATATATGCAAACAAATAGGTGATTAGGAGTCATATTACTTCGTTATTCATCGATTAGCCTCAAAAGGAGCAATCCTATCACTCTGGCATTGAAAACAATGCGTACAACGCGCATAAGTCTTCATTTGAGGAACCTTGCTATTCGTTTCGTTATTTCCTCAAAATTTGCAAATAGATAGGTGATTAAGAGTCATATTACTTCGTTATACATCGGTTAGCCTCAAAAAGACCAATCCTATCACTCTCGCATTGAAAACAATGCGTACAACGCACACAAGTCTTCATTTGAGGAACCTTGCTATTCCTTTCGTTATTTCCTCAAAATTTGCAAACAGATAGGTGATTAAGAGTCATATTACTTCGTTATACATCGGTTAGCCTGAAAAGGAGCAATCCCATCACTCTCGCATTGAAAACAATGCGTACAACGCACACAAGTCTTCATTTAAGGAACCTTGCTATTCGTTTCGTTATTTGCTTAAAATTTGCGAACAAATAGGTGATTAAGAGTCATATTACTTTGTTATACATCGATTAGCCTCGGAAGGAGCAATTTTATCCCTCTCGCATTGAAAACACTGCATGCAACGCACACAAGTCTTCATTTGAGGAAACTTGCTATTCGTTTCGTTATTTCCATAAAATATGCAAACAAATAGGTGATTAGGAGTCATATTACGTCGTTATACATCGGTTAGCCTCAAAAGGAGCAATCCTATCACTCTCGAATTGAAAATAATGCGTACAACGCACATAAGTCTTCATTTGAGGAACCTTGCTATTCGTTTCGTTATTTGCTTAAAATATAAAAACAAATACGTGATTAGGAGTTATATTACTTCGTTATACATCGGTTATCCTCAAAAGGGGCAATCCTATCACTCTTGCATTGAGAACAATGCGTACCACGCGCACAAGTCTTCATTTGAGGAACCTTGCTATTTGTTTCGTTATTTCCTCAAAATTTATAAACAAATAGATGCTTAAGAGTCATATTACTTCGTTATACATCGGTTAGCCTCAAAAGGGGCAATCCTATCACTCTCCCATTTAAAACAATGTGTACAATGCACACAAGTCTTCATTTGAGGAAACTTGCTATTCGTTTCGTTATTTCCATAAAATATGCAAACAAATAGCTGATTATGAGTCATATTACTTCGTTATTCATCGGTTAGCCTCAAAAGGAGCAATCCTATCACTCTCGCATTGAAAACAATGCGTACAACGCACACAAGTCTTCATTTGAGGAACCTTGCTATTCGTTTCGTTATTTGCTTAAAATATGCAAACAAATAGGTGATTAAGAGTCATATTACTTCGTTATACATTGGTTCGCCTCAAAAGGAGCAATCCTATCACTCTCGCATTGAAAACGATGCGTACAACGCAAACTAGTCTTCATTTGAGGTACCTTGCTAATCGTTTAGTTATTTGCTTAAATATGCAAACAAATAGGTGATTAAGAGTCATATTACTTCGTTACACAACGGTTAGCCTCAAAAGGAGCAATCATATCACTCTCGCATTGAAAACAATGCGTACAACGCACACAAGTCTTCATTTGAGGAACCTTGTTATTCGTTTCGTTATTTCCTCAAAATTTGCAAACAAGTAGGTGATTAAGAGTCATATTACTTCGTTATACATCGGTTAGCCTCAAAAGGAGCAATCCCATCACTCTCGCATTGAAAACAATGCGTACAACGCACACAAGTCTTCATTTGAGGAACCTTGCTATTCTTTTCGTTATTTTCGGAAAATTTGAAAACAAGTAGGTGATTAAGAGTCATATTACTTCGTTATACATCGGTTAGCCTCAAAAGGAGCAATCTTATCACTCTCGCATCGAAAACAATGCGTACAACGCACACAAGTCTGCATTTGAGGAACCTTGCTATTCGTTTCATTATTTGATGAAAATATGCAAACAAATAGGTAATTAAGAGTCATATTACTTCGTTATATATTAGTTAGCCTCAAAAGGAGCAATCCTATCACTCTCGCATTGAAAATAATGCGTACAACGCACACAAGTCTTCATTTGAGGAACCTTACAATTGTTTTCGTTATTTCCTCAAAAATTGCAAACAAATATGTGATTAAGAGTCATATTACTTCGCTCTGCATATATTAGCCTCAAAAGGGGCAATCCTATCACTCTCACATTGAAAACAATGCATACAACGCATACAATCTTCATTTGAGGAAATTTGCTATTCGTTTCGTTATTTCCTTAAAATATGCAAACAAATAGGTGATTAGGAGTCATATTACTTTGTTATTCATCGGTTAGCCTCAAAAGGAGCAATCCTATCACTCTGGCATTGAAAACAATGCGTACAACGCACACAAGTCTTCATTTGAGGAACTTTGCTATTCGTTTATTTATTTGCTTAAAATATGCAAACAAATAGGTGATTAAAAGTCATATTACTTCGTTATTCATCGGTTAGCCTCAAAAGGAGCAATCCTATCACTCTCGCATTGCAAACAATGCGTACAACGCACACAAGTCTTCATTTGAGGAACCTTGCTATTCTTTTCGTTATTTGTTTAAAATATGCAAACAAATAGGTGATTAAAAGTCATATTACTTCGTTATTCATCGGTTAGCCTCAAAAGGAGCAATCCTATCACTCTCGCATTGAAAATAATGCGTACAACGCACACAATCTTCATTTGAGGAACCTTGCTATTCGTTTCGTTATTTCCTCAAAATTTGCAAACAAATAGGTGATTAAGAGTCATATTACTTCGTTCTACATCGGTTAGCCTCAAATGTAGTAATCCCATCACTCTCGCGTTTAAAACAATGTGTACAATGCACACAGGTCTTCATTTGAGGAACCTTGCTATTCTTTTCGTTATTTTCTCAAAATTTGCAAACAAGTAGGTGATTAGGAGTCATATTACTTCGTTATACATCGGTTAGCCTCAAAAGGAGTAATCCCATCACTCTCGCATTGAAAACAATGCGTACAACGCACACAAGTCTTCATTTGAGGAACCTTGCTATTCGTTTCGTTATTTCCTCAAAATTTGCAAACAAATAGGTGATTAAGAGTCATATTACTTCGTTCTACATCGGTTAGCCTCAAATGTAGTAATCCCATCACTCTCGCATTTAAAACAATGTGTACAATGCACACAAGTCTTCATTTGAGGAACCTTGCTATTCGTTTCGTTATTTCTCAAAATTTGCAAACAAGTAGGTGATTAAGAGTCATATTACTTCGTTATACATCGGTTAGCCTCAAAAGGAGTAATCCCATCACTCTCGCATTGAAAACAATGCGTACAACGTGTAGGTTTGTAATATTCATAGACGCAATCAAATTGCACAACGTAGCGGAAGCATGGTAAAATCAAATTTAAAAATTTACAAACCATAATTCAGGATCGACCTTTATGCGCAATTATTAATTAATAAAGAAGAAGTTAGAGATATACCCTTGTAGAACTCAAAGCTTCAACGGGTACAAGTTCACCTCCAAATCCTTCGCGTTCTCCTTGAATTTCACCGATTGGATTCCAATGATCAATGTTAGCCACCCAAGTGTTTGGCCTCTAGAGGTGATCCACCAAGGAATAATAATAATTCAAGAAGTGAGTGATGGCAAACCCTAGTTTTCTCTCTCTAGAGAATATGTGAGTACTCTCCCATAAACTTATGGAAGTGTATGTGTGTAACCCTAATCCATAATAAGACTTCTCTTATTTATAGACTTAGTAAACCCTCCTAACACCTTTAGGAATAGGGTTTTTAATTAAACTCCTAATCTAATTAGGATCTTAATTAATTTAATATAATAATTATAATTCCTAAACTATTTAGGAACTTAATTATCAATTATGAGAGTACTCTTATTAATTAATTCCTAAACCATTTAGGAACTAAATAATAATAATAATAGTAATAATAATAATAAGACTCCTCTTATTAATTTATAATTAGTATTTTCAAAATACTAAATAATAAATATTAAGCTATTTAATTTATTCTATCAACATAGTATAAATTAAATATACTTAATTCATTATTACAATTATGCCATTTACTTCTTAAATAATTATTTTCCTTTTGCGGTGTGACCCTTTAGGTTCTCCATATTAAACCGGTTATAGAATAAATTAATTAGAACTATTCTAATCTTATTTATTAAATAAATTAAACTATTTAATTCATTTAAATAAATAATATTTATTCCATAATAAGGGTAAGCCCCCTTAGCGATCAACGACTTTCCAGATAATATAGATTTTAACATTTAATCACAAAAGAACCTAATCAGCAAATAGTTACCGTACAATTCAATCCTTCTACCTCACAACGTCCCAATCAAATATAAGACATGGTATAACTGTCAAGTCTTATTTTATTTGATTATATGCATTTCGATCCTTAAATGAATAACTCTAATTAATGTAAATTAGAAATTACTTTCTAATTTTCATTCTGCCTTGGCCAAGGACTACTGAGTTGTCATTTATCGAATCGCATAGGACATTCTCTTCTTTTACTAGAAGTGGTAGATTCTTTGTTGATCATTCACCTATCTCCATGTATGACTTATTATATCCGATCATACCCTTTGATACACCCTAAAGGTTTTAAGGAATATGTCAAAACATAATTCATCATACACAAGATACTATGATGATCTCAAGTCCAAGGATCACTTGTACTACTATCACAAAAGGAACTCCTATTGACAGGCAAGTAAGACTCCATTAGGTGTTCCTTGAGCGAGTCACGTTCAGTGAACTTATTCTCTAATAAGCACCTACATACTTGCTTTAGTGTCTCTACACAAATGATTATGAGATCAATCATTCTCTTCATAAGAGCAAGCATAGTATGTACTAATCTATCCGGATTCACTAATCCCCATTTTAGTGATCCAACGATTAGGAACAATTTTAGTTTTGAGCTATCTTGAATTTAGATCTCATTAGCATGATCATCATCATGGTTTTAAAAGCATTGCTCGAAAACTATGGGTTTATCCATTTGATTAATTCAAGTAATTAATCATGAATAAAGAAATGCCTTGATACTTTTATTAATAAACGAACAAGATTACAAAGTATATGCTTATCACATCAAATGTGATTGGCTTGAGGGCATACTACTTTCAATCTCCCACTTGCACTAAAGCCAATCGCCCTTTGATATCCCCATACCATTCTTCTCTAAGTGGCGTACAAATTGCTTAGTAAATGCTTTAGTTAATGGATCTGTAATGCTGTTCTAAGAGGTTGCCATCTTTATGGTGTCGTCTCCTTTTCAATGATTCATCTAATCATATGAAAGTGCTGCAACATATGTTTGGATTTCAGATGAGACCTAGGTTCTTTGGCAAATTAAACTCCTTTAATACTAAGAACCATTATAAGTTCTGTAATGAACTTGTTGAACCAAACAATCACCTTTACAGCTTCACTTATAGTTATTTACTATGTATTTGTCACTAAATCAGCAACTTCTTACTATTTGGAACTTTTCCAACTCACTACTGCACCGTTCAAGGTAATCATATTACCTTAAACGGATATGCTATTATCTTGGTTAGTCTGAACAAACTTGAGTTTGTTAAGCCCTCTAGTTTTATATCAAACTCATCATTAGAAACTCTTTTCTAATATTCTTCTCCATAAATGAACTGATATCTGCTTATCATGCATAAGCAATATTAGGTCAAGTACATATCATCCCGTATATGATAGATCCTATTGCTGAGACATAAGGAGTCTTACTTATACGGTCTCTCTCTCTTCAGGTATCTTTGGGGCCTGCTTATTTGAGAGATGTATTCCAGGACCCATCGGCATGAGCCCTTTCTTGGAATCTTTCATGCTAAACTTCTTTAGCATATAATCAATGTACGTTCCTTGGGACAAGCCAAGCATCCTTTTAGATCTATCTCTATAGATCTTTATCCCCAAAATATAAGATGCTTCTCCCAAAACCTTCACGAAGAAGTGTTTAGATAACCACATCTTTACTGATTATAGCATCAGTATGTCATTCCTTATCAGTATTATATCACCATATAATACTATGAATGTCACAGTGCTCCCACTAACCTTTGTACACACTTGGTTCATCATCGTCTTTGATAAAATCAAACTCCTTTGATTGTTTCATCAAAACGGATGTTCCATCTTTGAGAAATTTGCTCCAATCCATAATTGGATTGTTGTAACTTACATACTTGATTTACTCCATCTATATGGAGACAAATCCTCTTGATTGTATCATACATACATCCTTTTGTATAATAAGCTATAACTGCAAATAAAATCTAAATTGATATATGCATTTTCACTAGTGAAAAGTTTCATTATAGTCAACTCATTGACCTTATTTGAAATCTTTTACCACTAGTCAGGTCTTATAGGTCTACACCTAGCCATCTGCTTTAGTCTTTCTCCAAAGACTCATTTCGGATTTTATGATCATCAGTCATTTCTCTTGAGTATCTAATACTCATACCTCATCGTATGTAACTGGATCATCAACTACTATGATGTGTACCTCATCATCATCATCTATGATGAATATATACCATGCAAGTATCTTCGGTACTAAACCATATTTACGACTTGGTTGCGGTACAATAGGTTTATTTACTTATACAGATTCCTTCACTTAATCTGTAGTGTTTTGTGGTTCTTGAACTTCTTCAAGATCTATTTTACTCCCACTAACCCTTTAAGGAAAAACTTCTTTTCTTATAAGGCAGCGTGTTTCAACAAACACCTTTTAGTTAGTCGGATTATACAAGTGATACCCTAAACTTTCTTTAGGATATCCCACAAGTTTACACTTATCAGATCTTGTCCCAAACTTATCATTGTCAAACCTTTTGACATAAGCTGGACAATCCAAATCTTAACATACTTAAGACTTTGTTTCCTCCCTATCCATGACTCATATGAAGTCTTGAGGAGGAAATAAGAAAGTATCTGATTTAGTAGATATGCGATCGTTTCTAAGGTATAACCCTAGAAGGATACTGGAAGATTGGTATAACTCATCATGGATCATCACCATGTCCATTGTAAGATAATACCATCTCGCTTAAGATGATCTAGAAACTTATTGCTTAAGTATTCCCTTCTCGATCTAATCGAAGAACTTTAATACTTTTGGCATTTAGTTTCTATACTTCACTTTTGAATTCTTTGAACGTTTCAAACGATTCGGATTTGTATTTCATCAAATACATATATCGAAATCTAGAATCATCAGTGAAAGTAATGAATGAATACCCTCCTCTTGCATTTGTTGTCATAGGTCCCACACACGACTGTGTGTACTATCTCTAACAACTCCGTAACTCGCTCTCCATGTCCACTAAATGAAGATTTAGTCATATTTTCCATGATACAAGATTCACAAGTTGTATTTGATTCATAATCAAAAGGCTCTAAAAACCTATCTTTATACAACTTGTTTAGTCTTGTTTCATTAACATGACCGAGTTAACAGTATTGCAAGAAGGTATGATCCATATCATCTCTTTGCCTTTAGTTTGTTCATTTTTGAAATATTTTCATGTAACTCAAGGTTACAAAATCCATCAAGTAATCAACATAGTAACATCTTACTAACTAAATGGATTTGCCCGTAGGTAATGCTTAACTGTAAGTTCCTATGATTAATGCAGCAACCTTTTGCTCCATTCCCCACGCATAGGATTACTTATCTGTAGTTCAGCTTTATACTTCTGCCTAGTCTCTGCAACGGCTTGCATATTTGAGACCTCCAGCCGGTATCTAATACCTAAGTAGAAACTTGACTTATAGAAAGTTCTTATTTTATTATGAACAAATATATATCTGCAGTTGAAGCTTCACTAAGTTTCTTCTGCTTAACTACTGCAACTATCTTGCAGTTGTTCTTCCAGTGTCCCAGCTTATCGCAATGAAAGCAAACTCCTTTGCCCTCGAGATCACTTTTATTTATGTCCTTTGTTTAGCCTTTCTTTTGCCTTCTATCTTTTCTGACTCCTCAGAAATACCTTTGGCCATCTTCTTCAACTTAGAAGATTCATCTACTAGTAAGACTTGGTCTTTCTTGGAAGGAAAGTGACTCTCAACTTATTCAACATATTTAAGCAAATCAGGTAAACTGACTTCAAGCTTATTAATGTTAAAGTTCACAACAATTTGTGAAAGGGAGTCAGCGAGTGACTGCAAGATCGAATCTTGACTCAACTCTCCATCTTTGACAAAACCTAGGTGTCCTAATTGATCGATCAGATTTATTATCTTTAGGACACGTGTCTTTACTGTAGTGCCATTGGTTATTATAGATTGGAAGAGCTCATTAGATATCTTATATCTAGTTGACCTACTTTGCTCACCAAACAACTATTGAATGTGCAACAATATAGTAAGTGCATCAATTTTCTCGTGTTGACGCTGTAACTCGATACTTATGGATGCGAGCATGATGCATTGAGTCACCTTTGCATCATCTTGCTATTTCTTAAAATAACAATATCTTCCTCATAGGCTTAGTCTGCAACGTTTGCAGGAATAGGTAAATTAAGGACATTTGCTAGCTTTTCAGCAGTGAGAACTTTTCTCAAATTTGTTTAATCAATCCGAACAATTATATTCGATTAATTGTTAGCATCTAATATGCTATGCAGTGTTAGTGAATTAAACATAGCAATATTCTTTAAGTGAATTAATAACAACATTAACATGCATTCATTTTATTAATCACCAAGTTAATTAGGTCTTTATTTAAAATGGTGTCTCCCACTATTTTCATCAAACAATATTACCCTCTATATATAGTTCGACAAATCTAATTAAAGATTTGCTAGTGAGATGAGGATCCTATTGACATAAGTATAACCTTGTGTGTGCACAACAAATTATAGTTTATTTAATAGGTAGACAACTCTTTGTCAATTACATCAACATGTAACTCCTTGTATTTTCCCTCTTGGATTATTATGATCATGTGTGTGCACATCCAAATCAAAATTATCTAAGTTAAGTCAGACCTAGCACTTCCATATAAGTGAAGAGAAAAATACTGCCCTTGTGTGTGCACAACAAAACAGTAATGTTCAATTCCTTATAAGCATCAAATGTGATAAAACAACATCTCAAATGATCGATATAAGCCTTGTGTGTGCACAACAAACGTATATTGATTATTTGATACTCTATCGTTTTATCATGCTAGAAGGCGACGTTCGATATTCCAAATATCTTTGAACGTTACAACTTAATATTTTAGTAGTAGAATAAATAAATTAGAACAATTCTAATTTTATTTAATTGAATTAAACTCCTTTTAATTCATGAATTAAACATTTTAATTCATTTTATAAATAATATTTATTCTACATCATGAGGGGTTTGTTAATATTAATTGTCTCATCTTTGTTTAGCGCGCATGCACATATATATATAAAATACGCGTCATATTATTTAACATGCGAAGCATGTTTGGATAATATATAATATATATAAATAAGCATGCATATATAGAATACTATATTCTACTTGAATTGATTATGGACTTTTATTCTAGTTTGGTTCACTAGAGCCACCAAGTGAACCAATAGGTCAAACCTAGTATGCAAGAATAAATTAAATTAAATATAACTTTTACATTTTAATTCGGGCTCCATTACAAATAGATCTTCATGCGCTTCTTGCTCCTTTGCTCCAATTCTTCAAAATAATTCTAACTATTTCTATTACAAAACTATTTATAATAAATAGAAATCTTGATCAACAGTCAAGGGGAAGTACATAGGAGGGAGATAGAATTACACATAAGAAAAATTAGAAAGACGAGGTACGCAGACCCCATTTATAAAACCTATTTATTAATGCATCCAAATTAAATCCAATCACATTGGTCAATAGTCCATAATCAATCTCATTTATTATCATATATATCAACATATATATCAATAAATAATATTCATCGTATGAATTAAATAAATCATTCCATATATGTATTGGTATCATTTAATGGGCAATTTAAATTTGCATGAAATCCAATTTCATGTTTAAAATAAACCTTTTATTTTAATTATAAAATTATTTAAAAATAAACTATTTATTTTTATTATTTTAAAATTACCCAAAATAAACTCTTTTATTTTGAAATTTTAAAATTTGTATAAAAATTACCAAACTGTTTGGATAATTAATATATATTATCAATATATCATATATATTAATAATATATAAATACTAATCGGAAGTATATATATATATATATCCAATTTGGCAAAAACAAACATGATCCTGTTGCAATTTCGGTAGTATATATATATAGCACAATTTCGGTAGTAAGCCAATTCGGTAGTACCGAAAACAGTAACCACGGCTGCTTTTACCAAATTCCTGAAAGGCTTGCACGGTGACACAATTTTGGGACAACTTTGTACGGGTTGTTTACATATATATAAACCGAATCCTGCTTTACCAAAACCGTAGCACTTGCATTGCCATTTTGGTAATCAATATATATTATATATATATATATGTTATATGCTTATCAACCGAAACAGTACATGCTATATCGAATCCAGTGGGTTGTTTTTAATATTTACCAAAACCGAAACCATGCAGCAACAATTTTACTACGGAAACAGTGAAGAAGAAAGAATTTTTTTTTTTAAACTTTCATATTCGGTAATAACAACCGAGAATTCAATTTTGGTATAAAAAAAAATAATAATTTTATACAATAAATTATGCCCAATAAATTTATTCTAAACCATACCTATACTCATATGGAATTAAAACAATTAATAATTCGCATAAAGTTTGGCTCTTGATACCACTGTTGGTTTGTAATATTCATAGACGCAATCAAATTGCACAACGTAGCGGAAGCATGGTAAAATCAAATTCAAAAATTTACAAACCATAATTCAGGATCGACCTTTATGCGCAATTATTAATTAATAAAGAATAAGTTAGAGATATACCCTTGTAGAACTCAAAGCTTCAACGGGTACAAGTTTACCTCCAAATCCTTCGCGTTCTCCTTGAATTTCACCGATTGGATTCCAATGATCAATGTTAGCCACCCAAGTGTTTGGCCTCTAGAGGTGATCCACCAAGGAATAATAATAATTCAAGAAGTGGGTGATGGCAAACCCTAGTTTTCTCTCTCTAGAGAATATGTGAGTACTCTCCCATAAACTTATGGAAGTGTATGTGTGTAACCCTAATCCATAATAAGACTTCTCTTATTTATAGACTTAGTAAACCCTCCTAACACCTTTAGGAATAGGGTTTTTAATTAAACTCCTAATCTAATTAGGATCTTAATTAATTTAATATAATAATTATAATTCCTAAACTATTTAGGAACTTAATTATCAATTATGAGAGTACTCTTATTAATTAATTCCTAAACCATTTAGGAACTAAATATTAATAATAATAGTAATAATAATAATAAGACTCCTCTTATTAATTTATAATTAGTATTTCCAAAATACTAAATAATAAATATTAAGCTATTTAATTTATTTTATCAACATAGTATAAATTAAATATACTTAATTCATTATTACAATTATGCCATTTACTTCTTAAATAATTATTTTCCTTTTGCGGTGTGACCCTTTAGGTTCTTCATATTAAACCGGTTATAGAATAAATTAATTAGAACTATTCTAATCTTATTTATTAAATAAATTAAACTATTTAATTCATTTAAATAAATAATATTTATTCCATAATAAGGGTAAGCCCCCTTAGCGATCAACGACTTTCCAGATAATATAGATTTCAACATTTAATCACAAAAGAACCTATTCAGCAAATAGTTACCGTACAATTCAATCCTTCTACCTCACAACGTCCCAATCAAATATAAGACATGGTATAACTGTCAAGTCTTATTTTATTTGATTATATGCATTTCGATCCTTAAATGAATAACTCTAATTAATGTAAATTAGAAATTACTTTCTAATTTTCATTCTGCCTTGGCCAAGGACTACTGAGTTGTCATTTATCGAATCGCATAGGACATTCTCTTCTTTTACTAGAAGTGGTAGATTCTTTGTTGATCATTCACCTATCTCCATGTATGACTTATTATATCCGATCATACCCTTTGATACACCCTAAAGGTTTTAAGAAATATGTCAAAACATAATTCATCATACACAAGATACTATGATGATCTCAAGTCCAAGGATCACTTGTACTACTATCACAAAAGGAACTCCTATTGACAGGCAAGTAAGACTCCATTAGGTGTTCCTTGAGCGAGTCACGTTCAGTGAACTTATTCTCTAATAAGCACTTACATACTTGCTTTAGTGTCTCTACACAAATGATTATGAGATCAATCATTCTCTTCATAAGAGCAAGCATAGTATGTACTAATCTATCCGGATTCACTAATCCCCATTTTAGTGATCCAACGATTAGGAACAATTTTAGTTTTGAGCTATCTTGAATTTAGATCTCATTAGCATGATCATCATCATGGTTTTAAAAGCATTGCTCGAAAACTATGGGTTTATCCATTTGATTAATTCAAGTAATTAATCATGAATAAAGAAATGCCTTGATACTTTTATTAATAAACGAACAAGATTACAAAGTATATGCTTATCACATCAAATGTGATTGGCTTGAGGGCATACTACTTTCACAACGCACACAAGTCTTCATTTGAGGAACCTTGCTATTCGTTTCGTTATTTCCTCAAAATTTGCAAACAAGTAGGTGATTAGGAGTCATATTACTTCGTTATACATCGGTTAGCCTCAAAAGGAGCAATCCTATCACTCTGGCATTGAAAACAATGCGTACAACGCACACAAGTCTTCATTTGAGGAACTTTGCTATTCGTTTTTTTATTTGATTAAAATATGCAAACAAATAGGTGATTAAAAGTCATATTACTTCGTTATTCATCGGTTAGCCTCAAAAGGAGCAATCCTATCACTCTCGCATTGAAAACAATGCGTACAACGCACACAAGTCTTCATTTTAGGAAACTTGTTATTCGTTTCGTTATTTCCTCAAAATTTGCAAACAAGTAGGTGATTAGGAGTCATATTACTTCGTTATACATCGGTTAGCCTCAAAAGGAGTAATCCCATCACTCTCGCATTGAAAACAATGCGTACAACGCACACAAGTCTTCATTTGAGGAACCTTGCTATTCGTTTCGTTATTTCCTCAAAATTTGCAAACAAATAGGTGATTAAGAGTCATATTACTTCGTTCTACATCGGTTAGCCTCAAATGTAGTAATCCCATCACTCTCGCATTTAAAACAATGTGTACAATGCACACAAGTCTTCATTTGAGGAACCTTGCTATTCGTTTCGTTATTTCCTCAAAATTTGCAAACAAGTAGGTGATTAGGAGTCATATTACTTCGTTATACATCGGTTAGCCTCAAAAGGAGTAATCCCATCACTCTCGCGTTGAAAACAATGCGTACAACGCACACAACTCTTCATTTGAGGAACCTTGCTATTCTTTTCGTTATTTCCTGAAAATTTGCAAACAAGTAGGTGATTAAGAGTAATATTACTTCGTTATTCATCGGTTAGCCTCAAAAGGAGCAATCCTATCACTCTCGCATTGAAAACAATGCGTACAACGCACACAAGTCTTCATTTGAGGAACCTTGTTATTCGTTTCGTTATTTCCTCAAAATTTTGCAAACAAGTAGGTGATTAGGAGTCATATTACTTCGTTATACATCGGTTAGCCTCAAAAGGAGTAATCCCATCACTCTCGCATTGAAAACAATGTGTACAACGCACACAAGTCTTCATTTGAGGAAATTTGCTATTCGTTTCGTTATTTCCTTAATATATGCAAACAAATAGGTGATTAGGAGTCATATTACTTCGTTATACATCGGTTAGCCTCAAAAGGAGCAATCATATCACTCTCGCATTGAAAACAATGCGTACAACGCACATAAGTCTTCATTTTAGGAAACTTGCTATTCGTTTCGTTATTTGCTTAAAATATGCAAACAAATAGGTGATTAGGAGTCATATTACTTCGTTATTCATCGGTTAGCCTCAAAAGAAGCAATCCTATCACTCTCGCATTGAAAATAATGCGTACAACGCACACAAGTCTTCATTTGAGGAACCATGCTATTCGTTTCGTTATTTTCTCAAAATTTGCAAACAAATAGGTATTAAGAGTCATATTACTTCGTTATACATCGGTTAGGCTCAAAAGGAGCAATCCTATCACTCTCGCATTGAAAACAATGCGTACAACGCACACTAGTCTTCATTTAAGGAACCTTGCTATTCGTTTCGTTATTTGCTTAAAATTTGTAAACAAATAGGTGATTAAGAGTCATATTACTTTGTTATACATCGGTTAGCCTCAAAAGGAGCAATCTTATCCTTCTCGAATTGAAAACAGTGCGTACAACACACACAAGTCTTCATTTGAGGAAACTTGCTATTCGTTTCGTTATTTCCTTAAAATCCGTTTGTAATGGAGCCCGAATTTAAATGTAATAGTTACATTTAATTTAATTTATTCTTGCACCCTAGGTTTGACCAATTGATTTATTTGGTGGCTCGAATAAATCAAACTAGAATAAAGTCCATAATCAATCCAAGTAGAATATAATATTCTATATGTGCATGTTTATTTATATATATTATATATTATCAAACATGCGTCACTTGTTAATTAATATGACGCATATTTTATATATATATATATATGTGCATATGCGCTAAACAAGATGAGACAATTAATATTAATAAATCCCTCATGATGTAGAATAAATATTATTTATAGAATGAATTAAAATGTTTAATTCATGAATTAAAGGAGTTTAATTCAATTAAATAAAATTAGAATGGTTCTAATTTATTTATTCTATTACTCATAATATTAAGTTGTAACTGTGACGACCCTAAATCCGGGTTCTTTAACCTTGGGTTTGGTTCTCACTGTACAATACTTAACAACAATGAAATACATAAATTGTATTCAAACTTCGTGGAATAATACAAAAAGTTCCTTAACAAAAGGCTACACTTCCCAAGGTTTATTACCTTAATCTTAAACATTACATATCTTAAGGGAAAATACAAAAGATTTACAACAGTAATTACATAACAGTAATTTAAACTAGCATGCAACTACTAAAATTAAGCATTCGTTTTCCCCTTGCCTTTGTCCGATTTAGAGCTTTCGGGATTGGCTGAAATATAGTCATGATATAGCAAGAATGGCCAACTAAATGGCTCAGCAAGTTTATAACAACAATCATACGATATATCATGATGAAGGGAAATAACTTCAAGGTTTTCAACAATAACAATTGTGTCAAGAATCAATGTTCAATAAAAGAATGTATTGACTCTTTACTGCTGAGTGGTCTTTAATGACCGTGAACTGCTACTAATGTAAAACAGACATACAATGTCTGACTCCTTGTTAAAAATAACGGGACACTTGAGGGGATCAGTCCTCTCATGTCCTATGTATATGCATAACATTTAGATTTCTTGTGCGCATTCGGTTTCCCGACAAATAAAAATCCCCTTTAACTAGGGTTGTTCTTTCTCAGTCTTACTGTAAGAATCCACACCAGCCAATGGTTTGGATAAGCTTTTATAATATTCAATTAAATGAATTTAAACATTCATTTGTCTAGCCGAAACAATTAGCTTAGACGTTCTTAAACAATTACAAAAGCTGAAAGTAGTATGCCCTCAAGCCAATCACATTTGATGTGATAAGCATATACTTTGTAATCTTGTTCATTTATTAATAAAAGTATCAAGGCATTTCTTTATTCATGATTAATTACTTGAATTAATCAAATGGATAAACCCATAGTTCTCGAGCAATGCTTTTAGAACCATGATGAGGATCATGTTAATGAGATCTAAATTCAAGATAGCTCAAAACTAAAATTGTTCCTAATTGTTGGATCACTAAAAAGGGGATTAGTAGATCCGGATAGATTGGTATATACTATGCTTGCTCTTATGAAGAGGATGATTGATCTCATAATCATTTGTGTAGAGACACTAAAGCAAGTATGCAGGTGCTTATTAGAGAATAAGTTCACTGAACGTGACTCGCTCAAGGAACACCTAATGGAGTTTTACTTGTCTGTCAATAGGAGTTCCTTATGTGATAGTCGTACAAGTGATCCTTAGACTTGAGATCATCTTAGTATCTTGTGTGTACTAAGTTATACTTTGACATATTCCTTAAGACCTATTGGTATATCAAAGGATATGATTGAGAATAATAAGGTACACATGGAGATAGATGAATGATCAACAAATGGTCTACCACTTCCAGTAAAGGGAGAGAATGTCCTATGTGATTCAATAAGTGACAACTCAGAAATCCCTGACCAGGGTTGAATGGAATTAGAAAGGAGTTTCTAATTTACATTAATTAGAGTTGTGTATTTGTGAATTGAAATGCATATAATCAAATAAATAAGACTTGACAGAAATTCCGTGTCTTATATTTGATTGGGACATTGTATGGTAGAAGGATTGAATTGTACGGTAACTATTTGCTAAAAGGTTCTTTTACGATTAAATGTTGAAATCTGTATTATCTGAAAAGTCGACTAATCGCTAAGGGGGCTTACCCTTATTGTGGAATAATTATTTATTCTGAATTAAAGAGTTAATTCGTAATAAATGAATTAGAATTGTTCTAATTTATTTATTATACAACCGGTTTAATATGGAGAACATAAAGGGTCACACCGCAAAAGAGTAATATTTTATTTTAGAAGTGGATGGCATAATTATAAATTAATAAGAGGAGTCTTATTATTATTATTATTACTACTATTATTATTATTATTACTAGTATTATTATTTAGTTCCTAAATGGTTTAGGAATTAATTAATAAGTAGTAATATTATTATTAAATAATTAAGTTCCTAAATAGTTTACGGAATTATAATTATAATAATTAATTAAGTTACTAAATGGTTTAGTAATTAATTAATGAGAAGTACTCTCATTATTAAATAATTAAGTTCCTAAATGGTTTAGGAATTGTAATTAATTAATTTAGTTCCTGATTAAATTGGGAATTAAATTAAAACCCTAATCCTAAATAGTTTAGGAGGGTTGACTAGATCTATAAATAAGAGCAGTCTTATCATAGATCAAGGTTACACACTCTTTCATTATATTAGAGAGAGTACTCCATAATTCTCTAGATCTAAGAGTTAGAGAGAGAGAGAATTAGGGCTAGCCACCCATAGTTTGGAGAAACCAAAAATCCACTTCTTTAATTCATAGATCTTTTGGTGGATCACCTCTAGAGGCTCAACACTTGGGGAGCTAACATTGATCCGTGGAATCTAATCGGTGAATTTGAAGAAGAACGTGAAGGATCAAAGGGAGATGAACTTGTACCCGTGGAAGCTTGGTTCTACAAAGGTATAAATTCTTTTATCCTTCCTCAATTAATAATAGTCGCATAAGAAAGATCCGGGTTATTGGTTTGTACAAAAAAAAAATTTTAATCTGATTTTCTTGCTTCCGTTGCGCTTATATAATTTGATTATATGTATGTCATATTTTTGCAAACCAACAGTGGTATCAAAGCCAAACTTATGCGAATTATTAATTGTTTTGATTTTATATATGTATGGGTATGTGTTTAGAATAATTTATTGGGCATAATTTATTATATAAAATTATTATTATTTTTTTAATACCAAAATTGGTTGATTACCGAATTGGAGATTTCGATTATATATATATATATATATATATATATATATATATATATATATATATATATATATATATATATATAATCCGAATTGCATGCTCGGTTTTGGTGAGTGTTTGAAAATTCAACATAGCCATTTGTTGTATTATATATATGTATATATATATATATACTGCCGACAAATGAATTAAAGGAGCATTACCGAAGTGGCGACTTTATTTTCAAGGCAATTAATAAGCAAACAGGCGGTATGAAAAAGGCTGCAGTTTTCGGTAATTCATGCAAAGGAAAGTCACGGCTGATTCACTTTCGGTAATGGCAGTTTTGTAATATATATATATATATATATATATATATATATATATATATATATATATATATATATATATATATATATATACACTACCGTGTATTATATAATATATATATTAACCGGTTATTATATATATATATTATTAATAAATACGATATATTTATAATATATATTAATTACCCAAACAGTTTGGTAATTTTATACAGATTTTAAAATTTCAAAATAAAAGGGTTTATTTTGGATAATTTTAAAATAATAAAAATAAATAGTTTATTTTTAAATAATTTTATAATTAAAATAAATGGTTTATTTTAAATATGAAATTAGATTTCATACAACTTTAAATTGCCCATTAAATGATACCAATACATATATGGAATGTTTTATTTAATTCATGAGATGAATATTATTTATTAATATATATGTTGATATATATGATAATAAATGGGATTGATTATGGACAATTGACCAATGTGATTGGATTTAATTTTAATTAAATGCATGAATGAATGAGTTTTTAATAAATGGGGTCTACGTACCTCGTCTTTCTAATTTTTCTTATGTATAATTCTATCTCCCTCATATGTACTTCCCCTTGACTGTTGATCAAGGTTTCTATTTATTGTAAATAATTTGTAATAGGACTAGTTAGAATTATTTTGAAGAATTGGAGCAAAGAAGCAAGGAGCGCATGAAGACCCGTTTGTAATGCAGCCCGAATTTAAATATAATAGTTACATTTAATTTAATTTATTCTTGCACCCTAGGTTTGACCAATTGGTTTATTTTGTGGCTCGAATAAATCAAACTAGAATAAAAGTCCATAATCAATCCAAGTAGAATATAGTATTCTATATGTGCATGTTTATTTATATATATTATATATTATCAAACATGATTCGCATGTTAATTAATATGACGCGTATTTTATATATATATATGTGCATGTGCGCTAAACAAGATGAGACAATTAATATTAATAAACCACTCATGATGTAGAATAAATATTATTTATAAAATGAATTAAAATGTTTAATTCATAAATTAAAGGAGTTTAATTCAATTAAATAAAATTAGAATTGTTCTAATTTATTTATTCTACTACTCATAATATTAAGTTGTAACGTTCAAAGATATTTATTAAAAATATCGAACGTCGCCTTCTAGCATGGTAAAACGATAGAGTATCAAATAATCATTATAAGTTTGTTGTGTCACACAAGGCTTATATTAATTTTTTGAGATGTTGTTTTATCACATTTGATGTTTATAAAAAGAATTGAATATTACTGTTTTGTTGTGTCACACAATGACGGTCTTTTTCTCTTCTAATATAAGAAAATGCTAGGTTGGACTTAACTTGGATAATTTTGATTTGGATGTGTCACACATGATCATAATAATCTAAGAGGCAAAATAAAAGGAGTTACATGTTAATGTAATTGACAAGAGTTGTCTACCTATTTATTTATATATCGTTTGTTGTGTCACACAAGCCTATATACATTTGAAATAGGATCCTTATTCTCACTAGCAAATCTTTAACTAGATTTGTCGAACTATATAAGGAGGGTAATATAGTTTGATGAAAATAGTGGGAGACACCATTTTAAATAAAGACCTAATTTATTTTGGTAATTAATAAAATGAATGCATGTTAATGTTGTTATTAATTCACTTAAAGAATATTGCTATGTTTAATTCACTAACACTGCATAGCATATTGGATGCTAACAATTAATCGAACCGAATTGTTCAGATTGATTAAACAAATTTGAGAAAAATTCTCAATGCTGAAAAGCTAGCAAATGTCCTTAATTTATCTATTCCTACAAACGTTGTAGACTAAGCTTCTAAGGAAGAGATTGCTATTTTAAATGGCAAGATGATGCAAAGGTGGCTCAATGCATCATGCTCGCATCCATAAGTATCGAGTTACAGCGTCAACACGAGAAAATGAATGCACCTACTATATTGCTGCACATTCAATAGTTGTATGGTGAGCAAAATAGGTCAACTAGATACAAGATATCTAAGGGGCTCTTTCGATCTATAATAATCAATGGCACTACAGTAAAAGACGCATGTCCTAATGATGATCAATTGGATTGATCAATTAGGACAAACATGTTTTGTCAAGGTTGAGTCAAGATTCGATCTTGCAGTCACTCACTGACTCTAATTCACAATATGTTGTGAACCTCAAACATTAATAAACTAAATGTCAGTTTAACTGATTTGCTTAAATATGTTGAAGACTGTTAAGAGTCACTTTCCTTCCTAGAAAAACCAAGTTTTACTTGTAGATGAATCTTCTAAGCGGAGGAAGATGGCCAAAGGTATTTCTGAGGAGTCAGAAAGAGTAGAAGGCAAAAGAAAGGCTAAACAAAGGACATAAATAAAAGTGATCCCGAGGGCAAAGGAGTTTGCTTTCATTGCGATAAGCTAGGACACTGGAAGAACAACTACTAGAGAGTTGTAGTAGTTAAGTAGAAGAAGTTTAGTGAAACTTCAGCTACAGATATAGATTTGTTCATAATGAAATAGAACTTTCTATAAGTCAAGTTTCTACTTAGGTATTAGATACCGAATGGTGGTCTCACATATGCATGTCGTTGCAGAGACTAAGTAGAAGTAGAAAGCTAAACAAATGATAAGTAATCATGTGCTGTGGAATGAAGCAACTGTTGTTGCATTAGCCATGGGAACTTATAGTTTAGCACTGCCTACGGGCAAGACTATTAAGTTAGTAAGTTGTTACTATGTTTCAGTTCTTAGAAACATTATTTCAGTTCCATGTGATGACAAGGAAGGGTTTTTGACATTATAATAATGGACAATCGTTGTTCTATTTATAATGATAATGTTTTATTTAGAACTGGTTGATTACTTAATGGACTTTGTATACTTGACTTACATGGAAAATATTTCAATTTGAACAAACTAAAGGCAAAGAGATGTTATGAATCATACCTTCATGCAATACTGTTAACTCGGTCATGCTAATGAAACTAAACAAGTTGTATAAAGATAGGCTTTTAGAGCTTTTGATTATGAATCAAATACAATTTGTGAATCTTGTATCATGGATAATATGACTAAATCTCCATTTAGTGGACATGGAGAGCGAGTTACGGAGTTGTTAGAGATGGTACACACAGTGGTGTGTGGGACCTATGACAACAAATGCAAGAGGAGGGTATTCATTCATTACTTTCACTAATGATTCTAGATTTTGATATATGTATTTAATGAAATATAAATCCAAATCGTTTGAAACGTTCAAAGAATTCAAAAGTGAAGTATAGAAACTAAATGCCAAAAGTATTAAAGTTCTTCGATTAGATCGAGAAGGGAATACTTAAAGCAGTAAGTTTCTAGATCATCTCAAGCGAAATAGTATTCTCACAATGGACATGGTGATGATCCATAATGAGTATTACCGATCTTCCAGTATCCTTCTAGGGTTATGCTCTAGAAACGATCGCATATCTACTAAATAAGATACCTTCAAATTCTCTCCCTAAGTCTTCGTATGAGTCATGGATAGGGAGGAAACCAAGTCTTAAGCATGTTAAGATTTGAATTGTTCAACTTATGTCAAAAGGTTTGACATGATAAGCTAGGGACAAGATCTGATAAGTATAAACTTGTGGGATATCCTAAAGAAAGTTTAGGGGATCACTTCTATAATCCGACTAACTAAAAGGTGTTTGTTTAAACATGCTGCCTTATAAGAAAAAGAAGTTTTTCCTTAAAGGGTTAGTGGGAGTAAAATAGATCTTGAAGAAGTTCAAGAACCACAAAACACTACAGTGATAGTGAAGGAATCTGTACAAGTAGATAAACCTATTATACCACAACCAAGTCGTAAATCTGGTTTAGTACCGAAGATACCTGAATTGTATGGATTCATCATAGATGATAATGATAAGGTACGCATCATAGTGGATGATGATCCAGATATATACGATGAGGTATGAGTATTAGATACTCAAGAGAAATGACTGATGACCATAAAATTCGAAATGGGTCTTTGGAGAAAGACTAAAGCAGATGGCTAGGTGGAGACCTATAAGACCTAACTAATGGTAAAAATATTTCAAACAAGGTCAATGAGTTGACTAAGATGAAATTTTTCACTGGTGAAAATGCATATATCCATTCGGATTTTACTTGCAGTAACAGCTTACTATACAAAAGGATGTATGTATGATACAACCAAAAGGATTTGTCTCCATAATGATGGAGTAAATCAAGTATGAAAGCTACTACGATCCAATTATGGATTGAAGCAAATTTCTCGAAGATGGAACATCCGTTTTGATGAGATAATCAAAAGAGTTTGATTTTATCAAAGACGAGGATGAACCAAGTGTGTACAAAGGTTGGTGGGAGTACTGTGACATTTCTAGTATTATATGATGATATAATATTGATAAGGAATGACATACCGATGCTACAATCAGTAAAGATGTGGTTGTCTAAAAACTTCTCCTGTAAGGACTTGGGTGAAACATCCTAACATTCTATTCAGGATAAAGGTCTATAGAGATAGATCATAAAGGATGCTCGGCTTGACCCAAGGGACGTACATTGATTCGTTGAAATGTACTAGACTTGATATTGCTTATGTATAATAAGCAGATATCAGTTCAATTTTGGAGAAGAATATTAGAAAAGAGTTTTTAATGATGGGTCTGATATAAAACTAGAGGGTTTAACAAACTCAAGTTTGTTCAGACTAACCAAGATAACAACATATCTGTTTCAGGTAATATGATTACCATGAACGGTGCTGCAGTGAGTTGGAAAAGTTCCAAACAACAATGAGTTGTTGATTTAGTGACAAAGACATAGTAAATAACTATAAGTGAAGCTTCAAAGGTGATTGTTTGGTTAAACAAGTTCATTATAAAACTTGTAATGATTCCTAGAATTAAAGGAGTTTAATTCGCCAAGGAACCTAGGTCTCATCTGAAATCCAAACATGTGTTGCGGCACTTTTATATGATTAGATAAATCATTGAAAATGAGACGACACCATAAAGATGGTAGACTCTTAGAACAGCATTACAGATCCATTAACTAAAGCATTTACTAAGCAATTTGTACGCCACTTAGAGAAGAATGGTATGTGGATACCAAAGGGCGATTGGCTTTAGTGCAAGTGGGAGATTGAAAGTAGTATGCCCTCAAGCCAATCACATTTGATGTGATAAGCATATACTTTGTAATCTTGTTCATTTATTAATAAAAGTATCAAGGCATTTCTTTATTCATGATTAATTACTTGACTTAATCAAATGGATAAACCCATAGTTCTCGAGCAATGCTTTTAGAACCATGATGAGGATCATGCTAATGAGATCTAAATTCAAGATAGCTCAAAACTAAAATTGTTCCTAATCGTTGGATCACTAAAAAGGAGATTAGTAGATCCGGATAGATTGGTACATACTATGCTTGCTCTTATGAAGATGATGATTGATCTCATAATCATTTGTGTAGAGACACTAAAGCAAGTATATAGGTGCTTATTAGAGAATAAATTCACTGAACGTAACTCGCTCAAGGAACACCTAATGGAGTTTTACTTGTCTGTCAATAGGAGTTCCTTATGTGATAGTCGTACAAGTGATCCTTAGACTTGAGATCATCTTAGTATCTTGTGTGTACTAAGTTATACTTTGACATATTCCTTAAGACCTATTGGTATATCAAAGCATATGATTGGGTATAATAAGGTACACATGGAGATAGATGAATGATCAACAAATGATCTACCACTTCCAGTAAAGGGAGAGAATGTCCTATGCGATTCAATAAGTGACAACTCAGAAATCCCTGGCCAGGGTTGAATGGAATTAGAAAGAAGTTTCTAATTTACATTAACTAGAGTTGTGTATTTGTGAATTGAAATGCATATAATCAAATAAATAAGACTTGACAGAAATTCCGTGTCTTATATTTGATTGGGACATTGTATGGTAGAATGATTGAATTGTACGGTAACTATTTGCTAAAAGGTTCTTTTACGATTAAATGTTGAAATCTGTATTATCTGAAAAGTCGACTAATCGCTAAGGGGGCTTACCCTTATTGTGGAATAATTATTTATTCTGAATTAAAGAGTTAATTCGTAATAAATGAATTAGAATTGTTCTAATTTATTTATTATACAACCGGTTTAATATGGAGAACCTAAAGGGTCACACCGCAAAAGAGTAATATTTATTTTAGAAGTGGATGGCATAATTATAAATTAATAAGAGGAGTCTTATTATTATTATTATTACTATTATTATTATTATTATTACTAGTATTATTATTTAGTTCCTAAATGGTTTAGGAATTAATTAATAAGTAGTAATATTATTATTAAATAATTAAGTTCCTAAATAGTTTACGGAATTATAATTATAATAATTAATTAAGTTATTAAATGGTTTAGTAATTAATTAATAAGAAGTACTCTCATTATTAAATAATTAAGTTCCTAAATGGTTTAGGAATTGTAATTAATTAATTTAGTTCCTAATTAAATTGGGAATTAAATTAAAACCTAATCCTAAATAGTTTAGGAGGGTTGACTAGATCTATAAATAAGAACAGTCTTATCATAGATCAAGGTTACACACTCTTTCATTAGATTAGAAAGAGTACTCCATAATTCTCTAGATCTAAGAGTTAGAGAGAGAGAGAATTAGGGCTAGCAACCCATAGTTTGGAGAAACCAAAAATCCACTTCTTTAATTCATAGATCTCTTGGTGGATCACCTCTAGAGGCTCAACACTTGGGGAGCTAACATTGATCCGTGGAATCTAATCGGTGAATTTGAAGAAGAACGTGAAGGATCAAAGGGAGATGAACTTGTACCCGTGGAAGCTTGGTTCTACAAAGGTATAAATTCTTTTATCCTTCCTCAATCTAGTAATGCATCACTGCTACCCAAATAATAATAAGATCGGTGATTCGATACAACCTTTTCGTGACCGATGTTTCAATGCAATTTAATCCTTTTAACCTTGACATCCTAGATTAAACTCAAGGCATGAAAAGTGTCATACTCTTCATAATTTAATCTGAGTTTTCTTGACTATATGAAACAAATCATTATTTGAGCATGGCCATGCATTTCATAGTCCTACTCAATCAAGAGTCCTATGGATATCACCCCTAATATATAGGAGGGTTAAATTCCATCTAGATTACTCATATTCCTTACACGATTCATGATGTATCCAATAATCACCTTTATTGTCCACCCTATTAAAGGTGACATTTGATGATATCAAAGTACATAAATTCTCGTGTAATAATATAATGATCTCAGGTCGGAGGTTCATTACATCATTGTCACTATGAGAATTTCTTATGACACTTTGCATAATGCTCCACGTAGAATTCTCATGGTGGGTCAGTCCAGTACATTGTTCTCTAACATGTACCTATGCATTGACTCAAATATCTCATATATTTATGACCAATGAGATTTGGCCATTAGTCAATCCCCATACTAGTCTCAATGCATCATTGTTGTCCCATTAACAATGATACTCGACTAGGGACATTTAAGTGCAATGATACTAATTGTAATTATATAATCTCATGTTCAAGTCACATACTTGAAGCTATATAATTCGAATCACTATTCTAAGGACTTTTATTATGCTAACATTTATATAACGCAGTAAATGAAATCATAATAAAATAATGTATTTATTCAATCAAATATAAGATCAAAAATGTTAAGCAATTACATCAAATAATTAGCCTCTAGGGCATCAACTCTAACAATATGCACATAAGCCAGTCACATTTAATGTGATATAGCATATATTTTATAATTTTATTCATTTATTAATAAAAGAATTTATTTATTTATTTAAATGCATTTTCTTTATCCATTTTTAATTATTGATATTAGTTGTGATAAACTCAAAGTTTTTGAGCAATGCTTTTAGAATCATGATCATGATCATGCTAATGAGATATAAATTCAAGATAGCTAAAAATTAAAATTGTTCCTAATCATGAGATCACTAAAAAGGGGATTAGTGAATCTCAATAGATTAGTGCATACTATGTTTGCTCTTATAAAGAGGATAATTGATCTCATAATCATTTATGTAGAGACACTAAAGCAAGTATGTAGGTGCTTATTAGAAAATAAGTTCACTGAACGTGACTCGCTAAAGAAATACCTAATGAAGTTTTACTTGCCTGTTAATAGGAATTCCTAATGTGATAGCAGTACAAGTGATCTTTGGACTTGAGACCGTCATAGTATCTTGTGTATGATGAATTATACTTTGACATATTCTTAAAACATTTAGGATTGTTTGTTTGCAAAAATCATATTTGGGATTGGACTATTTGTATTAATTTAATACTACTTCGGATTATTTTATCCCATGATGAAGGATTAATAGTCCTTCAAATAGTCCTATGGACTATTTTTTTTATCATTCATAAAGCTATTTATGAGGGATTATATAATCCTATAATGAATGTGGGATTGATAGTCCCTCTCATTTTAAGCTATTAAATGATTTATGAGACTAATAGTCCAACATTATGGGACTAATAATCCCTCGTCATAGGATAAAATAATCCGATGTAGTGTTAAATTAATAAAAATAGTCCAATCCTAAATATGTTTTTTGCAAACAAATATAGCCTTAAGGTATATTAAATGGTATGCTTGGGTATAATAAATTGCACATGGAGATAGGTGAATGATCAACAAAGAATCTACCACTTCTAGTAAAAGGAGAGAATGTCCTATGCAATTCGATAAATGACAATGCAGTAGTCATTGGCCAAGGCAGAATGAAATTAGAAATGAGTTTCTAATTTGCATTATTCAGAGTTGTGCATTTGAGAATTGAAATGCATATGATCAAATAAAATAAGACTTGATAGTAAATCCATGTCTTATATTAATTGAGACATTATATGGTAGAATTATTGAATTGTATGGTAACTATTCACTGGAAGGTTCTTTTATGATTAAATGTTAAAATCTATATTATATGAAAAGGCATTGATCGCTAAGGGGTTTACCCTTATTATGGAATAAATATTATTTATTAAAATAAATTAAATATTTTAATTTATTTCTTTAAATAAGATTAGAATTGTTCTAATTGATTTATTCTACAACCGGTTTAATATGGAGAACCTTAAGGGTCACACCATAAAAGAAAAATATTTATTTAAGAAATAAATGACATAATCGTAATAATAGATTAAGTATATTTAATTTATAATATAGTGATAGATTAAATTAAATAGTTTAATATTTATTACTTAGTATTTTGGAAGTACTAATTATAAATTAATAAGAGGAGTCTTATTATTTTTATTACTATTATTATTATTTAGTTCCTAAATGGTTTAGGAATTAATTAATAAGAGTACTCTCATATTAGTTCCTAATAAGATTGAGAGTTTAATTAAAAATCATATTCCTAAAGTTGTTAGGATGATTAACTATATCTATAAATAAGAGGAGTCTTATTATGGATTATGGTAACTAAGGTTTCCCATCACCCACTTCTTGAATCATTATTCTTCCTTGGTAGATCACCTCTAAAGGCCAAACACTTGGGTAGCTAACGTTGATCAAAAGAATTTAATCGGTGGAATTCAAGGAGAACCCAAAGGAATTGGAGTTGAACACGTACCTGTGGAAGCTAGTATCCACAAGTGTATAATTATCTATCTCCTTCTTATTAATTAATAATTGTGCATAAAAGTCGATCCTGGTTATGGTTTATAAAATTTTAAATTCTGATTTTGCCATATTTCCATTATTATTATTCAATTTGATTGTATGTTCATAAATATTACAAACCAACAAGTATATTGTGACGTATGATTGTATATTTTGACGTAAGGACTATATTATGATGTAAAGAAGGTTTTCTTTTTATGACTTTAGAATGGTTGGATGTAAATTCTAAGTTATGAAGATTAGTTCACGAATATATTAAAATATAATGGAAAGTAATTGATAAAAATAAATGTTAGTATGAAAAGATAAATTTGTTGATGGAAAATATTCCATAACGCTGTAGATAACTCAAAATTAAGTAAGAAAGAAATATTAAAGAATTAAAAAAATAATATGGAGATTTAATGCGTCGACATATATACATATATTGTAAGTCATTTGAAGGGGGAAAAAATTGGATGTGAATAATGTAGATGACAAACGACGGAGTCGGGCAATTTCTACAACTTATGTTCATTCTTTATGTTGAGCAAATTCTTTATTTGAACAAGTTCTCTTGTTGTTTAAAATTATGCAAATTTCTATTATTGAGCTAAGATTGCAAGTCTTGAAATATCTATGAGTTCTTGAACTCATATTATTATGGTAGGTTCTTGAACTCCTATTAATATGGTAGGTTCTTGAACCCATAGTATTATGGTAAGTTCCTAATGAGTTCTTAAACTCATGTTACTATGGCAAGTTCCTGAACTAATATTATTAGAAGAAAATCATAATTTATTGCAAGTTCTGTAAATAGTGCAATATTTCTAAATTTGCAAGCTTTTTGAAGGTATGTTCTTGATATTCATGAAATTATTTGAACTAAAGATGATGCCATTTGTTTCAACTACTATATTGTAAAGTTAATTGTGATAGTTGATAATATCTGATCCAAATTGTTTTTGTGTAGATTCCTAGATTAAGACTAAGGATGAACAACCCTATGATATAGGGGAACATTGTGTGAAGAATTTTTTAGGCTATATAGCGCCAACTAAATGCTTTTAGCCAGACAATATAGTACCGTTTCAAAGTTTTTAGCGTATAAGATGATGTTATTAAAGTAGGATGTAAAGAGTTCATGATCCCGTATGATCCCTCAGTAATGATTAAAAGATAAAGACTTTGATGTTAAAGTTTTATTCTTCTTATTAATTATGTGATGTTGCACATCCCTAAAGTTTCATATATGGAGAATTTCTTTGACGATCTAATATTTTTTATTAATTTTTTGTTAATATACATTCTTAAAGTTTCATATATTGAAAATTTTCTTGATGAACTATTCATTTGTTCAAAATATATTTGTTCGTTGTCGAGTATATTCTGACAAGTCACAATGGAGTACAGTGAAGTAACATGTTATAGGTCATCAAATGTACTGTTAGGTTGATCATCTACAGTACGATATGAAAGAACTCTTGATCCATTATGACCATCTAAGTAACGAAAAGTTGATAATTCTTTTAATTTGAAGATATTGCGATACTTATTTGTATCTATCCATTAAAATGCTTTAATTCAGTTTCATACTTACTGAGGCCCATTCTTGCAAACATTAACATATTGTTGGTAGAAAGGAATGATAGGACCAAAAAGGTCAGAATTCAAGAAGTAAGAGAAAAAGATACTTATGAGGAAAGAGAAAAGATTAAAAAAAAGAGGAGTAATTGTGACAGAGCTGGAGATTAAAATCCTGTAGAGGTTACATGTTGTTATTAAGTTGTAATGACTTGCAACCCGGGGATAAAGATGATGATGTAAGGTAATGTCTGTAATAGACTAGTTAAATCAATGAAAATATTGACAAATATCATGAAAGTTGTGTATAGTAATGTACCAAATCTACTGTAGCGAGTGCAGAGATTTGGGGGCGTTACAATAACCATTCAGTTTACTTTGATAATATTGATGTTGTTAAAAGTATTGTGGTTCAAAGTTTTATAACCCTTTGAATCTTAGCCTTTGAATTCGAGCCTTTGAATCTTTTGATGATATCTTAATCATTATACAGTAAATGTGAAAAACTGCATGTTTCACATTTTTAGAACTTGTTAGGAAAATTGTTCCTCACTCTTGCATCTTTTAATTCATTTCTGCCAGGATAGAAGACTTGGGAGCTTCTAGCTGCCATAATAAGGATAATAGTGTTCTCAAGATAGAGGAATAGTTTCAAAGGTTGTAATAGTGTAGGGCTTTTGAATAATGACATTCTGCTTTTGTAATGGAAGTAGACCCTGAGATGTATAATGTAAGATATTATATTATATTGTAAGATGGCTTTCAGCTTGTAATATAAGCTTATAATGTTAGTGTTAAGATTAGGGGTGGGCAAGAAACCGAATTGCCTCCGAAACCGCACCAAAAACCGCACAAACCGCACCAATTAAAACCGCACCAACGGTTTCGGCGAATGTGGCGGTTTTAGGTGGTTGAAAAACCGCAAATGTGGTTTGGGTTTGGTTTCCGAGCAAAACCGCATCTAAAAAACCGCACCGCACCATGCACTATTAAATGAAGCATATCAAGAATTACAAATAATTAGAATTATCCCAAATTGTAATTATCTCTATTTAGAATTTTCATATATAAGGATAAATCATTATTCATGTTTTTAGGTTCTATTTTGCTTTTGTTTAGACAAAACATTATAAGTAAAATTGTGTATTATCAAAGTAGTATTTAATATTGTGTGATGTTAAATTGTTAATTTAAATTGCATAAAATTTAATTATTTCAATTGGTTTTGGAACCGAAACCGCACCAAACGAAACCGCACCAAACGATTCAAAACCGCACCGCACCAATCATAAGCGGTTTCATGTGCGGTTTTGAATTTGTCAAACCGCACCTAAGCGGTTTCATGTGCGGTTTGGGCTTCAAACCGCACCAAACCGCACCATGCTCACCCCTAGTTAAGATGATGATCACGAAATTGTCTGTAATACGTATAGGGTTTTGATGGCGTCATAAGTTGATTTTAAAGTTATAAGTTATAAACTCTTAGACAGAAAAACCTTGGGAGGTAACCTAATACGAATCAGTAGAAACTACGATAAGTGGGTTCATGTAAAGTTCCTAAATAATTTTTGTAGGTGATAGATTGAATCTATCAAATATTTGACTAAAGTTGTCATATATATATATATATATATATATATATATATATATATATATATATATATATATATATAATGATGTAATAATACTTGAATTCAATATTTAGAAAATCGGACCGGTGATCGAACCGAAAAAATTACCGGGTGGATGGATCACTGGTTCAATCAGTGGTCGAACCGTTACTGAACCAGTGACGTCATAAATACATAAAAAAAATATATTATTAATAATTAATAAAATTTTAAAATATATAATTTTTTATAAGCTAAAATATAGTAAAATAATGTTATAATATTATTAAAAATATTTTTGTAAAAAAAAAAAAAAAAACTTGAAAACCAGATCACCGATTCAACTACCGGTTTTACTGTTTGAACCACCGATTTTTGACCGGATCGTTGATTTTCGATTTTTTGATCAGACCAAAATCGACCGATTTTGATTGATTTTCGATTTTTTGATCAGACCGAACCAAAAAATCGACCGATTTTGATAGAACCGCGGTTCAACTGTCGGTCCCGTCCGATTTTTAAACATTGCTTGAATTATTGTTTGGGTGTAGGAATTGACGAGTGAAGCTGAGATGGTAATTCCCAATGAAGTACTTACGGATAACTCCGATAGTGAACACGAAGAAAATTCGAAAAATGAAAGATCCAATCGAAGAAGAGCAAGTATATATATATATATATATATATATATATATATATATATATATATATATTACCTACCAACTAGTAAAATATAAAACGCGAAACTGTCTTCAAACAAAATTTAACGCCTAGATTAAAATCGTTAATAAGTATCATTTTACCAGATACAGTAAAAATATATACAAAACCACATATAAAACGATAATTTACGAACCACCGAATTGAAAAAACAAAATCAAATGCTTTTTAACACCTCAAATATATTTTTAATTGTTGATCATCGTGTCCAAGTTTGATTGGTGATTGGATGAAATTTATCCATTCCATGAAATGAAATGAATTTCTTTCCACGCCAACACCTCCACCTCCACCTCCACCTCCACCTCCACCTCCACCTCCACCATAAAATAAAAATCATGGAATGTTATGATTCTTTATACCATAATAATAGTTTATCTACCGAAATATGAGTAACCAAATACACTATTTAATTTTATTTTTTTAAGTCCCTTGATTACTTCAATCCATGCGCGCTTAAGGTAAGGTGTGTCCAACTCGGGAAAAAAGTGAGAAAAGCCCAAGGTAAAGCGTGTCCAATTCATAGAGGAAAAACCTGAGGAGAAAAGGCCAAAGCAGTAAGATAGGAATTTATAACCCTTCGTTCGTGGTGCAACATGCAATAGCCACAGCGAGAAAAGCAGACCATGTACAATGCACGTAAATTCCAAGCATAGAAATATCTGAAGAGGATTACAAAACACACCCATAAGATGCAATTCAGAGGAGACTTCTATATCACCCCAATTATTGACATCAGAAACTGTAGCCTTTCTTCGACTTCCACAAGATCAGAAAGGTCTTTAGACGAGGGTGGTAGCTCAACTCCAGTGAAGACGTAGAGAGCCTTTAGTTCCTCTATACTACTCGAGTGCGTTGCAGCTTTATATCCCACTATAGCTCGCAGTGCATCAATCTTTTCCCATAGTTTGTCCTCACCAAGTCGCTCCTACAGGAAGGCAGATTAAAGAGACCAGAGAGAAATATTCGAAGTAAACCTATCAATGCACAATTGAATTAAGAGAGATTAAACTTAGCAAGACAAATTGTGAATACACTAAGAAAAATACAGTAGTTACCTGATTGTAAGTCATTGCCAAGAATTGAAGCATAAAAACTAAAGAGATGTCCAGTATCTTTTCAGATGTTTATGCCTAGCCTCTGAGTTCTAATTTTCTATTTCTTATTTTTTCATTTAAGAACTGGCATGGGCTTGAGAAAAGTAACATTAGTGGAAAGAATAAAGGAGAAACAAGAATATATTATAAACAACAAAACCAAGCCTAGGTATCCCACAATATTGTAAAACTTAAGTTTTGGTTTAGGACATTCACTGACTACGGAGAAATCATACAGATTTATGTTTTAATGTTCAGTATGTTACTCGTGTAAAAGCTGTCATTCTGGAGCTGCAATAAATATGCTAAGCAAAGAACTACAAGTGGGATACAGTATACAGGTCATAATTTCGAGATTAAGCAGAATCAGAGATTCTGGACTTTTTTATTTCTCGACTGTTGATATCAGAACAGAGCAATTGAAAACAATGTTGGAACATTCACTGAACACAAAAGTAGTGAAAACACTAGAAAGAAATAAAAAGAGACGAAGAAATTAAGATCATATAGCACAAGCAATAGCTATGTTCTTGAATTATTAATGCTACCCAAATCGATTAATGTGGGAGAAAATGCCAGCTGGAATTAGTCTCTACTGAATAAAGTTGACGTCAAGTAGCTTCCATTCAAGTCAGTAAAGAACCAACAGTGGTTCAAATGTGTCAATTTTTGAACTTTTCTCAACATGATCATACTTCTTTACCCAGAAGATTTCATTGTCATGGAATTTTACCAGGGGAGTACATGTGCTTCTCCAATCTTGCGATATATTTAGAACTGTGTGCACAAATACATCCTAGAAAACAAGAATACAATTTGCATTCCCAATAAATGTCTTTGCAAGCAAGCAAAATACAACATCCTGTTACACTATTACACTGCATTAGTTGAAACTACTGCACAAAGAAAAAAATTGGGAAGTACTACTAAAAACGATAAAAATAGAAAGAAAAAAAAAAAAAAGAAGCTATAGGTCTCGCGTGTTTTTGATATAATACTTTTCCTGGCATATAATAGACAAATTTAGAGCAAGAAGTCTAGACCCTTGGGCCAACCACGCAGTCATAATACACTTTATTGCAGTTGTAGAACCTCATATTCAGATGTAACCTTCAGCACGTTTATTTTTTCTAAATGTATGTAGTTTGATTTTTAGGCTCTACCTATGCGGACTTTGGCGATTGGCTTGCAAATAGGTCTCACCAAAATCAGAACCCAGAAGTCCAATCACTTCAAAAAGTACACTTATCTAGGAGACTTGATCAATCTTTCTAAAGTATACCATCCGGAAAAGCCATTATCAGAGAACAATTCATGCCTATGATTAATCATAGGGGACTGGCATATATCACCCTATGATTTTTCATTCAATTGCATGCCAGTTAACGAATATGGTTACTACAGGCTGCTCACTTCATCAGAACATTAAAAAAAAATTATTCTACTGCAAGCTCAGAGGCCCATAGAATGAGAAAATAGAAGAATGATGGGCTTGATTTAGGGAAAGAAAGGGGGGTGGAGGGAGAGAGGGGGGGGGGGGGGGGGGGGGGAATGAACTCAAACTAGTTTAAAATTCCTGAGTGTCAGGATAGCCTAGTTCCTTGGTAGCTACAAAACATAATTCATTCCTCACAATAAAGAAAACTAGCACGAGTACTGACACAATTAACAAGATCAGTATGCACTAGGAGAAACAAAAATTAATCTATTCATGCACATGCAAAACTAATAAGCTAAGTTTGATGCATGTTAGATCCAACCAACACAAGTTCATTTTTTAGTTATTATAATGATGTAGGAATAGCTGAAACTGACCTCATTAGAAGGCATAGCAGGATCTGGCTGAGAGACTAGTTTAGTATAGTTGGACTCAGGTACCCCTGTCAAAATTGGAAACTCATGGGATTCATTTTCATCTGCTAGGCTGCCTGTAACACTTTCTTTTTCTGGAAATATACAAAACAAGTTTGAGTCGGTCAAAAAGAATAAAATAAAGAACATTTGCTCAAGGCAGAGACTCGTGCGGACATTTTAAGCCCTAACATACTACCTTCAGGGTTATCAAAACCTGTGTAACAGTACTCATCTGCAGTTCTGTCATCGAACAAATCTAAGCCACACTCATCAGCAATTTCTCTTAAATCTGAATTTAAATAAATGAAAGTCTTCTTCTTCCACTTCACAAGATCTTCACGTTGAGCATTTGAAACAGTGTTATTAGGTCTCCCTTCTTGCATCACCATTTCTTTCTCTGACATCAGTTTCTGCTCCTCTACAACAGTTTGAGAAAGTTCTCTAAGATTCTTTTTATTTACCATTCCATGTGAATGCCCACTTATGTTTTCAACTACAAAACTAACCAGAGCATCGTTTGCATCTCCGTTATCTACTACCGTACATCCCACTTCTCCAAATGGTTCAACTACATCAGGGGAATCAGTTTTACTTACATGCATATCCTCAAGTTCTTTTGAAATTCTCTGATCTGTTTCTTTTTCATCTGTTCCTTCCATCTCTGTAACAATCTTCCCCAATATTAAGTTATCCTCTTCCAATGGCTTCTCAGTTTCTTCTGAAATTATCTGATCTGTCCTTACTACATCTGTTCCTTTCATCTCCGTACCAAACTTATCCACGCGTACAATATTCTGTTCAGTTGGTTTTTCAATTTCTTCCCTTCTGTCCTCGTAATCTCCAGAAAAGGTCACAACTGTATTGCCTCCATCTGTTCCTTTCACCCCAAAACATTTTTCCAGTTTCACATTGTTCTCCTTGAATGGTTTTCCATTTTCTTCCACACACTTATTTTCTACTGAAATAGTCACTTCATTATTCTCCGCATCTATTCCTTTCACCTCCCCAATAATTTTCTCCAGTTTCAATTTTTCCTCTTCAAATGGTTTGTCAATTTTATCCATATTCGCGTCAATTTCTATTGAGATTGTGGAATTTTGCTCCCTTATATCAGTTACTTTCATATCCCCAGTAAGTTTTTCCGTTTCAACATTTTTTTCTTCAAACAATTCCTTTATTGCTTCATCCACAACCTCAATGTTTTTCCTGTCCTTAACCTTTGCAAGTTTACAAGATTCCTTCATGCCATGTCCATCCTTACCCTCATCCCTAATTTTTTCTAAAAGTCCTGTACTTTCTCTGACTAGTTCCTCATCTTTATTGTCAACAACATTTTTCTTGCCGCCAGTTTCTTCTGCAACTCTCCTTGCCACTAATACTACCTTCTCCGATTCCCTGAAGTCTCCGATATTTTGCTTACCTTCCTCAGTGCAAACACTCTTCTTATCTCCCCCAACAATAACTATCATGCGGCGCATCTCCACAAATGACTCCTTGTACCTGTCTTCTATCACTGGCAGCCTATTTTTCACAACAGTCTCCTCTGGTTTCCATTCAGCCTCTCCTTCGAAGTACTCACCCACATCTTCCTCATAACCCCCTTCTTCCACGCTATCATCTATAACTTCCATTGGTTTTTCCTCACGCTTCTCAACACAGTTCAGCTTATAATCCACATCTTCCTGCAAAAGAGCTTCAAGTTCATTTCTAACCTTCTCATTCAACTCAATTCTCCTCCCAACCCCTTCCATTGTGTTGGTCATATGTTCCTCTTTCTCCATTGGTTTTTGCTTATGATTCTCATCACCAGTCTGCCCATAATCCGCACCTACCCACAAAATGTCTATTCCTTCAACTTTTTTGCGATCCTTCTCATCCATTTCAGTCCTCTTCACAACCCCTCTTCCTGTGAAGTCCATTTGAGCCTCTTCCTCCACTGTTTTTTTCTCATGATTCTCAACACAGTTCTGGTCATAATCTGCACCATACTGCAAACAATCTCTTCCTTCAAATTCACTGATATCCTTGTCATTGAATTCAGTACTCATCACGGCTCCTTCCATTGTGTCCTCCAGTTGTTCCTCTTCCACCAGTGGGCATTTCTCATGCTCCTCTTGACCACCTTTCTGCCCAAAATCCACATCAACCTGCCAAAGATCTCCTCCTTCAAACTTATTACTATCTTTATCATCAAATCCAATCCTCACCACAACCCCTCTACATGCGTCCTCCACTGATTTTGGGTCACGCATCCCAGCACCATTCTGCCCATAAACAGCTCCAGGATACAAAATATCACCTCCTTGAAATTCATTGCTATCCTTCTCATCCAATTCAATTTTCATCATAACCCCTTCCACTGTGTCCTCAATTTGTTCCTCTTCCTTCTCTTCCATCATAACTTCTCTTCCGAAGCCCAGTTGTCCTTGTTCCTTCAGATCTAGTAAATCTTCTACTTCTTCTTCTTGATTTTCATCAGATGAGATTGTTCCATACTCCAACATAAAAGATGATGTTGGGCCAGGAAGTAACTTGCTCATGAGCTTTTCAGTGCAAGCATAGCTTGCGAAAACAAGCCCGAATGGAACTGAGCAAGCAAACCCAAGCGTAGTAAAAACCACAAGTGGAGGAAGAACCAGTGGTGCAGATGAGATTACAACACCTGTGATCACAACCTTTTTTCCTAGCCATAGTCCTTTGTTCAATATCCAACTGATCTTACCATTACTCTGTTTTGAATTCGAGTGTTCTTCTATTTTCCATTCTACATTTGGATCTTTCATCCTGTTGAAACAATCACAATATTATCATCAGTTCTAAAATTCAATCAAAATAACATAAGTCACCACAAAATCATTCTTTGAGACTTCAAATGGACATGCAAATAAGATTTGTTTTATAATGTTCCACAAAAATAGTTGTCCCACTGTTCCAAATTATAAGATCTCATACACGAATTTTGAAAGTCAATTTAAAAAAAAAACAAATTCAAAACTAAGATGACTCATTGACAATTCCGAACTAATAAAGCTTAATAGTATTTTTTAGATAGTTAATAATATTCATCAATGCATTAACTAAAATTACATGAGTTTATGTAAATTTTGAGTTTGAAAATGTCGAATTGACTTCAAAAAGTAAATAACAATCTCATATTTTAGAACAGAGAGTATTATTTAACTTCAATACTAGTAAATTTATAAAATTCTAAATTCAATTGTGATGTGAGTTTATTTTAATTGTCAAAGTAACAATTTTGTACTTGTTAATAATTTTTAATTAGTTTACAATATCAATTATGGCATTAATCAAAATCAAATTAATTTATATCAATGTTAAAATTTAAAAACTTGCAAATTAATTTGTTAAAAAGATTAAATGAAACTCTTTTTGTTAGGAAGGAGGGAGTATTAGTTTTTTTAATGGAAGGAGTATCACAACATTCCATATTGGTTTGCTTTTTAAATTTTTGGATTTATTTTTGTAAAGCCTGTATGGCTGGGTATATATCTTCTCCATTCTACAAAAAGTGTGATTAACAAAATTTTCAAATATTAATAATGTATTTTTGTTCTATTTTTTCCCTTAAAAGTGAAAACTTGTAAGTTAGTAGTAACGACATCATAATGAAGCTATGAAGAGATAAACTTTTGATGAAACAAACTTAAGTATTGTATCATTTTACTAGTATCAATAAAAGTACTACCTTTTTTCAATGAGAAAATTGGATATGCAGAGACTGTATCTATCCTACTTACGCAGTTCCTTAAAAGAAGCCGGTCAGCATGAAATTAAATAAATGCGATAAATAAAAGTAAGCGTGAAAGGCCTAACCATGTCTCTTTACCATCTCCAAAACTCTTCTAAGTTATATTCTTTTCATTTCTCTATCATCTCAACAAAAATTAATCCTCTATTTTCTTTCTAAAAACAATGGGCATTGAATTGGATTACTAGGCACTTTGCCTTTGACCCCAATCATCACTATAAATGATGCAATGATACATCATCTACATCTTGGGTTTGTGACTTTTCACCGCTGCCAATGCATTCGACAGTACCACAAATAAATTGCTGAAGTGCACAAGACTCACCGCAACAAATATAGCAACCACAAAACTAGTTGCCGGCGGTAGGAAGGGGAAAAAAAGTTTTTAATTTTCTTAAAGCTAACGGCATTGTCTAAGGGGACTGTGTAAATAGGATTGATGCGGTCCTCTCGCATATCCAGTTTTCTCCTTTTTTTAATAATAACAAATTTGACAAATAAAAACTTTGTTAAAGAACAAGAATATACATTTTTTCAAGAATTGGCACAATATTTTTAATACGCATATATCCTAGGTTAACAAAATAATTTCAAAATCAATGGGTGCCCTGCCCCATTTGCCCTAACCTCCGTCCACCACCGAGAGAGTATTGATTAATTTGTTTGTTGAGAAATATGAAGCAACAGAAACATTCATTTTCCACAGTAATTAGTTGGATAAAAAAGGGAAATCCAGGGAAATTCCAATTACCCAATGAAAACTAAGTTACAAACTCATGTGTTAACTTCACTAATATCTTCACACCTATTAGTACTAAAAATAATTGAGAATCATCGGATATATAGAAAGAAAATACAGATTCACTAGAGAAAAACATATACTAACTGCATTCCAAATTATAAGATCTTTCTTTAACTTCTGAAAGTCTTTGAAACATTTTCAAACCAAATTGAAATGATTTTTGAAAATTATGAAATAATAAATTTGTAAGTAAATTTTTTTACATGGTTTTACAATATTCATATCTATTCACTAAAATTAAAATTAAAAAAAAAAATCTATGTCAATATTAAGTTTTAAAAAAATTAAAAATAATTTTATATCATGAAACAAAAGGAGTATAGAAATTAATACCTGATGATGATAGATAAAGGCTTTGACAGTCCTGATACTTAACTGGAAACTATGGTTGTTAGCGATTAAGCTTGGGGCACGAAATAGACTGGTAGATAGGGGTTCGATTCGAAGCTCTCAGGTCTAGGGATTGAAAGGGTTTTGGGGTTTCATTTGGATGAGAGGAGAGAGACTAATGCCGCGTTTGTGAGTTTGGCAGCAATAGACGAGACACGCGTCGGACTGAGAGTGTAGACAGTTGCAGGAAAACTAGAGACGACAAGCGTCCTTTAACGAGACGTCAGCAATGCATGCAACATGGCAACAATGCTCTTCAGCCCTCGGGGGAGATAGGAATGCATTCCGCATTTCAACGTGCCAGCATACACATGGGGATCATTCTCTTTCCTTCTTACTCCATCTGTCCCTTTCTATTTTTCTTTTAATGAGAGATTTTTGTTTTTTTTATTTATTGGCGTAGATTTCAAAAAATATTAAATATTTACTTTTTATATTATTTTTTATAATTAAAAGTTAACTTATTTTTTTTATTTGTTTAATGAATTTTAAAAGGTGAATGTAGACACCCAAATTTTGCACTTCTCTACTAACCCTGACAGGAGGGCAAAATCGTCATTTGACCCGACATGCGAAAAGGAGGGTGGACCCCAACACGAAGTCACCCCAACGATTTACGGTCAAAGCCGCCACAAACGGACAACGAGCATCCGGTCACTTGAGGCAAGGCAACAGTTGATCCAGAAAAGCCGAGTTGATCACAAAAGGCGACTAATGGCCACTACGCTTACGATGTTCGGGGGTCTCGCTCCCCGGTGAGCGAGCGGCTGGGCAACTCGCCGGTGAGCTGGCGGGGGTGGAAGGGGGCAGCGCCCCTTGGAAGCCAAGCACAACGAGCGATTTATACACCAAGGAACAGCCTTCCGAAATAATGCAGCAAAAAATGAGGAGTTAAGACTGCGTGACACGGAAATCGAGAAAAAGAAGTCAGACAGCCGCGGATGCATCTGCGGCCAACGACACGTGGTGCTTTTCGTGGCTCGAAGGGGGCGCACGGCAGCCGAGGCGGCGGCTCAGACGACCACAGCAGGCAGCCGCGGATGCACCTGCGGCCAGCCGCAGATGCACCTGCGGCTGCCTGCAGATCAGCTATACATCGCCATTGTTGCGTCCGAGAGAAAAAAGAAGAAAGAAAATGGCGGAAATGTAGAGAGAGAAAGGAGATTTTAGAGAGAGAAACCTTCGGGTTTGGTAAAAAATGTGAGGAATCTTCATCGTTTGTTCAATCTTTACATTATATTGTGTCCTATTTCGATTTCCAAGTGTCAAAGCGGGTCTTTCATCATTTGAAATGTGAAGAAATCCAAGTTTATAGCATTTGAGGTTTTATATAGTTAGATCTAGTTCTCATTTCATCTTATCGTTTAAGTTGTTATAGATCTAATATTTGTGCATTTGTTGGGTGGATCTGCTGTTAGATCCGAAATATTTGGTGCATTGCGATTTACATATTTTGATTTTGTGTATGTTGAAGTTATATTCGATGTAGTCGATATGTGTTTTGGATCTATGGATTAGGGATGGTTAGAGAGGATTTATTGCGGATGGAATCTCCTCCTAACCTCCCGATGATATCCTTTTAGTTTATTTTCTAGCTTCTACGTATGTAGGGATGGCGATGCATTTGTATTGTAAATATGTAATTTTTGGGCCTTAAAGCGATGTCGGATCGAAAATCGGGTTTAAGGCCTCGTGATAGTGAAAAATGTGATTGGAGGTGTTTGGGGCTATTTCGACGGGTCACAGACTCATGGATAGCCTCGATACGTTTTGAATGCTTGTTTTGATTTACGACACAAAAAACGGTTTTCCAAAATAAGGCAAACGATGAAGATTTTCTAAAAGGGATCAAATTAGGATATTAGATGCACGAGGTTAAAAATTAAGAGTTTTGTCGAACTTTGATTTCGGTTTGATGAAAAGGCTCCAATGGATTTTGAAATATCATACAAAATGATTTCGTAAATATAAATAAACGTTTCATTAAACTTTGTGCATAGGGTTAAAGAGTTCTAGAAGTTGCCTTCGTTTTATTTAAATTTACTGTTAAAAGGCAATGTATAGTCTTGATTCCTATTTGACAAAAGTTTAAAAGTTCTTGTTTTCTATAAACGACACCTAATAAAAATCCTCATCGCTTTCAAAGTAAAAATCAACATTTATTATGAAACAAAGCCTTGTCATTTGGGTCAAAGGACGTCTAAAACGCTTTCAAGATAAAGCACATTTGCCATATAAAATCCAAGCAAAATTCACCACAAACATTCACCTAGGCACACACGCACACACCCGCAACTCACACATTTTCGGATTTAAAAGGATAAGAAAACATCGAGACTGCGGTAACCGTGTTTCACGGAAGTCGGGGGGTGCCTAACACCTTCCCCTCGCTTAAGCAAGCCCCCGAACTCTATGAATCTCGGTTTGCGGACCAATTAACTCGGAGCCACATATGAGCCAGCGATTACGAAAACCAAATTCGGATGAGTTGGTACATCCATTTCAAATATACCAACTGGCGGCTCTGGTCAATTGGCTCATAAAAAATTCAACATTTCAAAACCCCGTCGACACTAAGCCGACCCTCTTCAAAAGTCACATCTTAATCTAAAAGCTAAAATTGGAAAAGGGCTTTTTTATAAAAAAACGAAACGACGAAAATCCCGGCGTCGACAGCTGGCGACTCTGCTGGGGACTTAGAGGGCTTAAACCGCGTTTAAAATCTTGATGTTTTCCCATCCTTTAAAAATCTAAAAATGTGTGTTTGCGATATATGCCGTGTTTGACATTGTACGTTTGTGAATGTATGTTTCGCTTTCGATGAATGCTTTATCTTTACGAATGCTTTACTTTAATGTCATCATATGCATACGGGGAGGTACGATGAATGTATGATGAATGTATGTTGAGCAGTTCCTCCTCCTGAGGCAAACCCGTCGGATGTGGATTACTGGACTCAAAGGGGCGCTCCCCGGCGAGGCTCAGGAAAAGCATCCACTCAGATCCAATCCAATTGAAAGATCGGATTTATTCCCTTCTAGTATGTTGCGAAGATCTAGGAACCTTCATGCCGAAAAGCCCGCGAGAGTAACTTAGGGTAGGTCAGCCTCAGATAAACCCAACGCGCGGGAAGTCTCTTCATATCCTTTTACGTTTTACGCACATGACATCGTACTTAAGTCAAACATTTTGTACCTCCCATTTTGGCAAAATAAAAGTACTAACCTCTGTTTTACAAGGACAGCTTGGAGAGCATCATGATTTCACATTGATATGCCTTGGTCAAAATGAAGGAATACTGACCCTGTTTTGCAGGCAAAGATTAAAAAACTCAAAAATAAAATAAAATATATATATATATATATATATATATATATATATATATATATATATATATATATATATATATATATATATATATATATATATATATAAACTGCTAACACTGTTTTGCAGGGAAAGATCAAAAAACTCATAAGCATGGAAATATCGCTTTAGCATGCATCTGTTTTTTCATGTCCCAAAGCTAAACTTCGATTGTTTTGTTTATAGGTTGCTCCCCGAGCCGCGTACGGTTTCATAAAAATAAATAAATAAATAAATAAATAAATAAATAAATAATAAAAATAAAAATAAAAATAAGAAAAAATAATAAATAAAAAAATAAATAAAAAGGAAAAATAATAATAATAATAATAATAAAAATGCTAACACTGTTTTGCAGGGAAATATTAAAATACTTATAAAATAGCGCTTTAGCATGCATCCGTTTTTCCATTTTCCAAAACTAAATTTCAAATTGTTTGGTTTGCAGATTGTTCCCCAAACCTACCTACGATCTAAACGAATCTGAACTTCACCGATCAGAATGGCTGAGAATCCCACTCCGGATCCAGTTCCCACCTATTGGGAGGAGTTTGAAAATTTTCAAGAGGCAGGTGGCTGAAATGGCCATGTTATTAAAACAATAGTGCAAGTTGAACCAAGGTTCGCAAACCAATGCTTTGCCTGAGTCATCATCACCAGGGAGAACCAGATCTCTTGCAGAAAATCCAGTTGACTGAAGAAAGTCAAAACAGACTGAAAAGGGCAGAGAAGGCAAAATAGTGAAGTTGCGAGACAATTCCACCAGTCGAGCTTTGAATTCGCTTGGAAAAAAATGCGAACCCCAAAAGGGAGGGTCAAGCAATATCTACGAGAGATCGAAGGTTCACCTCTTTGAACAATCAAAGGCAGAAATACGGTATCTTCTGATCAGCCGAGGAAAGATTAAGGAGTTGCTACCTCCTACAGTGAATATTAAAATTTTATATTTAATTTAATTAATCAAACAAAATGTTAATTATATTTTTTAATGTATGTATATAATCTTAAAATGTCAATTAAAAATGAACAAATAGAATAATTTTTGAAAGATGATATTAACTGGACAAATACGTTAGGGACATGGTAGATATATTAATCTAATTTGTCCTTAATACAATTACAGACACGACATAATGCGAAAAGAATGGAGGAAAGAATAAAATAAAAAATAATGTATTTGATAATTATTTTTTCAAAAAAATTATTTTAATAAAATAAAATTTTATTTTATCTATTTAATTTTTATTCTATATGAGAGGTAACAGAATAAAATTCATTTCACTACCTGATATTTAATGCAAATTTGGTCCAACTAGAGATTTAATGCAAATTTGATTCAACTTGATATTTAATGCATATCGTTCTTTTTTAATTGATGTTTTAAGGTTATATATATAAATTAAAAAATATTATTAATGTTTTGTTTGAATATAAAATTTTAATATTACATTTTTAAAATTTATTGAAAATAAGAGATAGAAATAAATTAATTTTTAATTATAAAAAATAATATAAGAAATTAAAATTTTAATATGTTCCTAAAATTTACAAATAAAAAATAAATTGAAATAAATATTTCTCTCTAAAAAGAGTAATCAAAAGGGACGAAGGGTGTACAAATCAAAGGAGAAGTGACTCCTAGCATAGATCATAAAAGGAGCGAGATGTTAATGTAATGGCCCCAAATCTGTACACCTATTATAGCGGATCTAGTGCATCACGATACAACTTCCACATTTATATTTACAACATTCAAACATAATATAATTGACAAAACATTGCTTTCATACTAATAAATATAAACATTTTCTTTCATTCTAGAATTCGTAACATTTACAATCTCCCTTTTCAAATTCATATCATCTTTATTATGATCTATTTTATTACATCGTAAATTATACACATTATATTACACACTAGTACGTTGACTATGAGTATTTCTGAACTCACAATTCAAAGTTACTATTCTCTTGTATAATAATCTTTAACAACTCATCTATGTTATCTAATATTAACATTCCCTTAGCTTAACTAGAGATTTCGCAAACAGCATATCTAAAATTTTACGTTACCAGGTATAACTGCCTCAAAGAGGCTACACCAATATGTTAGCTTATAGGTGTTCATCACCACAAGCGCAAACTGCGAGTACTTCATCTTAATATTCATTTATCTGGCTGTCATTTTTATTGAGATCTTCAATATTCATAACTTAAATGCAAGAGTTTGTTAAAGGCAAGAATGAGCAACTACGTTGCTTAGCAAGTGTTTGTTTGCAAAAATATGGCATATATATAATCAAATTATTAAGCACAACGGAAGCAGGCAAAATCAAATTTAAAAAAAAAAATCTACAAACCAATAACCAGGATTTTTCTTATGCGACTATTATTAATTGAGGAATGATAAAAGATTTATACCTTTGTAGAACCAAGCTTCCATGGGTACAAGTTCAACTCACTTTAATCCTTCGCATTCTTCTTCAAATTCACCGATTAAATTTCACGGATCAATGTTAGCTCCCCAAGTGTGAAGCCTCTAGAGGTGATGTAATGATATGCATTTTGCATTATTGTAAATTAATAGATTATTAATGGAAATTAAATATTTTGAGGTGCGACAATTATTTTGGGACAAGCCAAGTGTGTTGTGTTGGATGATAGAATTAAATTCAAGTTTAAAGAAACAAATTTGGTTCTAAATGGACTTGAATTGGATTAAGAATGACTAAATGATGATTTATGAGAATGAAACTTTGCTAGGAAATTGGATTAATGACTAAAAAGCCCTCAACAATTTATGGAATAACATATGTATCCTAAGGTGGCCTAATGACCCCGATGTCCTTAACAATATGAAAAAGGACCATGATATCCTTGTGGTGAGAATTGACTATTGTGTCCCTAGCTATTAAGGTGAGATGACATAAATTTCCCTAACCATGCATGAGTTAAGCTAACCATGCATGGTTATTGTTAGAAGATTATATAATTCACGTATATGCAATACTTACAAGTATCAAGTGCTCATATTTGCCCAAACCAAACAAGAACTTTTGAGAGAAAGGGAGAGAAGGAGAGAAAGGAGCTAGGTCTTCAAGAAACTTGGAGGAATTCAAGAGAAAAGTGTTCAAGAGGAGGATTCTAAGCCAACAAAGTGGATCATCTATCACTTACAAGGTTCTTAGCAAGAAGAAAAGTAGCTAAAAGAAGGTATAATTTGTGTTTAAATTATCAAACTTGTTGTTATGTGTTTACATGCAAGAAGAAATGAGGTCATGCATGTATTCTTGGTTATACATGTTGATTATGTAAATTTTTGGGAGTCTAAGTACCATTTGATTGGTTAATCATGAAATCTTAGTTGCTTAAGTTGAGTATCAAAGGTGGTGCACTATTCATATGTATATTCAAGTTGAAAGTTATGATTTGAAGCATGATTAAGGGTTATATGTTACTAAACATGTTGGAAACCTAGTTTGAGGGGATGAAGATGTGTAATACATGCATTATCATATGTTAAAGGGCATCAAAGAAACCTAAATGGTGTAAAAGTCATGTTTTGTGAAGGTTGATTGAATATTAGGCTACGTTTTGTGCCAAAACTAAATTATAATCTGTAAAGTATTTTGGGAGGTGCATGTAGAAGCTACACATGCATACAAAGTTGCTAAATGAGTATGTGTTGACATATATGTGATTAATGTGCAAGAATCCAAAGTTGGTTTATGGAGGAATTATGTCAAATTGGTGAAAATGCAACCATTATGTGATTATTGGTTATTTTGGTTAATTAAGTGTCAAACGAGGCCAAACATGTAAGTTATATGTAAATACACGTGTTAGAACCAATTTGGAAGCCATTTGGTGCATATGGCGATAAATGACCATTTCGAACGTTTTAAAACGTTAACCGACGACCAAAACGAATTATTAGGAAAAATAGGTCCATTTGAGGATTTTTAAAAGTTTCGAAGGCCCACGCAAGTCAATTACATGTTATATGTGCTATGTGAAATATTGGAATTGGGAAATTCAAATTAGGGCCAAAGTTAGCTTGGTTTTTGGAAAGAAATTTTTTTCTGTCACAGCAGTACTGCGCCGGGGCGGGAAGAAATGAATTAGAGATGGCACTGGGGCGCAGTGTGTCTGCGAGGATCTTGCTGGGGGCAAGATCAGAGCTCGCCGGGGCGCAGTCAACCGAGAACATTTCGCGGCCAGCGCGATGTTCCTCGCCGGGGCGCAATGTCCTGTTTTGAAAAAAAATAAAATAAAAAAATATATATTTAAGTCCAAAATGAAATGTTTTGATATTTAATGATAGAAATACATATGTAAACCATAATTTGATAAAAATAATCAATATGGTAGATATTAATACATACATGAGCAATGTGTTATGTGATTAGGGTTATGTATAGCTAAGGGGTAACTTGTTTAGCAAGTTATGGCATGCATGTGTATATAACTAATGCATGAACCAATATTGTGGTCATGTAGGTTATAGACGGGATAATATTGTACCAATTGTGATAGACGAGGACGAATGCAAGTTTTCTAACTGAACTTCTATTTGCAGTTCTTTGAACAGACATCCATGTTATCCATTTAAATTATCATGTAAAGTTCATTCACTATTGAACTAATTTGAAAAGGTCGATGCCAATCTTGATTCTGGCTAGACACATAGCATGATATATGTTGAAATCAAATGGTCATTGTTATGTGCTCCAATCCACATTGTTGTGGTACGGATTCTATGATATGTTGTAATAGAACAACCCTACAAAAGGGGAATAATTATAATTTTATGACGTGGTTGCGTCGCTAGATGTTTATGTTGTGCACAATATAAAGGTACAATGGGCTGATCACCCAGAGTACGCATCTAATTGGAACATTAGTCTTTTGACTAATCTGGGCAATATCATTCTATACGGTTGATATTATTCTAAACGAGTTCTTGGTCTTGTGACCGTACAGCAAGTAAACCTTATTGTTCCAGTATTTATGTAAAACCAGTTTCTGATTCTTGTTCATATATTGAACTAATGTTTATCAACTTATTTCAGTGATTCAGTTTATTTATATTCGTTCAATTATCATGCATAGTTCAATTAAATTGTTTATGACTTTCATTATTCATTTGGAAATATCATGATATCATTCGATGTTGTACTTGCTGAGTTGTTTATGCTCATTCTTGCTTTCATTCATGATATTTCAGTTAAGCCAGAGAAGGCCGAAGGGTCGGGTGTAGATAAAGGAAAAGGAAAAGCTAGCCAACAGTAGATATATCTGTAGTTAATGTTGTAATTATTATTATGTTTTGTAATATGTCAGGATTGTCAGATTATATGTATAAAGGTATGTAGAACCTGTGATTAGTTATGCATGAATGTACATTAAGTTTAATATTATTATAGTGTTTTCGAATGGATGGATGTGACGCCCCCAAATTCAGGCTCCTTGAACCCCAAATTTGGTGCTCACGATTCATATATTTTATCTTCATTTACCACTATTCCAAAAGCATTATATATTACACCCATTAAGGTTCAACATAATACAACAGATATCTAATCAACTCCCAGGGTCATCAACCTTTATATACATACAACATTACTATAATACATATTTCACATTCATAGCTGCAAAAATAGATTTAAAACTATTAGCGAGGGACATTCATCATTTCTTCAATCTGCCATCTTTTCTTTGCCCTTGTCTTTCTTATTTATACTTTCAGGTTTAACATCTCTGTCTGCGTCACATTAATTAAGCAAGAATGAGCAATCGAAGTGCTCAACAAGTATAATGAACTGCATAATAAACAATATGAGAAAAAGAATTTATAATAATAACGTAACATGAACCCATTTCAAATGAATGAAAGTAACTGAAGAATTCGTCTTCTGAAACATGATAATTGAACATCATACTGAGGGTCACAATATCATTGAATATAGGTTAGTCAATAATGATATTGATAACCTGTATGTGTCATAAAGACCTTAAGACCTTAAGCCCGTACTCGAGGTGATCAGCCTCTCGTACCTATGATTGTGCACATCATATTATCGCATATCACAGAATTTTACAATTTAAGACCTTCGTCAACTATATTTCTTGGAACATGATTGTTCACCTCAATTTCTAAGGATCCGCACCAAAACAATTTAGTTTGGCTCAGCACTTATCAATAAAGAATAATTTGAAATTTAATTGTACCAAAGGTCTAGCCGAACAAATGGTCTAGACTCATAATTATTAACTCACTGACCAACAACTATGTTTCGTTGTGAATGGCATTTGTGAATAAAATGTGTAACAAAAGAGATTTTCAATTGAATAATCCACAATATCAACTGAAATCAATATTCGAGAAAATGGAATAATAATGAAATTTTAGGAAATAGAGCTCAATAAAGATTCTAATGTCTAACACATGATTAATGGTTCAAAGTTAGGATTTAGGAACTTACCTCGATGTCCGTTTACTAATTTAATAGCTAAATTTTCCTTTCTTGAGCAACCTATAATAATAACATAATCAAATAATAATTATTTAGTAACTCACGATATTAATTTATATAATTAATATCACTCACAACCTAATTATTCTACCCATCGGTTCTATATGGGTATTTATAATTAATTATAACCTAATTTGATTATTAATTCTAATTATGTTCTTTTAATTCCCATTATTAAACATTTAATAATTAATTGGAATTATTCCTCAAAATTGGAAAATTGTTAAATTTAATTTATAAAACATTTTAATACATTTTTTTGATTTTATATAATTTTTATTAATTTTTAAACATTTATTTTAATTAATTTTACTTCCAATGGCATTTTCGTAAATAATTTGAAAACCGGAACCAGGGGCAAAATGGTAATTTCGCGAAAAATCGGTCAGCTGCTGTAATGACCACGAATTCCATTAGACATTGTAATTATAATTAATATATAATTTACAATGAATTTAAAATTTTTATACTAATTAATTGTGCAGTAGATAATTAAATAAATGTACTTATGTACGTGCATATTTATTTAAAGAATTAAAGCAAGGTGTATAATTAATTAAGGCAAATCTAATTGGATTATATTTAAATCCAAATGAGTTGTTAAACTAGGTCAATTAAATTTACCTAGTAGCCCATATAATTAATTTAATTACTAGCCCATGTAATTAATTTAACAAGTCCAATGCTTATTTTAATTACAGGTAGCATAGTTATTTTAATGCTAGCCCAATGTGTTAATTAAATTGAGGCCAAACCAATTGAATGGAAGAACCCAATATATTTAATCCTAGAGTCCAAAGTAGAGCCCAATAGGAAGTCAAAATTGGTCAAAATTGTTACATATATAGAAGTATATATGTATAATTAAAGTAGAAAAATTAAAGAAAAAATGGCTTGGAAAAGGCCATTTTGCTGAGATTGAAGGGGGACCCACTTGGATGGATGTCAAATTTTATTATTGCTTGATTTTGTGAGTGGTTGAGCAAGCTACCAACTCCTACCAACTAAAGTCCTTTATGTAAGGAAAATCCCTAAAATTTAGCTAAGTGGAGATAAGAGATAAGATGAGATTGGTGATTTAGTAGAGATATAGATTGTATATGTATACAATTTGGATGTTAACCCTTGGCTATAAATAAGAGCTTATCTTGTGTGGAGAAAAGTTTGTTCCTTATCCACTTTCCTAGAGAGAAAAAAAAAATAGAGAGCAAGAGAGAGCTTGAGAAGGAATACACTAGGAGTGCATCTAGTAGCCAAGGTAGAGTCACTAGTGAAGTTCATAGCCAAGAGGAAGAGAGCATTCAAAACTCAAAGGTTTAAAAGTGCTCTAATCTTCTTAAATTATATTTTTGTAGTTTAGATAGCTTTTGAACGGTTAAAATCTATTTTTAACCGATCAAAATTTGTTTTGATGATCTAGAAGTCTTTAGCTATGTAATATATGTATATTCATAGTTTGATGTGTTTATAACATGATTTGGTATGTGTGGAATGCATAAAAATGGTAGAAATGATCATATCGAACTTTACCGGTAAAACCCTAACTAAGCATGTGATGTTTAATGTTGTAGTTTGAAATGTACAAGTTGGAAATTTGATTTTTATGGCTAGAATTTTAGATATATGAGTTTTAAAGAAAACCCAACTTGAACCTCTCAAAAATATAGAAAAATGAAGAAGTTATGACTTTTACCGCAAAACATGTCATTTTAAAACCCTAATGCACAATAGTCCACTTTGAGCCCATTTTTCATGATCTTTACATATCCAAAAATGTGTTTTAATGATGAAATATTGTAGTTCAAGAAGATAAGAATCCAACAAGACTAATTTGAGGTCATTTGGATTTATAGATTTCATTTTATTCAAGTTTTAATCAAAGGAGCAAAAGTTGAAAAATCTGAAAATGGCATTTTGGCAGATTCTGTCACTCAAGGGCCTGAGCCCTCTTCCCTTTGTTATTTAGAGGGCCGGGGCCCTAGTTACTGTTCACCGACAGATTTTTTTTAATTTCGGGTCGGGTCGGTTCGTTTTAAACGGGTCGTTTCAAATCAATTATAACCAAAATGGCTAAAAATGTTTTAAAATTAATATAATTAATTTGGGACCCAATAAAAAAAGAAAATATATAATTATTTATTATGTGGATTTTAAATAATAATTAAGAGTCATGAAGGTGATTAATTACTATTTAATTAATATTAAGTAATAATTAAAATGAAAAGAAATAGTAACTAATTATTTATTAAGTAATAAATAAAGGGAAATGTAATTAATAAAATATTATTAAATAGTTAATAATATTAGATAATTAATAAAATATTATTAAATGATTAATAATATTGGATAATTAATAAAATATTATTAAATGATTAATAATATTAGACAACTAATAAAATATTATTAAAATGATTAATAGTATTAGAAGTCTAATAAAATATTATTAAATGATTAATAATATTAGATACTCAATAAAATATTATTAAATAGTTAATAATATTAGATAATTAATAAAATATTATTAAATGTTTAATAATGTTAGATATTTAATAAAATATTATTAAAGGATTAATAATATTAGATAATGATTAAAATATTATTAAACGATTAATACTTTTAGATACTTAATAAAATATTATTAAATAGATATGGTGGTTGTAACGACCCCGAAATTCGACCCATTTTATTCCCTTTAATTTTGTATTTACTATATATTATCTTCCTTACGTCCAAATTTCGGTCCGTTAATAAATCTTTCATCACCTAAATTGATCAATTATTAAATTTCAAAATCCTCAGTTCCCAAATTTTTGGTATAAATTTTTCTTTTTTTTTTTTTTCTTTTTCTCAATCATTGTATTAAAATATTTGAATATTTAAAATTCTTACATCTTGGATCCTAGTCCCTGGATCGCAACCTTAACTTTTTCCTTCCTTTCTTGTATCATAAATCTCGTCATTCAAATTTTAATGTCGTTCATATCCATACAAATATTCTTTGTTTCATCGTTCATAAACAAACGTGTAATAATTTCTCACGTAACAATTAATTTGAACATTCACAGTTCACAATTTAATACAACTCGTCCTATCCGGATCCACTCTATATGTATATACAAAATATTCATGTAATCTTGACAAATTATTCACATTAAATCATAATATAAACATACAACATTTACAACCTCTTAGGAAAATTCGTCTCTACATAATCTGATATTCTTGAAATTCTTTCTTTCCTGCAAAACGTTTATTAAGCAAGTAATGAGCACAACGGCTCAGCAAGTTCAACAGTTATGATTCACGTAGCACATACCTTATCATGCTTGGTGTGTGTCATACATCATGTGCTTGTGCTTCTACTATAGCAATATATCTCATATATATCCATATCGTTGCACAAAATACACATTGTGGTCATATTAATCACATATCATGTAACACATAATTTGTATGCAGTTAAAACAAGAATTACATATCATAACGTTCCAACATTTAACATAAAAGGGACTGAAGAACTTGCCTGGCGTCCAATTATTAAATTGATAGCTTAAACTCTCAACTCGATCAACCTATGATCATAAAATAATCAAATAATAATTATTTAACTCCTTGTGATATTAATTTAATTAATTAATATCATCTCTAGGCCAATTATTAATTTATATGGCCAATTATATTAACCTCGTTCCTTAAAATATTCGTTTAACTTAATATCTAATACCTTTTATACGGACAACCCCGCTCATCGGATAAAATTTAACATATCTGGTTGTCCAAAAATTTTATTTAAACATTTTCTAACCTATAAACCCATTTGATTAATATTTAAAATATTTAAATATTAATCCTCAATATTTAATATTTTTACAAAAATATTAAATTTAATGCCCAAACATCATTTCTATATTTTTAGTATTTTTCTATAATTTTCTAGAATTTTTAAACAATTTTTAAACATTTATTTCAATTAAAACTAATTCTGGGGCATTTTGGTAATTTCTGCGCCCATAGGGACTCATTCGGTATTTCCCGAAAAGCCCAGGGGCATTTCCGTCATTTCGGCAACGTTAGGGACAAATCCGGAATTTTCCGGAAAGTCCAGGGGCAATTCTGTAACTTTCGCGGCCTTGGGGGACACGTTGGGTATTTCTGGAAAAGCTGAAGGGCACGACTGTAATTTTACAGGGCCAAGGGACACGGTCGGTATTAACCGAAAAGAGCAGGGGCACGCTGGTAATTTCCAGCGTGTCGTCGGCCGCGCATTGCGCGCGGCCCTTCGTTTCAGGCGCCAAAACGGCGTCGTTTCCTTCCGTTTCCAGAAGCCTCCGCGCAAGGCGCGGCTGCCTCGTCCGTGCGGCCCCAAAACGGCGCCGTTTTGTGTCCAACGTCCGAAAAAAATATGGCTGCCGCGCATTGCGCGGCAGCCTTTTTTCTTCTTCTTCTTCTTCCAGCCCAGAACAGTGTATCAACTTCTTATTTTAACCATTTTTCTACCAAATTTTCTTCACAAAATCATTCCAAAAATTACATAATTCATACATATACATCAAATAATTATTTAGAATAATTATTCTAATTATTTACTAATTTTTCCACAAAATTAAATTACCACCAAAGTATTAAAATAAATTACAAAATAATTAATTTATACCTTCTTTTAAGCTTGGAATTATTCCTCTTGATGACTCCAACTATTTCTCTTTCTTGGTGGTATTTTCCGGTGGTCATGGTGGCATAGTGATGGCGTCGGGTGGAGCAACTATAGAGAGGGAGAGAGTTTTGTTTTATTTTTCTTTTCCTTCCTTTCTTTATTTGCCTCTTTCCCTTTTATAACTAAACATACTTAACAATTTTTAACAAAAACTCACTTCCACCGCCTTATTCCTCTTCCAGAATTTTCCAACAGCCACAACGCATGCATAATTATTATTTTAATACATTACGTAATTATATCGTGTAATAAATATTTTATATAACAAATATAAAATATTTATTTTAATTCACTAAAAATCATAATATGATTTATAAATAATATTAGCACCTCTTTTGGGTACTTTTCTTGACAAATTTTGTACCCGCATAACGCCATGCATGTAATCATATAAGATAACTTATACCTCCAAAAATCATAAAATAATTCATAAGACATATAAAAATTATTTTTCATAATTTTTCACTCCGTTATTTGGACAACATGTTACATTAACATGTTCACGTTTCCGAAATATTATTCTTCGTAAAAGTCATAATAATTCCATTATACATAAACATAATTTTTAATAACTTAAAACATTCCTTTTTCTAATTTATTATTCAATTTCTTTAATATTCATATTAATTTCTTTTTATATATAAATTATATAATTTAATATTATATAATTTATATAATTACATTCTCCTTTTAAATAATTTCTTAATTTCCTCCAACTTTATTCCATTTAATCACCTTATATAAATTACATAATTATTCTTATATAATTTATATATAATTATCATTTTCTTCATACCTTATTTTAATTTCCTTATATAAATTATATAATTTATTATTATATAATTTATATAATTACTTTTCTTTCTCAATAATTTCTAAATTTCTTCCAAAATTCTTGATAAACTCTAAAATCGATAACTACAATTTTACAACTTCCTCATTAGCTTTTATCTTACTTTGGATTAATTTAATTATTAATCCCTTAATTTTCATAATTAATATCATTTATATTTATCACTTAAACATATACATTTATATATAAAAATGTATATATATAAAAATATACATATTTAATTCATTCCTTTCATATTATCACATAACCTTATTTAAATATAATTTTTGCATTTTCATAATAATTTAATTGTATTGTACAATTACCTGAAATTCTTTTATTCTTCATAAATTGTATTTACACAATTTATTTACTTTTCAATTATTTCAAATTCACATAATTTATCACCATCTCTGTACAAATTTAATTTACTAATTAAATCTCATCACATACCTTAATTCACATAAAATAATAATTTCTTTACACAACCTTGAAAATTGTGTCTATTAAATTCTTATTTAATCTTATTAAATAATTCCGAAAATTCGGATCCTCACAGTGGTTGTGGGTGGCGGATGGTGGCGACGAAGAAAGAAGATGATAAAGAGATATGATTTTGTTTGTTTGGCTTGCTAAGTGTTTATGTAATGTCCTAGAATTTCCACCTCTTTATTAATTAAATTATTAATTTAATTTTCAACGAGTTAGTTTTACGAGATTATTTAAATCTTTTTATGTGATTAATTAATTATGTGATTAAATAATTATGTAATTAATTACTAGAATTAATTAAAGGGGGTTACTAATATGTTATTAAATTAGTAAACAAACCCTAAATTTTTAATATCAAAATAATTGATAAGTTTCCTATTAATTAAATATTCAATTAAATTGAATATAATGAGTGAATTAAATATAATAAATTAATTAATATGATTATTAATTAATGTAAATAATGTGAAATATTAATAATAATATTTATTAGTCCATTTAGTAATTTAATACTTATGGGTTAGAATATTTAATTATTTATTCAATCTAATTATTTATTTAATCATGGATTGAATAATTAATGTATAAATTATTAAATTAGCCCAACATGGGTCAATTAGTAGCCCAAGTGGAGAATAATAAAATTTGACAATTTAGTAGCCCAAACAATTTAATAGAAGCCCAATTGGTATTTTAAATTAAAACCCAATGATTGACCCACTTGAAAAATACTTAATTAAACTATTATTTAATTAAAAAGTAAGCATGTGACTTTGATTTTGGGACAAGAAGGAGTGCATCAACCGACCATTGCATGGAGGAGAGAGAAAAAAATTGAGTTTTGTTTTTATTTTGTTTTATTTTTATTTATTTAATAAATGGTGCTTGTTTTATTTTTGTAGTACATGGAACCATGCCTCTTTTCACCAACTAAGTCATTTAACCCATTCCTTGTGTAAGTTATCATCTGGGAGCATGGGCTAAATTATAGATATAATTGTGTATCTATTAATTTTTCAAGTATACTTGAAAGTGTTAGATGATATTTCATTATTTTCTCCAAGTCCAAAAGAGAGAGCTAGAGAGCATTTGAGAGTGTGAGAACATATTGAGAGCAAAATACTAAGAGAGGAGAAGGAGTTCTTGGTTCATGCCTTCAAACCTCATCACCTATTTTGGAAGAAAAAGGAAGATAGCCATTAAATCAAGGTAATGATTATTTTAAATAAAGTTTTGTTTTTAAATTAAATAAATCATCATGTTAGTATAAACATGTTAATATAGTTATTAATGTGTAGTTGTAATATTTATGCCATGCTTGAGTTTAATATGTTTGGTTTGTATTTTGGTATATTTTATATGCCAAAATATGTGTTTAATAGTGTGTAAACAAGTTTTGGAATTTATGTCCAAAAATATTTTTATAAAACTTAGGTTTGATGTTCTAATATTATAGAACATTAAATTATGAGAAAAACAAAGTTTGAATCACTCAAAATGGAGTTTTATACAAAAAGTTATGATTTATGGTAGTTTATGTGATGTAAAATTTTTTATAAAAAAATAATGATATTAAATCATGAAAAATTATTTTTTCATGTTATAAATTAATATAAGGTGATTGGTAATTTTTTTGGATTTTTATTGAAGAGTTAAAGCTTACTTGATGGTATATTTTTATTTAAAATGTGTATGCCGGAGGATCAGGTACAGGAGTACGAGGATTCGGTGGAGCACTTTGCAGTGCTAACGCATCAGCTGGTAGATCAGGATGTGGAGCTGCAGGCTAAGTTAACAGTAGCTGAGACTAGGTTAGCCGAGGCTGAGTTGAAGGTTCAACAGGTTCAGGCAGAGAAGGCCGCCATCCGTGCACACTGGCAGGAGGCGATAGAGGACCGTATTGAGATGAAGACGCAGCGGGATGCCGCTCATGGTCAGATGATGGAGCTAGAGGAAGAGGTCCGCGAGAAGCGGGTGAGGACGGATAGACTTAGCTATGTCTACCGATCTTCATATGGTAGACTTCAGAGCAGGGTACACTACTACCCAGCTGAAGAGGGCCAGTCTATGCACACCATTAGCAGGAATGTGGTGATGGCCATTGGGGATGAGGAGTATGACGACGCGATCCGTAGGGGGATGCGCATTCAGTAGTAGTAGTTGCTTTCTATTTTCGTATGTAAATAGATGCAGTAGAACCCAACTTTTGTTTTATTAGAGGGTTAATATGTCACTAAATCCCAACTCTAGGAAGTTGTAGGATATGTCAGATCCCATCTTTTGTAGCTTCTCTGGGATAGAAGCATTTATAGCAGTATGCTTTTGGATGTAAAGTGCTATGCACTACTGTTTTAGCATATAAATATAAATGCAGTCAAATTTATGTTTATATGTGTGTTGAAATAATTATTTGTATTTTAGCTAAATATTGCCTAAGATACAAAGTAATGAGATGAAAAATATGAAATAAGTATAATAATGTAAATTTTTGTTTATAACAGAAAATGCCGCCACGTAGACAACCACCAAGGAACCAGGGGGTAGAGGAATCAGTTAACAATGACGAGGGGGGACATAACGTAGACCCTATGCAAAACTTCGTTGACATGCTAGCTGAGGCAATGCAACACAGACACCCTGTTGTAGCAAATCCACCACCACCACCACCACCAACTCAGTTGGCAAATTTCAAAGATTTTAAAGCGGTGCGACCGCCAGAGTTTAGGGGAACGTCAGACCCGATAGAAGCCCAATCATGGATAAAGGAAATAGAGAAAGCGTTCGTTATCGCGAGGGTAGCTGAGGAGCAAAAGACAATCTTTGCTACCTATATGATGAAGGGAGAAGTCAATTTCTGGTGGGAAGCCAATCAGAATAGGGTTGGCGATGGGGTGGTGCCATGGATGAGATTTAAGGAAATATTCGATGAGAATTATTTTCCGAAGAGTATGAAAAGTAGGATGGAAGTGAAATTTCTAGAACTGGAGCAGGAAAACATGTCGGTACCTGAGTACGCGACAAGATTTAATGAGCTGGCCAGGTTCGCTCCACATCAAGTGGATACGGAGGAACGCAAGGCCAGAAGATTCGAGAATGGACTGAGACCTTGGATTTTCAGCAAGGTAGCAGTACTGCAGATTGACTCGTTCGCCACTTTACTAGAGAAGTCAATCATTGCGGAAGGGGGAAATGATGCGTTAACCAAATTTAATCCAGAGAGGAATAAGAAGAAGAGTGAAGGGGAAAGTAAGAACAGTAACAGTGGGGGCAATAATAGTAACAATAACAACAAGCGCAAATGGGACAACAACAGCAACGACAAGAGCTCGGGGAATCAACTAGGAAGTGTTCAGAAAAGGCCAGCATGCAATATATGTGGGAAGAACCACTTCGGGGAGTGCAAGAAAGGGAAGAATACATGCTATAACTGCGGTCAGGTGGGACATATTTCTCCAAATTGTCCCCTCCCAAAGAAAGTGAGATGCTTTTCTTGCGGAGCATCTGACCACATGATAAAAGATTGCCCTAAGAAGAAGAATGACGGGAGTAGCGGCTACAAGGGCAATAACAGCAAACTGGCTATCGGGGGACCGGTACCACATAACAAGCCGACAGCCCGGACTTTCAATATGACGGTACAGGATGCCGTGGGGTCAAAAGACGTGGTGTCAGGTATTATTCCGATCAATAATATAAATGCATATGTATTGTTTGATTCGGGTGCTATCTGTTGATGAGTGGGTGTTATACCTATGATTTAGGTATTTTTAGGCTTAATTACTTGCTATCTTTAAGTACTTTTAGTTCTATTTTATTGGTTTTTATGTTTAATTTGCAGAAAACAGCTTCGAGAGGTCAAAACGGGAAAAACAAGCTGACAGTGGCAATTCGGTAATTTTGAACAGTGCTTGGCGTCGGGGCGCAGTGACAATGCTTGAAGATGGCGTCGGGGCGCAGGTCGGCAATTCCAGTTGTCCAAAACGCGTGAAGCAGTTCGAATCTATGTTGGAAGCTAAGTGTTGCAGTTGAATTAAAGTGGGATTCTAGGACTCCAGTTAGCCACGAAGGATGTAATTAGGAAATGATAGGAAGGATTATTAGGGGATACATTTTTTTTGGAGTTAGGGATTCAATTTTGTTCCGAAGAAAAATGCAGCAGTAAAGGAGAAGAAGCGAGAGAGACTTCAATAGAGTTTTCTCTAATTCCTTTTCTTTTATCTTCTGAATTTTGATGAATTTTAGTATTAATTTGATTTTGGTTTCCATGACGATGTGTAACTAAATTCTTCTTTAGGATTGCAATGGAACCGTTGGTTGAACTTTAATTAAATTATCTTAGTTTCAATTATTTGATCAATTGTTGGATTGGTTGTTATATCTCGTATTAATTTATAATTGTCTGATCAACAGTTATTTGATTTCTTAGATGGAATTGATGAAGGAAATCTAGGAATAGATCTGGGTATAATAACGTGTGACTTTGTTATTTTTCTTAGGAAGAGTATCATGATAGTATATAGGATGCAAATACCTATAGACCACATGTAACATATTGAGAGTTTGATCTTAATGAGTCTACTTTAATGAATTTTGCATAGAATTATAGCATTATAAGTTGAAGCGGATCTTTTTATTAGTTATCGACGGAGATTAGTGAATAGATAAGTGATCTCAGTTAACAATCCATATGATTAAGTAATTGGAATTAAGATAATGACATTATTGTGATTCAACGGGGAAATTGTAATCTTAAAGCCTTTTATTATCTGATAAATCATTCTCATTAGTTAATTAGTTAGTTTAAATCCAATTTCAGTTTTAAGTAGTTCATAATTCAAGTTTTCTAAAGTTTAATTAGAATTGAATTAATATAAAATTAATAGATAGCATAATTGTTAGTAATTGTTCCTCGTGGGTTCGACAACCTTATTTTTACTATATTACTTGATTGACCGCGTATACTTGCGTGTGAATTCCATATATCTAAATAGGACAACAAGTTTTTGGCGCCGTTGCCGGGGAACGGTTCTAATAATTAGTTTATTATTAAGTTTTATTAGTTTAATTTTAATTCAAAAGTTTTAATCTTGTGTTTTACCGTTGTTCTTTTCTGGCTTTCATCAGGTAGAGTTTTCTTGTGTTTTCTGGAAGAAGTTGCTTTTAGTATTTTGTGTATGCACACGAGATCTAAAGGTCCGGAACTAGAGCCTTACGAAGACGACATAGAACGAAGGTTCCGTAGAATTCGCACCTATATTCGGTCGACTCTAGAAAATCAAGAAAGAATGGCTGAGGAAGATCAGAAAACACTGCGGGAGTATGCTATGCCACAAGTGACGGAAATTCAATCTAGCATCACAAGGCCCGCCATCACAGCAGCAAATTTTGAGATCAAACCCGGCACTATTCAGATGATCCAAAATTCGGTGCAGTTTGGGGGTTTGCCGAATGATGACCCTAACGACCACATTGTCGGCTTCTTGGAGATATGCGACACATTCAAGTACAATGGGGTGACGGAGGATGCTATTAGACTGAGGCTATTCCCATTCACACTGAGAGACAAAGCCAAGAACTGGTTACATTCCTTGACGGCAGGATCCATTACAACGTGGAATGATTTGGCACAAAAATTTCTTGCCAAATTCTTTCCACCAGCAAAGACGGCAAAGATGCGGAACGATATCACTTCTTTCGTTCAGCACGATTCAGAATCACTGTATGAAGCTTGGGAGCGGTTCAAAGATTTGCTACGGAGATGTCCACATCATGGAATTCCTAAGTGGTTGCAAGTTCAAACCTTCTACAATGGTCTATTCAGTCAGATTAGGACAAGCATAGATGCAGCAGCTGGTGGAGCATTGATGGGAAAGAATATTGAAGAAGCGTACAACCTGCTTGAGAATATGGCAGCGAACAACTATCAATGGCCTACAGCTAGAACTCATCAACCAAGAGCAGTAGGTATTTATGAGGTGGATGCCATGACAGCCTTCTCGGCACAACTTTCTGCCATGTCAAAGAAAATAGACGCTATGGGAACGCAGAAAAATCAGTTGGAGACAGTTTGTGAGATTTGTGCAGGAGATCACTCAACAGAACATTGTGCTATTAATTCAGAGTCTGTGCAGTTTATTGGAAATCAAAACAGACAGCCGCAATATGAGAATAATGCAAATAATTACAATCCGGGATGGAGGAACCATCCGAATTTTGCGTGGAACAATAATCAGATGCAAACTCAAAATCAAGCTCCAAGACATCAATACCCACAACAGCAACAGCAACAGCAACAGCCTGATAAGCTATCACAAATGGAAGAAGTACTAGCGAAATTGTCAAATCAATTAAATCAATTTGACGTAAATTCAAAAAATCAAGCAACTGCAATAAGGAACCTGGAAACTCAACTCGGTCAGATCCATAGTGCTATAAACAACCGACCTCAAGGTTCTTTACCAAGTGATACTGAGAAGAACCCAAAAGGAGAGGGTAACGCACACTGTAAGGCAATTACATTGAGAAGTGGGACAGAATTATCAGAAACAGTCAAGGAGAACTCAAAGCAACCATAAGATGTCGAAGCAAGTAAGGATGCAGACTTATCTGAGAAAATGGAGAAACCCGTGGAAAAACCCGAAGAAGTCAAGCTGAATCCTTATGTTCCACCAGTACCATTCCCTCAGCAACTCAAAAAGGCAAAAGCAGACAAACAATTTTCAAAGTTTCTAGAGGTATTCAAGAAACTTCAAATCAACGTACCTTTTGCGGAAGCTCTAGAACAAATGCCAAACTATGTGAAATTCATGAAGGATATCTTGTCAAGAAAGAGAAAGATGGAAGATTTTGAAACAGTCGCACTGACAGAAGAATGTAGTGCCATTCTGCAGAATAAATTGCCGCCCAAACTAAGAGATCCAGGCAGTTTCACAATACCATGCACAATTGGCGACAAGTTCTTTGGGAAAGCTTTGTGTGATCTGGGGGCCAGTATTAATCTGATGCCACTCTCCATATATCAGCAGTTAGGCCTGAAAGAAGTGAAACCAACCAATGTGACTTTACAGCTGGTAGACAGGTCATTGACACATCCAAGAGGAATAGTGGAGGACATATTGGTGAAAGTAGAGAAATTCATCTTTCCGGCAGACTTCATAGTATTGGACTTCGAAGAGGACAAAGAAATTCCGATTATACTTGGGCGTCCATTTTTGGCCACGGGTAGAACCTTGATAGATGTGCAAAAAGGGGAGCTGACTATGAGGGTACATGATCAAGAGGTCACTTTTAATGTTTTCAAAGCTATGAAATTCCCAAAGGAAGCAGAAGAATATTTCAAAATTGATTGGTTAGAAGTAGCGGTGGACGAAGTTTATGAGGTAAATTGTAATGCAGATCCACTTGTAACGGCATTAGTTAATCCTATAGCTGCAGATTTTCCAGCCCCATTTGAGTTTGTGCAGCTGTTGAATGCATATACACCGCTCTTACAGACTGGCAAGAAATTTGAGCCTTTAAGTCATTCTGAGAAAGCAAAGACCCATGACAAGACATCGATAGAAGAACCACCAGTTTTGGAGTTGAAACAGTTACCAACCCATTTGAGGTATTCTTATTTGGGGAATTCTTCTACATTGCCGGTAATTATTTCCGCTTCACTTGATGAGTTACAAGAGACAAAGTTGCTAAGGGTATTGCGGGAATTCAAAACTGCCATTGGATGGACCATAGCAGACATCAAGGGAATTAGCCCATCACTATGTATGCACAAAATCCTGCTTGAGGAGGATGCCAAACCAGTTGTAGAGCAGCAACGACGACTAAACCCAATCATAAAGGAAGTCGTAAAGAAAGAGATTCTCAAATGGTTGGATGCGGGTATAATCTATCCCATATCAGATAGTTCGTGGGTTAGTCCGGTGCAATGTGTACCAAAGAAAGGAGGCATGACGGTAGTAGCCAATGAGAATAACGAACTAATTCCAACAAGGATGGTGACGGGTTGGCGAGTCTGTATGGATTATCGGAAATTAAACAAGGTAACTCGCAAAGACCATTTTCCGCTGCCTTTTATTGATCAGATGTTAGATAGATTGGCGGGACATCCATTTTACTGTCTGTTAGATGGCTATTCGGGCTACAATCAAATTGTCATAGGCCCCGAGGATCAAGAAAAAACGACGTTCACGTGCCCGTATGGAACATTTGCCTTCCGGAGGATGTCTTTTGGGCTCTGCAATGCACCGGCGACATTTCAGAGATGTATGATGGCCATCTTCTCTGATATGGTAGAGCAGAATTTAGAAATATTTATGGACGATTTTTCGGTCTTTGGTGATAGTTTTGATCTATGCTTAGTAAATCTGATTGCGGTTCTAAAGAGATGCGTAGAAACAAATTTGGTGCTCAATTGGGAGAAGTGTCACTTCATGGTGCAAGAAGGAATCATCTTGGGACATAAGGTGTCGGCTAGTGGTATAGAAGTGGACAAGGCAAAGATCGAGACGATTGAAAATCTGCCACCACCAAATTCTGTGAAAGGAATTCGAAGTTTCTTGGGACACGCAGGATTTTATCAACGATTTATGAAGGATTTTTCCAAGATTACAAAGCCGTTGTGTACATTACTGGAAAAAGATGTTCCTTTTAAGTTCACTACAGAGTGTCATGAGGCATTTCAGAATCTAAAGACAAAGTTGATAACTGCACCAATAATTGTCGCTCCAGATTGGACTTTACCGTTCGAGCTCATGTGCGATGCTAGTGACTACGCAGTTGGGGCAGTCTTGGGCCAGCGTAAGGAAAAGTTATTTCACGCAATTTACTACGCTAGCAAAACGCTGACAGATGCACAATTGAATTACACCACAACAGAAAAGGAGTTACTTGCAGTGGTATTTGCATTTGACAAATTCCGAGCCTATTTGATTGGGACAAAGGTGATCGTGTTTACAGACCACTCTGCAATAAAATATCTCATCTCTAAGAAGGATGCCAAACCAAGGTTGATCCGTTGGATTCTTCTACTTCAGGAATTTGATCTTGAGATTCGGGATAGGAAGGGATCCGAGAACCAAGTAGCAGACCATCTCTCTCGACTGGAAAATTCGCAGCAAGACCAAAGAGATCAGGTATTGATAAATGAGTCCTTTCCCGATGAGCAATTATTCTATATAGCAAAGGAAGCTCCTTGGTATGCGGATTACGTCAACTACATCGTCAGTGGTGTACTTCCATATGACCTGAGTTATCAGCAGAAAAAGAGGTTCCTACATGATGTCAAGCAATACTTTTGGGACGAACCTTTTCTTTTCCGACAATGTGCTGACCAGATGGTAAGACGATGCGTGGCTAGGGAGGAAGTCGAAGGCATTTTACAACACTGCCATTCATCTCTGTATGGAGGTCACTATGGAGGTGATAGGACAGCTGCAAAGATCCTCCAATCGGGATTCTATTGGCCAACAATGTTCAAAGATGCTCACGAATTCGGAAAGAGGTGTGATCGTTGTCAACGGGTTGGAAACATATCAAATCGGCAAAAAATGCCATTGAATTCAATCTTGGAAGTAGAAATATTCGATGTATGGGGGATTGATTTCATGGGACCGTTCCAGTCTTCACTCAATAACAAGTATATTTTAGTGGGGGTGGATTATGTCTCTAAATGGGTGGAAGCAGTGGCGTTACCGACCAATGATGCCAAGGTCGTTCTAACTTTCTTGCGTAAGAACATATTTACGAGATTTGGGACACCAAGGGCGATAATCAGTGATGGGGGATCATACTTCTGCAACAGATATTTTGCCGCTCTTCTCACAAAGTATGGTGTACGGCATAAAGTTGCAACAACATATCACCCGCAGACGAGTGGACAAGCCGAGATTACCAATAGAGAAGTCAAGCGGATCTTGGAAAAAATAGTCAACCCGACTCGCAAAGACTGGTCTAGCAAGCTTGATGAAGCTCTTTGGGCATACCGCACTGCGTACAAAACTCCCATAGGCATGTCTCCATATAGGCTCGTCTACGGAAAATCATGCCATCTCCCAGTAGAATTGGAGCACAACGCATATTGGGCGATTAAGAGGCTCAATTTTGAGTCACAGGCTGTAGGAGAAAGGAGGCTTCTACAATTAAATGAATTGGATGAATTTCGGATGAACGCTTATGAAAATGCCAAAATGTACGAAGAGAAAGTCAAAAAGTGGCATGACAAGCGTATTGTTGAGCGAACATTCGAACCGGGTCAATCGGTGCTACTATTCAATTCAAAACTCAAGCTTTTCCCGGGCAAATTGAAATCCAGATGGTCAGGACCGTTTACGATCACGAACGTCTTCCTATACGGTGCAATTGAAGTGATTGACCCTCGTTCTCAGGAAACGTTTAAAGTTAATGGGCAAAGACTTAAGCATTATTGGGGCGGCAACGTGGATCGACAATGGACCTCCGTAACCCTGTCCGAGCCAACTTAAGCAAAAGGGAGAAAGTCAGGCTGAAAGACTCTAAATCAAACGCTTGTTGGGAGGCAACCCAACCGTAGTATCGCTTTCAAAATTTATTTTCAATTTTTACTATTCTTTAGTTAATTTAGTCAAAATTATAGGATTTATTCAATTTCTAGCTTAGGCTAAGTTTTTATGATTAGTTCAACTAATTCTTGCTTATTCTTATATCCTTGCAGCTAAAGAATTCATTGATTGGAGCTTAAAAGTCAAAAAAAATGCAGCAGTTAATAGATTTGCAGGTTTCAGCACGGCGCCCCAGCGGAATTTTTACACTGAGGTATTGCGCCCCGGCGCAGTAAGGCGCCCCGGCGAGACCAGAACTCGCCCCCAGCGAGAAGCTTGCAGTTATACAGAGCCCCGACGGAAAATATCGCGCCCCCAGCGAAAACCTCTCGGTCACACAGCGCCCCGGCGCTATTACAAGGCAAAATATCGGCGCCCCGGCGCTACAGTCGTTTTTCAGTTTTTAAAAACACTCTATTTCCCACGCCCGATCGGATTTAACCCTTTAACCCTCAAACCAAATTCTTTACACCCTTCCATCTCTCTTTCTCTCGCAAGCCCCAAGCTTTTTCTTCTTCTTCTTCGACAACCTACTTCTTCCACCCAAATTTAGTCTAACAACTACTCCATCCTCGCCTCTTCCTCGGTTTGCTACTCCTTCCTCACGGAGGTTCATTCTGTGGGTTTCATCCAACGGGTAGGTGGCTCAACCAGTGTTCTTCTCGCACGGACCAATTTCACAAGTTTGGGTTGGGAAAAATTCGGTTCAGCAGCATTCAAATCACCCAATGTGAGGTACCAACGATAGCACTTTATACTCTATAGTTTGAACATTACAATTTTTCAAGTTTAAGTGGTGTATTTGGTACTTTGATTACTTGTGTTAGGATTGCCCAGTGGTTTGTGTTGGCCACTGGAGGAGATTTGGTAGTTTGGCAGTAGTAAACGGCGCTAAGTATTGAGTATCTATTAGTAAAAATTCACAAAAGTTGGGGGAAAATTCTTGCACACAACCTGTTTGATAATTTGCCACAAAGGAGGGTTGATTTGATTTGCTTGCACATTGGTCTTGTGTAATCATGCCTCCGAAACGACAGAGGGGAGAAGGCTCTTCGGCTCCACCTAGGCCCTTTCATCGTAAGAAATTTGTTAGTGTAGAGGCCGAAGATAAGTTTAACAATTTGTTAGCCGGACGAGCGTTGATTGCGAAGAGGGGGTTGCGTCCGGACATTTTAGAGGACGGGGAAATGCGCGGCATGTTAGTTGGACGTGGATGGCAGGTATTTACAGAACACCCAGATGCGGCGGTAACGACCGTGGTCAAGGAGTTTTATGCTAATGCACTTGACACACCTGAGTGTGAAGTGTTGGTTCGGGGCCAGGTGGTGTCGTTCAGCCGAGAACGGATCAATGACTACTATAATTTGCGGGCTCCGGATGTATGTCAGTATTCTACAATGGGAACTCCCGATTATGGACAAATTGTCCGCGAGCTTTGTCGACCGGGCACGGAATGGAAAACAAACAAACACACGGGCCAGATATCGACATTTCCTTTCAATGCATTGAGTCGATATGGCAAGATTTGGTACGCTTTCTTATGTGCCAAGCTAATGCCATGTACACATGTGAGCGATGTGACACGGGAGCGAGTTGTTCTGCTATATGCCATCATAACAGGGTTGTCTATCGACGTGGGGAGTGTCATTGTCGCCTCGATTAAGAAGCAGTTGAAAGGTGCGACATCTGGAGGATTGCCTCACCCGTCATTAATTACCGCATTATGCCAGCAATCCGGTGTCAAGTGGGGAGCCACTAAGCCAGTACAGCCATCCACGACTCTCCTCGATCATAGCCTGATCGCACGTTACAAAGTTTGGGAAGGGTGAGAGTCTCACCCGCGCGGTTTAGGATTCATTTTGGCTCCTCACTCGCCACCTCACGGTGCTGCTGTTCCTGATAGCCCCAATGATGAGGCAGCTAAACTAGTTCCTAACCGAGCCGTCAGACGACTACAGAGGCGGACAAATATTCAGTTTGAGGAGGTGTTTCGACAGCATGAGCGCCTAGCGGAACGTCAGGATGCTATGCACGCGTACACTTATACGTGCACTTCCACGTTGGCTGCAATGTTATCCCAATTGAATCCGAATGCCCCAGCCTTCTCGATTCCAGGTCCGCCGATGTTACCAGAATACCCGCCGCATGACTCAGACTCGGAGGACGAGGAAGACCACCCCGACCATAATGATTGATCTACTAGGGGAGTTTTCTTGTTCTTATTTTTGTTTACTGTCTTTACCTATTTTACAATGAGGACATTGTTTCTTGCGAGTTTGGGGGTACGGGCTGCACATCAATTAATTTTTTTTTACATTCATTTTTTATATTGCATGTTTATATTTTTAGTTGTTGATTTGGATTAGTTTTTTTGTAGTTTATGGCATATAGGTTATGTTTTAATTTTTTTTTTTAAAAAAAAAAAATTTAAAAATTAAAAATCACAAAAATATTTGCATATAGGATCATTTATTATTGCATGTAGAAATACTTGAGCATTGAATTAATGTATGAAATTTAAGGATAGCCAATGATGAAATTGTGAGTCTTTATTTAATAATCTTAGCAAGATGGATTTAGATCGTTAAAGTCGAAGTTTTTCATATTCTACTGATTTCGTTGAGCTTGATACCCTTGGTTCTTAATTACACGTATTCAATGTATTAAGCTAGTTGCGTTTTGATTCAAACTTTGTGGATTTAGGTGTTTGAGAAAGATTTAGATAACCTCTATCATTTCTTGGATCAAAAAAATTATATGAAAAAAAAAATGATCATTTGCTTCGATGTCTGTCTTATAGAAATGAAATAAATGAAAAAAATGAAAAGACGAATAGATAGATATGAGCAACACTTAGCTAATCCGTTTTCGTGGCCTCTATTACTCGAACAAGTAAGCCCTTAGGAGTGTCTCTACACTTAGTGCCCTAAAGCCATTTGGTTTGGGAGTCACTGGTGGAAAGTTCGTTACGTGGGTAATTTTGAAAAGCCTAAGGAAAATGGGTATTGCACATGCTAAGTTAGTCATATACGAGATGGAGCGTAAGACGCACTCGTAAATAAAAAGGATGAATAGAAAAATGTAAAAACAAGTGTATAGAGGGGTAATAAAGTGTTATATGAGTGATTATCTGTTTTGAGCACTGAGATTCATAAGTTGTATTAGAATAATGACTGATTTGGTATGTTGAATTCACACACACACACGAAATGGTTGAAGGTGAAATAAAATTGGTGATATGTTAGATTTTAGACTAAAACGAGAATCTGAAGTTTAGCGAAGTTATTATTTAAGATCTTTGAGGCTTGATATTCATGGTTTATGTTGATTTGTGCTCGAGACATTAGTTATGTTGCATTGCATTCATGTAGTGTAATTATTTATTTTATTAGTAGTATTTTTGCTTGAGGACACGCAAAGTCTTGAGTTTGGGGGTATTTGATGAGTGGGTGTTATACCTACGATTTAGGTATTTTTAGGCTTAATTACTTGCTATCTTTAAGTACTTTTAGTTCTATTTTATTGGTTTTTATGTTTAATTTGCAGAAAACAGCTTCGAGAGGTCAAAACGGGAAAAACTAGCTGACAGTGGCAATTCGGTAATTTTGAACAGTGCTTGGCGCCGGGGCGCAGTGACAATGCTTGAAGATGGCGTCGGGGCGCAGGTCGGCAATTCCAGTTGTCCAAAACGCGTGAAGCAGTTCGAATCTGTGTTGGAAGCTAAGTGTTGCAGTTGAATTAAAGTGGGATTCTAGGACTCCAGTTAGCCACGAAGGATGTAATTAGGAAAGGATAGGAAGGATTATTAGGGGATACGTTTTTTTTGGAGTTAGGGATTCAATTTTGTTCCGAAGAAAAACGCAGCAGTAAAGGAGAAGAAGCGAGAGAGACTTCAATAGGGTTTTCTCTAATTCCTTTTCTTTTATCTTCTGAATTTTGATGAATTTTAGTATTAATTTGATTTTGGTTTCCATGACGATGTGTAACTAAATTCTTCTTTAGGATTGCAATGGAACCGTTGGTTGAACTTTAATTAAATTATCTTAGTTTCAATTATTTGATCAATTGTTGGATTGGTTGTTATATCTCGTATTAATTTATAATTGTCTGATCAACAGTTATTTGATTTCTTAGATGGAATTGATGAAGGAAATCTAGGAATAGATCTGGGTATAATAACGTGTGACTTTGTTATTTTTCTTAGGAAGAGTATCATGATAGTATATAGGATGCGAATACCTATAGACCACATGTAACATATTGAGAGTTTGATCTTAATGAGTCTACTTTAATGAATTTTGCATAGAATTATAGCATTATAAGTTGAAGTGGATCTTTTTATTACTTATCGACGGAGATTAGTGAATAGATAAGTGATCTCAGTTAACAATCCATATGATTAAGTAATTGGAATTAAGATAATGACATTATTGTGATTCAACGGGGAAATTGTAATCTTAAAGCCTTTTATTATCTGATAAATCATTCTCATTAGTTAATTAGTTAGTTTAAATCCAATTTCAGTTTTAAGTAGTTCATAATTCAAGTTTGCTAAAGTTTAATTAGAATTGAATTAATATAAAATTAATAGATAGCATAATTGTTAGTAATTGTTCCTCGTGGGTTCGACAACCTTATTTTTACTATATTACTTGATTGACCGCGTATATTTGCGTGTGAATTCCATATATCTAAATCGGACAACACCTGTTCATTTGTGTCTGATGATTTCGCTAGACGATTAGAGTTGCCTAGGGACAAACTAGAAAACTCAATGAACATAGAAGTTGCTAATAAAGAAGTGATTCCGGTAGAGTACATACATAGAAATTGTTGTGCTGAAATCAGGGGTCAGAAATTAAATGTGAATCTAATTCCAATACTTCTGGGGGAATTTTATGTAATACTTGGGATGGATTGGTTGTTTAACCACGGGGCGATAATTGATTGTCAGAAGAAGTGCATACACCTTAAGACACCAAATAAGTCTAAGGTTGTATTTTATGGCAGCAAGTCGTCAAGACAGTCTTCTTGTCTGACGATGATGCAAGCCAAGAAATTATTGAAGAAAGGTTGTGTAGGGTATTTGGCTCATGTGGTTGACACACAAGTGGTGAGTCCCGGGATGGAGCAAATACCAGTAGTTAGGGAATTTATGGATGTTTTTCCAGATGTACTGCCGGGTTTACCGCCGGACAGGGAGATAGAATTTGTGATTGATTTAGTACCGGGGACAGCACCGATATCGAAAGCACCATATAGAATGGCTCCGGTAGAAATGAAAGAGTTGATGGTGCAATTGCAGGAGTTTTTAGATAATAAGTACATTTAGCCAAGTGTTTCTCCATGGGGAGCACCGGTGCTGTTTGTAAAGAAGAAGGATGGATCGATGAGACTGTGTATGGATTATAGGGAGCTGAATAAAGTAACAATTAAGAACAAGTACCCGTTACCACGAATTGACGATCTTTTCGATCAATTGAAAGGGGCGAAGTACTTTTCAAAGATTGACTTAAGGACTGGTTATCATCAGTTGAAAGTCAGGAAGAAGGATGTACCCAAGACGACATTCAGAACTCGATATGGGCATTATGAGTTTCTGGTGATGTCGTTTGGACTAACGAATGCGCCAGCCGCATTTATGGACATGATGAATAGAATATTCAAGCAATACTTGGATAAATTTGTAGTCATGTTCATTGACGATATTTTGGTGTATTCCAAAACGGAGGAAGAGCATGCTGAACACCTAAGATTGGTGTTGGAGATTTTACGGAAGGAGCAGTTGTACGCTAAGTTTTCAAAGTGTGAATTCTGGTTAGAAATAGTTCAATTTTTAGGTCATGTTATTGACAAGGAGGGAGTTTCGGTTGATCCGGCGAAGGTTGAATCGGTAATGAATTGGGAACAACCAAGGACGCCGACAGAAGTAAGAAGTTTCTTAGGGTTAACGGGTTACTATCGGAGGTTCATTCAAGACTTCTCAAAGATAGCAACACCGTTGACCAACTTAACAAGAAAGACGGTAAAATACGTGTGGACGGAGAAGTGTGAGGAAAGTTTTCAGGAGTTAAAGAAAAGGCTTAGTGAAGCACCTGTATTGACCTTACCAGACGATACAGGAGGTTTTACGGTCTACAGTGATGCATCGCACAAGGGGCTTGGCTGTGTGCTTATGCAAAACGGCAAAGTCGTTGCGTATGCGTCCAGAAAATTAAAAGATTATGAGAAGGGATATCCTACCCACGACTTGGAATTGGCAGCGGTAGTGTTTGCCCTTAAAATTTGGAGGCATTATTTATATGGAGAGAAATGTGAGATATTCACAGACCATAAGAGTCTAAAGTATATCTTCACACAGAAGGAGTTGAATATGAGGCAACGGAGATGGTTGGAATTGATCAAAGATTATGATTGTGAAATTCTATATCATCCCGGCAAGGCCAACGTAGTAGCGGATGCTCTGAGTAGAAAGAGCAGGGAGAAATTGTTCATATTGACAGATCAAGAACAATTGGTTCAAGAGATGGCTCGAATGGAGTTGAAGGTGAGAAATCCAAATGAGTCAATAGAAGTGGAGGCGAGCCCAACCTTGTTAGATAGGGTGAAAGAGGCTCAAGACAAAGATGAGGAATGTGACAGAATCCGGAAGAGGATGACCGATGGAGAAGAGGTCAAGTTTAAAATTGATAGCATGGGATTGCTGAGATTTGAAAATACTTGAGATAATTTGAGCATTATAACTGCTTACATATGTGATTATAACACTTTATAATTGACAAAATTTGGTCATTATAACGACTTGTTTACTTAATTATAACAATTTATAATAATACTCCAGAACATACGAAGAACACGGAGAACGGATAAACCGTACATGGATACGACGTATGTTCTTGAACTTTAAACTATGAAATGAAATTTGACATAACAACGACTTGCTCAAGTCATAAGGAACACGCAGAACGAAAAATCGTACATGGCTACGACTTATGTTCTTGAGCCTCATCGATAAAAATAAACATTACAATAACTAAGAATCGTACCTTTTGTTATTGCAAGCTTTAACTATTTCTTTGCAATTTCCAAATACATGAATTATAACTAGGAGTAATAGATATAGAGAGTAATTTTGCTCTTGCAAAAGCTTTGGAAAAAGATGAAGAAATGAATGAGTTTAGCTTCCTATTTATAGGAAAATCAAAGGTCAGGGTAATTTGGTCATTAGTTAAAAAGACCAAGGGCATTTTAGTCTTTTCGCACATTATTTAATTAATAAAACTAAAATATTATCTAGAGTGTGCCAGGCGTGTGCCAGCGTGTGCCAGCGTGTGCCAGGCATGCGCCAGCATGTGCCAACCACACTCTTACCCACTCTTTCTTCCGTTTTCAGCATATCGGATAAATCGCGTACGATTAATTTAAAATATTTCGCATTAGTAATATAAGTTTTAATTACTTATACATATTTTATTCATAAAATACATCATACAGTATTAATATGATATCTCGTTTGACCCTCAAAGTTTTTCTTGAATTAATCTCGGATAACCTTCCGTGTATTTTTCTCAAATACATCTACCGGGCGACGCGATTGATAAATTTCTTTCATTCTAGACAATAATTATGATTGAATAATATAATTAGGTATTAATCTGATAAATTTGATTATTCAAATTTAATGTTAACCTATCTCATGATCCGTTTGATGAAAACAATACGGATGAATTAGCAGTTAATTATATAACAGTCTGATTCCAACTAATTTGGTTAACTTCTACTGATTTAAAATTTTGATATTACTGAGTTTTGTTCCGAATGAACACTTTTCTGTAAAGTGAAAAGTCCAAAAGACTTGGCACGTTTTTCGGTGAATAGTGTTTTTGACGACCATTTCTCAAAAAATGGTTAGAAGATCAAAAAGTCAAAAATAATATTTATTTTTGTCTTTTCCCTATTTCGTCTTATTCCCGACACACTTTTCGAGAAAATCTTTTATTGCTTATTACGCACCGGTGTTGCATACAAACACTGTATCCATCAACGGTTTGATAAAAAACGGAAAGCGTTTTCGTTTGAAGAGCGATTTATGTTTTATTTATGGAAAAATATCAGTGGCTCCCTGGTATCTATTCCCCGTATAAATGCTATATCGTGAAGTAGAAAAAGTCCAAACGTTGAAAAGAACGTTCAAAAAGACGACAAACGTTTTCTCGTAAATTGTGTCTTTTTCGTCTTTTTCCCAAGAAAATTTTATTGATTCCCTGGCATCTAAACCTCATATTATCACTATGTCGTGAAATACAAGAAGTCCTACAGATGAAAGAAACGATCAAACGAATGAAAAACGTTTCTTCGTGAATAGTGCTTTTTACACGTTTTTCGAGAAAAAACTTTTACTGACTATTACGTGTTTTTAAAGCGTGGGAAGGTTGAATCTTGAAACAGAATGTCAATTTGACCTTCACATTTTGCTCGAGGGCCTAGGTTATTTTCTAGGGCTTAGACCCTAGGGTTAGGGTTTAGGTTTTAACTCTTTTTCCAATTTAAGTTTTTGCCCTAAATTAACTTATGATTTTTAATAAGTGTTAAGGTTAACTACTTGAACCAAAACACAAAATCCTACACATAGATTTTTCATACAACACATTTAAAAGCTTAATTCAAGCTTTACTAATCACATAACATATAGTTTCGGTTAAAGATTTTAACCTCTTAGTTGTATACGATCGTAGTTTCGAGTCGTATATATTCTTTTAGATAGCTCAAGGTATGCTTGAGCAATCGATCTTAGGTTTTGAATTGACAACCTTGCTTAGATCTTGTTAGATCACTTTTGAAATATTTGGGATATTACACTTGAAGCTTATTAGTTCTTGATTCATGAACTGTATTAAAAATGTCAAAAGCTAATAGTTCAGCTAGACATGACGTTTATAAATTCAATACTTGAATACTTTTAAAAGCTTATCCAAACCATTGTTGGGTGCGGATTTCTTATATTAAGTCTGAGAATTGAACAACCCTAAATTAGGGAATTTTGTGTCGGGAAACCGACTTTGGGCGCCAGTGACTAAATGTAATGCATATACAGCGGGTTGAATAGGCTGATCCCCTTGAAAACCAAACAACTCAAAGGGTCAGAGGAAACTCTATTATACCCTCGTTAGTTCAGGGTCCTTAGTGACCACTCAGCATTTTAAGATTCAAATATTCTGTTTATTAAAATTTGAATCATGTTTCATTCACAATTGTTATATCTATTGTTGAACCATTGATGACATTTCTCATTCATTCATGATATATTAAATCTATATGATTGTTCTAAACTTGCTGAGCAAACTAGTTGCTCATTCTTGCTATATCATGAATCATTTTTCAGATAATCCTGATTGCTCAAAGAAGGATAAGGGAAAAGGAAAGGCCAGAGCTTAAGTTAGTTTATGCATGCTAATTAGATGCTTAAATTTGTGTTTACTGTTGTTAAACCTTTTGTAATTCCTTATGATAGGAACTGATTATGTTAAGGTTAATAGACCCTGGTATTGTAACCTTTTTGTAAGGGAACCAATATGTATTATTCCGCGATATTTAAATGCAATGTATGTATTTAATTGTTAGTAATGTGTTGAATAGTGAGAACCAAACTCGAGGTTATGGAACCCGGATTTGGGGTCGTCACAGTTTAGATATATTATATTATTTATTCCATATATATGTATATATATATATATATATATATATATATATATATATATATATATATATAACTTGCCCCCACTTTGAATTACTTTTAATTTTCGTGGCTTGATTCCACCGACTTAGTCTAAGTCGGTGAGATAATTATCATGCATATGTATATTTTTAATACATTATGCAATTAATTCGGGTAATAAATATTTTATATAATGTATATAAAATATTTATTTTAAGTTACCAAAATTCTTAAAATAATTTATAAATAATATTTATATATTTTTGGGGTACTTTATTTGATAAATTTTGTACACCCATAATAACTTGCATGTACTTATATGAAGTATTTTATACCTCCAAGATTAATAAAATAATATCCATAATTTAATAAAATTATATTTTTCGATTTTTCAACTTTGTTACGTATACATTACATAAACATACATGTATTTCTATTATTACATAATATATACATATATCAATTATTATATATAATATGTATTATAATAATTTCTTTTACATGCATAATTCACAAAACATTACATCTCATAAAAATAGAAATAGTTCTATTTTACATAAACATAAATTTAAATTATCTTATTAAAATAAGAATCATCCATATTTATTAATTATTTCTTTTTCACTATTTCATATATTTTATATAAACTATATAATATAATTTTGTATAATTTATATAATTATTAACATTTTCTTTAATAAATTTATTTCTTGTATAAATTATATATTACCCTCATATAATTTATATAATCAAAATTCTTCCATATTTAATTATATTTCCTTATATAAAATATATAATTTATTTCTATATATTTTATGTAATTAATTCCCTTCTTAAAATTTTCAAATATTTCTCATAATTATTAATTAATCCATAATCAATAATTATGACCTCGTTAATTACCTCATTAACTTTTAATTTAATTTAGGATTAATTTCCAATATTAATCTTCTTTTCATTAACATACATCATTAAATTAATAACTGTAATAAAAATATACGTCTATAAGTAATTTACATAATTCACATTAATTGCTTAATTTAAATAACTAAAATACACACATTTTATTTATTTAAACTTTTTACACGTCATAATATCCTGGATATTACAATGGATGAGATGACAGGGTAGAACAGTTGCGTGAGCACCGAACCCGTGGTTCAATGGACCCAGATTTGGGGGCATCACATGTTGGTATCAGAGCTGATAGGTTATAAACCTTAGGTGGGGAAACCTTAGGAATATGACCTTAAGGAATATAGTAAGACTCAATTAGAGTTCTAAGAGGTAAAGTTTGGAGGTTATTAAAGTTATAATTTCTAATTATGTGTTACGTGTTTTAAGAATAAGGAAAGTTGCATTGAACTGAAATAGCTGTTCTTGTGATTTTATAGCATGCCAGAGATTGGGAAATCCAGTCGGGCAGTAGAAGAAAAGGAATCCAGAGATATTCATATAGACGTAATGACGACTGTACCAACTATGGAAATAGTACCAGCTGAGGATAGTGAACAGGAAGAAGATCCAGATGAGTTAGAAGGAGACTTGGATAATGTATCATCTGAGCAGAGAGAAGCAGATCAGGAACGTGTAACTGGTCTCATACAACAAAATAGTGAATATGTGGACAAAATATTGGAATTGGAGGCTCAAGCAGCTGAAAGGAAAACAGCTGTGGAGCAGAATGAAACGGCAGTTCAAGTGTTAACTAATAGGAATGTGGAACTAGAGGATAAACTGGGGCAAACAGAACAAAAGGTTCAAGAGTTGAAAAATGATAAAGACATTTTAGAGGCTAAATTGAGAGATGCAGCCGCTGAGATAGCTAGGTATGAACATGCTGGGCTAAAGCAGTTAGAAGAATAGATTTGTTAGAAGAAGAAGTGAGGTCCAAGAAAGCTAGAATTGACTGTATGGGTGTAAGAATGGAGGACATGAGTTATGCGTTTCGCACGACATTCGGAAGGGCACAGGATAGGGTACACTACTACCCGGTGGAATATAATCAACCAAGGGATATCTTGAGTTGATGGAAGATGGTAGCAATAATGGATGAAGAGTACGAAGATACTGTTAGGCGAGGGATGTTTCCGTAGGAAATATGTAATAGATATATATGTTTATGTATGTATAATTATGTGTGTATATATGTAAATCCCTAACATTTGTTATAACAGGGATATATAGTTGTGTAATCTCTTTTATGAGGAGGGAAGATCTAAGATGGTTGTATACAAGTTAATAGCAACGTGCTACATGAAAATGTAATGTGCTAGGCAAGAATCAAATTTGCTTAAGAATATAAATCTAGTTATGAAATGTGTGTTGGCACGTTTATGTGTTTAAAGTTACGTATTCTTATGATCATGTAAAGTTCATTAACTATTGAACTACCTTAAAAAGGTCGATGCCAATCTTAATTCTGGCTAGACACGTATGATGATATATGTTAAAATCAAATGTTTATTGTTATGTGCTCCAATCCACATTGCTATGATGCGGTTTCTATGATATGTTGTAACAGAATAACCCTGATAAAGGGGAGTAAAGTATAAAACATTATAATTTTATGGCGTGGTTGTGTTGCTAGATGTTATGTTGTGCACAATATAAAAGTACAATGGGCTGATCACCTAGAGTACACATCTAATTTGAACAGCAGTCTTACGACTAACTTGGGCAATATCAGTATTTATGATTGATATTGTTCTTAACGAGTTCTAGGTCTTGTGACCGTACAACAAATTTCATGTTTTCAATTAATCATGTAAAGTACGCATATTTTCCATGTTCATACATTGAATTGATATTGTTTAGCTTATGAAAAGTTATTCATTTTCATTGTTTTTGACTCAGCTCATTCTAAATGATCCAGTTTATTATAAACGATTCATGATCATTCTAAATGACTTTCTTTCACCATTTCAAAATATCATGTCATCATTTGTTCATGTACATGCTGAGCTATTTTATGCTCACTTTTGTTTTAAACATGATATTTCAGCTAAACTTGAGCAGGCTGAGGGGTCGGGTACAGACAAGGGAAAAGAAAAAGTCAGCAAACAATAAATGCATTGTAATATAAACATGAAAATATTATTATCTTTTTTAATATGTCAAGTACTAATGTGTATGTACAAAGGTATGTAGAATCTGTGATAGTTACGTATGAATGTAAATTAAGTTTTATTACTTCATTCAGAATGGATGAATGTGATGACATGGTAGAATAGTAACGTAAGCACCGAACCCGTGGTTCAAGGGACCCGAATTTGGGGGTGTTACATCATATCCTATATGTTAATTTGCAAAAATTATGGCATACATATAATCAAATTATATAAGCGCAACGGAAGCAATAAAAATCAGATTTTAAAATTTTTGTACAAACCAATAACCCGGATCTTTCTTATGCGACTATTATTAAATGAGGAAGGATAAAAGAATTTATACCTTTGTAGAACCAAGCTTCCACGGGTACAAGTTCATCTCCCTTTAATCCTTTCACGTTCTTCTTCAAATTCACCGATTAGATTCCATGAATCAATGTTAGCTCCCCAAGTGTTGAGCCTCTAGAGGTGATCCACCAAGAGATCTATGAATTAAATAAGTGGATCTTGGTTTCTCTAAACCATGGGTGGCTAGCCCTAATTCTCTCTCTCTCTCTCTAACTCCGTAGATCTAGAGAATTATGGAGTACTCTCTCTCTCTTATGAGAGATTGTGTAACCTTGATCTATGATAAGACTCTTCTTATTTATAGATCTAGTCAACCCTCCTAAACTATTTAGGATTAGGGTTTTAATTTAATTCCCAATTTAATTAGGAACTAAATTAATTAATTACAATTCCTAAACCATTTAGGAACTTAATTATTTAATAATGAGAGTACTTCTTATTACTTAATTACTAAACCATTTAGTAACTTAATTAATTATTATAATTATAATTCCTAAACTATTTAGGAACTTAATTATTTAATTATAATATTACTACTTATTAATTAATTCCTAAACCATTTAGGAATTAACTAATAATACTAGTAATAATAATAATAGTAATAATAATAATAATAAGACTCCTCTTATTAATTTATAATTAGTATTTCTAAAATACTAAATTATAAATATTAAGTTATTTAATTTATTCTATCACCATAGTATAAATTAAATATACTTAATTTATTATTACAATTATGCCATCCACTTCTAAAATAAATATTACTCTTTTGTGGTGTGACCCTTTAGGTTCTCCATATTAAACCGGTTGTATAATAAATAAATTAGAACAATTCTAATTCATTTATTACGAATTAACTCTTTAATTCAGAATAAATAATTATTCCACAATAAGGGTAAGCCCCCTTAGCGATTAGTCGACTTTCCAGATAATATAGATTTCAACATTTAATCGTAAAAGAACCTTTCAGCAAATAGTTACCGTACAATTCAATCCTTCTACCATATAATGTCCCAATCAAATATAAGACACGGAATTTCTGTCAAGTCTTATTTATTTGATTATATGCATTTCAATTCACAAATACACAACTCTAGTTAATGTAAATTAGAAACTCCTTTCTAATTCCATTCAACCCTGGCCAGGGATTTCTGAGTTGTCACTTATTGAATCGCATAGGACATTCTCTCCCTTTACTGGAAGTGGTAGATCCTTTGTTGACCATTCATCTATCTCCATGTGTACCTTATTATACCCAAGCACATCCTTTGATATACCAATAGGTCTTAAGGAATATGTCAAAGTATAACTTAGTACACACAAGATACTAAGATGATCTCAAGTCTAAGGATCACTTGTACGACTATCACATAAGGAACTCCTATTGACAGACGAGTAAAACTCCATTAGGTGTTCCTTGAGCGAGTCACGTTCAGTGAACTTATTCTCTAATAAGCACCTACATACTTGCTTTAGTGTCTCTACACAAATGATTATGAGATCAATCATCCTCTTCATAAGAGCAAGCATAGTATGTACCAATCTATCCGGATCTACTAATCCCCTTTTTAGTGATCCAACGATTAGGAACAATTTTAGTTTTGAGCTATCTTGAATTTAGATCTCATTAGCATGATCCTCATCATGGTTCTAAAAGCATTGCTCGAAAACTATGGGTTTATCCATTTTATTAATTCAAGTAATTAATCATCAATAAAGAAATGTCTTGATACTTTTATTAATAAATGAACAAGATTACAAAGTATATGCTTATCACATCAAATGTGATTGGCTTAAGGGCATATTACTTTCACTATAAAGACCACAAAAGTCGGGACTTAACATAATCATATAACCCACATACTCCTAGAGTTGGGATTTACCAACACCTGATATCCCTCTATTGAAACAAAAGTTGGGATTCTCTTATAATTACATGCATCGATATTAAAGATATCACTACTTCTTGACTTCAACTTGAAACATGTCACGTTTTTTACTTTGCTATGCTCCTTATTTTTCATCACCATCTTTGACTATTGATTCATATTGTGTCGTATTCAACTCTTTTTCAACCATTTCTTTCTTAGGGCATTTCTTTATTTGATGACCTAGTTCTTTACATCTGAAACATGCTCCATTCTTCTTTGCTTTAGGGCAATAGAGAGTAATATGTCCCTCTTGATTGTAATTATAACATAACCCTTTTCTTTTGAAACATAATCCCACATACTTCTTTCCTCAATCTGTACAGGCTTTTCTGTTGCTCTTCTTTAACCGACTCCCTTTTTGTTTGGATTTACTCTCATTCCATTTTCTTTTAAAGTTCTTACGGTTCCCACTGCTATCTTTTCTTGGTTGTTTTCCTTTCATCTTGATTGAATAGTTGACTTCTTCTTCATTAGTTACCACAGTTTTTGTATTCCTTGTCTCACGCCTTGGCAGACTCTCCCTACCCTTGTTTACACCTACTTCATAAGCTTTTACTAGAATCTTCACCAGTTGTTGAAATGGATCTTGGGTTAGCTCCCTAACTTCATTCCTTATTTTTTCCAGTTTTTGGTACAATCGATTTCCACTTCGAGGCGACATTCTAAAAATAAAACAAACACAAAATAGTGTAATTCCTCTATCTTACTTTGAGTATAAGTCATTAATGACTCAACTTCTAATCCTTCATCTTTTAATCATTTAATTCTTCCTTCGATTTTCTCAATATTCTTTAATAGAATTTAGTCATCACAAACAAATTTTATAAATACCTTACATTAATATGCTTCTAAAAATACCTTACACATCTTATAACGTTATGCTATCCCTTTCATATACATTCCTATTACTTAGGGATTACAGAAACATATCACATGCCCCAAAATTTGGAATTAACAAAAGTTATCCAACATGCTACGTAAAAGTTAGAAGTTACCTAACTTCTTTCTTACATACCATACCACACCCTACATGCATTAATAACTATATATATAATTATAGTCATATCACTAGGACCTCATTTCTTCAAATGAGCCAACTGCTTGTTCTTTTCCTGCAACTCTAACTTCAGAGCCTCTACTTGTTATTCAGCTCTTATCATCGTACGGATTTCTTCCTTCCAGATTTCTTGTCCATATTGATTACTAGACCGAAGTCCCCTAACTTCTTCCTCCAACTCTAGCACTTCACCTTTCAGCTTCTTATTCCCGACTATTAATTCCCTTCTAGTCTTTATTATAAATCCTTCCTGATATTCCATACTGTCTTCAAATGATTCCTCTGACTGAACAACATTAGAGGCTACATCTTCTATTAACTCTTCACCTACTAGGGCTGCCATGGCCTCATACTCGAGTGTTACAACCATTCCTTCCCAGATGATGGGAACATCTCTAGGTTCACCTTCTTCAGACATCTACAACCACCAACATCAGTACCAAACACAACTTATTAGTACCTCATGTGGAAACAATTTATCACATAACATATAACTTTTCTTACTTGATGAATTTCCATAATTCATCTCCTAAACTCTTTATGAGTTTTCTTATCTTCTCTACGGTCATAATCCTAAGGCTTTTCCCCCACCTAAGGTTTATAACCTATATCTCTGATACCAACCTGTGAGGCCTTAAATCCGGGTACCTCTAACTGTGGGTTCGGTCCTCACTATCCATCACTTGACAAACATTCATAAATTAAATCTTCAATAACTAGTGAAAAATAAATATAAATTCGTTACAAAACGTACCATCAATCCTATGTTCCACTAACCTTAAATACATCACAATTACCTTATAACCAATAAGGTTTACAACATAAAAATATAACTAATTACTTCTACTCGTTCACCTTTCCTTTGCCTTAGTAGTCCTTAGATCACTCGGGCTTAGCTGAAAAATAGTTCATGATATAGCAAGAATGAGCAACTACTTTGCTAAAAAAGTTTAAATAAACAATAAAGGATATATCATGAATGAAAAAGAATTAACTTTTGAAACTTCAACAACATTTAAGAATTGTGAAGACATGCAACTTTGAATAACAACTTTCAATTGATTTAACATACGACTTCCTCATCCTGAAAGGTCACAAGACCGTGAACATACGTTTTGAATATTTATAATACCCTGTAGACATAAGACTGTCATTTCGTTTTGAATATTAGCAACCATTTCAATTGCAATATCTGAAGATGAGTACTCTAAGTGATCATTCCACTATACATTTATATTGTGCACATTATAACCATCTGATTTTGTTTTGACCAGAATTATTCCATCCGACCGTAATTTTATCTTTTCATAAAGATTTGTTTATTTCAGCTTTTTCCATCAGATTTTACACCACAACAATTTGGTTTGAACTAGCTTCAACAATATTTAGATTTATGAATTTAATACATACATATTCAAGTTGAAACAATTGGCATAGATCTTCCTCTTTAAACAGTTCATAATAAGAACAGTCATAATAAGACATGTAATATCTGGCCGAAACAAATAACATAGATATATCTCATTAAATAGTTCATTTTGAGAACTAGTCATTATAATTCTTGCAATATCTAGTCGATACAATTGGTATAGATCTTTCTCTTTAAATAGTTCATAATGTGAGTAGTCATGCAAATGCACATAAGTGCGATTATCAATAATAACATAGATATGAAATAATTCTTAATAATTATTTCATCATGTACTACGAAACTAATTTCAACTTCTAGATACTTAACACAATAGAAACAAGTATATGAAACTTGCATAATGAAGCGAGTTTGGGTTTTAGAATAACTTGCCAAATAAATACAAACTAAGGTTCAGAGAACTTGTCTGTTCCGTTGACTACTATTATTCAACTTATAATAACTTCCTTTGGATGATTTAGCATTTGATAACATTAATCTACCAATCAGCATATTACATACAGGTTTATTTTACATTCATAACCTTACCATACATGACTTAAATCATCTAATATTTAATCATAACCTTAAAACACTTAATAATATTATCAACATTTGATAATATTTTAATTACATAACTATCGCTTAATCACATCATAATATTATCACATTTGATAATATATTAACCACAAATAAATATTATTAATTGTTTAATAATATTTAAACCATTTATGAATTTTATTTCAATAATATTTTATTTGATCATCAATATTATTAATCATCTAATAATCCTCTTAATCTCTTAATTATTTCAAACACTTATTAACATTATTAATAATTAAATAATGTCATACACTCTTTCCAATAATATTATTTACTAAATAATATCTTAATTCTTTATAAATATTATTAACAATTTAATAATATTTTATCCTCTTAATAATATTATTAATTCTTTAATAATATTTTAATCATTTGTTAATATTATTAATCATTTAATAATATTCTATTTACTTATTAATATTATTAACCATTTAATAATATTGTATTCACTTACTAATATTATTAACCATTTAATAATATTTTAATTATTTATTAATATTATTAATTATTTAAAAATATTTTATTTATTTATTAATATTAATAACCATTTCATAATATTCTATTTACTTACTAATATTATTAACCATTTAATAACATTTTATTTATTTATTAATATTATTAATCATTTAATAATATTCTATTCACTTACTAATATTATTAACTATTTAATAATATTTTATTCATTTATTAATATTATTAACCATTTAATAATATTATATTAACTTGCTAATATTATTAACAATTTAATAATATTTTAATCCTTTATTAATATTGTTAATTATTTAATAATATTATTAATCATTTAATAATATTTTATTTACTTATAATATTATTATCCATTTAATAACATTTTATTCGATTTTCTAATATTATTAATTATTTAATAATATTTTATTTATTTTCTAATATTTTTAATATTTTAATAATATTTTATACCTATGCTAATATTATTATTCAGTTAATAATATTTTAATTATTTAAATTTTGTCTAATATTATTATTTTATTAAATCACATTTTCTAATCCTTTTACTATTTAAAAGGTCCAACCCGACCTGTTTTCTATGGCCCGACCCGACTCGGTTAAATAAAAGTTAATTTTTAAAAGATTCAGCCAACTGCTGCGGCGATGACTCCCAGAAGGTTTCACCACTACGGCGATGAGACCTACCGATGCGGGGGTAGTTTATTTTTGTCAAAACTCTAATTTTTTCAACTTGATTTCTTTGGTTCAATCTTTCATAAAATATGCAATACATGATCAAATGATCTCAAATATGTTCTGTTAGGTTCCTAACTTCGTAATCTTTAAATTTTCAAGAATTAAATAACTTTTAAAATTATTTTTGACAACAAAAATCAATATCAACCATCTAGGGTTTTAAAACAAAGTATGTTCATCCAACCTTTTCTTCTATTATTTTTCATACTAAACATGTTAAAACATCTATCTAGCATATTTAACCATAAATATTCAAGATCTATCATCACCTAGATTTTTTTCACAACTAACAAAACTAAATAACAAACTAAGGTTAGAAATTTTTAAACCTTCAATGGAGATCTTCTTCTTGCAAAGACTCTAACTCATCCTCTTCTTCTTATCTACCCTAAAATGAGTAGCACACTTTGTGATGCCCCCGAAATCTCTACACCTCCTGTAGCATATTAAGTGCTCACACTGACTAATTAACTATAGATATTCCATAATATATAACTTCTAACCATCCCAGGTTCACAGTATCCCATAACAGATAGTAGTTCTCGTCAGAACAATTACTGTATTTGGATACCCTCACTTGGATGAATAGATTTATGTCCTATTGATATCTCTTTCATATCAATAATCTCTATCTATCTGGAGTTCAGAGTATTAAGGATAAAGTTTGTTCCTGGCAATAGAGGGGCGCATTCTGGTTAAGGTAAAAACCGTACCGGCGCTCATTATGGGGAACCTCAGTGCGTACGAAACTCTCAATATTAAATACCCTCATTCAGATGTATAGTTTGTATAGATACTGTACCAAATTAGTACAATATTCTAAACTATATAAGAATATAAATACAACGCAGTTGATATAACAAACGATGATAATATATTTCATAGCTTTACGTTCGGTTACATAGATTCCAAGTTCAAGTACTTTATTACATTAAAGTCTTAAAAGACTTACACAAAAACAAACAAAAGTAATACAACTAGTCTAATAAGGCTGTTTCTCGTTTAGGTCCGAATTGGAACATCCCGGATTATTATTCGACGCTGCAAATGAAATTATTTTTACAAGGATGAGCAACAAAAGGCTCAACAAGTAAATATCAACAAGTTATACTCACACTGTATTTGAATTTAAAGAACATTCAGTAAAAATAATTTTTTCCATTTATATATACTGAGGTTTGTCTGTCAAACCACACATATTAAAAGACTTAGAAACCATAGGTTGATTTGTTCAACCAAACTTAATAATCATTCCAAGAGGTCATGTAGACTTAGGAATCATTGATTCGGTTATTTAATAGGGGATCACCTATTTATAACCTAGGAGTATGCATATCATCCTATCAGTGTTCTAGACATACTAATAAGGCCAGTACTTTGACTTTCTAAACCACAGTCAATAGTGTCGGTAATGTTTTAGTATATATTTTGTACCAAACAATATTGATTTCCAATGATATCTTATCAAGTCAATTTCACGCAAAGAATAGCTCAACATTTTAAGTTATGCTTGAATAATAAGCAATAACTTCTCAATAATAGATAACACGAACAATATAATTTAATGAATTCAAAAACTGAATAATAGGTTTGTACATAAATGTACAAAGAATAGAATACTTGCCTGGATTGGTGTATGCACTATCTAGACGTGTATTATTGCCTAAATATGTTTATTATATAACAATAATAATTGTTAGAACATTTAACAATGGGTAACTAATTTAATTAATTAATTAAGTTTATTATTCGGTGTCGATTTAATTGTTGTACTTGATGTTATATAGTGTTTAGATAATTTATCCGTTGCTAATTACATTATTAAATGCTTATACTTTAATTTTACAAAGCTTGTCCGTCGCTAAAAGTCAATTTAGAAGCACCCTAAATTGATTTTTAGTTAATTAATATTATTAAAGTTTATTAAATTTATGATTTATTGATATAGCTACATATCCAATCTGTCGCTATATGTGATTTATAAAAAATTTATAAAAATCTATCACAAAGTCTGTCGCTAAATGTTTTTAATTTTAATTACTTATTTAATTCTGTCACTGAAGCTATAGCAACAGTCGTCTTCGTCGCTAAAGTCATCGCAGTTGGTGTTCTTGGTTGACTGGAAGCAGACTGTCTCTAAAGCCTGTAGCGACAGGATGTTCGTCGCTAAAGCTATAGGTTTATGAGTTTACCGAAAGGAGATCGTTGCTAAAAGACTATAGCGACAGGCAGTCCATCGCTATAGTGATGAATGTTCTTGAGGCTGTCCAGAACAGCCGATCATGGTCTGAGAGCCTACTTTGACTGGTTTTAATTCACAGATCGTGAACTGTTTTGAAAAACTAAGTGTATCTCGATGTAGTACACATGGCAAGATACATCTATATTCCAATATTACGTCTTAAAAACATCATAGTTACAAGATGAATCTCGGTCAAACTAGGTAGTTAGGCTATTTTTGGGTTTCTGGGTGGTCGATCAATGATGTTTGACCAGTAATTCCTCACAACTCAGTGATTCGATGGACGTGTTATTCGTTTCTGTGTATACTCTACATGAGAAGGTACTAATAGAAATCTTGAAACACAACAAGAAACTAACAGGGAAAGATTAAACCGTTTGATAAGGGGCCTTGTCAGGTTGTTCTTCATTTTCTGGGTTACCCATAAAATATCCGGCAGAGAGTTGTGATCTATTAGGCACTTTCTAGGCCTTATATCTCACGGACCCGTGATCCGATTGAGGTGATTAAGGTCTCTATCTCTTAAGTTCATGGCATACTACAACTATAGACTATAAAATACATTAAATTAACTCATTAGGCTGATCAAATGTCTGACAAAGTAGCTTGTCAGACAACATTTTCTGGGCAGTTTGGACAGAGAGTTAAAATCTATCATTTTATGTATCTAAGTGTTATGAAACATAAATTAAACAACCCAGATCACATATACATATAATATCAGCCATTTATAAACATTAAAATATAACAATTAACAGAAGATTAAAGATCTACAAGAAATTTTGGGTTTTACCTTAAAAAAGCAACTTTGCTTCCTAGATTCTGATCTAAGGATGATATGAGGCTTATGGGGATTGATTTATGACTGATCTAGGGAGTGTATCTCGTGGGTTTTACCATAAGTGAAGCTCTCTATTTATAAGGAAGCCAAAACTAGAGTTTAATGGTCTTTAAGCCATTTTTATCTTGCTTGCTAAGTTTAATCTAGTAATGATGAAGCTATGGTCGGTTTGCAGAGGCTATGAGGCTTTATTACAGCTGGTTCATGTATTTGAATTATTACAAGGTGAGTCATGGCTTTCCAAAAATCAAGTGGACAAGCTAGTCACCATTTTTGCTTTAAGGAAGTCAATTCCCATTTTGCTTGCTTGATCAAAGAGTGGCTGAGATTTTAGGATTGTTTTAGTCATTTCAGATGTTCATTTAGGGTTTGTCCATTAGGGTTTTCCTTTTAGGGTTATGGTTTTATTAATTAGGTTTAGGGTTTACTAATTTAAATTAGGGTTTTTTAATTTTAGATTAGAGTTTCCAAATTAGGTTTAGAGTTTTCAAATTATGTTTCAATAATTAAATTTTAGGATGTTTTATCTCATTTAATAATATATATTACGACACACCATTAACAATTAAAGTAATTACACATAATGTTAAATACAAACATGTTTAGCTATATATTAATATTAAAATTTTATTACATAATTCATATTAGGTTTGGAATATTACATTCACTCCCCCTTATAAGAATTTCGTCCGCGAAATTTACACTTTAACTTATAAAAACAAATGTGGGTAATTCCCTCACATTTTATCCTCAAGCTCCCACGTAGCTTCTTCGATGTCCTGGTTCCTCCAAATAACTTTCATCGATGGTATTACTTTGTTACGCAAAACTTTTTCCTTCTGATCAATGATCTAGATATGAATTTCCACATATGATAAATCTTTTTCGATCTGGATAGGCTCGTAATTTATAATGTGTTTATAGTCAGGTTTGTACGGTCATACGGACACGTGAAATACATTATGAATGTGATCTAACTCATGAGGTAGGGCTACCTCATAGGCTACCTTACCTATCTTCCTCAAAATCTGAAATGGTCCAATGAATCTCGGACTCAATTTTCATTTCTTGCCAAAACGTATCTTGCCTTTCCAAAGGGACACTTTCAAGAATACGTGGCTTCCGACCTCGAAGTCTCTTTGTTGTTTATGTTGATCCACGTACTTCTTCTGTTGATCTTGCGATGCTTGCAATCTCTCGCATATGATTCGAATTACCTCAGTGGTTTGTTGGACTATTTCGGGTCCTAACATTTGTCGTTCACCAATTTCGTCCCAACATAAAGGTGTTCTACATTTCCTGCTGTATAAGGCTTCATACGGTGGCATTCCTATGCTGAAATGGTAACTGTTGTTATAGTAAAATTCTACCAAAGTTAACTGATCTTCCCAACTTCCTTTGAAGTCCATAATATAGGTTCTCAACATATCTTCTAATGTTAGAATGGTTCTCTCACTTTGTCTGTCAGTTTATGGGTGATATGTTGTGCTCAATCTCAACTGGGTTCCTAAGTGTTTTTGAAGGCTCCTCCAAAAGTTTGAAGTAAATCGTGGATCTCGATTTGACACTATAGAAACAGGGACTCCATGTCTAGAGATAATTTCATTGATGTATAGCTTGGCCAATTGATCTAGGTTAAAGGTAACCTTAATAGGTAGAAAATGGGCTGATTTAGTAAGATGACCCACTATTACCCAAATGGCATCGTGGCTTTTCTGTGTGGTAGGAAGACCTACTACGAAGTCCATGGTTATATGCTCCCACTTCCACTCGAGAATTGGTAAGGGTTGTAATAGTCCACTAGGTTTTTGATGTTCAGCTTTGACTCTCTGACACGTAAGACATTTACTTACCCATTCCGCTATTTCTCTTTTCATGTCGACCACCAGAAGTGACGACTTAAGTCTTTATACATTTTAGTACTTCCAGGATGAACGACAAACTTAGAACTATGGACTTCTTTTAAGATTTCATCTTTTAACTCTTGATTTGTTGGTACCCATATTCTATCCTCATATCTTAACACCCCATCTTTCTCTACTCAAAATTTAACATTCTTTATGTGAGTTATCTTAATTTTACATTTTTGACATTCTCCATCTGACTTCTGTATTTCTTTGACTCTGTCTAACAAAGTCGAAACATTTTCTAACACAAATAATTTCTAAGTAGAGCTTACTGGAACTCTTACTTCAATCTTAAGTTTGTTAAACTCCTTTACCAGTACCTCGTTGTTTGTTATTACGTTTAACTTGGCTTGATTCTTTCTACTTAACGCATCTGCAATGACGTTCGCTTTCCTGGGATGATATAGAATTTCACAGTCAAAATCCTTTATCAATTCTAACCACCTCCTTTGCCTCATATTCAACTCCTTCTGTGTAAAAATATACTTCAGACTTTTGTGATCTGTGTATATCTCACACTTTTCTCCATACAAGTAATGTCTCTATATCTTCAAGGCAAACACTATCGCAACTAACTCAAGATCATGAGTAGGATACATCTTCTCATAATCCTTGAGTTGTCGTGATGCATACGCAATCACTTTTCCATGTTGCATCAACACACATCCTAATCTCCTGTGTGATGCATCACTATAAACTACAAGGCCCCCAATATCATCTGGTAATGACAACACTAGTGCCATGCTTAACAGTTTCTTCAACTCTTGGAAGCTTTCATCGCATTTATCTATCCAGACGTATTTTACCATCTTTCGAGTTAAATTGGTTAACGGGGTTGCTATTTTTGAAAAATCTTTTATAAAACGACGGTAGTACCCTGCTAAACCGAGAAAACTTCTTAGTTCTGTTGGAGTTATTGGTTGTTCCCAATTCATAACTATTTCTATCTTTGCTGAATCAACCGCAATTCTAGTTTTGTCAATTACATGTCCTAAGAACTGGAATCTTTCTAACTAGAATTCACACTAGGAAAACATTTCATAAAGTTGTTCCAATCGTAATATCTCCAATACGCTCCGCAAGTGTTCAGCTTGCTCCTCTCATGTTTTTGAGTATATCAAGATATCATAGATGAACATCATAACTTCATCAAATCCATGAATGTTGCTGTAATATCCCAGATATTTTTAAGATTTTAAATAATATCTTAATTGATTTAATTAAAGGTTAATGTTTAAAACCTAGAATTTGAGAAGTAAGATGTGTAGAAAATGGGTGAACAATTTTTTTAACATAATTTATTTGTTAGAAATTAAATGCGGAACTATTGTAACGATGCATGTAGAGAATTTATTAAGGAAATAAATTCAATTGAGAAGTGAAGGTGTTTATATTAATATGTATATCCCTAAAGTGTGATGATTAGCCAAATAAGAGGATGTGTAATTAATACTCAAGAAAACTAAATAAAATTAATTAGTTTAAATATGAAGTAAGAAGGAAAGTTATGAAATATAATTAATTAGGTTAATTATATTAGTCATGAGTTGGAATTATGGAAAAGCTAGAATGATTATCTAAGGTGGCAATAATAAGAAGTTAATTAATTAAGTAATTAACTTAATTATTAAGTTGTTATATAGAGTCCATTAATGGATTTAAAACAAGCCCAATATGGGAATACTTGCATGAAGGTGGGTAATTAAATAATAAGCTCAAATGTTATGTTAATTAATAGTCCAGTAGGTAATTAATATAAGTCCAATTAAATTATGTTGGCAAGTATTTTGATAGTCCGATTAAATTAATTACCAAGCCCAAGTTATAAACGATATCGGAGTTGTGTTGGGTAGCCCAAGTAATTAAATAAGAGAGCTCAATGCAAAGTAAGCTATGTAGCCCAAACACTTAAAAGTCCAATGTTGGTCAAAGTGTTGAGAGATATTGTTGAGTGTAGAGAATTAACTAGTGTAGGGTTAATTGAATAACCCTAGTTGGTAGGCAAGATAGAGAATTAACCAAACATTGGTTAATTGCTAGAGGAAGAAAGGTAATGATGAGAATTAACTATGGATGGGTTAATTAAGTAACCTAATGTGGTAGAAATAATTATAGCATGTCTAATTGAATTATATTACAAATCCAATGGAGGTATTAAACTAGGTCAAATTAGTTTAAATATAAAGTAAGAAGGAGAGTTATGAAATATAATTAATTAGGTTAATTATATTAGTCATGAGTTGGAATTATGGAAAAGCTAGAATGATTGCCTAAGGTGGCAATAATAAGAAGTTAATTAATTAAGTAATTAACTTAATTATTAAGTTGTTATATAGAGTCCATTAATGGATTTAAAACAAGCCCAATATGGGAATACTTGCATGAAGGTGAGTAATTAAATAATAAGCTCAAATGTTATGTTAATTAATAGTCCAGTAGGTAATTAATATAAGTCCAATTAAATTATGTTGGCAAGTATTGTGATAGTCCGATTAAATTAATTTCCAAGCCCAAGTTATAAACGATATCTGAGTTGTGTTGGGTAGCCCAAGTAATTAAATAAGAGGGCTCAATGCAAAGTAAGTTATGTAGCCCAAACACTTAAAAGTCCAATGTTGGTCAAAGTGTTGGAAGATATTGTTGAGTGTAGAGAATTAACTAATGTAGGGTTAATTGAATAACCCTAGTTGGTAGGCAAGATAGAGAATTAACCAAACATTGGTTAATTGCAAGAGGAAGAAAGGTAATGATGATAATTAACTATGGATGGGTTAATTAAGTAACCTAATGTGGTAGAAATAATTATAGCAAGTCTAATTGAATTATATTACAAATCCAATGGAGGTATTAAACTAGGTCAAATTAATTAACCTAGTAGTCTATGTAATTTAATTTAAACATTGATCTATGTAATAATTAATCAAGCACAATGCTTGTTTTAATTAAATGTAACATATGGTATTTAATGTTATCCCGATGTAATAAATAAATTGAGCCCAAACAAATTAAATGAATGAGCCCAATATAATTTAATTCTAAGGTCCAAAGTAGAGCCCAATGTGCATGTATAGGTGAATATGTATACATATGTTGGTGTATATACATATGAATGCTTATATAATGATACATGACATAAAAATAAAGCCAAATTGATGTAATAAATTACAAATCCTGAATTTTGAGGGGGTCCCACATGGAAATGTTGAGTGTGGACTTCCTATGGCTTCAATTACACTCCAAAAGTTGCTTACAAGCAACCTTGATGGATGTCACACCAATGGTCATTCACGGTAGTCATTCCATACAATAGTAATCTAGTTTAAGCTTATAATTTCACCAACACCAGTTGATTAGGAGATTAATGAAGGATTAACATTGTGCCATAAATAGAAGTGCTCCACTCATTGGTGAGGTTGGTTGATCATTTGTAGCATTTTCTAGAGAGAAAAAGGGAGAGCTTCTTGAGAGATATAGAGAGCTACTATTGTGAGATTGATGATCCACCAAGAAAATTTGCTAGAGAATGGACAAGAGGGAGTCACAAGCCAAGATCATGTCAAGAGGAAGGAGAGCATCCATGTATAAAAGGTTAAAAAATGCTCTAAACATTCTTTAGTTCATTTTTATAGTTTAGATATGATTTGAACGGTTAAAATATATTTTTAACCGATCAAATATTATTTTGATGATCTAGAAGTGTAAAACTATGATATATGGATATATTCATGGTTTGATATAGTTAATACATGTATTTGTATGGGTGGTACGCAAAGAATTAGAAGGAAAGTCCATATAACGATTTATCGGTAAAACCCTAAATGGTTCAATCTTAAATTTCTTGTCAAAACATTTTCAAAAATATGATTGAACCATGAAATGTTTTAAAACAAGAAGTTAGGAAGACAACAACACTAAGTTGGTGTCATTTGGATGTGTAGAGTTTATTTTATTCAAGTTTGAACTATTAAAACCAAGGATTTGTAATTTTAGTTTTCACTTTGTCCTTGTGAGCAGTTTTTAGTCCACTTCCGTTTGAAATTTGGATTAGTGATCTAAAGAGAAGTTGTAGAGGGGGAAATTCTGATGAGAACGGACTCAAAAATCACCCCAAATGTTTTAGAATGAAGAAGTTATAACTGTAGGAACGTCGGTGGGTCGAACAACCCATTTTTAGGGTTTTGCTTCTGTTTTGGACGCCCCGACACCCAGTTGAGCGCCCCGGCTTTCAAAACAGAATGTGTAAGTTGTCTGGGTCGGGTCGGTTCGGTCCGAGTCGGGTCGGTCCGGGTCAAGCTTTTAATGAAAATTTAAGTTGAAATAAGTGTAAGATGAATAAGTTTGAATACAAAACCAATATATGAAGTTTATTGGTAACTAATTGGTAGCTAAATGTTTAATATAAAGACTAAACTTAACACAATTAAAAAGTTAACTATTGGTATTATTTGAAGATTATTAAAATATTATTAAATGATTAATAAGTATATGATTAAAAAGTTATTGAATGATAAATAACATTTATAAATGATTAAAATATCGTTACATGGTTAATAAAATTAATATGTGATTAAAATATTATTAAATGGTTAATAATATTAATAAGTGATTAAAATATTATTAAATGGTTAATAATATTAATATGTGACTAAAATATTATTAAATGGTTAATAATATTAATAAGTGATTAAAATATTATTAAATGGTTAATAATATTAATGTGTGATTAAAATATTATTAAATGGTTAATAATATTAATGAGTGATTAAAATATTTTTAAATAGATAATAATATTAACAAGTGATTAAAATATTATTAAATGGTTAATAATATTAATGTGTGATTAAAATATTATTAAATGGATAATAATATTAATATGTGATTAAAATATTATTAAATAGTTAATATTATTAATAAGTGATTAAAATATTATTAATCGGTTAATAATATTAATATGTGATTAAAATATTATTAAATGGTTAATAATATTAATAAGTGATTAAAATATTATTAAATGGTTAATAATATTAATAAGTGATTAAAATATTATTAAATGATTAATAATATTAATGTGCGATTAAAATATTTTTAAATGGTTAATAATATTAATGAGTGATTAAAATATTATTAAATGAATAATAATATTAATAAGTGATTAAAATATGATTAAATGGATAATAATATTAATGTGTGATTAAAATATTATTAAATGGAGAATAATATTAATAAGTGATTAAAATATTATTAAATGGTTGATAATATTAATAAATGACTAAAATATTATCAAATGAGTAATAATATTAGTAAGAGATTTAAAATATTATTAAATAGTTAATAATATTTGAATATAGTTGTATGTTATCAAAGGTAGATAATATTTTGAGGTATTTGGTACATTATTAAATGTCCGAATCGTTAAGTTATGAAAAAGAAGAATGTTTAATTAAATTAAACAAATGTAAATATTCCATTGTGATGAATTTAGACAACTTATTCAAAGTAGGTCGTACGATGAACGTGTATTGAATGTATAAGTTAGATGAGCATACCCGATGTGTCCAATTGGGGTTGGGCTAGGGTTTTGTCCAGAACTTAAGGGTTCGTTTGTCGGACATCTTAAGAGTTAATAATTTAAAGTTAGAGTCTTATATAAAGGCCAAGTAATAGTCATTGCATCTAATGATTATGTCAATTTCCTATATAAATTGTAGGTTGAATGAAAGAGGCAAATAAGCATAACTGGTAGAAGCGAACCAGACAAGTTTTTTAGAACTTGCTCCTATGTGCCTTAACATGTTATGATGTGATATTAAATTGTTAATAGTAAGATATTGATGAAAATTGTGATATGCATGATGTCTGATTACATGTAGAATATATATAAATATGAGGCATGAATTGCTAGATGTTATATATGATGCATGAGCAGTATGACATAAACTGAAATGCATGAAAAGCATGATGTAAGTATAAATTGCAGAGTATATGTGAAGCATCTAATGTGTTATGTGTAACTGTTAAACTTGATGAGCCGTCGTGCTCACTCTTGCTTAAAACCAATATTTTCAGATAGTGCAAGTTATTCGAAATTTTGTTAAAGATCAAGAAACAGGAATGCATATTACATTCACTGAAGGTCTAGCACGACCATTGTAGATATCAGTCCGAATTGGACAGGTAAAATGATTGTATGGTATAAGAATTGGTTGGTATGTATTATGAGTCTTAGATACTCAAATTGATTGTAATAGAATGTCGTATCATGTATGATATTGAGACATACTAGGAATGTATAAAGATTTTGATTATGGAATAGAAAGAGATGTTGTAAAATTGTAAATAAATGATTATTTAGCAATTATAATATTGTTGTAATTCATGAACAATAAGAAAAAAGGTAGTAATAGTGTTGAACCAGATTCGAGGTTTAAGGAACCCGGATTTGGGGTCGTCACAAGCTGGTATCAGAGCTGATAGGTTATAAACCTTAGGTAAGAGTACCTCAGGCTATAACCGTAGTAGAAGATAAGTAAAATGAATAAAACTCCGGAAGAGTTTAAGTAATAAAAGATGAATTTGAAAAATTCATATAGAGAAGATTATCCAAAGATGGATTTGAGAAGATATAAGAGAGATGAAAAAGGTCATGTTGTACCTAATTTGAAGAAATGATAGAAAAATATCTTATGATAAGATTTTGAGAAGCATAAAGAAAATGCTAATGAGATCATGAAATGATCTAGAGAAATGAACTCGTAATGAGGCAGATATGCTAAAATATGAATGGAGAGAATTCATATTTAAATAAGAAAAATTAGAGGTTTGTGAGTTTTTAATTGAGGACTCATATTAGTGGTTGAGTTGTACGATTCCTGTTATGGATTTGTGCTTGGTTTTAGAACCGCTTAGCTTCCTATATTAATATAGTGGTTGAGTTGAACAGTTCTTTGTATGGGCAGAAAATTTGTTCTTGGTTTAACGACCGCTTAACTTCCTAAATTGATTAGTGGCCAAGTTGACCAATTTCTTGTATGGGCAGGAGATTGTGTTTGGTTTGCCGACCACTTAACTTCCTATAGTGATAATCGATTGAAACCTGATGTCGTGCTATTCGTCATATGTATGTTGAGAATGTGATTCTTTTCTCATGTGTATAACGAATAGGTAGAGGATGTTAAGATAAGTTCGTGTTCTGAGAACCGACACGCATAGTAAGTTTGTGACTTATAGTTATGTGGTGGAGCCCCTCAGCAAATGGGCGACTTTGGCCTGACTAGGACAAGCTCCTCAAACCATATGATTGTGGTAAGTTCCTGAGCCCAAATACGTGGTAAGTTTGATGAACAGTGAGTGTGGGTAGAGTTAAGTTACAAGATTAAAGCTATACTATATATAGTTATTAAGCTGGAAAAGATGAGGAGAAATTTGAGGTATTTTGAGGTTTTAGGATATTCCAAATCTTCTAGCTATGCTAGATTTTGAAATTCTTAAAATCGTGCTAAATTCGCACTTTTGTGCTTTTGAAAAGACAAATGTATTTTAGAGATCATTAATGCACTTAGTGCAGAGATGATAAACGATGGAGTCATAAATGCAGAGTAACCTAGTGTTGGATGTATTTTTAAGCCCACTATGGTATGATGTAATATGACAAAGTGAAAATGATTTTTTAGAATTTTGAAATGTTTAAAAAAGAGTCTATGCTAATTGTTTCGGCTAAACAAATTGATTTGAAAATATCAAAATGTATTTATAAAATTATCACACGCCATTAAAGCTATGGTGCAGAGATAAAAAAGACGGAATCCTTAACGCACTGTTGCAAAGGTGCGGTATCATAAAATCCTATAAATAAATTTTAGTTACTTTAACTAATCTGAAATGATTTTTGAATCGTAATATACGAACAGTTCAATGATGTGAGTTTATGTCATTTATTTTGACTGGATTCTTTTTGGTCAGAAATGACTCAAGTTTTATTTTCTAATCCAACTTATGCTGGAGCGGAATTTTGTAGTAAGTCTGAGGTGAACAACCCCATAATGGGGGATACGTCAAAGTCATGAATAAAGAACCCGCGAGGGGGCGCCCAAAAGTGGTGGCATGCTGATATAACAAATTATGGGATGGTAAATCTAAAGAGTTCAACCCTGAGTGAAGTCGTTGTGCACAACGCAAAAGTACGATAGGCTGATCACCTAGAGTATTGGATATTACAATTGTAATGATTGTTGATATTCAAAACGAAATGACAGTTTTTTGTCTACCGTGTATTATAAATACACAAAACGTATGTTCACAGTCTTTATGACTCCTCAGAATAGTATGAAAGTTTTAATGAATATTTTAATTTTTAATTTATTCTTTTGTAAGATATTGATTTTCAATTTATTCTTCTGCAAGATATTCCATTGTTCTGGAATTGTAAGATAGAAATATGAACTTCCTAGCAAAGGGTGGTCATAGAATTTGATGAGTAAAGAGTTATACTCAGAGATGAAAATTGGTAGAAATGTGTATAAGATAATTTCGGAGACGAAATTCTTATAAGAATGAGTGAATATAATATCCCAGATATTTTCAAGATTTTAAATAATATCTTAATTAATTTAATTAAAGGTTAATGTTTAAAACCTAGAATTTGAGAAGTAAAATGTGTAGAAAATGGGTGAACATTTTTTTTAAAATAATTTATTTGCTAGAAATTAAATGTGGAACTATTGCAATGATGCATGTAGAGAATTTATTAAGAAAATAAATTCAATTGAGAAGTGAATATGTTTATATTAATATGTATATACCTAAAGTGTGATGGTTAGCCAAATAAGAGGATGGGTAATTAATACTCAAGAAAACTAAATAAAATTAATTAGTTTAAATATGAAGTAAGAAGGAAAGTCATGAAATATAATTAATTAGGTTAATTATATTAGTCATGAGTTGGAATTATGGAAAAGCTGGAACGAATGCTTAAGGTGGCAATAATAAGAAGTTAATTAATTAAGTAATTAACTTAATTATTAAGTAGGTATATAGAGTCCATTAATGGATTTAAAACAAACCCAATAAGGGAATACTTGCATGAAGGTGGGTAATTAAATAATAAGTGATAAGTGGTTTTTATACCTACGAATTGAATACACCTGAGCTGTAATATCCCAGATAATTTCAAGATTTTAAATAATATCTTAATTGATTTTATTAAAGGTTAAGGTTTAAACCTAGAAGGTGAGAAGTGAGATGTGTAGAATTTGGGTAAACATTTTTTTTTTAACATAATGTATTTGTTAGAAATTAAATGTGAGAATATTGTAAGGATGCATATAGAGAATTTATTAAAGAAATAAATTCAATTGAGAAGTGAATACGGTTATAAGGATATATATACATAGTTATATATTCCTAGAGTTGTGCTTGTTAGCCATATACGAAGATGAGTAAATTTAATACTCAATTAAACTAATAAATTAATTAGTTTAAATATAAAGTCATGAAATATAATTAATTATATTAATTATATTAGTTATGAGTTAAAGTTGTGGAAAATTTAGAATGATTGTCTAGAATGACAATATTAAGAAGTTAATTAATTAAGTAATTAATTTAATTATTAAGTTGTGGTATAAAGCCCAATATTGATTTAATTGACTAGTACAATGAAATGGTGTAGCAAGCCCAATGGTAATGTAGAGAAGTCCAATGATGGGATTTAATTTTCAAGCCCAATGATCTAATTAAATTGTGTCAAACCTTAGCTCAATGAATTAATTATGGTAGCCCAACTTAGAGTTTAATTGTTTTAATTGTTGGGAGCCCTAAAGGAATTAATCTAGTAGATTAATATTTAAGGAAATTAAAGTGTGAATTGGATTATATAATTTGTCCGAGGAAGTTATTGAATTAAGTTTAATTAAGGAAGTCCGGTTAATAGATTTATTAAATTAATGGACTAACCTAAGATTATTTGGGAGAAACCCTAATCAAATATTCAATTAGTATTGAATATGGCAAATCCAATTGGATTACATAAATTAAATTTAATTTGATTATTAAATTGTTTATTAATTATTTAAACAAGCCAATTAATTAAATTAAGTGACGGACTTGTGGAAAATTATATATGATTGGGTATTTTATTAATCTAGCCCAATGTTTTAATTAATTGGGAGCCTAGTAAATTAATTTAGTAGCCCAACATTTCAATGGATCAAAGGAGTATCCATGGCCCAAATGATTAAATTCCAAAGCCCAAATATTGACCCATTGATAAATTAGCTTCTAGAAGGTTATTTTCTCCCATTAGGTAATAAAAATAAATGAAATTTGGTCAATTTATGGGGCATGACTGGTGGATTTGATGGTGGAGTGCTTGGACTCCAAAATTTTATTAATTTGAATTGTTAACATAGAGTATGGAACACTCAAGGCTTTGTGCTAGCAATTTGGAAAATGGTTGACATCCATTATATAGATATATGTGTTATATGTATAAATCTATACTACTATAAATAGCATATCAAGTCTTCATTTGTGAGGGTTCCAAAAATATTGCTAGAGAGCTTTTATTATGTGTTAGTAAATTCTAGAGAGTTAACTCGGTGAGTTAAAGAAAAAGGGTAGTGAGTTAGTGAGTTCTTTAGTGAGTTACTACCGAGTCAAGTGAGCCAAGTCTAATTCTTCAAGAGGAGTGTGCTTGGATGTCATCTAACTCCATCATCTATCTTTGGAAGGAGAGAAAAGTAGCTCACAAGTCTAGAAGGTATAACACTAACCCTAAACCCTAGTTTTGAAGTTCATTATATTTTATATTGAATATTTATGGTAGAAAAGTTATTCTCAAGCTCTAAATGTTTAGATCCATGCTAGATTGGTAGATCTAGGGTCACATGGGTTTTACATGAATATCTATGGGTGTTGGTGTTGAAAAGTTTAGCAAAATGTATGAAAACGATTTTTACCGACGAAACCTTAAACGAACGTGTGATTCGGAGCTTTATATTTTGAAACCTAAAAGTTAGGTATGAGATTTTCTTATTTGATATGGGAAATATATAAGTTAAGAACAAAACCTAGTTGGTATAATGTTCATGTGAGTTGTTATGGTTAAGATATGATTTTTAAAAACCAAGGATTGTGAAGTTAGTTTTCACTTTTCCCTTGTGAGCGATTTTAAGCATAGATCCATTTGGAATTTGGATTTGTGATATAAAGAGAAGTTGTAGAGGGGGAAATTCTAATGAGAATGGACTCAAGAATCACCCCAAAATGTTTTAAAATGAAGAAGTTATGCAAGATTTAATCAAAGGAGCAAAAGTTGAAAAATCAGAAAATGGCAATTCTGCAGTTTCTGCAAGAGGAGGGCCGGGGCCCTTGGTCACTGTTCACGGCCAGTGAGTTTTCCGTTCCGGGTCGGGTCGGGCCATTCGGTTCGGGTCTTTTAAGTCCAAAATTGATAAAATTGCTTAAAAATTAATATAATTAATTTGGGACCCAACTTTAATAATTATTTATTATTTATAATAAATAATAAATAAAATAAATAAAAACTATTATTATAATTAATTATTATTTAAAGGATATTAAATGGTAATTAAAGAAAGATGAAGTTAATAAGGTAATTATTTATTATTTTAATAAATAAGGATAATTAGTTAATTATTATTTAAATGATATTAAATAATAATTAAAGGGAGATAAAGTGAATAAAATGATCATTTGTTATTTAATGAATATTAAATAATAAATGAGATTAATTAACTAAGAGATTATTATTTAAATAATCATTAAAAGATTTGAGCATTGTTAAAATATTATTAAATGGTTAATAATATTAATAAGTGATTAAAATATTATTAAATGGTTAATAATATTAATAAGTTGTTAAAATATTATTAAATGGTTAATAATATTAATAAGTGATTAAAATATTATTAAATGATTAATAATATTAATAAGTGGGTAAAATATTATTAAATGGTTAATAATATTAATAAGTGATTAAAATATTATTAAAAGGTTAATAATATTAATAAGTGATTAAAATATTATTAAATGGTTAATAATATTAGTAAGTGATTAAAATATTATTAAATGATTAATAATATTAATAAGTGGGTAAAATATTGTTAAATGGTTAATAATATTAATAAGTGATTAAAATATTATTAAATGATTAATAATATTAATAAGTGGTTAAAATATTATTAAGTTATTAATAATATTAATAAATGATTAAAATATTATTAAATTATTAATAATATTAATAAGTGATTAAAATATTATTAAAGAGTTAATAATATTTGATTGTAGTTATATATTATCAAAGGTAGATAATATTTTGAGATATTTGGTACATTATTAAATGTCCAAATCATTAAGTTGCGTAAAGAAGAAAGTTTAATTGAATTAAACCAAGGTAAGAGTCCATTGGTGATTAAATATTAGACAACTTATAAAATATAGGTTGTATGAAGAACGCAAGGTATTGGTGAAAGAAGGTTAAGCGTATCCGATATGTCCAACTAGGTTTGGGCTAGGGGTTTTGTCCGGAACTTAAGGGTTCGTTTGTCGGACATCTTAAGAGTTAATAATTTAAAGTTAGAGTCTTATATGAAGGCTAAGTAATAGTCATTATATCTAATGATTATTTCAATTTGTTTCCTATATAAATTGTAGGTTGAACGCAAGACGCAAATAAGCGTAACTGGTAGAAGCGAACCAGGCAAGTTTTTCAGAACTTGCTCCTATGTGCATTAAAATGCTACAATTTGATGTTATATTATTAACATGAAGATATTTTGATGATATTTGTGATATATGAATAACATTAGATATGGTTACATGTGAAATATGTACCGTTATGAAGCATGTTTTGCTAGATGCTAGTTGTTTATTGTAAGTGATGCATAAGAAGTATGAACCATTCATAAAATGAAATGCATGATGTAAGAATAAAATGTAGAGCATGTATAATATGTGAAGCATGTAATGTGTTATGTGTAACTGTTGAACTTGCTGAGCCGTCGTGCTCACTCTTGCCTAAACCAACATTTTCAGATAAGGCTAGTTACCTGAAGTTCTCGATAAAGAATAAGGAACAGGAAAACATATTACTTCCATTGAAGATCTAAATATCTATTATAGATATCAGTCCGAATTGGACAGGTAAATGATTGTGTAGCATAAGATTTAGTTGGTACGTTATATGAGTGTTAAATACTCAAGTTGATTGTAATAGAATGTCGTATCAGGTATGATATTAAGACATACTAGGAATGTATAAAGATTTCGATTCTGGAATGGAAAGAGATGTTGTAAAATTGTAAATAAATGGTTATTTACCAATTATAATATTGTTGTAATTCTTAAACAATAAGGAAAAGGTTGTACTCGTGTTGAACCGGATCCGAGGTTCAAGGAACCCGGATTTGGGGTCGTCACATGAGCTTGATAAATGACTTATCTTTAAGTATTTATGTTAGTTTCTATGCGTTTTTATGTGTTTGTTGTAATTTAGGGTGTATAGTAAGTTTATGTGTTTTATGTTAGTTTATGTGTTTTTATACCACATTATTATAGGATGTGGTTTTGTATTGTTTTCATGCGCTTTTACTTTATGTACAGGAATTATAATAAGGGCTTGCTTGTTCGTGGCTTGAATTTGCCCGATTCGCGTTTTTGGCGTGCCGTTTACATGACGGCCAACTTTCGACCTTGATCCATTCCGAATCTGCAATTGTACAAAACATGAAAGTTGTAGAACTTCTCCTCAGCTTTCCAAAACATCTAGAATCAACTCAATCGGAGGTTGGACGCAAAAGTTATACCAAAAATACGAAGAAATGCAGCATCAGCCTATTGAGGCCAACTTTTGACATGGATCCATTTTGAATCTGCAATTTGGTAAAACATGAAAGTTGTAGCTCTACGAATTTTCTTTCCATAACATCTTGAATTAATTTTATCAGAGTTCGTATGAAGAAGTTACTCCCAAAATACAAAAGGACCATGAAGCTGCCAAATGTCAGTTTTCTGCAAAATGGCGCAGCTGCGCCCATTTTGTACTAGGGAGATGCGCAGCTGCACCTACACCAGTCAGACCTCGATTTTGTGCAGCTGCGCCCATTTTGTACTAGGGAGAAGCACAGCTACGTCGTACGCCAGTCAAGCCGCGGACAGTTCACTATAAAAGTCGATTTTTTTGCCCTAAAACATAACATAATCAGTTTCTTCCGAGAGGAGGTGGCTTTGGCGACTTTGGGAGGCCATTTTGGTGATTCTATGGAGCTCCTACATCAACTTGATTCCATGATTTAGGGAGTTTGTTCATACTTCTTTCTCTTTCACTTCCTTGCCTCTCTATTTCATTTATTCATTTGAATGTTGATTTTTGGAACTTGTAAAAGTTGTACATGTTTTATTAATATTGAATCTAGTTATATACTCATTTGCTATGTATGTGTGGATGTTGTATTACTTATTTAGTATGAACTAAGCATTGAATCTAAGTATTGTGATGGAACCCAATAGGTTGTTCTAGTTGATTTCTCTCTCTTTGGTTGACACCATATGGATTGGTTGTTGTATTTGTACTTGTGGTTAATTTATAGGTCGTGCATTTACTTAGTAGCCTATACAAAACTGAGAGAGGGAGTATAGTGTTTGACCCAAGTATGCTACACATGTTCGTGATTCCACATGGCGTTGAGATTATGATTCGTGGAAAGGATAGACATATACCGATCCACCATGTGCACCCTTTGAGAACCTGACCTTCAACCCTTGTTATTCGTAGCTTGGGCGTTCCTTCCTATTTCTGTTGCCATGTGTCAGATTTGGGTAGGATGTCGCTACATGACGCTCGAGAGAGGCATGCTAGTACCATAGAGAGTTCTCGGTTGACCATTCATCGGCTACGACCATGTGGATGTGTTTTCATATTTTGCGCCTAACGCGTATTTGTCTGACCTAGTTATTAGTGTGGTAACTCGTGTGAAACTGAGAAAGGGAGTACCAGTTTAGACCTAGATACAATGACACGAGTTCGTGATTCCACCTGACATTGGGATTATGATTCGTGAGTTAGGATAGAGATATATCAGCTCGCCTCGTGTAGCCAAGAGAGAATCTGTTCTTTAAATCCTTTTTAGTGTTGACTCTCATAGAGATATAGTGAGTTGCCTAGTTAGGGTGTTCCTTCCCATTTCTGTTGCCCTTGGGTCGGATTTGGGTGGATTCGGGTATGGTGCAACGAGAGTTGGCCATATCTATTATAAAGAATTCTCGGTTGACAATTTATCGTGACCGAATGGCCAAAGAGAGAGTTAGGAGACTTGAATGAACTATTGGGGGAAGTTACATACTTAGAATCACCTATATTTAATTGTTTTCAGTAGCTAGTATTAGTTTAATTTTTATTAATTTTATTTCAAAACAATTATTCCTTCGTTTAAATAGGATTGAATTGGTTATAAGCTTTTAGTTGGCAATTTTTATTACATAATTCCTCGTGGGATCGATACTCTACTTTCATTATATTACTTGTTGACCGCATATACTTGCACGTTTTTTTCATTCAATCGAACTCGTTGAGGTCGGAACTCATTAAATAAAAAAATATATAAACAGAATAAACGGTTCCGATTGGCGACCCAACAATAAGCCCAAATGTTATGTTAATTAATAGTCCAAGAGGTAATTAATAAAAGTCCAATTAAATTATTTTGTCAAGTATTGTGATAGTTCGATTAAATTAATTACCAAGCCCAAGTTATAAACGATATGAGACTTGTGTTGGGTAGCCCAAGTAATTAAATAATAGAGCCCAATGCAAAGTAAGCTATGTAGCCCAAACACTTAAAAGTCCAATGTTGGTCAAAGTGTTAAGAGATATTGTTGAGTGTAGAGAATTAACTAATGTAGGGTTAATTGAATAACCCTAGTTAGTAGGCAAGATAAAGAATTAACCAAACATTGGTTAATTGCTAGAGGAAAAAAGATAGTGATGAGAATTAACTATGAATGAGTTAATTAAGTAACCTAATGTGGTAGAAATAATTATAGCAAGTCTAATTGAATTATATTACAAATCCAATGGAGGTATTAAACTAGGTCAAATTAATTAACCTAGTAGTCCATGTAATTTAATTTAAACATTGATCTATGTAATAATTAATTAAACCCAGTGCTTGTTTTAATTAAATGTAACATAGAGTATTTAATGTTAGCCCAATGTAATAAATAAATTGAGCCAAAACAAATTAAATGAATGAGCCCAATATAATTTAATTCTAATGTCCAAAGTGGAGCCCAATGTGCATGTATAGGTGAATATGTATACATATGTTGGTGTATATATATATATGAATGCTTATATAATGATATAAGACATAAAAATAAAGTCAAATTGGTGTAATAAATTGCAAATTCTGAATTTTGAGGGGACCCCACATGGAAATGTTGAGTGTGGACTTCCTATGGCTTCAATTACACTCCAAAAGTTGCTTACAAGCAACCTTGATGGATGTCACACCAATGGTCATTCATGGTAGTCATTCCATGCAATAGTAATCTAGTTTAAGCTTATAATTTCACCAACACCAGTTGATTCGGAGATTAATGAAGGATTAACATTGTGCCATAAATAGAAGTGCTCCACTCATTGGTGAGGTTGGTTGATCATTTGTAGCATTTTCTAGAGAGAAAAAGGGAGAGCTTCTTGAGAGATATAGAGAGCTACTATTGTGAGATTGATGATCCACCAAGAAAATTTGCTAGAGAATGGACAAGAGGGAGTCACAAGCCAAGATCATGTCAAGAGGAAGGAGAGCATCCATGTATAAAAGGTTAAAAAATGCTCTAAACATTCTTTAGTTCATTTTTATAGTTTAGATATGATTTGAACGGTTAAAATATATTTTTAACCAATCAAAAGTTACTTTGATGATCTAGAAGTCTAAAACTATGATATATAGGTATATTCATGATTTGATATAGTTAATACATGTATTTGTATGGGTGGTACGCAAAGAATTAGAAGGAAAGTCCATATAACGATTTATCGGTAAAATCCTAGATGGTTCGATCTTAAATTTCTTGTCAAAACATTTTCAAAAATGTGATTGAACCATGAAATATTATAAAACAAGAAGTTAGGAAGACAACAACACTAAGTTGGTGTCATTTGGATGTGTAGAGTTTATTTTATTCAAGTTTGAACCATTAAAACCAAGGATTTGTGATTTTAGTTTTCACTTTGTCCTTGTGAGCAATTTTTATTCCACTTCCGTTTGGAATTTCGATTTGTGATCTAAAGAGAAGTTGTAGAGGGGGAATTCTGATAAGAATTGACTCAAGAATCACCCCAAAATGTTTTAAAATGAAGAAGTTATAGCTGTCAGAGCGTTGGAGGGTCGAACAACCCATTTTTAGGGTTTTGTTTCTGTTTTGGACGCCCCGGCGCCCAGTTGAGCGCCCCGTCTTTCAAAACAGAATGTGTAAGTTGTCTGGGTCGGGCCAGTCCGGTCCGGGTCGGGTCGGTTCGGGTCAAGTTTTTAATGAAAATTTTAGTTCAAATAAGTGTAAAATGAATGGCTTTGAATACTAAACCAATCTATGACGTTTATTGGTAACTAATTGGTAATTAAATATTTAATATAAAGACTAAACTTAACACAATTAAAAAGTTAACTATTGATATTATTTGAAGATTATTAAAATATTATTAAATAATTAATAATATTAGTATATGCTTAAAAAGTTATTGAATGATGAATAACATTTGTAAATGAATAAAATATCATTACATGGTTAATAATATTAATAAGTGATTAAAATATTATTAAATGGTTAATAATATTAATGTGTGATTAGATTATTCTTCAATGGTTAATAATATTAATGAGTGATTAAAATATTATTAAATGGATAATAATATTAATGAGTGATTAAAATGTTATTAAATAGATAATAATATTAATAAGTGACTAAAATATTATTAAATGGTTAATAATATTAATGTGTGATTAAAATATTAAAAAATGGATAATAATATTAATAATTGATTAAAAAATTATTAAATGGTTAATAATATTAATATGTGCTTAAAATATTATTAAATAGTTAATAATATTAATAAGTGATTAAAATATTATTAATTGGTTCATAATATTAATATGTGATTAAAATATTATTAAATGGTTAATAATATTCATAAGTGATTAAAATATTATTAAATGGTTAATAATATTAATGTGTGATTAAAATATTATTAAATGGTTAATAATATTAATGAGTGATTAAAATATTATTAAATGGATAATAATATTAATAAGTGATTAAAATATTATTAAATGGTTAATAATATTAATGTGTGATTAAAATGTATAATAATATTAATAAGTGATTAAAATATTATTAAATGGTTGATAATATTAATGTGTGATTAGAATATTATTAAATGGTTAATAATATTAATGAGTGATTAAAATATTATTAAATGGATAATAATATTAATAAGTGATTAAACTATTATTAAATGGTTAATAATATTAATGTGTGATTAAAATATTATTAAATGGATAATAATATTAATAAGTGATTAAAATATTATTAAATGGTTCCATATAGCACACCACATAGGTCACATATAGCACATAGATCACATAATAATTCATATTTAATCATTCCTTAATACATAATGCCATTTAAACTAGTTTTATCTAATAACCTTTACATAATTAATCATATTCCTTATTTAAAAGTCTTGTAAAATCCTGGGATGTCATAGAAGTTGGTGGAAACTACAAAGTTGTAGATATGGAAGTTATCTAGAAGTATCGAAAATAGTTAACCATTTTATGCATCATAAAAGTTTTGAAAGAATTTATTTCGTGTGACTGTCCAGTGACTGAAACTTCCTAGATAGGTTGTGGAAAATCTTAGATCTATGTTGTTTGGTGCATAATCTGAAATTTTTTACTTCTATAAAGTTTTAGAGAATTAAATTTCGCGTGGAATAGACTTACAATTCATAATTTTTGGATAAACGTGCTAATTACTATGAATTTTGGAGGATTCAGCGCGGTTAAACCGAATCTGTTTAGATCCTGTCCATTTTTGTGCAAAATCTGAAAATTTTTCCTTCTACAAAGTTGTAGAGAATTAAATTTCGTATAGAATGGACTGAAGGTTCATAATTTCTATGAATTTTAGAAGTTTCGGCGCATTAAAAATTAAAATTTAATTATTAAAAATATTTTTGAACTGAAATCATTTCTAGACAGAAATATTGTAATATTATTTTTGTTTTTTCTAAAAATTTTGGTAAATTATTTTGGAGCATGTGTATTTCTTGTATTTTATAGCTATTTAAAGTTAATGTAAAAATAAGTGAAAATTCATGGAAAATTTTATGAATGTTATGAATATTATGAATGATATTCTAGAGACTTTAAGATGATGATTGGACTCGTGTAAGGTTAGGTTAATATTTAACTCTTTTAAATATTAATCCGTTAATTTAAGAATTGAGATAGTTTACCAGAAAATAAGTACGGGCAAACAGACATGCCAGGTTATGTCCGACATCTTAAGTGACATATACAGTTATGTTATTAAACTAAACTAACGTGTTGGATTTATAATTGACTATATTTAATTAATATATTAAATATAAGTTGTACGATGACGGTTTTGGTCGAGTTATACTAATCGGTGAACTACGGACTGAGGCAAGTTCTTCAGTACATGTTGTTACTTGCTTATTTGTTGATGTATGATTAAATTGATTAAATGCATATGAAATTACGTGTTATGTTGTTACTTGATAATTTGATCAATGTGTGCCTTCGTGCAGTTATGTGAGTACCTCTGAAGATGTTCAATGTTTGATCTGAATAGCCGTTAAATCGTAATGAATACGGTATATATAAGATGATGTGTAGAAATAGTTACACAACATGTTAAGCATGACACACACATATCATGTTAATTGTTATATGCTACATGAAGCATGGAATGTGTAAACTGTTGAACTTGCTGAGTCGTTGTGTTCATCCTTGCCCAATATTAACATTTTACAGGTGAAAATGAGAATCGTAGAGTATCGGGATATAATAGAGTTGTGTTACAACATCGACTAAAGTTATAATGAAATTATTTTAGATTTCTGATATAATGATTCGTTGTGGTTGAAATTATTAAGGCTTATGGTAATTATTAATATGTCAACGGTGTAATGAGTCCTGATCGGACTATTAAAGGGTTACTTAAGTATTTTGATTGTATAGGTGTATAATTATGGTATTGATTGAATTATGCCAAAAATTCTATGCAGATAACAACTGAAGTCCGAAATAATATTAAATTATAAATTTTGAACTATCATACGTGCATTATTGGGGTGATGAGTTAAACCAGATAATAACTGAGATTGACAGTAAAAGTAAAAAGTAAAGGTTGCGATCCAGGGATTAGGATCGAGATGTAAAGATTAGGAACGATGTAAACGACTTAATTGTGGTAGTCTAGGCCATTTGATTCGGCTAAACAACTTTTATTATAAAGTGATGAACTTCAAAGTTTTATTGCATGAGTGTGCTCTTGAAAAGTTCTAAAGTTTTGATTGATATCCGAACTATTATTGTCAGTCATTACCAATTGTTTCGGCTGGACATTTGCATGTTAATTATTTAAAAGCTATCCAAACCTGTTGTTGGTGCGGATTCTAAAGCTGAGAGAACAACCCATAAAGGGGATCAACCTAAGTATCAGATAATTGATACATGGAATAATCTAAGAGGGTCAATCAAGAAATTGATGCCTCAAGTGTGGTCTGGACATGCAACCTAAGAGGGTCAATCAAGTGACTGATGCCTCACCAGACGTTCATGGTCAAGGTGACCACTCAGCATTTAAAATCAATTGTCACTTATCAAATTGTGCATTGATTATATCGAGTTCATATTATTGAATCATTTTGTTAATTTAAAAGTGTCACTCGAATGATTGATTCCTTGTCAATTGTTCATGGTCTTTATGAACCTTCAGTCAGATATGACATTATTTTAAAGGAATTCTTTGTTACTTCCTATTTATTCAAGCTCCTTCATAATTATTGAACGATTGTTGAAGACTTCTGAAAAAATATCCCAATATTCTAGACATTGAATGGGTAGAGGTGTAAATTTTAGAGGAGTTTGGTCATAGAATTTAATGATCAATGAAAAAAAAAAAATCACCGGAGAATGAGAAATTTGATAGGTTAATTCGAGAACCTAAAGGACAGAATGAGCAAAAATAAGTATGTTGAAATTTTGAGGACGAAATTTTTATAAGGAGAGGTGAATGTAATACTCCGAATAATTATGAGATTTGTAGAAGAAATCAAATAGGATTAATTAAAGGTTGAAGTATAACCTAGTTTTGGTGAATGAAATAAGTAGATATATGTGTACTATTATTTCGAGGACGAAATTCTTAGAAGGAGGGGTGAATGTGACAACCCGTGTATTTATAAGGTTATATATAAACCGTGTATGGGTGTGTTTTGTAATTACGATTCCGAGGACGGAATCTTTATAAGGAGGGAAGATTGTGACAACCCGAAATTTTGATTATATTTTTATAAGAATTTAATACATATAAAATTCTTATTATAAGACGAAACGGGTCAGATGAATAAAATATATTTATTTTGGAATAGGTGATATCTGTGGTGGATAAAATATGTATATATTTAAATGTGAAATATATACAATTATTTTAAAAGGAAAGTTAATAGTTAATTAAAACTATTGATTAATTAACAAATTGGAATTAGATATGAAATTGTATTATGTTATGAAAAATATGGTTATGTGTATTATACATACACCTATAATTTGAAAAAAATGGGAATTTATAGTTAAATAAACTATTGAATTCATTGATTTGAATTAACCAAGGAAATGAAATATGAGAGCCAAGCCAAGAAAAATTAATTAAATCAATATTAATTAATTGGTATTGAGTTAAGATTATACTACAAATTAATATAATTTGTAAGCCTTGAATGGCAATGGAGTCTTTATGAATTAAATTTCATAAATGTGTAATTAATTCACTTAAATAAAATAGTGAATTAATGAATATATATATTATATTATGCCAAACAAAAATAAATTAAATATGAAATGAGGGAAGTAATTCATTAATCTTTATTAGTGGACGAATATGTTAACTTTAATTAATTGAGTAAAGAAAGTTATTTTCTTTTATTTAGTTAATGTTGAGAATTATGTTACACTAATTAAAAATGTAACATAAATAAGGGTATAATATTTAATATTATATCAAATTGAGGTGAATTAAATATTATGATTGGTTCAATACATAAAATGTGTAATTGGAACCAAATGTGTAAATTAAATTCATAATTTGAATTGTGATTTAATTGTTAATGTATTTAATATCATACTAAGTGGATGTGAATTCAAAATATGGAATAAGGGAACAATATTTATTAAGTAAATATTGCATGTTTAAAATTAGTAAATTGAAATAATATTTAATTTATGGTTAAAGATATTAAATTAGTATATTTTAAATAAAATTGCATGAAACAATTTATGGAGAGAAAGAGGTAATTTATTTACAAAATATTGATTGGATAAATAAAATTATTGGTGTAAAATAATTAATTAAGTGAATATTAATTATTTTAAAATAGTGATTTCGTTTTACAAAAAGGTGTTAAAGGAAGGTTCAATTAATGGGTGGATTACATTAATGGACCAACCTAGCCACCTAGGTGGTGTAATATCAAAGTTGATAGGGTAAATGAACTATGAGATTATTTAATTAAATAGCTAGCGAGTTAAATTTGAGGTGTGAATTAATTTATGTGATTATTAATTAATGAGATTTCGTAAACATTAATAATGTTTTATTTATTTTCATTTGGAAAGTTACTAGTAGTGGGATATAAATAATTTATATTTCCACTAGGAAATTAATAATTTGAAATTGTCAAATTGATTTATTAAAATAAATCCAATCCTTGTGGACTTTAAATTTGGACATGTAATTAATTTAAATGGAGCTAAATTAGTAGTCACAAGAGGTTACTAAATGGGTGTATCAAGAGATGTAATGCATACTGAATATGCATATATTGATATATATTTGTCTTGTGTGTTTCTCGAGCCGCGGTGAAGTGATGATGTAGACTAGGCTTTGGGCGCAATTAAATTCGGACGACAGAGAGAGAGAGAGAGAGAAAGCCAAAGCCCTTAAAATTAACGCAAACCTTCATTTCATCCTTCATTCCTCATTCACTTCTCCTGAAAATTTTATCAAATGAGAGCAAAGGAATTAACCGAGATCGGTGGGAGGAAGCTGAGCCAGGAAGGGAGTTCTTTAAGCCGTGGTTATCCTCTGTTAACAAGTTAACATCCGAAGAAGGTAAAATCGAAACCCTCTTTGCGTTGTCTGTGTTTTCCATGGCTGGGATTTGATTTTTGGGTTAAGTTAGGATGATTATCTGTTAAGTTTTCCTTGTTAAATCCATGCCGGTAAATGATCGATGACTGGTTTGGGTATTGATGGATGAACGGTGTTGATTGATTCGGTAATAATATTGATAAACCTAATCAAGGAAGGGGGGCTATGGGTTCTGAACACAGAGAGAGAGATACGGAAGTAAAGAAGAATTTCGCCGAAAAATATTTTCGGAATCTCTTTTTAATATGAAAACGTTAATATTTATTAAAACGGATTACATATTTGAGTTCCTGAGATGATGGGGAACTGATCTGAGCAGAAAAGTTAAGAAATCTCGCCGGAAAATTTTCGGATCGCCGGAGAAGATGACCGGAAAAGTCGCCGCCGACGAACTTTTCCGGCAGAGCCCGTTTCTCTATGTTAGACGCAGAATCTGGAAAAAGTTCCTTCTACAAAGTTGTAGATAATTAAGTTTCGTGTGGAATGGACATAAGATTCATAATTTTCGGATAAACGGGCTAATTATTATGATTTTTGGAAGTTTCAGCACTTTAAAAATTATAAATAAATTATAGAAAAATTATTTTGTTCTGAAAATTAATTTTCAGTAATGTTGTGATATTATTTTAGAATTTCTGGAAAATTTTGGTGAATTATTGAAGAGTTTAGATATTTATTGTATTTTTATGGTTATTTAAAAATAGTGAAAATTCATAGAAAATTCTATGAATGTTAGAAAATTATGAAAATTGGTGGAAAATTTTATACTAATATAAGATAAATATTGATGGTATTTGGAGGATATAAAAGTATGTTGTATTATTATTTCTATTTTAAAGCTATTAAATAATAGTTTTTATAAATGGAAATAATTATAGAGAATTATCGGACAATACGAAAAATATGAAAATTGGCATAACTTGAGTTCTTGAACTCCGATGACCACAAAATTTAAACTGAAACTTCTTGTTATCATTTTTGAGATTTTGTCCAAAGATGGTTATTTATTGATGTATAGAATGAAAGTTATAATATTTACTAGAACTTATTATTTTAAAAGTGAATGGGAATAACTCTTTGTGTGTAATTCAGAAAATTATAAAATTTTTACTGGAGCTATGTGTTCATAACAGGAGTTTACTGTGAAAATTTCGTAAATTTTTGACAAATGGATAATTTATGATAAATGTAGTCATTTCGGACTATTTTGGCCTATGTAAAAATAGTAAATGAAATTGAAAAAAATTCCAGAAAAAAAAAATATATGTTCATGAGGATATCATATACTGATGATTCATAGAAAAGAAAAAAAAAATTCTGAATGGTTGTGGTATTTTTCATATAAATATTTGAGTTATGAATAAATGAGAATATTAAGTTAAATGAAGATTAAAAATTATGTAAATATGATTTTTTTGACAAATGGTCTTTTTATGATATGTTCAGATTTTATAAGAGTATGTGGGTCATTTGTAATAAAATGTTATGTGTATATCATTTTATGCTTGTTAGAGATAAAAGAAATAGTATTGAATAAACAATTAAATTAAATTGTTTATAAGTTTAATAAATGATTAAAATATTATTAAACGATTAATAATATTAGTAAGAGATTAAAATGTTATTAAATATTGAATAATATTATAAGATGATGATTAGTGATTAAAATATTATCAAAGAAAGATAATATTACTAATAAGTTAAGAAATTATCTAATGTTTGATTATGTGGCTAAATGTTAGATAATTTATTGTAAGAATAGTTGTATTATGAGTTAAGATATGATTTGTTGATGGAAAGATCAATCTTATAAATGATAGGTTTTTCATAAGAGATTAAATTAGATTGTGTAGCAGTAATCGACGGACAAGGCAAGTTTTTCTAACTCAAACTCGAGTTATTATGTTTCAAGAATGTTAGTGGTTTAATTATTAAAAATTATTCCACATCTATAATTATTGTTATTCGCACTTAGTGCAAGTCTTATATGTTTAACAGGTATGAAAGGCTGATCACCTTCATTACCAAAGTATTTATTCATGGTCATTGTTGTCCACTCAGTATTATTGATTCAGTTATACATGTATTGCCCTTCAATTCATACTCTTTCACAATCATTATATATTGTTCACAATTCGAAAGCTTATTCTTTCTTTCAATCATGATATATCTTTATTGTATTTAAACTTGCTGAGCAAAGTAGTTGCTCACTCTTGCTATATCATGATAACATTTCAGTTAAGTCCAAGTGCATCAGGAAGGACAAAGCCAAGAGAAAAGTTCAAGAGTAACTTAATATGCTTTAACTATTATGTTATCCTAGAAAATGATTATGTGAACCTTTTGGGTTATTAAAGTATGTATTAAGTTAAGGTTGTAGACCTTGGGAAATGTGGTAGAATCATTTGAATAAACATCGTATGTTTATATTTATTACGCGTTAATTATATAAGGATGATAAGATGGTATGTTGAGATCATTATACATATGATCTCAAGGTTGTAACAGGATTTTTAAAGGTTGCGATTACTGAGACAGGATTTTGATAAAGTTCTAAATAACTCTGTTAAAACAATTATTTTATGGTTGTAATTTATGTATGAGATAATAAAGGTTGTACTATTACTAGTTAAACTCAGGACTGAGTGTATTTTTGACGGACCAGGACCGGGGTTAAAGGAACCCGGGTTTTGGGGTCGTCACATTTATTAACGAACCGAAATTAGGGATAAGTTTATGTAAATTTCGGGGCCATTACAGAAGATTCCACTGAAATAATCTAAATTACTTGAAGAAAGTTAGAATACTTTATTAATATAAAGTGGCATTAAATCGAAGGATTATGTTAGAAAGATGAAGAGTAAGTTGTCTGTAAAATTAATTCGGATATTCAATAAAAAGCGACAAGAAAAGAACAGATTATAAGAAAATTTTAAGTAACCTTGTAGCGGTGATTCTGGGGATAGAATCCTTATAAGGAGGGGTGAATGTAATGACCGAGAAAATTATGAACCTAATTTTTTTTTTAGTATTTATATTCATGAGAAAATACAATGCATAATGTATGTGTTTAGGTTGTATAATGAAAGGTAGTAAATTAGTTAATTTATTTGAATTAACTAAATAAGGAAAAAGAATGCAAGAAAAGTTTTGTGATGAGATCACAAAGCTTGAATGTTGGTCTTGAATGGTAAATAAGAAGATTTATAATGAACAAGTTAATTACTTGTATGAATAATGATAAAGAATAAGCAAGTGAATTATTAAAGACAACCCAATATGAAAATAATTGTATATGTATGGGTAGCGATATTATAAACCCAATTTGATGATAAGAGTTAATCAATGAATTAATTTAATCAAGTCGATGTACTTGTATTAATATGTGTTAGTGTTTTATTAAAACAAATCCAAGAATTTGTAAGTGATATTGTGATGTAAGCTAACTTAATTAAGGAGTCTAATAGACTTATAAATAGCAAGTCTAATTGGATTATATTTTAAATTCAAATGAGATATTAATCTAGGTCAAATTAATTTACCTAGTAGTCCATGTAATTAATTAAACAAGCCCAATACTTGATTTAATTAAATGTAACATAGATTATTAAATGTTATCCCAATGTAATTATTAAATTGAGCCCCACTTATTTAATTTATAAGTCTAATGTAGAGCCTAAAAGGAAGTCAAATATGTTGGGAGAATACTTTTAAGTATTGCTAAGTGTAGAGAATTAACTAATTTAGGGTTAATTGAATAACCCTAGTTGGTAGACAAGAGAGAGCATTAATCAAACATTGGTTAATTGCTAGGTGAGTGAATTTGATGATGAGAATTAACTATGGAGAAGTTAATTGAGTGACCCAATGTGGTAGAATAATTTAATGCAAATCTAATTGGATTATATTATAAGTCCAATTGATGTATTAAACTAAGTTAAATAAATTAACCTAGTAGTCCATATATTTAATTTAGTGATGGTTCAAGTTATATTTAAAACTAGCTCAATGCTTAATTTAATTAAATGTAGTATGTGTTAGTTAATGTTAGCCCAATGTAATAAATAAATTGAGCGTAAATAAATTAAATGAATGAGCCCAATATAATTTAATTCTAAGGTCCAAAGTGGAGCCCAATGTGCATGTATAGGTGAATATGTATACATATGTTGGTGTATATATATATATGAATGCTTGTATAGTGATATAGGACATTAAAATAAAGCTAAATTGGTGTAATAAATTGCAAATCCCGAATTTTGAGGGGGGTCCACATGGAAATGTTGAGCAAGTATCTACACTCGTAGTTATTTGACAGAGCTTAAAGTGGATTAATTATCTAAAATTATTCCACATCATTATTTGTTATTGTATTCGCACATAGTGCTTTTGCAAACGTTATAGTTCATTAATTCAAGAACTGTTTAAAAATGTCTAAGCTAATTGTTTCGACTAGACAATGCATGTTTAAATTCGTCAAATTGGGAAGGTGATTCTTTTCACAGGTGTATACTGGATAGTTAGAGAATGTTAATCTTAGGTGCGCATTCTTAAAACTCATACTTGCAGCAGGTTCGTGACTCATAATCATATGACATATTTCTAAGCCCCTCAGCATACGGACAGTCCTTGATTTTGTTCTTGAATTATGTATTGCTAGGGCAAGTTCTTAAACTCATATTCTTGTGGTAAGTTCCTGAACTCAAAATGTGTGGTAACTTTGACGAACAGTGATTGTGGGTAGAGTTTAGTAGAAAGATTTAAGCTATACTGTACCACAGGTTCGGTGCTCACGCAACTGTTCTACCCTGTCATCTCATCCATCCATTTGAAACACAATAATAATATTAAACTTAATGTACATTCATACATAACTAATCCCAGGTTCTACATACCTTTATATAGACAATCCGACAATCCTGATATATTACAAAACATAATAATATTTCAACATTAACTACAGATATATCTACTGTTGGCTGGCGTTTCCTTTTCCTTTATCTACACCCGACCCTTCGGCCTTCTCTGGCTTAACTGAAATATCATAAATGAAAGCAAGAATGAGCATAAACAACTCAGCAAGTACAACATCAAATGATATCATGATATTTCCAAGTGAATAATGAAAGTCATAAACAATTTAATTGAACTATGCTTGATAATTGAACGAATATAGATAAACTGAATCATTGAAATAAGCTGATCAACATTAATTCAATATATGAACAAGAATCAGAAACTGGTTTTACATGAATTCTGAAACAATAAGGTTTACTTGCTATACGGTCACAAGACCAAGAACTCGTTTAGAACAATATCAATCATATAGAATGATATTGCCCAGATTAGTCCAAAAGACTGCCGTTCCAATTAGATGCGTACTCTGGGTGATCAGCTCATTGTACCTTTATATTGTGCACAACATAACATCTAGCGACGTAACCACGTCATAAAATTATAATTATTCCCCTTTTGTAGGGTTGTTCTATTACAGCATATCATAGAATCCGTACCACAGTAATGTGGATTGGAGCACATAATAATGAACATTTGATTTCAACATATATCATGCTATGTGTCTAGCCAGAATCAAGATTGGCATCGACCTTTTCAAATTAGTTCAATAGTGAATGAACTTTACATGATAATTTAAATGGATAACATGGATGTCTGTTCAAAGAACTGTAAATAGAAGTTCAGTTAGAAAACTTGCCTTTGTCCTCGTCTATCACAATTGGTACAATATTATCCCGTCTATAACCTACATGACCATAATACACATGCATGCCATAACTTGCTAAACAAGCTACACTTTAGTGTATATATATTTCAAAACAGGACATTGCGCCCCGACGAGGAACATTGCGATGGTCGCGAAATGTTCTCGGTTGACTGTGCCCCGACGAGCTCTGATCTCGCCCCCAGTGAGATCCTCGCAGACGCATTGCGCCCCGGCGCCATCTCCAGTTCATTTCTTCCCCCCCGGCGTAGTGCTGCTGTGACAGAAAAAAATTTCTTTCCAAAAACCAAGCTAACTTTGGCCCTAATTTGAATTTCCCAATTCCAATATTTCACATAGCACATATAAAATGTAATTGACTTGCGTGGGCCTTCGAAACTTTTAAAAATCCTCAAATGGACCTATTTTTCCTAATAATTCATTTTGGTCGTCGGTTAACGTTTTAAAACGTTCGAAATGGTCATTTATCGCCATATGCACCAAATGACTTCCAAATTGGTTTTAACACGTGTATTTACATATAACTTACATGTTTGGCCTCGTTTGACATTTAATTAACCAAAATAGCCAATAATCACATAGTGGTTGCATTTTCACCAATTTGACATAATTCCTCCATAAACCAACTTTGGATTCTTGCACATTAATCACATATATGTCAACACATACTCATTTAACAACTTTGTATGCATGTGTAGCTTCTACACACACCTCCCAAAACACTTTACATATTATAATTTAGTTTAGGCACAAAACATAGCCTAATATTCAATCAACCTTCACAAAACATGACTTTTACACCATCTAGGTTTCTTTGATGCCCTTTAACATATGATAATGCGTGTATTACACATCTTCATCCCCTCAAACTAGGTTTCCAACATGTTTAGTAACATATAACCCTTAATCATGCTTCAAATCATAACTTTCAACTTGAATTTACATATAAATAGTGCACCACCTTTGATACTCAACTTAAGCAACTAAGATTTCATGATCAACCAATCAAATAACACTTAGACTCTCAATAATTCACGTAATCAACATGTATAATCAAGAATACATGCATGGTTTCATTTTTTCTTACATGTAAACACATAAACTATAATTTTCATGAATTGAACATTATTTATACCTTCTTTTAGCTACTCTCTTTCTTGAAGTAAAGCTTGCTAATGCTTGGTATTCCACCTTGATGGCCTCTTCTTCAACTCTTGATCACCTTCTCACTTGGAAACCTTGAATTTCCTCTCAAACCCTAGCTTCCTTTCTCTTTTGGCTCACTTTCTAGAAACTTCGAAATTGGCTAAGTGAAAATGCTAAAATTTTCTTGCATAAGTGTTGTATATATTTTACAACACTTAACCACACATTGGTTAGTTAACTCATGCATGGTTAAGGGCATGCATGTCATTTCTCTTAGCTAAACAAGGATATTTTAGTCATTTCCCTTTCCTAGGACACCATGGTCCTTTTTCACATTTTCAAAGACTTTATGGTCATTAATCCACTTTAGGATACATATGTCATTCCTTAAAATGTCAAGGGCTCTCTAGTCATTAGCCCAATTTCCTAGCAAATTTATTCCTTTAATCATAAATTGCTCAAATTCCATCCAATTTAAATCTTTTTTGATCCAAACTCATTCCATTATGCTTGAATTTAATTCCATCATCTAATATAATGCAATTGACTTGTCCCAAAATACATGTCACATTCCAAAACATTAAATTTCATTAATAAATTATTAATTTACAATACTCAAAAATGCATATCATTACAGGGGATGCTTGAGGTTTTAGGATATTGCAAATCTTCTAACTGTGCTAGATCTTGCAATTCTTAAAATCGTGTCAAACTCACACTTTTGTGTCTTTAAAAGATAAATAAATTTTTTGAGTTTTATCAATAAATCGCAGTAACCCGAGTTGTGGAGACAACTCATCGTTACATGTGATGATATGATAAAACCTAACATGGTCTTCAAATAATTTCAAACATTTAAATAAGAGTTTATGCTACTTGTTTTGGCTAGACCAGGATAATTTAAAAATATCAAAATATTTTTATGTTAAAGCGTCAACCCACCAAGTGGTGCGGGTATGACAATGACAGAATTCTCAATGTACTGTCAAGATAATGCAAAATCATGAAGTCATAACATGATGGAATCCTTAACGCATTGTCGAGATGATGCAGTATCATGAAGTCAACAAAACTACGAAGTCATTAACACAGTGTAATCGAGTGTGGATATGATCAGAGGATCGTCAACCCATTGTGGTATGTTCTGTATTATGGTAGAGTCATAAAATATTTTTTTTTAAAATGAAATTTTGAAATAATATGGGTCTATGTCATTTGCATTAGCTAGGCATCTTTGCAAAAGGAATGAACTTCAAAATTTTATTGCACAGAGATGCTTGTAAAAATGTTTTAAAGAGTTCCGGTTGATATTCGAACTGTTATTGTAAGTCTAAGCTAATTGATTTGGCTAGATAAAAGTGGAAAGATATTTACAAAATTAAATTATTTCTTGGGAGTTATGTTGGGAATTCGACATTTTATGCATATACATAGAGTATGTAAGACTGATCTTCTTAATTTGTATGTACCCATTTAATGTTATGCATATACTGTGACACCCCCAAATCTGGGCTCACACAGCCCAAACTTGAGTTGTCAAAATACATAACAACTATTACAATACAACGTAGAATGTATCACCATATAGTATTCAAAAAAATACACAACTATGTCTTCATTATTATTATCACACTATTTTACAACTTATGAAGAATAATATAGCTACAACTTGGACCATCACTCCATACCCCGATTAGACCCAGCTACTCTATAATATCCTGTTGAAAAATAATGGAACAAAAGGAATGGGTGAGCTCAAATAACCCAGTAAAGAATATCATGACTAAGATAATGACAAATAAATTACCATTAGCCTTCAACAGTTGAGTTTTTGATAGAATAATTTAAACAGCAAATTTTAATTCAACAACTGCAGTTAAGTTTTTAAACAAAGTTCAGATCAATAACTGCAGCAGAATAATAACCATTAGCAAAATTATATGGACCATGATGTCCACTCGCGTCTCTTTTTAAGAAAAACATCATCAACTTTTATCATCTGAAACACCACTGGTCATGATAGTACAATTTCACAGTTCCTGGTTATAATCATGCAAGTTAACAATTCATCTTTGCACTACGGGCCAAAGATATTTAATATAGTACCACCAATTATGATTATACCAGTCTATAGCCTTTGGTCATAATCATACCAAACAATAGTTCATCTTTGCCCCAGGCCAAGGAGAACATTCACCACGTGTCTTAAAAGACACATTATCAAATATATCACCTTTAACTTATCAACGCCTTTAACCTATCAATACCTTTATCCAATATCTGCCCCAGGCCACATATATCAACAATAATTTGATTCTTGATTATTAGAATAATAATAGAAATATAAATAATGAACAAAATAAACAATACAAATAATAAATATCAGAAGTTTACAATTTTTACTTTGTGCTGATTCAAATAATATCCAAATTGTCAAACATGATATGGAGTGAAATTCAAAAATGATATTCAAGATCCATAGTTCAGAATAACGGTTACAGTTCAATAGAAAGGTTCACATAATAGAAAGGTGCAATTGAAATGATATTAAATGAAACACAAACCATTAAGGAATATATAATCATTTCAAAGAGTTTTACCAAATAATACTTACTATAGTAAGTTTTAGAGTATAAAAAAAATGATATCCCTTACCGTGGTAAGTTTGAATAATGAAAGATGAAAAAGATGGTATCCCTTACAAGTAAGAAAGAAAATAATATCCATTTATGATGATAAAAAGAATGATATCCCTTACCTTATCACGCGACTGAATATTGATAAAAATGAGGTTGATCAACCTATATATTTATAATATAATTAGTAATTACCACATATAAATTTCAAGGTGTATGATAACTTATATATTATGAACTATCAAAATTATTTATATAATATAAAATTTTGTATTGTAAAATAATAACTTTAAAAATAATTTTTGAAATAATATTTCAAAATAAATCTTCCAAAGAAAGCTTTTTAAAAATAAATCTTCTCAAAGAAGAGTCTTCTAAAGGAAGATTTATGAATACCGTGTGAAATAGGTATTTATGCAATTACTACACTTTAATAAAACACTTGAAAAATTCCTACACTTCTTTTGATTTTCAAACACTCAAGATAACCTTACTATTCTCAGAGAAAACTCATAAAATACTTATAGAAAATTTTTACGTTTTAGGTGTGATTTTACTATTTAGCTGAGCAAGCTATTGATAGGAGAAAAGAAGCTACTATGTAGTGGTAGGTGGCTGGCGTGCAGCACGCTGTTGGTGCCAAACCGTACGCATGACAAATCAGCACTTACACGTAAGTGCACGTGGTCAACAAGTAATATAGAATAAGTAAAGTATCGTTCCCACAAGGACTATTTATCGTTTTTAAACTAACAAGCAACAGTTTGCAACTATTTCGGTTCTTTTAAACAGTGGTCCAGCAAATCAATGAATTATGAGCTAAGTCTAAGTTGTAAAAATTAAAGACAACTAATTAACCAACGATAAAGGTAGACAAAGGAGGCATGGGATTATAACTTCACCTAGGGTGTCATTCAACTACAATACTTCCTATTAAACCTAACTGATTAATTCAGATTGTTAGTCGAAAACACGAAACCAAAGTATGACCAACTCTCGTTGCATCATACTCATATCCAACCCAGATCCGACCCAAAGGGCAACAGAGCAGGAAAGAACACCCAAGTTAATTAAATCACTATATGTCTATGTGATCTAGAGAAAAACGGTTTAAACACAAGTTTTCAAAAGACTACGTGCGGTCATTCGGTATATGTCTATCCTTAGTACTAATCATGGAATCCAACAACATGTGAATTCACGAACACAAGCTAACATAGTCGGATCTAGACTCACACTCCCCATCTAGGTTCCGTGTGAGTTATCAAGGTAATTGGTGATCAAGCAATTAATCAATTAAAACAAATCACATTAGACAATCCATACATAATCATTTAGCCACAACACGGAAGTGTAATAAATTGAACTAAACCCTAGGTTTCATTATAATCCCATAAAAGAAGTTAGTTCATAATAGAAATAACAACCATCATCTATCTACAAATGTTCATACATTGAAGCTACAACTGGAAAGAAAGAGAAAACAAAAGTTAAGAAATGCAAAGCTTGGTTTCTCTTCTTCAAATCCGGAGTTCCAAGGTTGACACAATGCTTCAAACTTCCAAAGTCTAGCCCTAAGCTTAACTACTTTAGATAAATCAAAAGGAGCAAGAGAGAACAAAGAAAACAGTGAAGAAGGAACTAGAAGCTCTCTCCTCTTCCTTCTAACCTAAGTTTTTTCTATATCTTTCTCTTAATATGATACTAATGTTATATAAAGCCTCGGTCGCTTTCCTTTCGATCACTGTAGCAGTAGGAAGGTTTTAATTGGTCCGTTCAAAAAAGTCATTGCAGGATTTTGTCATGAAGGACCGGCGCAGCTGTGCTGTTTTTGTACTGATCTGGGGCGCAACTGCGCCTGACGGCAGACAGAGAGGAAGGGCACAGCTGCGCAGTATTTGTGAAGGAATGGGGCTCAGCTGCGCTGTGCACCAGTCATGCAGCCTGTGCTCAATTTTCTGTAGCATCCGATCGTCGCGCAAATTACTCCCACATCGAACCAATTTTGTCCTGAAATATTGTACTTCTCTCCCCCGCACAGGTTCTAGTCCAAAACAAGCCAGTTTGTCCACAAACAGACGGAGCAGGCCAAAAATGAGCTATAGAGCATAAAACCTACAAAATAGACATAAAAGCATGAACGGTAATAAAAACTAACGAGAACTAGCGAAATTATAGCCAGTTGGCATTGAAATAGTAGGTATAAAACCTACTAATCAAATACCCCCAAACTTAACCCGTTGCTTGCCCTCAAGCTACATAATAAAGAAACTGTACAAGCAATCTGAAATGCAAGTTAAGCTAAAAATGCAGTCAACACTACATGCCTACGAATCCACGTCATCCAATATAAAGTTTCATTGAGCAGCCTTAGAGGAGTTGCAATGATTAATAAACATAGCATCCAATCAAGAAACAGTTAGTAGGTCATATCAATCGACAAATCCACAATCTATTATTACTGATACAATGTGTTGTGTGCTTGGCTACCATTAAGGTTGATATAATGCAAATATTGCCATAATGCGCTTCTTAGAGGGAAAATCACAATTCTAACTTAAGAAAGACGATAAACAGGAAAACTGTCAGCTACGACTTTACATCAACCAAAATCAGAGTTATTCGGAATTAACTAGCTTTATCTACAACCACGATGGCATTATTTGCTCTTTCTCACGTTTACACCCGGCTGTGCAATGCCTAGTCCTATTAGGCTTCGAAGATACCCATATAGCGAGCTTTCGACCAACGACTCCCAAACCAGTCGGCTTTAGGGCGCTAGGTGTAAAGACACCCCTACGGGCCTATTAACTCGAGTATTAACGACCACAGAACTAAACTAGTCAACGTGTTTATTGTATTATTTTTTGTATTTATTTTTTATTTTTTTATAACTTTCTTATCCCCCAAACTTGATTTCTGTGTTGTCACAGCCAACACAATCCACTCACCAAATTTCTATTATTTTAACAAAAAATTTCCACCAGAAGACAATTATGTACATATTTAGATTACACCAAACAAAACAATTACACATAAAGTGCTATCCGGTTATATCAGAGTCAAACAAGTTAGGATTCACAAATCAACATGACACTATAACTATGATTCGATTTTCAACCCCATTACATAATCAAGCAACATCGAGTATCATCATAGGCCAACATGACTTCGACCGACTAAGACGCTAGGATTTATGCAATATGATGCAATTAAGCTAAATGCAGTACGAGAAATAAATATGATGCGATTTAATTTAATTTTTTTTTCAAATTAAACTAAATGCAATGCAACTAAAAATAAATTTAATTTAAATAACAAGCAAAACAGAATAATAAATATGACATAGCAAAACATGGCATGCACCCAATACCCCCAAACTTAAGTGTCACAATGTCCTCATTGGTGATAAGGGTGAGAGAGAAAACTCCCTTAGGCCTCAGGTGGCATATCTGGCGGTGGGTACAAGCCTCCCTGCCTGAAGGTCGGGAACTGTGTGTCCGCGCCTAATTGAGAGAATGCACTAGTCAATGCCGCTGAAAAGTCGGCTGTATATGATCTGAAGTTCGTCTGCATAGAGTCCATACGCCTCTGCAAGTGACGCATCTCTCTATCATGCCTAGCGATAAAATCCGGAGGAAGCCCTCCGGCCTGTGGCTCATCAGCTGCCACACCCTGCTCCTCAATAACCTCTTCCCTTATAAAATCAAGGCCCCTTTGATGCGATCTCATGCCCTTCCAAACCGTGAGCATCTCAATGGTGGTATGATCTATGTCCCTCATTGGTAATTGAACAGTCTCCTCGCCCCACTCCACCTGTGCCGCTAGACATAAATGTGTAATAATGGAGGCATGCGGGATTCTGCCCGAAGTACTGGCCCTCATGAACTTAAGCATGGAGTGATGGATGATATATCCTACATCCATACCTTGACCTTTGCAAATGCCATATAAAATCACCGCCCTCTCCTTAGTCAAGTCCTAATGAGCGTAGGCAATATGCTTCCACATATGAAACTGTACCAGGCCTTGGCATACCTGCTCAAAGCCGTCTGAGAAAAATGCACATTTGTATCCGTGCCTGGCCTAGTCTTCCGTGCCGCACCGGGCCTGCATATCTCCTCCATCAGGGTGTCTAAATTAGTTTGGAATCGCAATTCTTACGTCCACTAAATTGCCTCAGTAGTCTGGGCCGGCATCCTGAACAGTTCCTTTATGGCTCGAGGGGTGTAGTCTACCTACTTGCCCCTCACATACGAAATCCCATTCTGAGTCTCTCGGGCATTAGCGTAGAACTCCCTCATAATTGACATTGGCGCAGCTATGGGCGTTTCCACAAACAATAACCACCCACGGCTCTTAATCTGCTACAACATCCTTCCATCCTCAGAACTGGGCTTGAGGCCCCTTTCTAACACGAATGACTTAACAATCATCACGTCCCATTAGTAATGTTGTGTAGAAAGGTCGACAAACCTGGCCATATCAAGCGTATCTCTATCAACACCATCTTCCCCCGCATCACTGCTAACCGACGAAGAAGATGGGGTACGAGTGCGCTTAGGCAATTTGAAAATGCTAGGGCTTGATGTAATTTCTCTGTAAAAAGTAACCTTGAAGAACCCCCAAACCTGCTTCACACACTCCTACTGTCAGGAATTAGACTATTTGTTTGAATGGGAGAGAGAAAATGGTGTGAAACGCGGATTCCTTGGTTGGAAATTATTGGGCAAAGGTGTGATAGGAAATAGGTAAGGGAAATGAGGGTTTGATATTTCTCATGCTCTGTGGTGGAAGGAAACAGGGAACTAAAATGATTTAAAGTGAAGAGGGAAGTCCATCGATTGGGTTTTAAAAACATTTCACAAACTGAAACTGACGTTCTACGCAGCTGCGCCAAAATTGCATGGGAAAATGGCGCAGCTTCGCCTTCCCCTAGCCTTGGAAAATCAGCTCTGCTACCCGGTGCAGCTGCGCCTATGGGTAGTGTAAAACAGGCGCAGCTGCGTAGTCTGCCAGTCAGCGTAAAACTGAAAGCCTTCTTTTTCTCTGATTAAGCATGCGAGAATAATTGTATGTGTATGGGTAACTATATTATAAACTCAAGTTGATGATAAGAGGTAGTCAATGAATTTAATTTAATCAAGTCAAAATACTTGTATTAATGAGTAATAGGGTTTTATTAAAACAAGCCCAAGAATTAGTGAGTGATATTGTTTTGTAAACTAACTCAATTAAGTATTCCAATTAACTTATAAATGGCAAGTCTAATTGAATTATGTAATTAAACTAATGTGTTTATTTAATGAGTCCAATGAGGTAGCCTTATATGATTTAATTAGTGAACCATATATAAAATATATGATGAGTCTAATGTTGGTTTGTAAAAATTCACAGACATACAATCAAATTGCATAAAATAGTGGAAGCATGGTAAAATTAAATTTAAAATTTACAAACCATAATCTATGATCGACCTTTATGCGCAAATATTAATTAATAAAGAAGAAGTTAGAAAATTATACCCTTGTAGAACTCAAAGCCTTAACGGGTACAAGTTCAACTCCAAATCCTTCGCGTTCTCCTTGAATTTCACCGATTGGATTTCGATGATCAACGTTAGCCACCGAAGTGTTTGGCCTCTAGAGGTGATCCACCAAGGAATAATAATAATTCAAAAAGTAGGTGATGGCAAACCCTAATTTTTTCTCTAGAGAATATATGAGTACTCTCCCAAAACTTGTAGAAGTGAATGTGTGTAACCCTAATCCATAATAAGACTTCTCTTATTTATAAATTTAGTAAACCCTCCTAACACCTTTAGGAATATGATTTTTAATTAAATTTCTAATCTAATTAGGAACTTAATTATCAATTATAAGAGTACTCTTATTAATTAATTCATAAACCATTTAGGAACTAAATAATAATGATAATAATAATAATAATAATAATAATAATAATAATAATAATAATAATAATAATAATAATAATAATAATAATAATAATAATAATAATAATAATAATAATAATAATAATAATAATAATAATAATAATAATAATAATAATAAGACCCCTCTTATTAATTTATAATTAGTAGTTTTAAAATACTGAATAAAAAATATTAAGTTATTTAATTTATTCTTACCTCATAGTATAAATTAAATATACTTAATTCATTATTACAATTATGTTATTTACTTCTTAAATAATTATTTTTCTTTTACGATGTGACCCTTTAGGTTCTTCATATTAAACCGGTTATAGAATAAATTAATTAGAACTATTATAATCTTATTTGTATAAATAAATTACACTATTTAATTTAGTTAAATAAATAATATTTTTTTCATAATAAGGGTAAGCCCCCTTAGCGATTAACGACTTTTCAGATAATACATATTTCAACATTTAATCAAAAAAGAACCTATTCAACGAATGATTACCATACAATTCAATCATTCTACCTCACAACGTCCCAATCAAATATAAGACATGGTATGACTGTTAAGTCTTATTTTATTTGATTATATGCATTTCGGTCCTTAAATGAATAACTATAATTAATGTAAATTAGAAACTACTTTCTAATTTTCATTATACCCTGGCCAATGACTACTGAGTTGTCATTTATCGAATCGCATAGGACATTATCTTCTTTTACTAGAAGTGGTAGATTCTTTGTTGATCATTCACCTATCTCCATGTATGCCTTATTATATCCGATCATACCCTTTGATACACCCTAAAGGTTTTAAGGAATATGTCAAAATATAATTTGTCATACACGAGATACTATGATGATCTCAAATTCAAGAATCACTTGTACTACTATCACAAAAGGAACTCTTATTGACAGGCAAGTAAGACTCCATTAGGTATTCCTTGAGCGAGTCACGTTCAGTGAACTTATTCTCTAATAAACACCTATATTAATCTATCCAAATTCATTAATCCTCATTTTAGTGATCCCACGATTAGGAACAATTTTAGTTTTGAGCTATCTTGAATTTAGATATCATTAGCATGATCATCATCATGATTCTAAAAGTATTGCTCAACAACTATGGGTTTATCACAATTAATATTATCTATTAAATATGGATAAATAAACTTTTATTAATAAATAAATAAGATTACAAAGTACATGCTACATCATATCAAATATGATTGGCTTGTGTACATATTACTTTCATCTAAATTAATGTAAACTAACCCAGTACTTGATTATATTTCAAGTATCACAGTTAGCCAATTGATTTAATTGTTGGGAGCCTAGGTGTGATGACTTAAATGAATTAATATAGTAGCCCAAATGAATTAAATTGTTGAGCCCAAACAATGGTAATTCAAAGTCCAATTTGAATTAATTTCAAGGTCCAAAGTGGAGCCCAAAAGAATACATGTGTTGGTGTTTTAAATATATGTATTGATGTGTGTGTGTGTGTGTGTGTGTGTGTGTGTGTGTGTGTGTGTGTGTGTGTATAAGAGATAAAAATAAAGAAAAATTAGGGTTAGAAAAGGGCCATTTGGCCGGTTGGGAGAGGGCCACATTTGGGGTGCCTTGTTTGATTTTACTTAAGTATTTTGCACTCCATGTATGCTTCACTTAATCACCAAAATAAATTGCAAGAAACATGTCAATCAAGAAGGTCATTTAAGGTTGTCATTCAAAGTAATAGTAAGCATACTTAGGAATGCTAATTGACTAGTGTTGGTTAATTAGAAGCTTAATTGGGAGAGTCCTAGGCCTCTATAAAAAAGGAGGAGCAAACAATTGTATGGGTTATTTGCTATATTGCTTCTTTTTACTAACTTATAGAGAGAGAAGATAGAGCTTTGGTGAGAGGATATTTGAGAGTTGAGAGTCTAATCACTAAGTGTGTAATATTCCAAACCCTAATAGGAATTATGTAATAAAATTTTAATCTATAATAACAAAATGCAAGTGATTTTGAAATTTATAAATCTCCCGCCCATCTCCTAACATTTAATCCGGACCGTTCAAAAATTGGGATAAATCTAGCCGTTCATTCGCTTTATATCCAGCTTAGTCTTCATTCTCCTCTTCATTCTTAGACTTTGCCTCTGGTGCATCATCATCGACTGTCATCTTCGATTACTTCCTCACTGTCGTCTTCGATTCCTTCCGAAACTTCGCCGGAAACATCTTCGTACTCCTCTGTGGCTTCCTCATGATTGTCGTCCGGGTCTTCATCGGTATTGCCTCTTCTCCTTCATCGCTCTTTCACCTACAATCTAGGGTTTATTTATTCTCTATTTCGCTTCATTACAATCCCTAATTTTTCCCCTCTCTCTAAAATTGCAGCTGCATCGAGTTCGGTACTACTCTCTCTCTGACTCTCCCTACATATTTGGCATTGAGAAATTAGAAGTACGTCACTGATTTGGCATTTTATCTGCGAGAAATTAATCATACAGATACCTACTAAAAGAAGAGGAAGAAATGTTCCACCAAGTGAGTTTATTTTTGATGTTCACTTCTACATTCTTTTATTTTTTTAATTGATAGTTTTTAACAGTGGTAGTTAAGTTTTAATTTTTTGAATGATTTGAAACTGTTTTTCGTGGTGGGTTTAGGTGGGGAAGAGGGACAAACACAGAGAAAGGCTTTCCGTTATAGGCCTGAAACTGTGGCTCTTCGTGAGATTCGGCACTTCCAGAAGTCTTGGAAGCTTCTCATCCCTGCTGCTCCATTTATCAGAACTGTAACTTCTCACCTCTCTCTCTCTCTGTATGCTATATGCAAAGATTTATATGCGAGTGTCTGATTGTGTGTTGTTAGATGTGTTTAGTTAGGTAACCAAATATTTTATTAATAGATAGTTTAAATAATTCAGCACTGGATCACCGTAGGTGGATAATATTCCTAACATAATCACCTTAAATGTAGATATACCAAAATTGTAGGTTGAGAAGAACCATTTTGGTATGATTCAAGACACACTTTAGATAATCATTTCTATAATGGACCATATGTCGTGAAAGCTTATGCATATACTTGAACACATGAATTATGTTAATTTTCTAAATATAATAGCAGGTGCATTGATATAATTCATAACTGTATCTATGTGGTAGTTAAAACTCTTGATTAAACACTTTTATGTGGTGGATTATTGCTATTTAGGTGCACTTTTTGCTTCTTCTTGTGCTGATCTTAGGGCAGGGTCATTCACCGTCTTCCTTGCTGTATTGTATAAAATCTTTTAAGTAGTGCAACTGTTATTTTTCCTTCTCAGGTATGAAACGCAACTAATTGGATGAGGGATTTTGCCCAAGCTCTTAAAAATAGTGATGAAGCCTTGAAAATTGAGGATACTCATATCAAGACTCTGCTCTGAAAAGGTAAAATCTTGCTTAATCTCAACATATTTTCTAAAGTTTACTATGACAATCCATTATCATATCGTTAAAATCTGTAAATTTCCTTGATTTATATTACAGAACACTAATTTCTCAACAGATAAGTTTTCTTCTTTTCAGTATTTGGTTTCAAATCATTGCACGAGTTCTATTTATGATACTTACTGGAAAGAGTTTTACTTGGGACATTAGTGTTTATTTTGTAGGGAAGATTGCCCATGTATTTTACATCTCGGGGCTTATTAAGATTGCAGCCCCCAACAATTATTGTACCAACAGTTATAAAAGAAAGTGTGGAAAAGCTATTTGGTGCTATTTATACACCTTTGCATATTCTTGATATTAAGCCGTGTGGATAACTTGGTGCTGATGCAATAATAATGTGAATGACTTAAAAGTTCTTATTTGTGATGCATGCAGGATTTTCTTAATAATAGACTGCAGGCAAGTTTTCTTCAAAGAATTCGATATGCGATGAAGCCTGATGAAGCATATGGACTTATCTTCTCTTTGGATAACGTGGTGGTAAGTGTTGGTAGACTCTCAAATTAAATAAAGGAGTGCAGTGAGTAGTGGAATTTTCCATGTGTTGGATTTTGAGAAATTAATGTTTATTTTTATTTTATTTTCTTTATATAGATACAAGCTTCTGCTGAATATAACATGTCAGTTTCAAAATACTACCTCATTTAGCGTGTTATAATAAGTGAAGCGCTAAGCATATCAAGAATTGGACTTTTTGCTAAGTACATCTTTTTCTTTTTATATGAAGACCTACTATCTCTTAGTAATCAGTTAATATACAAACCTTAAAGACCGTTTAGTGATGTGGCCTATATATAAAAATAAAATAGTGTCAATACTAAATGAGCTATAAAATTTCATATGGTGTGTGGTAGTAGTTACTTAACAATGATAATTATTTGTTGGCTACTTGAGTGTTATCATTCGTATACTAGCTACTTGAATTTCCCGCTCACCCTAATAAATCATCTGGATCGTTCAAAATTTGGGATAAATCTCATCATTCTTTTTCATTATATAGTGCTGGAGGCACGGGTTAAATGCTAGTATTAATATATAGCTAAACATGTTTGTATTTAAGATTATGTGTAATTACTTTAATTGTTAAAGGTGTGTAGTAATATATATTATTAAATGAGATAAAACATCCTAAAATTTAATTATTAAAACATAATTTGAAAAACCTAAACCTAATTTGGAAACCCTAATATAAAATTAAGAAACCCTAATTCAAATTAGTAAACCCTAAACCTAATTAACAAAACCCTAACCCTAAAAGGAAAACCCTAATGGTCAAACCTTAAGGGTTAAACCCTAAACCCTAAATGGACATGTGAAATGACTAAAACAACCCTAAAATCTCAGCCACTCTTTGATCAAGCAAGCAAAATGGGAATTGACTTCCTTAAAGCAAAAATGGTGACTATCTTGTCCACTTGATTTTTGGAAAGCCATGACTCACCTTGTAATGATTCATATGCATGAACCAGCTGTAATTAAGCCCCATAGCCCTCTGCAAACCAACCATAGCTTCATCATTACTAGATTAAACTTAGCAAGCAAGATGAAAATGGCTTAAAGACCATTAAACCCTAGCCTTGACTTCCTTATAAATAGAGAGCTTCACTTATGGAAAAATCCACGAAATACACTCCCTAGATCAATCATAAATCAATCCCCATAAGCCTCATATCATCCTTAGATCATAATCTAGGAAGAATTAAGCAAAGTTGCTCTTTTAAGGTAAAACCCAAAATTTCTTGTAGATCTTTAATCTTTTATCACTTGTTATGATTTAATGTTTATAAATGACTGTTATTATATGTATATGTGATCTGGGTTGTTTAATTTATGTTTCATAACACTTAGATACATAAAATGATAGATTTTAACTCTCTGTCCAAACTGCCCAGAAAATGTTGTCTGATAAGCTACTTTGCCAAACATTTTGATCGACCTAATGAGTTAGTTTAATATGTTTTATAGTCTATAGTTGTAGTATGACATGAGCTTAAGAGATAAAGACCTTAATCACCTCAATCGGATCACGGGTCCGTGAGATATAAGTCCTAGAAAGTGCCCAATCGATCACAACTCTTTGCCGGATATTTTCTGGGTAACCTAGAAAATGAAGAACAGTCTGACAAGGCTCATTCTCAGACGGTTTAATCTTACCCTGTTAGTTTCTCGTTGTGTTTCAAGATTTATATTAGTACCTTTACATGTAGAGTATACATAAAAACAAATAACACGTCCATCGAATCACTTCGTTGTGAGGAATTAATGGTCAAACATCGTTTGATCGACCACCCAAAAACAACCTAACTACCTAGTTTGATCGAGATTCATCTTGCAACTATGATGTTTTTAGGATGTAATATTGGAATATAGATGTATCTTGCCATGTGTATTACATCGAGATACATTTAGTTTTTCAAAACAGTTCACGATACGTGAATTAAAACCGGTCAAAGTAGGCTTTCAGACCAGGATATGCTGTTCTGGATAGCCTCAAGAACATTCATCACTATAGCGACGAACTGCCTGTCGCTATAGTCTTTTAGCGACGATCTCCTTCCGGTAAACCCAGAAACCTATAGCTTTAGCGACGAATAGCCTGTCACTATAGGCTTTAGAGACAGTCTGCTTCCAGTCAACCAAGAACACCAACTACGACGACTTTAGCGACAAACACGACTGTCGCTATAGCTTCAGTGACAGAATTAAATAAGTAAATTAAAATTAAATACCTTTAGCGACGGACTTAGTGACAGATTTTTATAAATTCTTTATAAATCACATATAGCGACATATTGGATCCGTAGCTATATCAATAATTCATAATTTAATAATAAAATTTATTAAAATACTTTTAGCGACGGATATAATATTAATTAACTAAAAATCAATCTAGGGTCCTTCTAAATTGACTTTTAGCGACGGACAAGCTTTGTAAAATTTAAATATATGCCTTTAATAATGTAATTAGCAACGGGTAAATTATCTAAACACTATATAACATCAAATACAACAATTAAATCGACGAATTGACACCGAATAAAAAACTTAATTAATTAATTAAATTAGTCACCCATTGTTAAATGTTCTAATAATTATTATTGTTATATAATAAATATATTTATGCGATAATACACGTCTAGATAGTGCAAACACCAATCCAGGAAAGTATTCTATTCTTTGTACATTTATGTACAAACTTATTATTCAGTTTTTGAATTCATTAAATTATATTGTTCGTGTTATCTATTATTGGGAAGTTATTGCTTATTATTCAAGTATAACTTAAAATGTTGAGCTATTCTTTGCATGAAATTGACTTGATAAGATATCACTGGAAATCAATATTATTTGGTGCAAAATATATACTAAAACTTTACCGGCAGTATTACACTGACTGTGGTTTAGAAAGCCAAAGTACTGGCCTTAGTGTGTCTAGAACAATGGTAGGATGGTATGCATACTCCTAGGTTATAAATAGGTTGATCCCCTATTAAATAACCAAATCAATGATTCGTAAGTCTACATGACCTCTTGGAATGATTATTAAGTTCGGTTGAACAGATCAACCTATGGTTTCTAAGTCTTTTTGACTGGCAGAAACCATAATATGTGTGGTTTGACAGAAAAATCTTAGTATATATTAATGGAAAAAATTAATTTTTACTGAATGTTCTATAAATTCAAATACAGTGTGAGTATAACTTGTTGATATTTACTTGTTGAGCCTTTTGTTGCTCATCCTTGTAAAAATAATTTCATTTGCAGCGTCGAATAATAATCCAGGATGTTCCAATTCGGACCCGAACAAGAAACGACCTTATTAGACTAGTTGTATTACTTTTGTTCGTTTTTGTGTAAGTCTTTTAAGAATTTGATGTAATAAAGTACTTGAACTTGGAATCTATGTAACCGAACGTAAAGTTATGAAATATATTGTCATCGTTTATTATATCAATTGCGTTGTATTTATATTCTTAGATAGTTTAGAATGTTGTACTGATTAGGTACAGTATCTATACGAACTATACATCTGAATGAGGGTATTTAATATTGAGAGTTTCGTACGCACTGAGGTTCCCCTTAATGAGTGTCGGTACGGTTTTTACCTTAACCGAAATGCGCCCCTCTATTACCAGGAACAAACTTTATCCTTAATACTCTAAACTCCAGATAGATAGAGATTATTGATATGAAAGAGATATCAATAGGACATAAATCTATTCATCTAAGTGAGGGTATCCAAACACAGTATTTGTTCTGACGAGAACTACTATCTGTTATGGGATACTGTGAATCTGGGATGGATAAAAGTTATGTATTATGGAATATCGATAGTTAATTAGTCAGCGTGAGCACCTAATCTACTACAGGAGGTGTAGAGATTTTGGGGGCATTATAAATTGGTATTAGAGCTGTCGACTATAGCTCTAAGGTAGAGGTACCTTAGGATATAGTCTTTGAGTCTGTAAAACATTTAAATACACATGAAATAACCTAAAATGCTTATTATCCTTTCTGTGTAAATTTACATCATCTATATGCTAAACAAGTAAAATTTATTTTTTATAGGATGTCAGAGAACAAAAAGATTGTGGTATGGGAAGAGTTAGTGATCGCACCGGAGCCTTTGCAAGCAATCCCACCTTATAACCCATTTCAAGAAAAAGGTTGGGTCCAATATAGTAACTTTAGAGGGAGGATCTACAGTCAGCCAGTCCGATTATAGTTTAAGTAAGGAGGTCGTGTATCTCGAAGACCAGATTGCCAAACTTCAGAAAGACCTCGAGGAGAAGAAAAATAAATTAGCAACTAAGAAGAAATGATATGTAGTTAGTTATATTAAAGTATTCCCAATGTTATATAGATAAAGGGAATCCTTTTCGTGTGTAACTAGTGATAATATATAAATCACTATAATGTATTTTTCTGTGTGTATCGTTGTGCATAACTTGTGATGGAATATAAATCACTAGTTAAATAAACATAACTTTCAGTATGTGAAATACAATATTTGTTTGTTAAAAAGCGAGTTAGTTATTATACTCGTGTTTATACTTTTTCATGTTATTGCATTAGATAAATCGCACCAAGAGGAAGGCCACGAGCACAATTAGATGCAGAAAACATAGAAGCAAACCCCACCCAACAACTGGTTGATATTTTAGTAGGAGTTTTACAAGGGAGACAAGAAAACCCACCCTCAGTAGTCCAACCCGATACACCCAGGGTCACCCTATTCAAAGACTTTAAGTTAGCTAGACCACCTGAATTTAGCGGTACCGATGAACCCCTAAAAGCCCAAACATGGATCACAGAAATAGAGAAAGTGTTTAAGGTAACCCATGTAAATGACGAACAAAAGACTAACTTTGCCACTTTCTTCTTAAAGGAAGAGGCTAACCACTGGTGGGAAGCAAACCAAACCCGAGCGGGAGATGGGATCATCCCTTGGGATAGATTCAAAGAAGTATTCTTTGAAAACTACTTTCCTCAAACCATGAAAGATCGTATGGAAGTACATTTCCTAGAACTAAAACAAGCAGACCTAACTGTAGCCCAGCATACAACTAAGCTCAACGAGTTAGCTCGCTTTGCTACACATCAAGTTGATACGGAGGCGAGGAAAACTCGTAGATTTGAAGAAGGTCTAAAACCCCAAGTCAGGAGTAGAATATCAACTTTGCAAGTAAAAGTCTTTTCTGTAATTCACAAGAAGGCTATCATAGCTGAAATCGATAATGAAACATTAACAAAATTCTACAAAGATAGAAAATTTAATAATGAAGGGAAAGGAAATCCAGGGGGAAATTTTAATAATAACAAAGGGAAATACGATGTAAATTCCTCTAATAACTTTGGAAATAGGGGAGGTAATTTCAACAACAATGTCAATTGGGGAGGAAACTTTAACAACAATACCAATAGGGGAGGAAACTATAACAACAATCAAAAGCTTGAACGTTGTAGTATTTGTAAGAGAAACCATGTCGAATTATGCTATTATAGTGGAGCAAAATATTTCACATGTGGAAAAGATGGGTATTACTCCAACTGGTGCCCACAAAAGAATAATAATATTAATAAGGTCAACAATAGTAGTAATATGGGTTAGAATAACAAATGTTTCAACTGTGGGGTAGAAGGACACATAGCTAGGTTTTGTCCAAAGCCCAAAAATCAAGGTATAAGGGGAAGCCAAAACACCTATAATAACCCCAGGACAACAGTAGCTGGAGCTGGAGGCTAGAGTCGTCCAACCGCAATAACATTTAACATGACGGTAAGGGTTGCTGTTGCTTCCCAGGACGCAGTGACAGGTATCAACCCTATCGATTATGTAAATGCTTATGTGTTATTCGACTCTGGTGCAACTTGTTCTTTTGTGTCTAGTAATTTTGCTAAAAGATTAAGCATGCCATGTGAAAACTTAGATAAACCTTTCAACGTAGAAATTGCTAACCAAGAGATTATTCATGTTAACACTGTACATAAAAATTATGGTGTAGAGATTAAGGGACACAAGTTTCTTGTGAACCTTATCCCTATACAGTTGGGAGACTTCGACAAAATTTTAGGAATGGATTGGTTGGTCAATCATAATGCAATGATTGATTGCAATTGATGAGTGGGTGTTATACCTACGAATTAGGTGCTTTTAAGATTAATTAATTGTCTTCATGGATTGTTTTTAATTTTATTTTACTTGTTTTTATGATTCTTTTGTAGAAAGTAGCTTCGGGAGGTCAAAACAGGAAAATCAAGGTTCAGTGGCAATTTTGTAATTTGGAATAGGAGACGGCGTCAGGGCGCAATATTTCCATACAAAAACGGCACCGGGGCGCAGTTCGGCGAACTCAGTTGGCCCAATGCTGCATTGAGAAATCCGAGCCCAGCTAGGAAGTTAGTTGTTGCGGTTATTTGAAAGAGGGATTCTAGGGCGTTAAGGAGTTACACAGAGAGAACATAAGGGAGACAGAGAGCAAGGATTGGATACGTACAAAAGGGAAGCTGGAAAGATTGATTGGGATTAGCAAGAAAGCAACAGTGAAGGCGAAGGAGACAAGAGACTTCGATAGAGTTTACTTGATTTCCTTTTCTTTTATCTTTTGAACTTGTGATGATTTTCTATATCGATTTAATTATGTTTTCCATTATGACGTGTAACTAAATTCTTCTTTAAGGTTACAATGGAACCGTTGGTTGAACTTTAATTAATTCATCATAGTTTCAATTATTTGATCAATTGTGGTATTGGTTGTTATATCTTATGCGTGAATTATAATTGTCTGATCAACAATTATTTGATTTCTTAGATGGAATTGAAAGAGGAAATCTAGGAATAGATCTGGGTATAATAACGTGTGACTTTGTTTATTCTTTTTAGGAAGAGTATCATGATAGTGTATAGGATGCGAATACCTATAGACCACACGTAACATATTGAGAGTTTAATCTTAATGAGTCTGTTTCAAGATATTTTGCATAGAGTTATAGTATTATAAATTGGAGTAGATCTTTTTATTAATTATCGAAAGAGATTAGTAAATAGATAAGTGATCTCAATTAACAATCCATATGCCTAAGTAATTGGAATTAAGATGATGATATTATTGTGATACAACAGGGAAATTATAATCTTAAAGCTCTTTATTATCTGGTAAATCATTCTCGTTAATTGGTTAGTTTAATTTCAATTTCAATTTTAAGTAGTTCATAATCCAAATTTGCTACAGTTTAAATAGAGTTGAATTAATACAAATTTAATAGTTAATATAGTTATTATTACTTGTTTCTCGTGGGTTCGATATTCTTATTTCTACTATATTACTTCATTGACTGCGTATACTTGCGTGTGAATTCCATATATATAAATTGATCAACAAGTTTTTGGCGTTGTTGCCGAGGAATGGTTTTAATAATTATTTGATTATTAGTTTTATTAGTTTAATTTTAATTTAAAAGTTTGTCTTTTGCTTTCCTTTTGCAGGCTTACATTTGGTTGAGTTTGCAGGCTTTCTGCAAAAGGGTGCTTTTAGTATTTTGTGTATGCACACAAGATCTAAAGGTTCGGAACTAGAGTCTTACGAAGACGACATATAACGAAGGTTCTGTAGAATTCACACTTATATTTAGACTACTCTAGAAAACCAAGAAAGAATGACTGAGGAAGAACAGAAAACACTGCGGGACTATGCTATGCCACAAGTGACGGAAATTCAGACCAGCACCACGAGGCCTGCCATCACAGCAGCCAGTTTTGAGATCAAACCCGGAACTATTAAAATGATCCAAAACTCGGTTCAGTTTAGGGGTTTACCGAACGATGACCCCAACGACCACATTGTCGGCTTCTTGGAGATATGCGACACATTCAAGTATAATGGGGTGATGGAGGACGTTATTAGACTAAGGTTATTCCCATTCACACTAAGAGATAAAGCCAAGAGCTGGTTACACTTTTTGCCTGCAGGGTCCATTACAACGTGGAATGATTTGGCACAAAAAATCCTTGCCAAATTCTTTCCACCAGCAAAGATGGCAAAGATGCGGAACGATATCACTTCTTTCGTTCAGCACGACTCGGAGTCATTGTATGAAGCTTGGGAGCGATTCAAAGATTTGCTATGGAGATGCCCCCATCATGGAATTCCTAAGTGGTTGCAAGTCCAAACCTTCTATAATGGTCTATTCAGCCAAATTAGGACGATCATAGATGCAGCAGCTAGCGGAGCATTGATGGGGAAGAACTGTGAAGAAGCATACAACCTGCTTGAAAATATGGCAGCAAACAACTATCAATGGCCTACAGCTAGAACTCATCAGGCAAAAGCAGCAGGTATTTATGACAGCCTTTTCAGCACAAGTGACATCATAACTTTCAGCCATGACAAAGAAAATAGATGTTATGGGAATGCAAGAAGAGTCAGATGGAGACAGTATGTGAGATTTGTACAGGAGATCACTCAACAGAGCATTGTGCAATTAATTCAGAATCTGCACAGTTTATTGGGAATCAAAACAGGCAGCAGCAATATGGTAATAATGCAAACAATTACAATCTTGGGTGGAGGAACCATCTGAATTTTCCGTGGAGCAATAATCAGGCACAACCTCAAACCCAACCTCCAAGGCATCCATACCCAACCGTAGTGCAGAATCAGCAATAGCAACAACCCGATAAGCTATCACAAGTTGAAGAATTACTAGCAAGAATGGCAAATCAATTTGAAGTAACTTCAAAAAATCAAGCAGCTCAAATAAGGAATCTTGAAACTCAGATTGGTCAGATCCATAGTGCTTTAAACAACCGACCTCAAGGATCTTTACCAAGTGATACTGAGAAGAATCCAAGAGGAGAGGGTAACGCGCACTGTAAGGCGATTACTCTGAGAAGTGGGATAGAATTACCTAAAATAATCAAGGAGAACTCACAGCAGCCACAAGATGATGAGCGCCTCTTAAACAGAAGGCAAGTGAAGATGAGGATTTGACAAAGAAAACAGAGAAGCCCGTGGAAAAACCTAAAGGAGTCAAGCTGAATTCCTATGTTCCACCCGTACCATTCCCTCAGCGACTTAAAAAAGCAAAAGCAGACAAACAATTCTCAAAGTTTCTAGAGGTGTTCAAGAAACTTCAAATGCCAAACTACGTGAAATTCATGAAGGATATTCTGTTAAGGAAGAAAAAAATGGAAGATTTTGAGACAGTCGCACTAACAGAGGAATGTAGTGCCATTCTACAGAAAAAACTGCCGCCCAAACTAAGAGATCCAGGCAGTTTCACAATACCATGTACAATTGGTGACAAGTTCTTTGGGAAAGCTTTATGTGATCTGGGGGCCAGTATTAATCTGATGCCATTGTCCATATATCAGCAGTTGGGCCTGAATGAAGTGAAACCGACCAATGTTACTCTACAGCTAGTAGACATGTCATTGACTCATCCAAGAGGAATAGTGGAGGATATATTGGTGAAAGTTGACAAGTTCATCTTTCCGGCAGATTTCATCGTATTGGACTTCGAAGAGAATAAATAAATTTTGATTATACTTGGGCATCCATTGTTGGCTACGGGTAGAACTTTGATAGACGTGCAGAAAGGGGAGCTGACGATGAGGGTGCATGATCAAGAGGTCACGTTCAACGTTTTCAAAGCTATGAAATTCCCAAAGGAAGCAGAAGAGTGTTTCAAAGTTAATTGGTTAGAGGTAGCAGTGGATGAAGTTTCTAAGGTTAACTGTCATGCAGATCCACTTGCAACAGCTTTAGTTAATCCTAGAGCTGTGGATTTTCCTGCCCCACTTGAGTTTGTGCAGCTATTGAATGCCTCTACACCACTCGTCCAGGTTGGGAAGCAATTTGAGCCCTTAAATCATTCTGAGAAAGCAAAGACCCATGAAAAGACATCCATAGAAGAACCACCCGTTTTGGAGTTGAAACAGTTGCCAAACCATTTGAGGTACTCTTATTTAGGGGATTCTTCTACACTACCGGTGATAATTTCTGCTTCACTCGACGAATTGCAAGAGACAAAATTGTTAAGGGTATTGCAGGAATTCAAAATTGTCATTGGTTGGACCATAGAAGATATCAAAGGAATTAGCCCATCGTTATGCATGCACAAAATTCTGCTTGAGGAGGAGGCCAAACCAGGTGTAGAGCAGCAACGAAGACTAAATCCAATCATGAAGGAAGTCGTAAAAAAGAGATTATCAAGTGGTTGGATGCGGGTATTATCTATCCCATATCAGATAGTTTGTGGGCTAGTCCGGTGCAATGTGTACCAAAGAAAGGAGGCATGATAGTATTAGCCAACGAGAATAACGAACTAATTCCAACAAGGACGGTGACAGGTTGGCGAGTCTGTATGGATTATCGGAAATTAAACAAAGTAACTCGCAAAGATCATTTTTTGTTGCCCTTTATTAATCAGACGCTAGATATGTAACGCCCCCTAAAATCCACGCACTTATACCTGCGGCGGACCTTGTGCGTTAATTTCGTACATCTATCAACTTAACCAATGATCCCATAATCATATTGGTTGAATTAGTCTTATTTTAGACTATACATTAAAAATTTCTGTTAACTTTGTCCCTGGATCTTAACTTGATCTCAGTCTCATAAGTATACAAGTATCAACTTGTATTTCATCCGTATAAATGGATAAAACCATATATAACGGTCTAATTTTAACCTTAAGATTTAAATATTCTATAACTTTACATGTTCCAACATCCACGGTATTAAATCATTAGGACGACTCTTGGGAACAGAGAATCTCGCGGTGAATGTTTGTATCTTCACCCGTGATAAATGTTTGCATCTTTATCCGTGACAAATGGTTGTATCTTTGTCCGGTGCAAAATTCTCTTTCCGTACAGAACATTACCCAACTTGTTAAAACCCTCATTCGAAACATATTTGTTTATAGTGATATCTCTTCATATCAATAATCCTACTTATATGGTATTCAGAATAGTAATAACGAGTTATACCTGGGTCCGAGGAACCTTAACGATGGATTTGACCAGTCAACATCGCTTAGTCCTGTCTCGGATGTACAACACTCACAAGTTATTTACCGATCCTCATCCAGATAAGTAGATCATTATCAATACTATGTTAAGTCTTAACAATTCTAGGTTATATCAAAATAAAGACATAACAACATTCTGATGATAATAATTTATATCATTCATTTAATATTCGGTTACATGTTTGTTTGTTCGTATAACAACAGTCGTTATGAAGTATACAAATACAAGTAATAAACATGAAAACCTAATCTACGCTTCATCTTTACGTTCATGATCTTCTTAACGTTCATCTTTAATCTGCAAATAAGGTTTTATTCGCAAGAATGAGCACGACGGCTCAACAAGTCTAACATACAGCACATACGCAGTTTATGCTTTCATATAAACTTTAACATGCATTGACCGAACATAATTCTCCATCTAATATCACATATAACTCACATTCCAATAATTTATATCATAGCGACACACAAAGTGTATAAATCATGTTCATACATCGTAAACATAATGCATAACAGTTAGAAGGCTTGTAAACATCAGTTAAAGACTTCACATATCATCTATTGCATAATAACATGACATTATACATCTCATTTATCATTTTAACAATACTAAACAAGTAGCACATAGCAAGAGTTAGAAGACTTGCCTTAAAACCACGTTAGGGTTTTCCCGGGAAATCGTTAAACGCCTACAAAAAGGGTTTACGCGACCCCGAACGTTAGTTTATCAAATTTTCCTTTTGAATAAGTCTTAGAATAACTTAACTAAACTATTTTCATTGGTGGAATCATTTCTTTAAGTGGCGAACTCAAAATCCTAATTTTAAGTGCTTCCACCCGAGTGGTTCCTTAATTTTTCAGCTTTGACGTCCTTTCCGGTAACTACTATAACTTTGTCATACGGAAACATTTTTGAGTGATTCTTGAGTCTAAATTGCTTAGAATTTCATGATCTACAACTTTCATTTAGATTACTAAGGCAGATTCAGAATTTAAATTTTCAGAAATTTGCAAAAATATTCTGCGACTATATTAGACGTAACTTTCTTTGATCCGATTGGTAAAACATGATACCTCAAGCATTAATTTGCTAAGATAACATGTTCTAACACTTCGTATCACTTCATAACATAAAAATAACAAAATCATAAACCTACGTATATAAGATTTCATGACTTTTTCTCAAGAACACGAAGAACGAATCGAAGAACACGAAGAACAAAGTTTCATCGTTCTTCGTTTCGACTACTAAAACTTGATGCCACAAGCATTATTTAGCAAGGCCATCATGTTTCATCATCCCATAACACTAAATTACCAAATCATAAACCTACTTATGTAGAAATTATGACTTTTGCTCAAGAACACACGAAGAACACGAAGAACGAAAAATCGTACATGGTAACGACTTATGTTCTTGAGCTTTTGGATTTCATACTTGAAATAATTTGAGCATTATAACTGCTTACATATGTGATTATAACACTTTATAATTGACAAAGTTTGGTCATTATAATGACTTGTTTACTTAATTATAACAATTTATAATAATACTCCAGAACATACGAAGAACACAGAGAACGGATAAACCGTACATGGATATGACGTATGTTCTTGAACTTTAAACTATGAAATGAAATTTGAAATAACAACGACTTGCTCAAGTCATAAGGAACACGGAGAACGAAAAATCGTACATGGCTACGACTTATGTTCTTGAGCCTCATCGATAAAATAAAACTTTAAGCATAATAACGATTAAGAATCCTACCTTTTATTATTGCAAGCTTTAACTATTTCTTTGCAATCTCTTGATTATAGGAATTTTGCTTTGAAAATTATTGAAGAAATGAATGAGGTTAGCTCTCTATTTATAGGAAAATCAAGGGTCGGGGTAGTTTGGTCATTAGTTTGAAAGACCAAGGGTCTTTTAGTCTTTTCTCCCTAGCGCTTGCATCATCGCTTACATCACCCTTCTTCTAATTGGTCGATTCATTTTCACTTAGATTTAGTTCCAAACAAATCGTGCTAGTTCTTTTTCAGTTAGTGTAATCGTGCTAGTTCTCCCTAGTTTAGTTACACTAACTTAGTTACACATAAACTAGTTTGATTTCAACTAATTAATTAAATAGTATAATACATTAGTATTTATACGTATTTCTTCCGTATAATACATCGTATAATATTCGTATTCTACTGGTATGATACCTCGTATTATTCTCGTATTAATCTCATATAATCTTTCGTATAATTCTCGTATTATACATTACAATATACCTTTATTATTCTCGTATTCCTTCCGTATTCGCTACGTATTCATCCCGTATACGTGAATAGTAATCTCCATAAATTATTTTGGGTAAAAATTTTATTGGTCAAAATGCATCTACTGTCAATAAAAATGCTATTCAGGAATGTGAATTTTCAAAATTCGGAAGAAAATTTTCCAAATGAATAGTGTTTTACACGTTTTTCGAGTAAAACTTTTATTGGCTAAATAATATCTATACTTCATATAAATGCTATTTCGTGAAATACGATATACCAAAATATCGAAAAGAACAGTCAAAAAGACGACAAATGTTTTCTCGTAAATCGTGACATTTTCGTCTTTTTCTCCAGAAAATTTTATTGGTTCTCTGGCATCTAAACCTCATATTATCACTATGTCGTGAAATATAAGAAGTCCTACAGATGAAAGAAACAATCAAACGAATGAAAAACATTTTTTCGTGAATAGTGCTTTTACACGTTTTTTGAGAAAAACTTTTATTAACTGTTACGTGTTTTCAAATCGTGGGAATGTTGAATTTTGAAACAGAATGTCAATTTGACCTTCACATTTTGCTCAAGGGCCTAGGTTATTTTCTAGGGTTTAGACCCTAGGGTTAGGGTTTAGGTTTTAACTCTTTTTCCAATTTAGGTTTTTGCCCTAAATTGACTTCTGATTTTTAATAAGTGTTAAGGTTAACTACTCAAACCAAAACACAAAATCCTACACATAGATAATTCATATATCACATTTAAAAGCTTAATTCAAGCTTTACTAATCACATAACACATAGTTTAGGTTAAACAGTTTAACTTCTTTGTTATATACGATCGTAGTTTTGAGTCGTATATATTCTTTCAGATAACTCAAGGTATGCTTGAGAAATCCTTCTTTAGGTTTTGAATTGACAACCTTGCTTAGATCTTGTTAGATCACTTTTGAAATATTTGGGATATTACAAGATAGATTGGCGGGACTTCCATTTTACTGTCTGTTGGATGGCTATTCAGGCTACAATCAAATTGTCATAGCCCCCGAGGATCAAGAAAAGACGACATTCACGTGCCCATATGGAACATTTGCCTTCCGGAGGATGTCTTTTGGGCTTTGCAATGCACTAGCGACATTTCAGAGATGTATGATGGCAATCTTTTCTGATATGGTATAGCAGAATTTAGAAATCTTTATGGACAATTTTTCAGTCTTTGGTGATAGTTTTGATCTATGCTTAGCAAATTTGATTTCAGTTCTAAAGAGACGCGTAGAAACAATTTTAGTGCTTAATTGGGAGAAATGTCACTTTATGGTGCAAGAAGGAATCATCTTGGGACATAAAGTGTCCGATAATGGTATAGAAGTAGACAAGGCAAAGATCGAGACGATTGAAAATCTGCCACCACTAAATTCTGTAAAAGGAATTCGAAGTTTCTTGGGACATGTAGGATTTTATCGACGGTTTATCAAGGATTTCTCGAAGATCACAAAGTCGTTGTGTGCTTTACTTGAAAAAGATATTTCTTTTAAGTTCACTACAGAGTGTCATGATGCATTTCAGAATCTAAAGACGAAGTTAATAACTGCACCGATAATAGTCGCACCAGATTGGAGTTTACCGTTCGAACTCATGTGTGATGCTAGCGACTACACGGTTGGGGCAGTCTTAGGCCAGCACAAGGAAAAGATATTTCATGCAATTTATTACGCTAGAAAAACTCTGACAGATGCACAATTAAATGACACCACGACAGAAAAGGAATTACTTGCAGTGGTCTTTGCCTTCGACAAATTCCGAGCATATTTGATTGGTACAAAGGTGATCGTGTTTACAGACCACTCTGCAATAAAATATCTCATCTCTAAGAAGGATGCCAAACCAAGGTTAATCCGGTGGATTCTTCTACTTTAGGAATTTGATCTTGAGATTCGGGATATGATGGGGCCCGAGAACCAAGTAGCAGACCATTTCTCTAGACTGGAAAATTCGTAGCAAAACAAAGGAGATCAGGTATTGATAAATGAGTCCTTTCCCGACGAGCAATTATTCTATATAGCAAAGGAAGCTACTTGGTATGCGGATTACGTCAATTACATCATCAGTGGTGTACTTCCGTATGACTTGAGCTATCAGCAGAAAAAAGAGGTTCCTACATAATGTCAAGCAATATCTATGGGACGAACCTTTTCTTTTCTGACAGTGTGCTCACCAGATGTTAAGACGATGTGTGGCTAGGGAGGAAATTGAAGGAATTCTACAACATTACCACTCATCTCTGTATAGAGGTCACTATGAAGGTGATAGAATAGCTGCAAAGATTCTCCAATCTGGATTCTATTGGCCAACAATGTTCAAAGATACTCATGAATTCGGAAAGAGATGTGATCGTTGTCAATGGGTTGGCAACATATCAAATCAGCAGGAGATGCCTTTGAATTAATCTTGGAAGTGGAAATATTCGACGTATGGGGGATTGACTTCATGGGACCGTTCCAATCGTCATTCAATAACAGGTATATTTTAGTGGGGGTGGACTATGTCTCAAAGTGGGTGGAAGCAGTGGCGTTACCTACTAATGATACCAAGGTTGTTCTAACTTTCTTGCGCAAGAACATATTTACAAGATTTGGAACACCAAGGGCTATAATCAGTGATGGGGGGTCCTATTTCTGCAACAAATATTTTGTCGCTCTTCTCACTAAGTATGGAGTACGGGATAAAGTTGCGACGGCATATCACCCGCAGACAAGTGGACAAGTCGAGATTACCAATAGAGAAGTCAAAAGGATTTTGGAAAAAATTGTTAACCCGACCCGCAAAGATTGGTCCAGCAAGCTGGACGAGGCTCTTTGGGCATACCGCACTGCTTACAAAACTCCAATAGGCATGTCTCCATATAGACTCGTCTATAGAAAAACATGTCATCTCCCAGTAGAATTGGAGCATAACGTGTATTGGGAGATTAAGAAGCTCAATTTTGAGTCACAAGCAGTAGGAGAAAAGAGACTTTTGCAATTAAATGAACTGGATGAATTTAGAATGAATGCCTATGAAATGCTAAAATGTACAAGGAGAGAGTCAAAAGTGGCATGACAAGCGCATTGTTGAGCGGACATTCGAACCGGGCCAATCTGTGATGTTATTCAATTCAAAACTCAAGCTTTTTTTAGGCAAGTTGAAATCCAGATGGTCAAGACCGTTTACAATCACTAATGTCTTTCCATATGGAGCGATTGAAGTTATTGACCCTCGTTCTCAGCAGACATTTAAGGATAATGGTCAACGGCTAGAACATTATTGGGGCGATAACGTGGATCGTCAGCGGACCTCCGTAACCCTTTCCGATCCGACTTAAGCGAAAAGGATAAAGTCAGGCTGAAAGACTCTAAATCAAGCACTTATTGGGAGGTAACCCAACCGTAGTATGGCTTTAGCTTTTAGTTTTCAATTTTTAGGCATTTTTGGGTTAATTTATTCAATTTTTAGGATTTATTAAATTTCTAGCTTAGGGCAATTTCTTATGATTAGCTTCACTAATTCTTGCGTATTTCTATCTCCTTACAACTAAAGAAGTTAATTATGGAGCTCAGAAGTCAAAAAAATTGCAGCAGTGAAATTTTTCAAGAATTCAGCAACTGCGCCCCGACAGGAATTTTATACTGAGTGATCGCGCCCCGATGCAGTACTGTGCCCCGGCGAAATCAGACAGCGCCCCGGCAAAATCAGACAGCGCCCCGGCGGAAAATACAGTGCCTCTAGCGAAGAGTCCTCAGTCTAACTGCGCCCCGGCGAGATTTTAAGAGGAAAATACAGCGCCCCGGCGCAATAGTTAATTTTTAGTTTTTTAAAAATGCAATGTTAACGCTCGATCGAAAATTAAATCATAAACCCTCACTCCCAAACCACAACTCCTCTATCTCTCTCTCTCTCGCAAGCCCCAATCTCTTTATCCCTCTTCTAAACCCAAAAACCTCTAACCCAATCTGTAAACCACATCCTTCTCGCATGCCTAGCATCCCATACGCAACTTCCATCAAATTCCATCTGGTGTTCTTCGCCCAACGAGTTAGCAGTGGTCACAGGTCGACTCCAACAGTTGGAGGTGTGGGTTATTTTAGTTTTCAATCATTCAAGCATCCAATTTGAGGTAACAAACATTGTCACTTACACTATAAATTCATTACATTACATTCTATCAAGTTCAGTGGTTGTTTTTGGTGCCTCGGGTACTTGTGTTGGGTTTGCCCAGTGGTTTGTGTTGGCCACTGGAGGAGAAAAGGTGGTTTGGGTGGAGTAATCGGAGCTAAGAACGTATAATTAGTAGGTAGGGGTAATTTTCAATAGTAAAATCCATAGGAGTTTGGGGAAAATTGAGTTCACACCATTTGTTTGATTAATTGTTGCAAAGAAGGGGTATTTAAATTTGAATTTCAGAGGGATACGTTGAGACTCTATTTTGGAAGTATAAGGCGTTGCAGGGCTTCGATATTAGAATTGTGTTTATATGGCTCCAAAAAGCCAACGGGGAGAAGGTTCTTCAGCTACACCGCAACCATTTAATCGTAAGAAGTTCATTAGTTCAGAGGCAGAAGATAAGTTTAATCATGTTTTAGCCGGATGAGCATTGATTCCAGAAAGGGGGCTACGTCCGGATATATGAGAGGATGGTGAGATGCGGGCAATGCTTGTGGGACGTGGTTGGCAGGTGTTTACGGAACACCCAGATGCAGCAGTAACGATCGTTGTTAAGGAGTTTTATGTTAATGCGACAAATACACCCAAATGTGAGGTGATGGTTCGGGGTCAATTGGTGTCGTTCAACAAAGACAGGATTAATGAGTATTATAACTTAAGGGCTCCAGATGTTTGTCAGTTTACTACAATGGGGACTCCCGATTATGGACAAATTGTTTGCGACCTTTGGCGACCGGGCATAGAGTGGAAAACCAATAAGTATACTGGCAAATTGACCACATTTTCATTCAACGCTTTAATTCGATACGGCAAGATTTGGTACATATTCTTGTGTTCCAAGTTAATGCCATGTATGCATGTGAGCGACATTGTCTACGCCGGGATTTTCGTCGTCTCGTTTTTTAATATTAAAATGTCCCTTTCCAATTTTAGCCTTTAGATTAAGATGTGATTTTTGAAAAGGGCCGGCTTAGTGTCGACGGGGTTTCGAAATGTCGATTTTCTTATGAGCCAATTGACCAGAGTCGCCAGTTGGTATCTTTGAAATGGATGTACCAACTCATCCGAATTTTTGTTTTTGTAATCGTAATGGCTCATATGTGACTCCGATTCAAATGGTCCGCAAACCGAGATTCATAGAGTTCGGGGGCTTGCTTAAGCGAGGGGAAGGTGTTAGGCACCCCCCGACTTCCGTGAAATACGGTTACCGCAATCTCGATGTTTTCCTATCATTTTAAATCTTGAAATGTGTGTGTGCGCGTGCGTGTGTGTGTATGTGCCTAAAAGAATGTTTGTGGTGTCCTTTTGCATAAAGTTGCTCTGGTTTTATATGGCAAAATGTGTTTTGTCAGGAAAGCGTTTAGACGTCTTTTGACCCAAATGACGAGGCTTCGCTTTTTATAAGAAAGATTGATTTTAATTTCGAAAACGTTGAGGGCTTTTTATTTAGATGTCATTTTAGAAAACAAACAGTTTTAAACTTTTGTCAAATAGGAATCGAGACTATACATTGCCTTCTAACAGTTAATATAAATAAAATGAAGACAACTTCTAGAACTCTTTAACCCTATGCACCAAGTTTAATTAAAAACGTTTATTTAACTTTCGAAAACATCTTTTATGACATTTCAAACCAAATATAGCCTTTTCGTCACGCAAGGATCAAAGTTTCGCAAAACTCTTTACTTTTTAAACCTCGTGTATCTAATATCCTATTTTGATTCTTTTTAGAAGATCTTTATCGTTTGCTTTATTTTTTTGACAAATCGTTTTGTGTCGGGGCTATCCATGGGCATGTGAGCCATCTAGACAACCCCAAACACCCACAATCACATATCTTTATTATTACGAAGCCTTAACCCGATCCCGATTCGGTATCGCTTTAAGGCTCAAAATTACATATATACGACCGTGCATCATATTTAAACGATTACATACACCCAACAATGTCCATCATCGGGATTTGACCACGACGATCTCCTCCCTAGGCTCACAAACACCCAACCGTTGCACAAACAATTTCTAAACCAAATCTAACAAGATCGAACATTACTACCACATTACATAACTCCAATATCACAAACTCAACATTTCGAACCACTCAAAACCATAATGGACGATATATCACCGTACGGATGTCATCGGGGTGTTAGGAGGAGTTACGTTCCGATGGAACCCTCGCTAACAACACCTAATCCACGGATCATCATCATCATTATCACAACAACACACTACATCAAAATAAACCAATCACAAAATGGTCCACCTTCCTTTTCGCGTGTCGGGTCAAATGACGATTTTACCCTCCTGCCAGGGTTAGTAGAGAAGTGCAAAAATTGGGTGTCTACAACTGCCCCTCTTTATCATGTTTATGGAATGCAATATGAAATGAACTTGATAAAGAAGTAGGCACACAATGCATAAAAATGATAGTACCTATTTTAATGACGCAACATATACATCAATGATGCAACATATACATATTTAATGATGCAACATTAATATCATCGGTTACCGTCTCAAATGGACTCGCATCCCCTTGTCGTTAAAGAAACTATTTCTCTTGCTTATCGTATATCGCATATCGTATAGCAAGTATCAAATCGCATATCATAGCAACCGGGTCGTATATCGTAGCAAACGGGTCAGATCTTCATCGTAGGATCTTTTGCCGACGGGTCGTATCGCCATCGTCGGATCTTCTGCCAACGGGTCGTCTCGTCATCGTCGGGTCTTTTGCCAACGGGTCGTCTCGTCATCGTTGGGTCTTTTGCCAACGGGTCGTCTTGTCATCGTCGGATCTTTTGCCAACGGGTTGTATCGTCATCGTCGGATCTTTTGCCAACGGGTCATCTCGTCATCGTCGGATCTTTTGTCAACGGGTCGCTTTTTGAATTGGTCAGGTATCGTTTCTGCCTGGTCGTTTTGAAAAAGGTCAGATATCGTGTCTGACTGGTCGTTTTTGAAATGGTCAGGTACCGTCTCTGACTGGTCGTTTTTGAAATGGTCAGGTATCGTTTCGGACTGGTCGTTTTGAAATGGTCAGGTATCGTTTCTGACTGGTCATTTTGAAATGGTCAGGTATCATTTCTGACTGGTCGTTTTTGAAATGGTCAGGTATCGTTTATGACTGGTCGTTTTTTGAAATGGTCAGGTACCGTCTCTGACTGGTCGTTTTTTGAAATGGTCAGGTATCGTGTCTGACTGGTCGTTTTGAAATGGTCAGGTATCGTTTCTGACTGGTCGTTTTTGAAATGGTCAGGTACCGTCTCTGATTGGTCGTTTTTTGAAATGGTCAGGTATCGTGTCTGACTGGTCGTTTTTTTGAAATGGTCAGGGGGTTCCAGAATCTTGTATCTTAACGTGGGATGAGTTACATGTTGACTCGGGGTAACAAAACGGGAGGCAAAAGGGCACCGGGATCAGCCGCAGGTGCATCTGCGGCCAGCCGCAGATGCATCTGCGGCTGGGATCGGATCCTATTTCAGATCGCGACCCCCACAATTTGTTCACTTTTCCGCCTTCTCTTTCTCTCGTTTTCGGTTTTCCTCGTCCCCCACCCGACTTTTTCGTCTTTTGGACATCTTTTGGCAAAATCCGCTCCGATTAAAACAGTCTATGCACTTTGGGTAACGTTTTAACTCCTTTTTCTTTGATTTTCGCTTTCGTTTGGCTATGTATTTACTTGTTTAAATATTTTAAATTTAGCAATGCATGCCTATATGAGATATTCGTGTTGGACGTAGCATAGACAAACAAATAGGTCTTGCAGTCATGCTTTATTTACTTTAAAAAAATCATGATGTATCATTTTCACTTGCATTTGGGATTTGTTGGTTGCCTGACTTGATTAAACATGCCTGATCGTGCATGGGATGCCCATTTTACAAACGAAACTCTGCCGAAATTTCGGGAAATCTAGCGCACCCCTAGGGATTCATTTATTCATTTTCAATTTTCAAACATGTCATGCTGCCCTATGACTTTTAGCAATATGCAATAAGATTTTTCTTTTGAAAGATAACGAGCTAAGGATGTACCTCCTTTTCGTGATGCCGTTTCAGTCATGGATCCTGATGCTCCCAGTGGCTCCGCAGTGCCCCGGGTCGCGGGTGTCCGACGTCGCAGAGCGGCCACCCCAGCTCCAGCTCCAGCTCCAGCTCCCGTCCTGACCCGTCATTCCCGTAGATTGGCAGAGTCTGTCATTCGCCCCATTCAGCCTGATGTTGACGAGGATGCCCCAGCTGAGGCAGAGGCAGGTCCTTCGAGCACAGCGGCTCCTCCCCCACGCGTCGGACCTTACCAGGGGCCCGTGCCAGGATACCGGATCTGCTCGGTCCTGTTCTCAGTAATCACCCCTCGGCCTACCTGGCGGCTAACAAGGTTTATCCGTTATTTAAGCTCATTCAACTCCGTATGGTTACCCTGCCTGACTTTTGATGGCTGTCACAGGTTCCTGAGTTTACCCAACTTCGGGGCAATTGGTTCAACATCTACACTCTCTACCATGCGCTGCATTCCGACTACAGGGGGATGGTAGATTCTTGGGGTTTCAGACATTTCTTCACTATCGCCCCTCGCCGGTGTCCGTGGGGTTATACGAGGGCTTTATCCGAGCGCTGGTTTCACCAGACACAGTCGCTTCACCTTCTGGATTGCGAGCTGCTGCTGACCCCTCTAGATTGGCGTTATATCACCGGGATAGAGTTCTCTGGACCCCGGGTCCCTTTGGAGTCGGACATCACCCCTGCAGCTGTTCGATCTTTGTTGGGTTTTACTCCTCAGGAGAAGGTCTTTAATGCCCGCAGTATCCGATCCGGTGCATTGGCCGTGGATGCCATTGGAGGGGTCCTTTCTGAGCCGTTTCCCGCGGACCGATCCGTTCGTGACTTCCTGCTTCGGCGCTTATTTTTGACCATTATGAGGGGCTGTTTTCTGGGGAACAACTCCTCGAATATTCACTTCAGCATCGTTGGAGCTACCCGGGAGGTTGACCGGATCGGGGATTATGATTGGGGCTCCTTCACGTTCGCTTACTTCTTTCAAGGTCTTCGCCTTCGCTCAGAGGGGCAGACTGATGCTTGGCTGGGGTTTTATCCCTTTTTGCTGGTAAGTCCTATTCATTATGCCGGTTTTCATTTTGTTTCATTCCTTTGTCGTCCCTGGTATTTACGTCCCTTCTTTCTTGTCTGTCAGTTCTGGGCTTATGAGCGCCTGCCCTGCTTGCGGCCAGTTACTACCCTCGGTCCGGAGACTTATCCCAGGGGTCGTCGATGGCATCATAGCACTCTTGCGGAGACCCCCGTGTCAGATAGCTTTGCTCATTGTCGGCTGCAGTTAGAGATGATCTCGTCCGCGGATGTGACCTGGGTTCCCTACACGGCGGATCATTTGGCGGCTGGCCTTGCTGGTGGCTATGCCGCAGATCTGGAGCATGCCTTGTCCACTCGTCGTATTCCATTTCTGACCTATGGTGGATGGGAGCTGTATCTAGGGGAGCGCGCCATCAGATGTGTGTCTGGGGAGGCTCGTATCCCTTTTGCCCCTCCCTCACAGAGAGCTTGGTTCGCGGATACCCACCTTCCAGAGGACCTGATAGCTGGGGAGGACGGATATATGCTTTCTACCGGTCCTCATACGAGCGAGAGCTTCAGTGCCTGGTAGAGACCCCGCACTATCGGGCCTCAGACTCGGGCCACCTTCTTCCTTGGAGACCTGGTTCACGGGTCGGTGATGATGGCAGATTGGATGGAGTGTGTCCGGGCCCCCACCCATTTGGACCAGATCGCTTCCCTCACTCGGCAGGTGGACCAGTTATCCCTTTTTGTTCGGAGCTTGGGCCGAGATCCAGAGGAGGCTTATGTCGCAGATCCGCATGGATTCGATTCTGGTGCGGGCTCCGGTCCATCGTATGCCCCAGTTCCGCCTTATTCATGTCCAGACCTGAACTTCGAAGATGAGGCTTCCATTCCCCCGGATTTGCCTGTAGATCAGTTTGAGGATGATGCCTTCATTGATGGCATAGAGTTTACTGATTAGATTTTGATAGGCTATCACCTCTGTATTTGGACCAGTTTTGTTTTATTTATCATCATCATTTTTCATTCCATGTATTATGTCCAGATTTATCTTTATATTATGCATAAACCTTTTACTTTTGATGCTCCACTTATTCCATTATATCTTGTATGATGCATGATTTATTATATACGTGGATAAAGGAAAAATTGACCCCTGTATAGTCTTTGGATACTGCTTTTTACAGATGTCATCCCTGGACGTGGTTCGCGTGGACCCTTGCGCCCCCTCAGGGATCATTGGCAGGATCCGCTTGTGGTTGGATAGTTTGCTACCCTCTGACCGTATCATCGCAGAGGGTCTTCTGGGACACTCCCTGGCTCTTTTGTCATTTCAGGTGCCGCCGGGCTTTATTGATGGCATTCTCAGTTGTTGGATTCCGGACAGACAGGTTTTCAGGTTTGGGCTGGAGTATCTGACCCCCACTCTTGAGGAGTACGCTCGCTTTACCGGTTTGTCGGTGGATGGCCCCTGTGCACAGGTTACTTCAGGCCATATGCGCCGTCAGTTCCTGACTTTCACAGGCTTGCGGAGGACAACCCTGTTATCTGTGATCTCTTCGAGCCATCTTGTTCCTCTATCCTTCTTGGTTGATAGATTCGGCTCGGTGGATAGCTTTTCTCGATTCTCCAGTGATTTTTCAATGTCTGAGGAGCGCTGGGGCGCTTTGAGAGTGGATGTTTTGATGGCCTGTGTCCTATCTGTTCTGTATCTGCCTGCCGGGGACGACCTCCTGGATATGCGGGTTATCGTAGCGGTTCAGGCTCTCCAGGAGGATCATACCATTCTTCCTATGATATTAGCAGAGACTTACCTGTCGGCCTCATATTGTCATTCCTTCTCCGGTCGCATTTTCAGGGGAAGCTCTACTTTGCTGTACGTATGGTTCATGAGCCATCTCCGACCCATCGGGCAGTTTCGTCGGCACGGGTTTTGTTTCAGCCACAGCTTGGCCATGCAATTCTCATTTCGTCCCCGGCGATGCACTGATACAGCTTCCTGGAGGGAGTTCTTGTCGGCCATTGAGGAGCCTTTCCATATTCTGATTTATTCGGGTTATTGCTCCTTCCAGAGTTTCCTGACTCATGTGCCGCCTTTTGATTTCCTCCCTCTTCTCGGCTTGAGGGGGGTAACGACTTATCATCCCTTAGCTGTCATGGGGCAGTTTGACCAGATGCAGGATCTCCATCTCTTTGCGGGAGCAGCTGACTATCGATTTCTCATATCGCCTCAGACGGAGAGGTAGCTGCTAAGGTTATATGATCTTTGGTCACATCGGGTCTCGGCTGAGTTCGAGGATAGTCATTCTGGTCAGACACCTGCTTATCTCCTATGGTTGCGAGGAGATTCTGATATTGCCGACTTTGACCAGATTGGGGCCTTAGATGGTCCTCGGGGACCTTTCCCGGTTGAGACCGGTTCAGATGTGGTCATTCCTCCGGAGCTTTCAGGATTAGCACCCAGATCTGATGTGGAGGAGGTTTCTACTTCGGTACATGCCCATTCCCTTGACTTGGCGGATCGGATCCAGAGATTAACGATTGAGGGTACCCAACTCCGGTCGGCTTTGAGTACTACTGAGACTGAGAGGGATACCGCCCACGCGGAGCGGGATGCTGCTGTACTAGCTCGTGATGCCGCCCTATCTGCCAGAGATAGTGTTATCGAGCAGGTCAGAGTTGTCATGGAGGGCCATTCCGCGACTGTTACCAGTGCTGCTGCTCTTTTGACTCGGATTGACTGTATGGGACAGCAGATTGCGGGTGAGCCGGAGGCTTATGATGCCTCGACTATTCTGTCTATCCTGCTCCAGCTGATCTCCGACCTGTAGATGATTTTATTCCCTGCACGGACTATGTCAGTTTCATCACTTTTATTTAAAAGACAGACATGTAATCAAAATGTTTCGTATATATAGAGAAATATTTATGGTTTAGTCATTTCCCTTTTGATGCATCGTCGCCCTTAATCGGAGCCTCATTTTATCCAGCCGATTATGATTTCGATATATTGCCTTATTTCTTTCCTCAAGTCTTGATTGGAACTCCACAGATATTGCCGCATGCCCTTCTGATTTCATCGGAGTGAGTCTTGGACTTTGGGCTAATTATGTGGCTAGGTTTGGGTAAGATTTGTAATATGTTTGTCAAAATAGGGTTTCGGGGTTTTCTGGAAGTGGTTTCGGTATAGGGACAAGGTTTATTATTTTATATAGAACAGACCGCGCCATGATGGCTGCCTACGTACTCCCACAAAGTCAGGAGATCAGGTCCTACGTAGTTCGAGTCACAAGGGAGGTAAATTTTTTTTTTTTTTTTTTTTTTTTTTTTTTTTTTAAGCATAGAACCGTTTCACAGAGTCCGAATTTAGGGGCTGCGGAAATACTTTGCCGTCCATTTCCTGTAGGATGAGGGCCCCTCCAGATAGGACTTTCTTGATCACAAAAGGTCTTTCCCAATTTGGAGCGAATTTCCCCTTGGCTTCGTCTTGACAGGGCATGACCCTCTTTAGCACTAAGTCATTTTCCTTGAACTTTCGGGACCGTATCTTTTTGTCGTACGATCGAGAGATGCGTTGCAGATACAACTGACCGTGTAATATAGCCGCCACCCTCCTTTCATCTATTAAGGCTAGTTGGTCATACCGACTTTGTATCCAATCCTCCTCGTCAATCCGAGCATCGAGCAAAATTCAGAGGGATGCCATCTCCATTTCAACGGGCAAAACGGCCTCCATCCCATATACCAAGGCGTAAGGAGTTGCCCCTGTAGACGTACGAACTGATGTCCGATATGCAAATAGTGTGAGGGGTAGCAAGTCTGGCCATCCCCGATGATTGGCATACATTCTTGCCATAATTCTCTTTATATTCTTATTTGCCGCCTCCACGGCCCCATTCATTTTGGGCCTATAAATGACAGAATTGAGATGCTTGATTTTGAATTGGGCGCACAACTCCTTCATAAGGGCATTTTTCAGATTCTTGGCATTGTCGGACACCAAGATTTCAGGTTGTCCGTATCGGCAAATGACATTGTTCTTGATGAAATTGACTATGACTTCCTGCGTTACTTTGGGGAAAGAAGCTGCCTCCACCCATTTAGTGAAATAATCAATCATGACAAAAATGAACCAGTGGCCAATGCTCGCTTTGGGCTCCACGGGCCCGATAACATCCATACCCCACATGGAGAACGGCCAAGGGGAAGTCATACAATGCAGTTCATTAGGAGGCGCATGCATCACATTACCGTGTGCTTGGCATTGGAAACATCGCTTGACATGATCGTCACAGTCAGCCTTAAGTGATAGCCAGTAATGCCCCGTTCTTAGAATTTTCTTGGCTAACATCGGTCCACTCATATGCGGCCCGCATACTCCACCGTGCACTTCGCTCATGATTTTCTGTGCTTGGGTCTCGTCCACACATCGCAGTAACCCCAAGCCTACATCCCTCTTATACAGGGAATCTCCGCTTAAATAGAATTTCATCGCCATCTTCTGGATTCTCTGCCTTTCCATTCGGTTCGCCTGGTCGGGGAGTGATCTATCCCTCAAGTATTTCTGGATGTCATGATACCAGGGCTGATTTGGCTGAACCACATCTTCTGATAACTCCAATATATACTCTTCGTAAGCGGGGGCATTCTGCACTGCTATTTCAATCTGTGGAGTGGCTTTGCTTTTGAATACGTGAACTAACGAAGCCAGGGTGGCCAATGCATCGGCAAAGTCATTCTGCCCCCGGGGAATATGTCGGAAGGCTATGTCTTCAAATTCTTGCATTAATCGGATCACACACCGGTGGTAGGGGAGTAACCGAAGCTCCTTAGTGCCGTACACCCCCGTCGCCTGTCTGATTACCAACTCTGAATCTCCCAACACGGCTAATCTTTTCACTCCCATGTTGCGGGCGAATCTCAGTCCCAGTATACATCCTTCGTATTCAGCCGTATTATTTGAGTTACTGAACTGTAGTTTGGTGAGAACAGGGTATTGCTCGCCCGTAATGGAGACCAGGACCGCTCCAGCTCCAGCCCCTTCAGCATTCATGGCACCGTCGAAATACATTTTCCAAAACTGCCCTTCGTCATCACACCTCGTCTGTTGGACCCACAGTATGTCTTCCCCCGGTAGGGACGTTTCTAAAGGCTCCATTCCCCCTGTCGGCATCTCTGATAACTGATCTGCAATCCCCTGCCCCTTCATGGCTCTCTGGGTAACATAAAGGATGTCGAACTGCTGTAGGATTAACTGCCACCTTGATAATCGACAATTCAACATCGGTCTTTCAAATATATACTTCAGGGGATCGATTCGCGAGATTAAATAGGTAGTGTGTCCATGAAGGTAATGCTGTAACCTCATAGCAGCCCATGCCAATGCGCAACCTGTTCTCTCGATTGGTGTGTAATTCTGCTCACAGCGGCTGAATCTCTTGCTGAGGTAATAAATGGCATGCTCCTTGCCGAATTCATTTTTCTGCCCCAACATACAACCCATCGCCATATCGTTCACGGATATATACAGGAAAAGGGGAATCCCGTCCTTCGGAGGTACCAGTACTGGCGCTTCTGTCAATTGCTTCTTAATAGTCTGAAAGGCCTTATGGCATTGACTGTTCCACTTTCGGGAGGCATCTTTCCTTAACAGTTTAAAGATTAGTTCACAGGTGGTTGGTCAGATGGGATATGAATCGACTTATGAAGTTTATCCTCCCCAAGAATCCCCTAATCTCCTTCTCTGTATGGGGTGCTGACATATCCACAATGACCTTGATCTTAGCCGGATCCAGTTCGATGCCTCGATTGCTCACCAAGAATCCAAGGAGCTTACCTGACTGAACCCCGAAGGCACATTTTGCCGGATTGAGCTTCAAATTATACTTCCTGAGCCGCTCAAATAGCTTCTTGAGGTGAGTCACATGGTCAGATTCCGTCCTTGACTTCACTATAATGTCATCCACGTAAACCTCTATCTCCTTGTGCATTATGTCGTGGAATAGGGCCATCATGGCCCTCTGATAAGTGGCTCCTGCATTTGTGAGGCCGAAAGCAAGTCGTCTATAACAAAACGTGCCCCAGGGGGTGATGAAGGCAGTCTTTTCTCGGTCCTCTTCCGCCACCATTATCTGGTGATATCCCGCAAAACAATCGACGAATGAATACATTTCATATTGAGCCGTATTATCCACCAAGATGTGTATGAAAGGCACTGGGAAGTTATCCTTAAGACTCGCCTTGTTCAGATCCCTATAGTCGACGCATACTCTCACCTTTCCTCCGGGCTTCGCCACTGGAACTATATTGGAAAGCCATTCTGGGTAAGTGGACACCATGATGATCCCAGCCTTGAACTGCTTGACTATCTCTTCCTTCACCTTTAAGCTCCACTCTGGTTTCAATTTTCTCAGCTTCTGCTTAACTGGCCTGAAACCTTCCTTGATAGGCAATCGATGTACCAAAATGTCCGTGGACAAACCGACCATGTCTTCATGTGACCAAGCAAACACATCCTCTTATTGGCTCAAAAGTTCAGCTACTTCTGTTTTCTGGTCGGGAGTCAGGTCTGCCCCAATCTTCAGCTCTTTGGGATTCTCAGGAGTTCCTATGTTGATGGTGATGGTTTGGTCTAGGTTGGGTTTGGGTTTGTCCTCGACCCACTCTTTGATCTCGTCAGGAGCGTCGTCATCATCTGCTTCGTCCTGCTCAATTCCCATCAAATCGAAATCCAGTTCTATATCAAAATCATAATCGTCTTTCAAATTTGGAAAATCGTTTGTTAGGCTAGAATGACTCAAATCGGTACACCTGACATGAAACAAAAATATTTGTCATATATATAAACATTAAGTACATGACTTCCTTTTCAATAATCATGACAAAAATATGAAATAGACGTGCAGATACATAAAACAAAACACCGTCTTAAAAACCCCTTGATCCCCCTACTGGACCAGATTCCCGGACACTCCTGCATTTACCCTTTTCTGGATACTACTGGCTGCACGGTCCAATTCCTGGGGATCACTTCGGTTTTATTGCTAGTGATGGAGGGGGTTTCTGTATCTGTAATATCCCAAATATTTCAAAAGTGATCTAACAAGATCTAAGTAAGGTTGTCAATTCAAAACCTAAGATTGATTGCTCAAGCATACCTTGAGCTATCTTAAAGAATATATACGACTCGAAACTAAGATCGTATACAACTAAGAGGTTAAATTCTTTAACCTAAACTATGTGTTATGTGATTTGTAAAGCTTGAATTGATCTTTTAAATGTGTTGTATGAAATATCTATGTGTAGGATTTTTGTGTTTTGGTTCAAGTAGTTAACCTTAACACTTATTAAAAATCAGAAGTCAATTTAGGGCAAAAACCTAAATTGGAAAAAGAGTTAAAACCTAAACCCTAACCCTAGGGTCTAAACCCTAGAAAATAACCTAGGCCCTTGAGCAAAATGTGAAGGTTAAATTGACATTCTGTTTCAAGATTCAACCTTCCCACGCTTTAAAAACACGTAATAGTCAGTAAAAGTTTTTCTCGAAAAACGTGTAAAAAGCACTATTCACAAAGAAACGTTTTTCATTCGTTTGATCGTTTCTTTCATCTGTAGGACTTCTTGTATTTCACGACATAGTGATAATATGAGGTTTATATGCCAGGGAATCAATAAAATTTTCTTGGGAAAAAGACGAAAAAGACACGATTTACGAGAAAACGTTTGTCATCTTTTTGAACGTTCTTTTCAACGTTTGGACTTTTTCTATTTCACGATATAGCATTTATACGGGGAATAGATACCAGGGAACCACTGATATTTTTCCATAAATAAAACATAAATCGCTCTTCAAACGAAAACGCTTTCCGTTTTTGATCAAACCGTTGATGGATACAGTGTTTGTATGCAACACCGGTGCGTAATAAGCAATAAAAGATTTTCTCGAAAAGTGTGTCGGGAATAAGACGAAATAGGAAAAAGACAAAAATAAATATTATTTTTGACTTTTTGGTATTCTAACCATTTTCTGAGAAATGGTCGTCAAAAACACTATTCACCGAAAAACGTGCCAAGTCTTTTGGACTTTTCACTTTACAGAAAAGTGTTCATTCGGAACAAAACTCAGTAATATCAAATTTTTAAATCAGTAGAAGTTAACCAAATTAGTTGGAATCAGACTGTTATATAATTAACTGCTAATTCATCCGTATTGTTTTCATCAAACGGATCATGAGATAGGTTAACATTAAATTTGAATAATCAAATTTATCAGATTAATACCTAATTATATTATTCAATCATAATTAGTGTCTAGAATGAAAAAAATTTATCAATCACGTCGCCCGGTAGGTATATTTGAGAAAAATATACGGAAGATTATCCGAGATTAATTCAAGAAAAACTTTGAGGGTCAAACGAGACATCATATTAATACTGTATGATGTATTTTATGAATAAAATATGTATAACTAATTAAAACTTAAATTTCTAATGCGAAATATTTTAAATTAATCGCACGCGATTTATCCGATATACAGAAGTCGGAAGAAAGAGCTCACCAAGCTTGCTTTGGAAGCTAAAAGAAGTGTGTTGGAGAAGCTTTGTTAAGCTTGTTCAAGAAGCTTGGTCCTAATGACCAAAATACCCTAACTTTGAAAGTCCTATAAATAGAAGGCTTAAGTTCATTAGTTCTTTACCATTTTGAAAGCTAAAGAGCAAATATAGAGAGAGTTCTTGTGAGACAAGAATCGATTGCAAAGAAATAGTTAAAGCTTGCAATAATAAAAGGTACGATTCTTAATCGTTATTATGCTTAAAGTTTTATTTTATCGATGAGGCTCAAGAACATAAGTCGTAGCCATGTACGATTTTTCGTTCTGCGTGTTCCTTATGACTTGAGCAAGTCGTTGTTATGTCAAATTTCATTTCATAGTTTAAAGTTCAAGAACATACGTCGTATCCATGTACGGTTTATCCGTTCTCCGTGTTCTTCGTATGTTCTGGAGTATTATTATAAATTGTTATAATTAAGTAAACAAGTCGTTATAATGACCAAATTTTTGTCAATTATAAAGTGTTATAATCACATATGTAAGCAGTTATAATGCTCAAATTATTTCAAGTATGAAATCCAAAAGCTCAAGAACATAAGTCGTTACCATGTACGATTTTTCGTTCTTCGTGTTCTTCGTGTGTTCTTGAGCAAAAGTCATAATTTCTACATAAGTAGGTTTATGATTTGGTAATTTAGTGTTATGGGATGATGAAACATGATGGCCTTTCTAAATAATGCTTGTGGCATCAAGTTTTAGTAGTCAAAACGAAGAACGATGAAACTTTGTTCTTCGTGTTCTTCGATTCGTTCTTCGTGTTCTTGAGAAAAAGTCATGAAATTTTATATAAGTAGGTTTATGATTTTGTTATTTTTATGTTATGAAGTGATACGAAGTGCTAGAACATGTTATCTTAGCAAATTAATGCTTGAGGTATCATGTTTTACCAATCGGATCAAAGAAAGTTAAGTCTAATATAGTCGCAGAATATTTTTGCAAATTTCCGAAATTTTAAATTCTGAATCTGCCTTAGTAACCTCAATGAAAGTTATAGATCATGAAATTCTAAGCAATTTAGACTCAAGAATCACTTAAAAATGTTTCCGTATGACAAAGTTATGGCAGTTACCGGAAAGGACGTCAAAGCTGAAAAATTAAGGAACCATTCGGGTGGAAGCACTTAAAATTAGGATTTTGAGTTCGCCACTTAACGAAATGATTCCACCAATGAAAATAGTTTAGTTAAGTTATTCTAAGACTTATTCAAAAGGAAAATTTGATAAACTAACGTTCGGGGTCGCGTAACCCTTTTCGTAGGCGTTTAACGATTTCCCGAGAAAACCCTAACATGGTTTTAAGGCAAGTCTTCTAACTCTTGCTATGTGCTACTTGTTTAGTATTGTTAAAATGATAAATGAGATGTATAATGTTATGTTATTATGCAATAGATGATATGTGAAGTCTTTAACTGATGTTTACAAGCCTTCTAACTGTTATGCGTTATGTTTACGAGTTATGAACATGATTTATACACTTTGTGTGTCAATGTGATATAAATTATTGGAACGTGAGTTATATGTGATATTAAATGGAGAATTATGTTCAGTCAATGCATGTTAAAGTTTATATGAAAGCATAAACTGCGTATGTGCTATATGTTAGACTTGCTGAGCCGTCGTGCTCATTCTTGCGAATAAAACCTTATTTGCAGATTAAAGATGAACGTTAAGAAGATTATGAACGTAAAGATGCAGCATAGATTAGGTTTTCATGTAAATTGATTGTATTTGTATATGTCATAATGACTGTTGTAATACGAACAAACAAACATGTAACCGAATATTGAATGAATGATATAAATAATTATCATCAGAATGTTGTTATGTCTTTATTTTGATATAACCTAGAATTGTTAAAATTTAACATAGTATTGATAATGATCTATTTATCTGGATGAGGATCGGTAAATAACTTGTGAGTGTTGTATATCTGAGACAGAACTAAGCGATGTTGACTGGTCAAATCCATCGTTAAGGTTCCTCGGACCCAGGTATAACTCGTTATTACTATTCTGAATACCATATAAGTAGGATTATTGATATGAAGAGATATCTTTGTATATTGATACTTGTAGTACGAATGAGACCGTTACAAGTGGACGTATATAGAATATTTAAATCCTAAGGTTAAAATTAAACCGTTATATATGGTTTTATCCATTTATACGGATGAAATACAAGTTGATAGTTGTATACTTATGAGACTGAGATCAAGTTAAGATCCAGGGACAATGTTAAGAGAAATTGTTAATGTATAGTCTAAAATAAGACTATTTCAACCAACATGATTATGGGATCATTGGTTAAGTCGATAGATGTATGAAATTAACGCACAAAGTCCGCCGCATCGAAAGCGCGGGGATTTTGGGGGCGTTACAGTATCTGGCACCTCCTCAATGATTGCGGCGACTTGGCTTCGACTGTCATTCACATTCTCCTCGGGCACTTCTAACCCGGCCCAATTGATAAATGGCTTGATCTGCTTGCTTTCCGTCGTTTTCTCCTTTCCCTTTCCACTGGGGCCCGACTGTCCCGGGAGATGGCACTTTTTCTCGAACTGTTCCATAATTTCCTGTAAGAAATTCAACTGTTGGGCCACTCCCTCGACTGGGGGAAACTCCACCATACCCTCTGCTTCAGATGTGGGCCTGACTGCCCTTGGGGAGTGTTCATCATTGGTTCTCGGGATCAGGGCTCCGGTTATCCGCACGGGAACTTCCTTGTATGAGTTCTTCGATCTTGCACCTCCGCGATATCCTAACCCTGCTTTGCCCGCCTGCACTGGTATTTTGATGGGTTCGGTGATTCCTTGGCTGTGCTTGCCCAGCCCTTGCCCCAGCTGAAAGTTCATCGCCATCATTTCCGGGGCAACAAAAGTGAGCTCGGGGGACATCTTAAGCTTTAACTCCGGAGCTCCCAACTGCTTGTACTGAGAGGTGCTGATTTCAAACGCCTGATAGCTTATCGGTTCGGCCGACTCGTCCACATGGATCACCGGTATGCCTTTTACAGAGGGAACGGGGCAGTCAGATTTGGCGGTGATTGTGACCAAGTGTCCCTCAACGATAAACTTTATTTGTTGATGCAGGGTGGAGGGAACTACCCCAGCCATATGAATCCATGGCCTCCCTAAGAGCATGTTGTAACTGGCCGTGATATCCAGCACCTGGAAAGAAATGTCAAAAGTATAAGGCCCGATCTCCACCGGCAGCTCAATCTCTCCCACCGTATCCTTTCTAGATCCGTCAAACGCCCTCACCACCACCTGGCTGGCCCACAGGCGCATAGGGTTGATCTTCATCTTCTCCAGAGTACTATATGGGCAAATATTCAGGGCTGACCCTCCATCAATCAATACTCCGTTCATCACATACCCGGAGGAGATAACTGCAATGTGTAATGGCCTCCGGTGCCCCCTCCCTTCTTCGGGGATGTCGTCGTCGGTAAATGATATTACATAGCTGTCCAATACGTGGCCCACCAAGTGGCCGAAACTTTCCGTACTAATTGATTTGGGGACATGAGCCTCTTCCAAGACTTTGCTCAATACCTGATGATGATCAATTGATGCCAATGCAAGATCCAAGATTGATGTCAGGGGCGGCTGTACCTCCAGTGTTTTAACCACACTCGCTTTGCCGTGATTCATTTTCTCCCAAAACTCTAATGCTTTTTCCTCCGAGATTCCCCCGTTTTCCTTTTTCGTGTTCTCAAGGACCCGCCTTGGTAGATACAATGGATTTCCCTTTGAGCTAACTGATGCACAACTGGCCTCCTCCTCGGTCTTCCCCCCGTAGTTCCACGGAACAGCCCTTAGACTGGTAATTGGCAATTGCGACCTGGCTGTTATAACGAGGGGTCTTGGGGCCGACAACCGGATAGGCTCCCTTTTGGTACTTTGAAATGCCCCAACCAACTTGATAGGCTCATTTTGCGCAGCCTCCTGGGCATGGGTCATAGCAATTTCTCCTTCTATCCTCCTTATGTACATTGATTTCAATGGACCTCATGCCCCACTGATTTCCACTACGTTCACGCCTCCCCCATTGTGCTCGGGAAGAGGGTTGGCCTTTACGTTTGGGGGTTCTGGTTACTCCACCACGATCTCTCCGCTGTCAATCATGTTCTGGATTTTATGTTTTAGTGACCAGCATTCTTGGGTGTCGTGCCCCGGGGAAGCCGAATGGTACGCGCATCTCTTACTAGGGTCATATCTCTTGCCCTTCGGGTCTGATGGAGGCGCTAGCTCTGTAATCTTTTTCTGGCTTACCAACACGGCCAGTATTTGCTCCAACGAATCCCCCAATGGGGTGAACTCCCTCTCTTGTGGCTTTTCGAATTTTCGGCGCCCCTCATATCTCTGATTGTTGAAATTTGATGGACGCGGGGCCTCATTTCTTTGCATGCGGACCGGGGGGCTGGTCATTGTTTTCCCAGATAGTCCTTGCAGTACCAGGGACACATCCTCTTCCTTTCTCTTCTGGGGTCTCCGGGAAGAACTGCCATAGTTTCCACTCTGGATTTGCTCAGCAACAGCTTCAAGAGCTGTGAAATCTCGGATCTTTCCTGACTTCAATCCCATCTCAGCTATTTCCCCATGTTTGATCATCTCCGCAAAAGGCTTTCCTATTCCCGCCATTACTCTTTCATAATAAGGAGCCTCCTGGATATCAATGAATGTCATAACCATCTCTGCCTCATTCATGGGTGGGTTCACTTGGGCTGCCATCCTCCTCCACCGTTGAGCATAGTCTCTGAAGGATTCATTGGTCTGCTTTCTGATCTTAGTCATCTGGTATCGGTCCGGGGCCATCTGGGATTGAAAGCTGTACTGCATCAGGAAGGTATGGGCCAACCCCTCCCAATTGTGAATCTTAGCATTGTCCAATCTCGCATACCACGTTCTAGCCTCCCCTGTCAGGCTTTTCTGGAACAACTGCATTCTCAATGACTTATCTTCGGCATATGCCCCTAATTCCCCGATGTATACCTTCAAATGTGTGTAAGGATCCCCTGACCCGTTATATTTTTCAAATTCGGGAATTTTGAAATTCTCAGGATACTTGGCTCCGGGAAAGATGCACAAATCAGAGTAGTTAACACTGCCGTAGGACCCAATCCCCTTCATAGTTTTGATGGCCTCTTCCATCTGCTTTATCTTCTTACTAACACCGCTGGCAACCTCGTCCTCTGGGATGATAATGACTTGTTTGGGCAGCTCAACTTTTGGAGTTTCTGGGGTCAGCACGTTCCCCTGAGATGATGGCCCCGGCTGGTCCTCGGGTTGTGGCCCTGATTTTAGCTTAAAATGCTCTTTGAGCAACATGGTCAGCTCTGTCATTTGATTTCTCACAGCATTGAACTCTTCCCGAGATATGGGAGCCAGGTCAGGATTGGGGTTCTCAGCCATTTCGACTGTTGATTCTCTGGCTTTCTTGGATTGGAGACGGGTTTGGGGAGCAATCCTACAAATAAAATACGCCAAGGTTTAGTTCCAGGAAATGACATTGGCAGATGCATGCTAAAACAAATATTTTTGTATTTTTGGGTTTTGTAATCTTTTCCTGCAAAATAGGGTCAGAGTCCTTTTATTTTGATCAAGGTATATCAATGTGAAATCATGATGCTCTTCAAGCTATCCCTGTAAAACAGAGGTTAGTACTTTTATTTTGACAAAAGTGGTTGGTACTGTAACGCCCCCAAAATCCCCGCGCTTTCGATGCGGCGGACCTTGTGCGTTAATTTCGTACATCTATCGACTTAACCAATGACTCCATAATCATATTGGTTGAATTAGTCTTATTTTAGACTATACATTTAAATTTCTCTTAACTTTGTTCCTGGATCTTAACTTGATCTCAGTCTCATTAGTATACAAGTATCAACTTGTATTTCATCCGTATAAATGGATAAAACCATATATAACGGTCTAATTTTAACCTTAGGATTTAAATATTCTATAACTTTACATGTTCCAACATCCATGGTATTAAATCATTAGGACGGCTCTTGGGAACAGAGAATCTCGCGGTGAATGTTTGTATCTTCACCCGTGATAAATGTTTGCATCTTTATCCGTGACAAATGGTTGTATCTTTGTCCGGTGAAAAATTCTCTTTCCGTACAGAACATTACTCAACTAGTTAAAACCCTCATTCGAAACATATTTGTTTATAGTGATATCTCTTCATATCAATAATCCTACTTATATGGTATTCAGAATAGTAATAACGAGTTATACCTGGGTCCGAGGAACCTTAACGATGGATTTGACCAGTCAACATCGTTTAGTCCTGTCTCGGATGTACATCACTCACGAGTTATTTACCGATCCTCATCCAGATAAGTAGATCATTATTAATACTATGTTAAGTTTTAACAATTCTAGGTTATATCAAAATAAAGACATAACAACATTCTGATGATAATAATTTATATCATTCATTCAATATTCGGTTACATGTTTGTTTATTCGTATTACAACAGTCAATATGACTTATACAAATACAAGTAATAAACATGAAAACCTAATCTACGCTTCATCTTTAAGTTCATGATCTTCTTAACGTTCATCTTTAATCTGCAAATAAGGTTTTATTCGCAAGAATGAGCACGACGGCTCAGCAAGTCTAACATACAGCACATACGCAGTTTATGCTTTCATATAAACTTTAACATGCATTGACTGAATATAATTCTCCATTTAATATCACATATAACTCACGTTCCAACAGTTTATATCACATTGACACACAAAGTGTATAAATCATGTTCATAACTCGTAAACATGTCACATAACAGTTAGAAGGCTTTTGAACATCAGTTAAAGACTTCACATATCATCTATTACATAATAACATGACATTCACATCTCATTTATCATTTTAACAATACTACACAAGTAGCACATAACAAGAGTTAGAAGACTTGCCTTAAAACCATGTTAGGGTTTTCCCGGGAAATCGTTAAATGCCTACAAAAAGGGTTACGCGACCCCGAACGTTAGTTTATCAAATTTTCCTTTTGAATAAGTCTTAGAATAACTTAACTAAACTATTTTCATTGGTGGAATCATTTCGTTAAGTGGCGAACTCAAAATCCTAATTTTAAGTGCTAAAATCCGAATGCCCCTTAAAAATTCAGCTTTGACCTCTTTTACTGCGACAGCCATAACTTTGTCGTACGAAAACATTTTGAAGTGATTATTGAGTCTAAATTGCTTAGAATTTCATGATCTAAAACTTTGATTTAGGTTTCTAAGGCATATTAAGACTTTAAAATTTCGGATTTTAGCAAAAATATTCTGCGCGTATATTAAGCTTAACTTTCTTTGATCCGATTGGTAAAACATGATACCTCAAGCATTAATTTGCTAAGATAACATGTTCTAACACTCCGTATCACTTCATAACATAAAAATAACAACATCATAAACCTACTTATATAAGATTTTATGACTTTTTCTCAAGAACACGAAGAACGAATCGAAGAACACGAAGAACAAAGTTTCATCGTTCTTCGTTTCGACTACTAAAACTTGATGCCACAAGCATTATTTAGCAAGGCCATCATGTTTCATCATCCCATAACACTAAATTACCAAATCATAAACCTACTTATGTAGAAATTATGACTTTTGCTCAAGAACACACGAAGAACGAAAAATCGTACATGGTAACGACTTATGTTCTTGAGCTTTTGGATTTCATACTTGAAATAATTTGAGCATTATAACTGCTTACATATGTGATTATAACACTTTATAATTGACAAAATTTGGTCATTATAACGACGTGTTTACTTAATTATAACAATTTATAATAATACTCCAGAACATACGAAGAACACGGAGAACGGATAAACCGTACATGGATACGACGTATGTTCTTGAACTTTAAACTATGAAATGAAATTTGACATAACAACGACTTGCTCAAGTCATAAGGAACACGGAGAACGAAAAATCGTACATGGCTACGACTTATGTTCTTGAGCCTCATCGATAAAATAAAACTTTAAGCATAATAACGATTAAGAATCGTACCTTTTATTATTGCAAGCTTTAACTATTTCTTTGCAATCGATTCTTGTCTCACAAGAACTCTCTCTATATTTGCTCTTTAGCTTTCAAAATGGTAAAGAACTAATGAACTTAAGCCTTCTATTTATAGGAAAACCAAGGGTCGGGGTAGTTTGGTCATTAGTTTAAAAAACCAAGGGCCTTTTAGTCTTTTCTCCCTAGCGCTTGCATCATCGCTTACATCACCCTTCTTCTAATTGGTCCATTCATTTTCACTTGGATTTAATTCAAAACAAATCGTGCTAGTTCTTTTTCAGTTAGTGTAATCGTGCTAGTTCTCCCTAGTTTAGTTACACTAACTTAGTTACACATAACCTAGTTTGATTTCAACTAATTAATTAAATAGTATAATACATTAGTATTTATACGTATTTCTTCCGTATAATACATCGTATAATATTCGTATTCTACTGGTATGATACCTCGTATTATTCTCGTATTAATCTCGTATAATCTTTCGTATAATCCTTGTATTATACATTACAATATACTTTTATTATTCTCGTATTCCTTCCGTATTCGCTACGTATTCATCCCGTATACGTGAATAATAATCTCCATAAATTATTTTGGGTAAAAATTTTATTGGTCAAAATGCATCTACTGTCAATAAAAATGCTATTCAGGAATGTGAATTTTCAAAATCCGGAAGAAAAATTTCCAAATGAATAGTGTTTTACACGCTTTTCGAGTAAAACTTTTATTGGCTAATTTATATCTATACTTCATATAAATGCTATTTCGTGAAATACGATATATCAAAATATCGAAAAGAACAGTCAAAAAGACGACAGATGTTTTCTCGTAAATCGTGACATTTTCGTCTTTTTCTCCAGAAAATTTTATTGATTCCCTGACATCTAAACCTCATATTAACACTATATCGTGAAATACAAGAAGTCCTACAGATGAAAGAAACAGTCAAACGAATGAAAAACGCCACCTCGTGAATAGTGCTTTTACACGTTTTTCGAGAAAAACTTTTATTGACTGTTACATGTTTTCAAATCATGGGAAGGTTGAATCTTGAAACAGAATGTCAATTTAACCTTCACATTTTGCTCAAGGGCCTAGGTTATTTTCTAGTGTTTAGACCCTAGGGTTTAGGGTTTAGGTTTTAACTTTTTTCCCAATTTAGGTTTTTGTCCTAAATTGACTTCTGATTTTTAATAAGTGTTAAGGTTAACTACTTGAACCAAAACACAAAATCCTACACATAGATAATTCACATAACTCATTTAAAAGCTCAATTCAAGCTTTACTAATCACATAACACATAGTTTAGGTTAAAGAATTTAACCTCTTAGTTGTATACGATCGTAATTTCGAGTCGTATATATTCTTTAAGATAGCTCAAGGTATGCTTGAGCAATCGATCTTAGGTTTTGAATTGACAACATTGCTTAGATCTTGTTAGATCACTTTTGAAATATTTGGGATATTACATTCAACCCAACTTACAGGAATTTCGTCCTCGAAATTTAACTTTACAATTACTTTAGTCATTTAATATCATATTTATAAGTGCTATAAATATTCAGGATATTACATTCTCTCCTTTTTATCAGAATTTCGTCCTGGAAATTATAATATAATCATCTCCAATTTACTCTTCAATATGAATTTTCTAAATTCATCTTTTACTCACATTAAACCTCCAATACTTTGATTAGGTCTAAACAATGTTCACTTATCTCTACACATTTTCTTTCATAACTCTAGGTTTTAAACCTCTTTTCATACTCGACATTCAGTCTCATTCTTCCTTTATCTTGGATTCTTCTCACTTATACAGCGGTCAATCAAGACCTTTACCTTATTTAAAAACTATGAATACTATATAACCCATAATTTTTAAATCATCATCCGGACTGGAAAACCATATCTTGTGTAGCAATCAATTAAGATTGAGAACACTTCATACTTTGTGTAGCAATCAATTAAGATTGAGAACACCATACATTGTGTAACAATCAATTAAGATCGAGAACACACATACGTTGTACTTTAGGTGATCAGCCTGTCGTACCATATAAGACGCGGTTTATTGCGTCTATCGAATTCCTACGCCCGTTCTTTTTTTCATAACCAAAGGTGTCTAGCCGAAACAATTGGCATTGACTCATATATAAACCATTCAAACTTTTTGAAAAGCAATTTTATGACTGTATACCGCACCTTGCAAAGTGCGTTGATGACTCATCATGTATCATCTTCACACCAGGTTAAATGGGGTGTTGATGAATAAATCATTTTTATTCTTCGCATTAAATCCGTCCAGCCAAAACAATTAGCATAGACATATGAATAACATAGCTAGTGAAGAACTAACAAAATTTTCCAGTTCAACTAGTGAACCACTCTTTTCAAAGGCACACAAGTGCGAATATAACCATGAAGATCTAGCATAGCTAGAAGATTTTTTTTGAAATACCCTCAATCCTCTATCTTTTCCATTATTCTCTAACCATAACACAAGTTTTTCAAATATATAGTAATATAGTAAACTGATTGGTTGCATTAAACCAAGTACAAACAAATATATTAGTTCCCCTTCTCATCAACACGGAATTGAAATGTCTCAACGCACATTGGTACTGATCAATATCGCACTGAATAGACAAATCGTAGCCGCATCTCACAAGTTGGTTCAACTAACATATCATAGCCCAAGTTCATAACAAGGGTTCGTTCGCTCAGTAACTAACATACAAATATTTTTAAAACTATAGTTATGACGTAACAACTACTAACTAGTCAATATACATATGAGAAAAGAATCACCTTCTCAAAATATATACAAAGAAGAGTTGACACAAGATTTTAATTTACTTATCAATATAGCAAACTGAGTTATTCCTCCACCCAAGAACTAATGAATCAGTTCCCCGTCTCATCAACACTATCCTCAAATGATTTCATTCAGTGTGTAACCCATTTTGAGAACACTGACCATGAATCATTCATACCAACAGTGTAGTTAGATCGGTTCTCTGAAGCATATTAAACTCTTTCCCATACAAGAGAGTCGTTCTACTCAGTTTTACTAATATGAGTTTTCAATTGAAATCCCTAATCGTTCTATAACTATTTTAGTCACTTTCTTTTCTTAATTCATTCTTTCATCATTTACATTCCTTATGAGTTTACTCATCTCTTTTCTTAGGTATAATTACACATAATACCAAACTTTACCATTTCATTTTGATGAAATAGTTTCACACAAAAACTAATAAGATTATTTTATCTTATTGCTTGCTTTGAGAACTCTTTAAGAGTCCATTTATCTTCAGATATTCTCGTAAAGAGTTTATCTTTATTCATTATATTTCTTTTCACATAATAATTTTTATGTATTAAGATTTAATAAAATTTATGCATATCTTTTAATTATATACGGACTCTTCACAAGTCCATTTCTTTTTAATCCATCAGATTATACTCCAAGGTACTTGTTACCTCGAAACTATAATCCATTGCTCTGATACCAACTGTAACGCCCCCAAAATCCCCGCGCTTTCGATGCGGCGGACCTTGTGCGTTAATTTCGTACATCTATCGACTTAACCAATGACCCCATAATCATATTGGTTGAATTAGTCTTATTTTAGACTATACATTTAAATTTCTCTTAACTTTGTCCCTGGATCTTAACTTGATCTCAGTCTCATTAGTATACAAGTATCAACTTGTATTTCATCCGTATAAATGGATAAAACCATATATAACGGTCTAATTTTAACCTTAGGATTTAAATATTCTATAACTTTACATGTTCCAACATCCATGGTATTAAATCATTAGGACGGCTCTTGGGAACAGAGAATCTCGCGGTGAATGTTTGTATCTTCACCCGTGATAAATGTTTGCATCTTTATCCGTGACAAATGGTTGTATCTTTGTCCGGTGCAAAATTCTCTTTCCGTACAGAACATTACTCAACTAGTTAAAACCCTCATTCGAAACATATTTGTTTATAGTGATATCTCTTCATATCAATAATCCTACTTATATGGTATTCAGAATAGTAATAACGAGTTATACCTGGGTCCGAGGAACCTTAACGATGGATTTGACCAGTCAACATCGTTTAGTCCTGTCTCGGATGTACAACACTCACAAGTTATTTACCGATCCTCATCCAGATAAGTAGATCATTATCAATACTATGTTAAGTTTTAACAATTCTAGGTTATATCAAAATAAAGACATAACAACATTCTGATGATAATAATTTATATCATTCATTCAATATTCGGTTACATGTTTGTTTGTTCGTATTACAACAGTCAATATGACTTATACAAATACAAGTAATAAACATGAAAACCTAATCTACGCTTCATCTTTAAGTTCATGATCTTCTTAACGTTCATCTTTAATCTGCAAATAAGGTTTTATTCGCAAGAATGAGCAACGGCTCAGCAAGTCTAACATACAGCACATACGCAGTTTATGCTTTCATATAAACTTTAACATGCATTGACTGAATATAATTCTCCATTTAATATCACATATAACTCACGTTCCAACAGTTTATATCACATTGACACACAAAGTGTATAAATCATGTTCATAACTCGTAAACATGTCACATAACAGTTAGAAGGCTTTTGAACATCAGTTAAAGACTTCACATATCATCTATTACATAATAACATGACATTCACATCTCATTTATCATTTTAACAATACTACACAAGTAGCACATAACAAGAGTTAGAAGACTTGCCTTAAAACCATGTTAGGGTTTTCCCGGGAAATCGTTAAACGCCTACAAAAAGGGTTACGCGACCCCGAACGTTAGTTTATCAAATTTTCCTTTTGAATAAGTCTTAGAATAACTTAACTAAACTATTTTCATTGGTGGAATCATTTCGTTAAGTGGCGAACTCAAAATCCTAATTTTAAGTGCTAAAATCCGAATGCCCCTTAAAAATTCAGCTTTGACCTCTTTTACTGCGACAGCCATAACTTTGTCGTACGAAAACATTTTGAAGTGATTATTGAGTCTAAATTGCTTAGAATTTCATGATCTAAAACTTTGATTTAGGTTTCTAAGGCATATTAAGACTTTAAAATTTCGGATTTTAGCAAAAATATTCTGCGCGTATATTAAGCTTAACTTTCTTTGATCCGATTGGTAAAACATGATACCTCAAGCATTAATTTGCTAAGATAACATGTTCTAACACTCCGTATCACTTCATAACATAAAAATAACAACATCATAAACCTACTTATATAAGATTTTATGACTTTTTCTCAAGAACACGAAGAACGAATCGAAGAACACGAAGAACAAAGTTTCATCGTTCTTCGTTTCGACTACTAAAACTTGATGCCACAAGCATTATTTAGCAAGGCCATCATGTTTCATCATCCCATAACACTAAATTACCAAATCATAAACCTACTTATGTAGAAATTATGACTTTTGCTCAAGAACACACGAAGAACGAAAAATCGTACATGGTAACGACTTATGTTCTTGAGCTTTTGGATTTCATACTTGAAATAATTTGAGCATTATAATTGCTTACATATGTGATTATAACACTTTATAATTGACAAAATTTGGTCATTATAACGACGTGTTTACTTAATTATAACAATTTATAATAATACTCCAGAACATACGAAGAACACGGAGAACGGATAAACCGTACATGGATACGACGTATGTTCTTGAACTTTAAACTATGAAATGAAATTTGACATAACAACGACTTGCTCAAGTCATAAGGAACACGGAGAACGAAAAATCGTACATGGCTACGACTTATGTTCTTGAGCCTCATCGATAAAATAAAACTTTAAGCATAATAACGATTAAGAATCGTACCTTTTATTATTGCAAGCTTTAACTATTTCTTTGCAATCGATTCTTGTCTCACAAGAACTCTCTCTATATTTGCTCTTTAGCTTTCAAAATGGTAAAGAACTAATGAACTTAAGCCTTCTATATATAGGAAAACCAAGGGTCGGGGTAGTTTGGTCATTAGTTTAAAAGACCAAGGGCCTTTTAGTCTTTTCTCCCTAGCGCTTGCATCATCGCTTACATCACCCTTCTTCTAATTGGTCCATTCATTTTCACTTGGATTTAATTCAAAACAAATCGTGCTAGTTCTTTTTCAGTTAGTGTAATCGTGCTAGTTCTCCCTAGTTTAGTTACACTAACTTAGTTACACATAACCTAGTTTGATTTCAACTAATTAATTAAATAGTATAATACATTAGTATTTATACGTATTTCTTCCGTATAATACATCGTATAATCCTCGTATTATACATTACAATATACTTTTATTATTCTCGTATTCCTTCCGTATTCGCTACGTATTCATCCCGTATACGTGAATAGTAATCTCCATAAATTATTTTGGGTAAAAATTTTATTGGTCAAAATGCATCTACTGTCAATAAAAATGCTATTCAGGAATGTGAATTTTCAAAATCCGGAAGAAAAATTTCCAAATGAATAGTGTTTTACACGCTTTTCGAGTAAAACTTTTATTGGCTAATTTATATCTATACTTCATATAAATGCTATTTCGTGAAATACGATATATCAAAATATCGAAAAGAACAGTCAAAAAGACGACAGATGTTTTCTCGTAAATCGTGACATTTTTGTCTTTTTCTCCATAAAATTTTATTGATTCCCTGACATCTAAACCTCATATTAACACTATATCGTGAAATACAAGAAGTCCTACAGATGAAAGAAACAGTCAAACGAATGAAAAACGTCACCTCGTGAATAGTGCTTTTACACGTTTTTCGAGAAAAACTTTTATTGACTGTTACGTGTTTTCAAATCATGGGAAGGTTGAATCTTGAAACAGAATGTCAATTTAACCTTCACATTTTGCTCAAGGGCCTAGGTTATTTTCTAGGGTTTAGACCCTAGGGTTTAGCGTTTAGGTTTTAACTTTTTTCCCAATTTAGGTTTTTGTCCTAAATTGACTTCTGATTTTTAATAAGTGTTAAGGTTAACTACTTGAACCAAAACACAAAATCCTACACATAGATAATTCACATAACTCATTTAAAAGCTCAATTCAAGCTTTACTAATCACATAACACATAGTTTAGGTTAAAGAATTTAACCTCTTAGTTGTATACGATCGTAATTTCGAGTCGTATATATTCTTTAAGATAGCTCAAGGTATGCTTGAGCAATCGATCTTAGGTTTTGAATTAACAACATTGCTTAGATCTTGTTAGATCACTTTTGAAATATTTGGGATATTACAGGTACAACATGATTGACTATAGTATGATATCATGCACGTAAAGCGTAAAAAGGGTATGGAAAGACTTTCCATGCGTTGGGTTTATCTGAGGCTGACCTACCCTAGGTTACTCTCGCGGGCTTTTTGGCATGAAGGTTCCCAGATCTTCGCAACATACTCGAAGGGAATAAATCTGATCTTTCAATTGGATTGGATCTGAGTGGATGCTTTTCCTGAGCCTCGCCGGGGAGCACCCCTTTGAGTCCAGTAATCCACATTCGACGGGTTCACCTCAGGAGGAGGAACTGCTCAACATACATTCATCATTCATTCATCGTTCCTCACCGTATGCATATGATGCTAATAAAGTAAAGCTTTTGAAAAGAAATCGCAATCACACCAATCACATACACACAAAAAAACAAATTAACGCAAGCAACGCAACCACATATTTTTAGATTTTTTAAAGGATAGGAAAACATCGAGATTTTAAATGCGGCTTAAGCCCTCTACTGTTCCCCAGCAGAGTCGCCAGCTGTCGACGCCGGGATTTTCGTCGTCTCGTTTTTTTAATATTAAAATGTCCCTTTCCAATTTTAGCCTTTAGATTAAGATGTGATTTTTGAAAAGGGCCGGCTTAGTGTCGATGGGGTTTCGAAATGTCGATTTTCTTATGAGCCAATTGACCAGAGTCGCCAGTTGGTATCTTTGAAATGGATGTACCAACTCATCCGAATTTTTGTTTTCGTAATCGTAATGGCTCATATGTGACTCCGATTCAAATGGTCCGCAAACCGAGATTCATAGAGTTCGGGGGCTTGCTTAAGCGAGGGGAAGGTGTTAGGCACCCCCCGACTTCCGTGAAATACGGTTACCGCAATCTCGATGTTTTCCTATCATTTTAAGTCTTGAAATGTGTGTGTGCGCGTGCGTGTGTGTGTATGTGCCTAAATGAATGTTTGTGGTGTCCTTTTGCATAAAGTTGCTCTGGTTTTATATGGCAAAATGTGTTTTGTCAAGAAAGCGTTTAGACGTCTTTTGACCCAAATGACGAGGCTTCGCTTTTTATAAGAAAGATTGATTTTAATTTCGAAAACGTTGAGGGCTTTTTATTTAGATGTCATTTTAGAAAACAAACAGTTTTAAACTTTTGTCAAATAGGAATCGAGACTATACATTGCCTTCTAACAGTTAATATAAATAAAATGAAGGCAACTTCTAGAACTCTTTAACCCTATGCACCAAGTTTAATTAAAAACGTTTATTTAACTTTCGAAAACATCTTTTATGACATTTCAAACCAAATATAGCCTTTTCGTCACGCAAGGATCAAAGTTTCGCAAAACTCTTTACTTTTTAAACCTCGTGTATCTAATATCCTATTTTTGATTCTTTTTTAGAAGATCTTTATCGTTTGCTTTATTTTTTTTGACAAATCATTTTGTGTCGTAAATCAAAACAAGCACCCAAAAACGGGTCGGGGCTATCCATGGGCATGTGAGCCATCTAGACAACCCCAAACACCCACAATCACATATCTTTATTATTACGGGGCCTTAACCCGATCCCGATTCGGTATCGCTTGAAGGCCCAAAATTACATATATACGACCGTGCATCATATTTCAACGATTACATACACCCAACAATGTCCATCATCGGGATTTGACCACGGGGATCTCCTCCCTAGGCTCACAAACACCCAACCGTTGCACAAACAATTTCTAAACCAAATCTAACAAGATCGAACATTACTACCACATTACATAACTCCAATATCACAAACTCAACATTTCGAACCACTCATGACCATAACGGACGATATATCACCGTACGGATGTCATCGGCGTGTTAGGAGGAGTTACGTTCCGATGGAACCCTCGATAACAACACCTAATCCACGGATCATCATCATCATTATCACAACAACACACTACATCAAAATAAACCAATCACAAAACTATACTAGCAATACAAACAATAAAAACATAAGAACACACCCTTTTCACCTTGCAAAATGCCGATTTAAGCCTCTTATTTCACAAATCGGACAACACCACAAGAACACTCAACTATCTAGCAAGAGAATACAAAGATTTCACTCAAATCTCACCAAGAACAAAGATTTTTTCCTCCACCCGCGAACTTTCTCTCTCTAAACTCTCTCTTCTTCCTCCTTTTTTCTTCTCTCTTTCTCTGCTCTCGGGTGGAAATGGCTGCTCTATAGGCATCTCCAGGCAGCCGCCTGCGCCGTTTCCTCGGCTGTCGTGTGCCGTCTCCTCGAGCCGCGCACTGTCCCGTTTGTCGATGGCCGCAGGTGCATCCGCGGCTGTTCGGCTTGCTTTTCTCGATTTTCGTGCCACGCGGTCTTAATTTGCCAATTTCTGCGGTATTATTTTGGAAGGTTGTATTTTTGCAATCCGGAAATCCCTGGAAAACGTGCCATATTATTCTGGGAGGCGTTGACCGTAAATCGTTGGGGTGGCTTCGTGTTGGGGTCCACCTTCCTTTTCGCGTGTCGGGTCAAATAACGATTTTACCCTCCTGCCAGGGTTAGTAGAGAAGTGCAAAAATTGGGTGTCTACAGACATGACACGGGAACGAGTCGTTCTACTATATGCTATTGTAACCGGGTTATCAATTGATGTGGGGAGTGTGATTGTATCCTTGATCAAAAAGCAGTTGAAAGGGACGACGTCAGGAGGATTAGCACATCCGTCCCTCATTACCGCGTTATGTCAGCAGTCTGGTGTACGGTGGGAGGCAACTGAACTAGTGCAACCACCAACGACTCTCCTCGATCATAATTTGATTGCACGCTACAAAATTTGGGAAGGTGGAGAGTCCCATCCACGCGGGTTAGGGTTTATTTTGGCTCCTCAATCACCACCGCAAGCTGATGATGCCCGTGAGAGTCCCGAACATGATGCGGCTATGCCCGGCTCCAACCGAGCTGTTAGACGGTTATAAAGGCGGACGGATCTCCAGTTTGATGAGGTATTTCGTCAGCATGAGCACCTAGCGGAGCGTCAGGATGCTATGCACGCTTACACATATACTTGCACTTCCACCTTGGCAGCGATGTTATCACAGCTAAATCTGAATGCTCCTGCCTTTTAAATTTCACCTCCACCGATGTTGCCAGAATATCCACCGCACGACTTAGATTCTGAGGAAGAGGAGGGCAACTCTGTAATATCCCAGATATTTACAAGAATTGTAAATAAGATTTAAAATAATCAATTAAAGGTTATGGTTTAAAACCTAGAGTTTGAGAAATGAGATGTGTAGAATTTGGGTGAACATTTTTTTTTAACATAATTTATTTGTTAGAAATTAAATGTGGGAATATTGTAATGATGCATATAGAGAATTTATTAAGGAAATAAATTCATTTGAGAAGTGAAGACGGTTATAAGGATATATATACATATTTATATATTCCTAGAGTTGTGTTTGTTAGCCAAACAAGAAGATGAGTAAATTAATACTCAATAAAACTAATAAATTAATTAGTTTAAATATGAAGTAAGAAGGAAAGTCATGAAATATAATTAATTATGTTAATTATATTAGTTATGAGTTACAGATATATAAAAACTAGAAAGTTGGTCTAGAATGACAATATTCAGAAGTTAATTGATTAAGTAATTAACTTAATTTTTAAGTTGTTGTATAGAGTTCATTAATGGATTTAATACAAGCCCAATATGGGAATACTTGCATGAAGATGCGTAATTAAATAATAAGCCCAAATATTATAGTTCAAGAGGTAATTAATATAAGTCCAATTAAATTATGTTGGCAAGTATTGTATATTATGTGGTGGTAGTCCAATTAAATTAATTGCCTAGCCCAAGTTATAAAGATGTGTGAGTTGTGTTGGGTAGCCCAAATAATTAAATAAAGGAGCCCAATGCAAAATAAACTAGTAGCCCAAATATTGAGTCCAAATTTAAAAGTAAAATGTTGGTCAATATGTTGAGAGAATAAATTCAAGTATGGTTAAGTGTAGAGAATTAATTAATGTAGGGTTAATTAAATAACCCTAGTTGGTAGACAAGAGAGAGCATTAACCAAACATTGGTTAATTGCTAGGTGAATAATGTGATGATGAGAATTAACTATGGAAGAGTTAATTGAGTAACCCTAGGTAGTAAATAAATTAAAGATTTAACTATGCATGAGTTAGTTGTAGGAAGAATATTATAAATACAATTATGTATGTATATAATTCACCAAGATAGGAATTAGTAACCATGGGTTACATGATTGTAGAGAGTTAACTCCACTTGAGTTAGATGTTGGGAAATGTATTAATATATATACATAATGTAGATAATTGACCAAGGTGGGTTATAATGTCAACCCTAGGTCACATGTTATGTTAGTAGGTTAACTATACATGAGTTAAAAGATGGGAGAATATTGCCAAGTGGTTGCTTCTAAGTTACTCAATGTAATAACCACACTCTAGCTAAAATTCATGTCATAGAAGCAATTAATTAGTCAAAGTATATACATATATACTATATATGTATAATGTAAAGATTTAACCATATATTGGTTAAGTGATGGAAAAATGTATGTTGCTTGTATTCAATTTAAATTGGTCATTTCAAGCTATGATGTAATTTAAATAAACGGTTATTAGTGAATATGTAGAGATATATGTGTTGAAAGTATATGAATTGGTAGAGAGTTAACCAATGTTGGTTAAATGAATTAACCTTCTTTGGGTTAAGTTGTGTAGAATGTGTAGACATATAAAATATGTATACATATTTGGTGAGAGTTAACCAAGCATTGGTTAATTGTTGAAGGATGAGAAGCTTTAACTAAAGTTGAATTTGGTAGATCAACCCTAGGTCACTTGATGTGTTAGTAAGTTAACCACATTGTGGTTAATTATTAGAAGATGTGTGGATGATCAATTGAGACCATGGTTGATAGTTAAGTTAACCTAGGTTACAAAAGTAAGAGCTTTAACCGCACATTAGTTAAGTGTTGGAGAATGATTGCTTTTTCTTTACTCCATTGGTTGCTTGGAAGTTATCTTGATGTAAGTCAATCACCTTGTCATTCACAAGGTCAATCACTCCAATAGTAATTACAATTAGCCCATAAATTGACCAATGTTAGTTGATTAGTAAGAGTTAATGATGATTAAGGGTGTGCTATAAATATAGTGCTCCACACATTGGCTATGTTTGTTAGCCATTTGTCTAGAATTTCTAAGAGAGAAAAGAGAGCTCTTGGAGAGAAAAAAACAAGAAAAAACTTGTGAGTTGAAGGAGATTGCTAGAGGAGGAGCTTGGTGGATGACACATAGCTTTATAGCATACTTTGGAAGGAGAAGAAGAAGAGCATCTATGTATAAAAGATTAAAAAGTACTATAAACCTTCCTTAGTTCATTTTTATAGTTTAGATATGATTTGAACGGTTAAAATGTATTTTTAACCGATCAAAAGTTATTTTGATGATCTAGAAGTCTAAAACTATGATATATAGGTATAGTCATGGTTTGATATAGTTAATACATGTATTTGTATGAGTGGTACGCAAAGAATTATAAGGAAAGTCCATATAACAGTTTACCGGTAAAACCCTAAGTGGTTCGATCTTTAAATTTCTTGTCAAACATTTTCAAAAATATGATTGAACCATGGAATATTATAAAACAAGAAGTTAGGAAGACAACAACACTAAGTTGGTGTCATTTGGATGTGTAGAGTTTATTTTATTCAAGTTCAAACCATTAAAACCAAGAATTTGTGATTTTAGTTTTCACTTTGTCCTTGTGAGCAGTTTTTAGTCCACTTCCGTTTGGCATTTGGATTTGTGATCTAAAGAGAAGTTGTAGAGGGGGGAATTCTGATGAGAATGGACTCAAGAATCACCCCAAAATATTTTAAAATAAAGAAGTTATGGCTGTCGGAGCGTCGGAGGGTCGGACAGCCCATTTAGGGCTTTTGTCTTCTGTTTTGGACGCCCCGGCGCCCAAGATAGCCTAGGTTGAGATCCGGGGCATTCAAAACAAAATGTCCAAGTTTCTGGGTCGGGTCGGTTTTGTCCGGGTCGAGTTTTTAATGAAAATTTAAGTTGAAATAAGTATAAAATGAATGGGTTTGAATACTAAACCAATATATGAAGTTTATTAGTAACTAATTGGTGGCTAAATATGCAACATAAAGACTAATGTTAACACAATTAAAAAGTTAACTATTGGTATTATTTGAAGATTACTAAAATATTATTAAATGATCAATAATATTAGTATATGATTAAAAAGTTATTGAATGATGAATAACATTTGTAAATGATTAAAATATCATTATATGGTTAATAATATTAATAAGAGATTAAAATATTATTAAATGGTTAATAATATTAATAATTGGTTAAAATATTATTAAATGATTAATAATATTAATAAGTGATTAAAATATTATTAAATGGTTAATAATATTAATAAATGATTAAAATATTATTAAATGGTTAATAATATTAAGAAGTGAATAAAATATTATTAAATGGTGAATAATATTAGTAAGTCATTAAAATATTATTAAATGGTTAATAATATTAATAAGAGATTAAAATATTATCAAATGGTGAATAATATTTGTAAATGATTAAAATATTATTAAATGATTAATAATATTAATATGTGATTAAAATATTATTAAATGATTAATAATATTAAGAAGTGAATAAAATATTATTAAATGGTGAATAATATTAGTAAGTGATTAAAATATTATTAAATGATTAATAATATTAAGAAGTGAATAAAATATTATTAAATGGTCAATAATATTAGTAAGTGATTAAAATATTATTAAATGATTAATAATATTAAGAAGTGATTAAAATATTATTAAATGGTTAATAATATTAATAAGAGATTAAAATATTATCAAATGGTGAATAATATTTGTAAATGATTAAAATATTATTAAATGATTAATAATATTAATAAGTGATTAAAATATTATTAAATGGTTAATAGTATTAATATGGGATTAAAATATTATTAAATAATTAATAATATTAATAAGTGATTAAAATATTATTAAATGGTTAATAATATTTGAATGTAATTGTATATTATCAAGGGTAGATAATATTTTGAGGTATTTGGTACATTATTAAATGTCCAAATCATTAAGTTATGAAAAAGAAGAATGTTTAATTAAATTAAACAGATGTAAATAGTCAATTTGTGACTAAATTTTTTACAACTTATTAAAAGTAAGTCGTACGAAGAACGTGTAGTGAAGGTGTAAGTTAGATGAGCATACCCGACATGTCCAACTGGGGTTGGGCTAGGGTTTTGTCCGGAACTAAAGGTTCGTGTGTCGAGCATATTAAGAGTTAATAATTTGAAATTAAGGTCTTAAGTTATGACCAATTAATAGTCATTGTGACTAATGATTATGTCGATTTTATATATAAATTGTAGGTTGAACGAAAGATGCAAAGAAGCATAACTGGTAGAAGCGAATCAGACAAGTTTTTCAGATATTGTTGCTATATGTATAATTGTTGTGTGTGCACTTGAAGCATGTGAGAATTTGAATTAAATATGTTTTTGGTGAAACCATATGAGGTGTGTTGATTCTATATGATAGAAAGCTTGAATTAATTGAATAAGTTTAACTGTATGTCATGTATTCATTCCAATGCATGATCAGTATGTTGCATGAATAAATGCAAATCATGATAAATATGATGCATTCATATAATGTAATGTATGAAGCATGAGAAACATGTACAAATATAAACTATGTGTTATCTGTTAGACTTGTTGAGCCGTCGTGCTCACTCTTGCCTAAACTAACATTTTCAGATAGTGCAAATCATTTGAAGTTCTCAATAAAGATCAAGGAACAGGAAAGCATATTACTTTCACTGAAGATCTAAATATTTGTTGTAGATATTAGTCCTAATTAGACAGGTAAATGATAGTGTAGCATAAGACTTTAGTTGGTATGTTATATGAGTGTTAAATACACAAGTTGATTGTAATAGAATGTCGTATCATGTATGATATTAAGACATACTAGGAATGTATAAAGATTTCGATTCTGGAATAGAAAGAGATGTTGTAAAATTGTAAATAAATGGTTATTTACTAATTATAATATTGTTGTAATTCTTGAACAATAAGGAAAATGTTGTATTCGTGTTCATATAGGTTGTTGCATTTGAATTCTTCTATTAAAAAAAAAAGTGAAAATCACAAAAATATTTGCATATAGGATCATACTTTATTGCATGTAGGAACACTTGAGCATTGAATTAATGTATGAAGTCTAATGATGGCCAATGATGAAATTGTGAGTCTTTATTTAATAATTTTAGCAAGATGAATTTGGATCGTTAAAGTTCGTAATCTTTCATATTTTGCTGATTTTGTTGAGCTTAAGATCCTTGGTTTTTAATTGTACGTATTCAATATATCAAGTGAGTTGAGTTTTGATTCAAAATTTGTGAATTTAGGTGCTTGATAAAGATTTAGATAGCCTCTATCACTTGTTGGAAACAGAAAAAAAAATGATCATTTGCTTCGATGTCTGTCTTATAAAAAATAAATAAAAATTAAAACGAAGAATAGATAGATATGATTAGCTAGTCTGTTTTCGTGGCCTCTATTACTCGAATAAGTAAGCCCTTAGGAGTGCCTCTACACTTGCTGCCCTAAAGCCACTTGGTTTGGGAGTCACTGGTGGAAAGTTCGCTACATATGTAATTTTGAAAAGCTTAAAGAAACTGGGTATTGCACATGCTAAGTTGGTCACATACGAGATGGAGCGTAAGACACACTCGTATTATTATAAAAAAAATGAATAGAAAATTGTAAAAACAAGTGTATAGAGGGGTAATAAAATGATATATGAGTAACTCTCTTTATTTTAGCACTGATATTCATGAGTTGTGTTAGAATGATGGCTGATTTGATATGTTAAATTCACACACACACAAAAGGGTGGAAGGTGAATAAAATTGGTGATATGTCAGATTTCCGGACTAAACGAGAATTTGAAGTTTGGCTGAGTTATTATTTAAGATCTCTGAGGCTTGATATATATGGAGTATGTTGATTTGTGTTCAAGACATTAGTGTTTATGCATTTGCATTCATGTGGTTTAGTTATATAGTTATTTTTATTCGTAGTATTTTTGCATGCGGACATGCAAAGTCTTGAGTTTGGGGGTATTTGATGAGTGGGTGTTATACCTACGAATTAGGTGCTTTTAAGATTAATTAATTGTCTTCATGGATTGTTTTTTACTTGTTTTTATGATTCTTTTGCAGAAAGCGACTTCGGGAGGTGTTCGCCTTTTTCCGTTCAAAAAATACTTCACGCAAGTGCACGTGGTTTAATTGTAGTATAAGGCTAGCAAAGTATCGTTCCCACGAGGAATTGCAAATTAAGCATTGAATTACTAGTTAATAATTGAAATAACATCAATTGAATTTATGGGATTGAAAATATTGTTAAGTAATGAAGTTAATTTCAACAATTAAATTACTCAAAACTAAATCTCTAGATTTAAAGACGTTTAGGGTTTACAACTTAATAATTTGTCATCAACTGAACCAAGTTATCACTATGAAGTTAAAACACACGCACTGACTTGCTAATTGAGAACTCTTTAATAACTGAATAATATCTCTCGATTATTATTCAGCAAATCTTCTCCAATTTTACCGATTATGGAATAGATTGAAGAAGAACGTCACTTTTAAACCAACAATCTATATTTATATGATTGCTGAATTTAAAAAGATAGTAAGCTTCAGTTCTCTACCAATTACATGTCGCAATTGAGTATATTTCTAGCTCAATCACAATTTATATTAACAAATAAGTCCACATGCTACCATGCAAGGGTCTAATTTCATACATCATCTTTCAATTCTATATGAATTACTAGGTTAAATCACTGGCCAAGTAATTAGAAACAACAATCAGTCATGGTAGTCAAACCCACATGTATATAACAACCACAGGTAATAACTCGCTTCAGTTTATACAGATAATTGCATTGCAAACCCTAAACAATAGAATTTAGCTCATATTTAATCTAAGATAACATACACAAGAGTGAATTCTAGCCATAATAAATTGACAATAATTGAAGTACAAGAGTTCAGAGATAAACTAAATATGTATTCTTGCCCTTCTCTGCACTACGACTAGAATTTCTTCCGTCAACTGCAGATTCCCTTCTCTTCACTCCGTTCGCTCTGTGTATATTTCTCTCTTGCTCTCTGCGTGTCTTTCTATTGTCTGTCTATCCTTGGTTGTTTATCTGACTTTCCCTTTGTTCTTTTCAAATCCCCCGCTGCTTCGCATGTTAACCGCCCAAAAACTGACTTAGCAACTGCTCAGCATCGTGGGAGAAATCAGTCGATTAAACGTGACGCAACTGCTTCACCCATCACGCAGCTGCGTTGAAATCGCCTGACGCAGCTGCTTCAACCTTCATGCAGCTGCGTTGAAATCGCCTGACGCAGCTGCTTCAAAAGTCACGCAGCTGCGTTGAAGTCATGCAGCTGCTTCAATATCTCACGCAGTTGCGTCTGAACATTCTGTAAAAGACCGCATCTTTGACGCAGTTGTTTCCCTTTGTGACACAGCTGCGTGAACCTGGCTTCGAAATTACTGAAATGCCATTGCAAGCTATTTTCCATGCAAACCTGAAACAAATACACAAAAATGTATAAAATTGAAATAAAAACGCTTAAGAACTACAATATATAAGTTAAGAAGCAATTATTTTGAACGTACAAAATCGACTCAACAAATACCCCCAAACTTATCTAATTGCTTGTCCTCAAGCAAAAATAACTTAACAACTAAAAACTAGAAGTAACCATGAACTTTTAGCATAACATGAATCATTGTTACCACATTCCAGATTCAGGCCTCAAAGCAACTCGTAATAGCCCTTCAGAACCTTCAAGAACTACCGAATTCACAAATCTCACAGTATCAACAATCAAGCCCTATTTAAGATTCCTAATTGTGCGTGTGTGTTTCGTAGTTTCAACTAGTCAGAAAAATTAGATAAACTTCTTAGATTAATCACAAGCAGAATTTCACTTTGCATTCACGTCCTTACTTTTACATCTCTTAACCAAGTAAGGCAATCACATAAATTAGGGATCATACTACTCATCAGAAATACAAGAGTGAATGCGTTTTACGCTCCATTTCACCCCTAACTCATTAACAATGACTCGTGCAATGCACAATTCCCTTAGGTTGTTCAATGTTACCCTTGCAACGAGCTTTTAACCAGTAACTCCCAAACCAGTTGGTTTTAGGGCACTAGATGTAAAGAAATCCTTAAGGATTTACTTGCTCGAATAGCAAAGGCCACAAAATTCTGACTGAGTCAATTCTTTTCATGTATATATTTTTATTGTTTTATTATTTCACTTTCTCTCTTCTTCTTTTTTTAAAAATATATGATCCCCCCAAACTTATGTAAAAGCCTTAACTCAGCATACGAGAAGTTGCAAGTAAGAATTGAAGTTCACACATGAAACTCAAAAAATCAATCTTGTAAGTTTTCTAATTCTCAACTAGTCAAAACAATCAACTTTGTGCTTATAAAGACATAGGAACCAAAAATAACGCAAGACTACTCGATTGTAAGATTGAAATTCAACATGTTCATTCATTTATCATTAAAGGCTAGCAAATAGCAACATTCTTATCATCGGCCTTGCACTAGTTTTCATGATTACTTTAACATTGCTAATTAGAATTAAACGAAAACTACAACTAACCGTTTTCGTAGATTTCATGGTTACACTTAGCACATGTAACAAGCCTTTTAAACCCCATAATTACCTTATGAGGACGAGTTAAGTCTTGTGAGGGTTTGCAGTGAATATACCCTCAAAATTCATCTACATTCCTAATTTATTTTTTTATTTTTTTATTTTTTTTTACTTTAAAAATCAGAAGACATAAACAAAACAAATAAACATAAAACATAACAACATATGCAAACGTCCCCCAAACTTATCAAACTCAGTGTCCTCAATGAGAATTAAAGCAGAATTGAAATAACGGGACTTCCCTTTTGGAAAACTACTCCTTGGTTTCGTCGTCCGGTGAATCAGGAGGTACTGCAAGCATCGTCGGAGGAGCTAGAAAATGCAAGGGCTCACGACCAGCATTCATTTCCAAGCGATTAAACGCCTCTGCTAAAGTCGTGGAGAATGTTGCTTGGTATTGCGTCATAGAACCCATTGTTTGTGCCAAATGGGCATCCCGTCTAGCTTGTTGACGAGATTCTCTCCGAAGCTGCCTTACCTCCGCCACTAAAGTGTCAATCGTGTTGGACGATGAAGCTGCATCATGCTCCGGCTCTGCTGCAAATAATTCCTCGGTGTCCGGAGAATGTGGATCACCCAAAAGAAATCCCGCTCCTTTTGGATCAGGAGGTGCCCCATTCCATTGCTTGAAGTTCTTGATGATTTTAGAATCGATGGGGACTTGAGGGTGCTGAATTGGTTCACTTTCATCCCATACTACTCCCGCTGCTTCGCAAAGCCCACAAATTAACGACGGATGAGGTAGGCCCCGGATTGGTTTCCCCTTGATGGCATACTTGATCGAGCTGTTAATCACCTGTCCCTTATCAATGGATTTGTTATTGACTATGCAGAATAGAAGGACCGCTCTTTCTTTAATGACCTCGGTGACATGTGTTGTTGACATGAGTTTAGCGCACAGGAAATAGTACCATACCTTCCCATATCGGCTCAAGTATGTGTAGTTGAAGGTTTTGGGCTCACCCTCTCTATACTTCCAAACAGCATCCGGTTGGCATAAACCTCGAATAACCTCCTCATAATTTATCGGCTCCTTAGCAAATGCTGAATACTCATCCGCTTCGGAAAGCAAAGGAATACCATAGTACTCGTTTATCTTCGCAGGAGAAAAAAAGACCTTCTTACCCCGAACGATGACGTTATTATGTTTAACGGCCTTGGCATTAGCATAAAACTCTTTAACAATTGAAATGACGGCAGGTTGAGGCTGGTGAGGTAGTGTACCCCAATTCCGGCTAATCATTCTCCATAACTGCCCATCCAAAGGTCCTGGATCCATGCCCCGCTCTGGTATAAGTTTTTTGGCATCGACATGCTCCTCATAGAACTTGGCCGATTCATAGCTCACAAACAGGCTTGAATCATATGGAGGGGTTGACCTTGAGCTCTCTCCTCGATGACGTTTTGGTACCATTGATCTCACAAACCTTCCAAACTTTTCGAAACACAAACCAAATCCAAGAACAACTTGGCTTTTTCTTTGAGGAATTTTAACAAACAGTTGGCGGGTACCTTGTTTACAACCCCCAAAATTATAGGCTTGATGCTTGATTAAACCCCCCACTAGTACTCAGAAGTCCCAAACACAACACCAATTTGTATAGTGCAAGAATCCAATACTATCCTCAAGACTAATTTTATGAATTTCGACAAAGTAAATCTTACTTGAAGATGAAGGAGAAGACCCCAGACTTAGATGATTTCTTGAGAAATAGTGAGAAATGGAAGGATTGTAAGTAGGATGTAGGCCTGAGACTCTATTTATAATCACCAAAATGCATCATTCATCGTTTAATGTCTGAATAACAGACGTAACTCAGAGCTGAAATGAAAGGGCTTCACGAAAGAAGAGTAAGTTGTCAAGAGAGGCAGATGAAGTGGCACACGATTTAGACACTCGGCCGTTTTAATTTTAAAATTCCCTGTCATGCAGCTGCATAAGATTTTGACGCAGCTGCGTCATATCAGATTTTATAATGTTCGACGCAGGGGCGTGCCTTTGAGCGCAGGGGCGTAGCTTGTAACGCAGCTGCGTTGGATTGTGACGCAGGTGCGTCTAGAGTGGAAACAATTCCAATACGTTTTGACACAGGGGCGTGCTTCCAGACGCAGGGGCGTCAAGTCTCACGCAACTGCTTCAGCTTCTGACGCAGGTGCGTCAACGCCTCAAACGAATTTTCATCAATTACAGTAAGTTCTGACGCAGGGGCGTGCTTTCAGACGCAGGGGCGTCACCCTTTGTTTCAAAATTTTCAATTCCTTGTCTTCTTCCATGAACGTTTGACAACATTGAAGAACTATACCTGACCAAATGAAATGCAACACAAATCATAAACCAGAAATTTGCATGAACTCTACAAATTATTTTCAGTAAATTAATCAACTTAAAAGAAATGAAATTTGGGTTGCCTCCCACACAGTGCTTGTTTTATTGTCATCAACCTGACATTACTCCCTGTTTAAGTTGAGAAAGAGACCGAGGACTTCATCCTATTAAAGGTGTCTCCCCAGTAATGTTTGAGTCTTTGCCCATTCACCTTAAACGTGGCCTCCGAATCATTGCATTTTAACTCCACCGCTCCATACGGATAAACAACATGAACTGTAAAAGGATCTGACCACCGTGATTTCAGCTTTCCTGGAAAAAGTCTGAGTCGGGAATTGAACAATAACACCGATTGACCTGGTTCAAACTTTCGGTCCACAATGTGTTTGTCGTGCCAACGTTTGACCCGTTCCTTGTAATTTTTTGCGTTTTCATAGGACTGAAGTCGAAACTCCTCCATCTAATTGAGTTGTAGCAACCGTTCCTCACCAGCTAGATTAAAATCCCAATTTAACTTCCGAGTTGCCCAATATGCATAATGTTCTAATTCCACCGGCAAATGACAAGCCTTCCCAAAAACCAACCGATAAGGCGACATTCCAAGTGGTGTCTTAAAAGTTGTTCTATAAGCCCAAAGTGCATCATCGAGCTTAACGGACCAATCCTTATGGTTAGGATTTACTGTCTTCTCCAAGATCCTTTTCACTTCTCTATTTGAAATCTCCGTTTGTCCACTTGTTTGTGGATGTGATAGAGTTAAATTATACAATATTTTTATTCCCTAATACTTAGCTTTTATATTTATTGTATGCTTAAATGTTTAATTATTTAGCTCATTTTGGTTTTAATAGGTTTTATAGGATTTTAGTTAATTTATGTTAATTTAGGTAATTTTATAGTATTTTTATATTTCTTTTTATTTATGTCTTTTTTATTTATTTATAGTGTTTTAGGTGTTTTATTAATTATTATGTGTTTTTATTATTTTTAGTATTTTTATATTATTTTTATTTATTTTTAATTATTTAATATTTATTTTTTTAGGAAAAATAAAGTTGAGGGACAAAACTGTAAATTCTGCAAAGTTCAATGGCATTTTGGTAATTTGGAAGACAAACCACGCAATGCGCGTACAGGAGCCTCAGCGCACGGAACGAAACGACGCCGTTTCACTAGAAATAGAAAACTACCGCGCAATGCGCGCGAAGAAGCGGACAACGCGGGCAAGGAGTGAAGAAATGACGTCGTATGGGAAAGGCTTCCGCGCAATGCGCGGAAGGGCACGGTGACGTCACAAGCGCGGAAGGCGGCCGCCAGGTGTCAGCGCGTGGTTGGCTGTCGATGGCTGACTTGGTCAAAGCCGTGTTTGGCAAGCGCGAAATTGCTGGAAAATCAGATTTTTCGGGATTTTTGCTACTTTTTGATTCCAAATTAGATTTTAATTTCAACTAGGGTTAGGATAATAATTATTTTTCTTTTTCTTTTATTTGTAATTATAAATCCTATTAGGGTTTGGACAATTTAAGAGGTTTATGGAGCCTATAAATAGAGGGCTTGAGACACATTGTAAGACACAACTTTTCTTAGAATAAAAATTCTCTCTTCTATTCTTTGATGCTATCTACAATTATGAGTAGCTAAATTATTTTTCTTGGTTTAAGTGATTGAAGCCATCAAGATTTATACACTGTGAGATCTAATTTATTTTAATTGTTCAATTTATATTTTAAGTATTGGATATTTTTCTGTGTTTACTTTTATGATTAATTCGTTTAATTGCTAGGGTGCACACTAGTTTATTATTCGTTGAAATCTACTGCTAAATTAAATATCAAATCCGTAATTGTTTGGTCACTTAATTTGCGAAGCAACTAAGATTAATAATTATTTTGCTTATCAAAAGATTGTTTTATCTTAGGAAGAATATTCATCTAAATTAAATGCAGACGCTTGAATTGTGTTGTTTAGTTCAACGATCTCTCTATTTCTTTATGCTGCTACTAGGTTAAATCTTTAGCGCTTGTCTGAGATTATTTAGTAGTAAGGGTTATTTAGATCGCTTGTTTCTGCTTAACTAAAATTAAGGAGAGATAGGAAAATTGTTCGAATGGGAGTAATTATTCCACGTTGAATATTTAAAATATGAATTGATTTATTCTTGCATCAGTGATCAGTTGTAAATTATTGATGGTGGGTATTGACTTAAACCAAGGCTTTTTCTTCTCATTTATTTCATTAAATTACTTGCGTATTTATTTTAGTTATTTTTATTTAAATTATTTCTTTAATTCAAAAACCCCCCTATTCTTATCTGCAAAAATATAAAATTAAATAATCATTCTCTGTGGGATCGACTCTTACTTGCACTACTACATATTTATTTTTTCAAAGTAAGATTTTATTTTTGGGTGCTTGCGACATCACACCAAATTTTGGCGCCGTTGCCGGGGAATTAATTTATTTATTTTTTGTGTTTTTTCTTTTAATCTATTTTTAGTTTTTCGTTGTTATTTTTATGCCCATAACTCGTTCTACTAATCAAAGTGATTTAAGGTTTGATCCAGAAATCGAAAGAACTTTGCGCGGATTAAGGAAAGAAGGACAAACAAATCTTGAAGCAAACGACAACATGGCTGGAAATCGAACTTTGAAGGAACTCGCGGCCCCTGATTTGCACCAACAACCTTTATGCATAACTTTTCCCAATCTCGATGCTAACACTTCCTTTGAGTTAAAGTCTGGTCTAATACATCTTTTGCCTTCTTTTCATGGTCTTGCAGGTGAAGACCCACATAAACACTTAAAAGAATTTCACGTGGTATGCACGAGCATGAAACCACCCGGAGTGACTGAAGAACAGATCAAATTACGAGCCTTTCCATTCTCGTTGAAAGATTTGGCTAAAGATTGGCTCTACTATCTCCCCTCCGGAAGTATAACCACATGGGAAGAAGTGAAAAAATTATTCTTGGAAAAATATTTCCCAGCTTCAAGGGCAGGCAGCATAAGAAAAGAAATTTGTGGTGTGAGACAGAACCATGGAGAATCCTTATACGAATATTGGGAACGTTTCAAGAAATTATGTGCAAGCTGCCCTCACCATCAAATCAGCGAACAACTCCTAATTCAATACTTCTATGAGGGACTCATGTCTACTGATAGAAGCATGATTGACGCTGCTAGTGGCGGCGCTTTGGTGGACAAAACACCCGAAGCTGCAAGGAACTTGATTGCGAACATGGCGGCTAACTCCCAACAATTCGGCACTAGGCTTAATTTTACATCTCAGAATGTCAATGAGGTAGAAATTTCTTCACTTAAAGAACAAATGGCTAGTCTAACTTCTCTTGTTCGTCAAATAGTTGTAGGTAATACGCAACAAGTGAAAGCTTGTGGAATTTGCGCTATAGTAGGACACCCAACGGATATGTGCCCCACTCTTCAAGAGGAGTCCTATGAACAAGTAAATGCAGCAGGTGGTTTTCCTGGTCAACCACAAAGAAGATATGATCCCTACTCAAACACATACAACTCAGGTTGGAGAGATCATCCTAATTTCAGCTATGGACATCCACAAGGAAATCAATCCACCAATTCAAACTTTGCAAGCTACCAACAATACAAGCAGTCATATCCCAACAAACAACAGGGCCAATCATCTAATTCTAATTTATCTTTAGAAGATTTGGTTAAACAAATTAGTACTAACACTATACAATTTCAACAGGAAAATTTGCAGTTTCGACATGAAACGAAGGCGAATATGCAGAATTTGGTAACACAGATGGGACAAATGGCAACTGCAATTAGTCGATTAGAGGCGCAAGGTTCTGGAAAATTACCCTCTCAAACGGTGGTGAATCCAAGAGAAAACGCAAGTGCAATCACTTTGAGAAGCGGTAAAGAGATCGAAACTCCAGCAAAGCCAGAGTCTGCGTCAAAAGACCAAAGCAAAGTTGAAGTGGATAACAAGGAGATAGACAACAGTCAAGAGAACGACAATGTTCTAGTCGATAATGGTACTCCTAAACATAAATTTCCACCTCTCTCTGAGTATAAACCGGTACCTCCTTTTCCTCTTGCTCTAACAGAAAAAAGGAAATATGAAAAAGATTCAGACGTATATGAAACTTTTCATCAATGCGAGGTAAAAATTCCATTATTAGATGCAATTAAACAAGTACCTCGCTTTGCTCGATTTCTAAAAGAATTGTGTACACACAAGAGAAAACAAGCACTCAAAAGGTATGAAAAGATAAAAGTAGGAAAAAATGTGTCTGCCGTGATTCAAAGAAAACTTCCTCCAAAGTGTCAAGATCCAGGAATGTTTACTATCCCTTGCAAGAAAAGTGACACTAGATTTGAACAAGCCATGTTAGACCTAGGAGCATCTATTAACGTCATGCCATATTCTATATATGCTTCTTTGAAACTTAAACCTTTAAATAAAACTGGTACAGTGATTCAGTTGGCTGACAGATCTAATGCCTATCCTAAAGGTATAATAGAGGATGTTCTTGTGCAGGTAAATAATTTAATTTTTTCTACTGATTTTTATGTGCTTGATATGGAGAATGGTGATTAAAATGCTCCTATTTTGTTAGGAAGACCATTTTTAAAGACATCTAAAACCAAGATAGATGTTCATAGTGGTACACTTACAATGGAATTTGATGGCAATGTTGTGCAGTTTAATATTTATGATGCCGTGAAGTATCCCAATGATGATAATCCTGTTTATTCTATTGATGTGATTGACTCATTAGCACAGGAAATTTTTGAACTTGATGGAAAGGATGCAGTAGAAACGATAATCAGTCAGAATCTTGAGGAGGAAGAAGAGTTCGCCTTGACCGATGAAGTGAAGGATGCTATTGCAACACTAAATGATTTTCCAAACACAGGTAACGTTCCTTATATTGATCTACCAGCTCCTAACGAAAAATCTTTACCATCTGTTTTGCAGTCACCCACTCCAGACTTAAAGCTTCTTCCTGATCATCTCAAGTATGTTTTTCTTGGAGAAGAAAAGACATCGCCAGTGATCATCTCCAATAAACTTAGTCCATCACAAGAAGAACAACTCATGAAAGTTCTTAAGGAGCATAAGAAGGCCACTGGTTGGACGATTGCTGATATCAAGGGAATCAGTCCGTCGACATGCATGCATCGTATTTTACTTGAAGAAGGAGCGAAACCCACACGCCAACCGCAAAGAAGACTAAATCCACCCATGATGGATGTTGTGAAAAAAGAGATTCAAAAGCTTCTTGAAGTTGGCATGATTTACCCTATTTCGGATAGCAGTTGGGTTAGCCCAGTTCAAGTAGTTCCTAAAAAGACGGGCATAACTGTGGTCAAAAATCAGAATGATGAGTTAATTCCCACCCATGTTCAAAATGGGTGGCGGGTTTGTATAGATTATAGAAAATTAAATACTGTTACCCAAAAAGACCACTTTCCTTTACCTTTTATTGATCAAATGCTTGAACGATTAGCTGGTCATTCTTACTATTGTTTTCTTGATGGTTATTCAGGTTACTTCCAAATTGCCATTTCTCCGGAGGATCAAGAAAAGACGACATTTACATGCCCATTTGGAACTTTTGCATATCGTCGAATGCCGTTTGGACTTTGAAACGCCCCCGCGACTTTTCAAAGGTGTATGGTTAGTATATTTTCAGATTATATTGAGCATATCATGGAAGTTTTTATGGACGATTTCACCGTTCATGGGGACTCTTTTGATAATTGTTTGCACAACCTTACACTTGTTCTTCAAAGATGCATAGACACTCACCTTGTACTCAATTCTGAAAAATGTCATTTCATGGTTGAACAAGGTATAGTTTTGGGTCATGTTGTTTCATCTAAGGGAATTGAGGTAGATAAGGCAAAAATTGATATTATTCAGTCTCTATCTTATCCCACTAGTGTGCGGGAAGTGCGTTCTTTTCTTGGACATGCAGGTTTTTACCGGAGATTCATAAAGGATTTTTCCAAGATAGCATCACCCCTATGCAAATTATTACAAAAGGATGCGGATTTCAATTTTGACACGGAGTGTCAGACAGCGTTTGATAAGTTGAAGGAATTATTGACCATTACTCCAGTTATTCAACCTCCGAAGTGGGACATACCTTTCGAGCTTATGTGCGACGCAAGTGATTATGCAGTAGGAGCTGTTTTGGGTCAAAAAGTTGGGAAAGCATCTCATGCAATTTATTATGCTTCGAGGACCTTGAACGATGCCCAGAGAAATTATTCGACTACTGAAAAAGAACTCTTAGCTGTCGTTTTTGCTTTAGAAAAATTTTGATCTTATTTACTTGGTACTAAAATTATTATTTATTCTGATCATGCAGCTCTTCGGCATTTGATGACAAAGAAAGAGGCAAAACCAAGGTTGATAAGATGGATACTTCTCTTAAGTGAATTCGATTTGGAGATCAAGGACAAAAAAGGGTCAGAAAATAGTGTTGCAGATCATTTAAGTCGTTTGGCGAATACTAAGGATGAGCTTCCTCTCGAAGAGACATTTCCTGATGCACAATTGTTCTCTGCATATAAAAAATCACCTTGGTATGCAAATATTGTCAATTATTTGGTTACTAACATTTTGCCTTCTAATTTGTCTAAAGCTCAAAGGGATAAAATCAAAAGTCAAGCAAAGTACTACGCGTGGGATGACCCATACTTATGGAAGCATTGTGCGGACCAAGTAATTAGAAGGTGCGTCCCTGAAACTGAAATTGATCATATTCTCACTTTTTGTCATTCGTATGCTTGTGGAGGTCATTTTGGATCTAAGAAAACAGCGAGGAAAGTACTTGACTGTGGTTTTTATTGGCCATCTTTATTCCAAGATTCCTATTTATTTTGCAAGTCATGTTGTAATTGTGAAAAGACAGGTAATATATCCCAACGAAATGTGATGTTGCAAACTCCTATACTCTTTTGTGAAATTTTTGACGTTTGGGGCATTGATTTTATGGGACCGTTTCCTGTATCTTTTGGTAATATTTATATTTTACTTGCTGTCGATTATATTTCAAAATGGGTGGAAGCTAAGGCCACAAGGACTAACGATTCCAAAGTTGTTGCAGATTTTCTCCGTACTAACATATTTTCCAGGTTTGGAATTCTTAGAGCTCTAATAAGTGATAGAGGCACTCATTTTTGCAATCGAACGGTGGAAGCTTTGTTGAAAAAGTATCATGTCACTCATAAGGTGTCGACTGCATATCATCCGCAAACCAATGGACAAGCGGAAGTGTCAAACAGAGAAATTAAGTCCATTCTTGAAAAGACAGTCAATCCGAACAGAAAAGATTGGAGTTTGCGCTTGGATGATGCTTTATGGGCGTATAGGACGGCTTATAAAACGCCTTTTGGTATGTCACCTTATAGATTAGTATTTGGGAAACCATGTCACTTACCGGTAGAACTAGAACACAAAGCTTATTGGGCTATTAAGAGTTTTAATATGAAGATGAGTGATAGCGGAGAGCATAGGAAGTTGCAAATACAAGAGTTGGAGGAAATTCGCAATGATGCTTATGAGAGTGCAAGAATTTACAAGGAGAAGACAAAGGCTTTTCATGACAAGATGATTTCTAGAAAAGAATTTACAATTGGTGAAAAAGTTCTTCTCTACCAGTCTCGACTTCGGTTGTTTCCAGGTAAGTTGCGTTCTCGTTGGGATGAACCTTTTGTTGTGACTAATGTTTTTCCTTATGGTGCAATTGAAATTCAAAGTTTGGAAACTTCTAAAGTATTTAAGGTGAATGGTCATAGACTCAAGCATTTCTATGAGGGATTCCGAGAAGAAGACTCGAAAAAAGTGGATCTTGAGGATCCGATTTATACTACTTAAAAACAAAGGGGAAAGCATATTGTCGAGCCAATGACGATAAACAAAGGCGCTGCTTGGGAGGCAACCCAAGAAATCAGATTTGCATTTCTTTTCCTTTTTCTTTTTATATTTATTTGTGCCTTTTTCTTTGCATTTTTCTTTACATTGGGGACAATGTAAAATTTAAGTGTGGGGGAAGGGATTTAGGATTTTTGTTATTTTTAAGTCATATTTTGAAAAATTTAGGGAATTTTAAAAACTTTTAAATTTTGCAATTTTGAATTTTGTGGGTATATTTACTGCAAACCCTCACGAGACAAAACTCGTCCATTTGGGGTAACCTTGGGGTTTAAAGGCTTGTTGCACATGCTAAGTGTAACCGTGTTTCCTACGAAAATGGGATAGTTTCTTATTTTTTGTTTGAATGAGTCACTTGAGCAATGAGTTAATTGAATTTTAAATTTTAGCCAATGATGAAATTTTGATTTTTATTTAATAACTTCTGGAAAAACGATAAATTTTTGCTTAGCTTGAATTTTTGACTTTTTATTGATTATTACTTTGTTTGAGATTTTTAAAATTTTTATGCACTTATATCCATTTGTTTGAGCTAATTTTAATTAAGAGAAAGTTTAAATGGTTAAATGCTTATGAAAGATATTTTTGAACTCTATATCTTATTTGATCATTATTCAAAGTGAAATATAAGGCAAAATATAATTTGGAAGAGATGATTTAGGTAATTTTTCTAGGATTATTATTGAAAAGAAAAATCTTGTGGTGGGTTGAGATGGAGCGTAAAACGCACTCACTCATAAACACATGAAAAGCGAGAAGGAGCGTAAAACGCACTCGCTGGTGAGATGGAGCATAAAATGCACTCACCGTGAAAAAAAAAATGAATGAAGAAAAAATGGGATGGAGCATAAAATGCACCCATTAAAAGAAAAAAAGAAGAAAAAAATATATTTGAAAAAAAAATGCACATTAATAATCCTAGTGTATATAATTGTTTGAAACCTTTTGATCTTCTGATTTATATTTGTCTGTATTAGCTGAAAGTGATGAGAAAAATAAGTATTCTGAGTTTTGTTGTATGTCTTTTATAAGGTAATTAATGACCGAAACTTATATGAGTTTTGATTAGTTTGATACATTTGGATTCACACACACATAAAAGATCTTGGGTAGAGTAAGATTAATAAATATGTTAAAGTTCTACAGTTTGCATAGTTTTGAAATTTTCTTTGAGTTATCATTAAAAAAATCTTTGAGGCTGAGGTTGAAATTTATATTGATCTGTTGCTCAAGTAAGTTGTTTGGTTATTAGTTTTATTTTTATAGTTTTTATTTTTGTTTTGCACGAGGACGAGCAAAAAGCTAAGTGTGGGGGTATTTGATAGAGTTAAATTATACGATATTTTTATTCCCTAATACTTAGTTTTTATATTTATTGTATGCTTAAATGTTTAATTATTTAGCTCATTTTGGTTTTAATAGGTTTTATAGGATTTTAGTTAATTTATGTTAATTTAGGTAATTTTATAGTATTTTTATATTTCTTTTTATTTATGTCTTTTTTATTTATTTATAGTGTTTTAGGTGTTTTATTAATTATTATGTGTTTTTATTATTTTTAGTATTTTTATATTATTTTTATTTATTTTTAATTATTTAATATTTATTTTTGTAGGAAAAATAAAGCTGAGGGACAAAACTGTAAATTCTGCAAAGTTCAATGGCATTTTGGTAATTTTGGAAGACAAACCGCGCAATGCGCGTACAGGAGCCTCAGCGCACGGAACGAAACGACGCCGTTTCACCAAAAATAGAAAACTACCGCGCAATGCGCGCGAAGAAGCGGACAACGCAGGCAAGGAGTGAAGAAACGACGTCGTATGGGAAAGGCTTCCGCGCAATGTGCGGAAGGGCACGGTGACGTCACAAGCGCGGAAGGCGGCCGCCAGGTGTCAGCGCGTGGTCGGCTGGCGATGGCTGACTTGGTCAAAGCCGTGTTTGGCAAGCGCGGAATTGCTGGGAAATCAGATTTTTCGGGATTTTTGCTACTTTTTGATTCCAAATTAGATTTTAATTTCAACTAGGGTTAGGATAATAATTATTTTTCTTTTTTTTTTATTTTTAATTATAAATCCTATTAGGGTTTGGACAATTTAATAGGTTTATGGAGCCTATAAATAGAGGGCTTGAGACACATTGTAAGACACAACTTTTCTTAGAATAAAAATTCTCTCTTCTATTCTTTGATGCTATCTACAATTATGAGTAGCTAAATTATTTTTCTTGGTTTAAGTGATTGAAGCCATCAAGATTTATACACCGTGAGATCTAATTTATTTTAATTGTTCAATTTATATTTTAAGTATTGGATATTTTTCTGTGTTTACTTTTATGATTAATTCGTTTAATTGCTAGGGTGCACACTAGTTTATTATTCGTTGAAATCTACTGCTAAATTAAATATCAAATCCATAATTGTTTGGTCACTTTAATTTGCGAAGCAACTAAGATTAATAATTATTTTGCTTATCAAAAGATTGTTTTATCTTAGGAAGAATATTCATCTAAATTAAATGCAGACGCTTGGATTGTGTTGTTTAGTTCAACGATCTCTCTATTTCTTTATGCTGCTACTAGGTTAAATCTTTAGCGCTTGTCTGAGATTATTTAGTAGTAAGGGTTATTTAGATCGCTTGTTTCTGCTTAACTAAAATTAAGGAGAGATAGGAAAATTGTTCGAATGGGAGTAATTATTCCACGTTGAATATTTAAAATATGAATTGATTTATTCTTGCATCAGTGATCAGTTGTAAATTCTTGATGCTGGATATTGACTTAAACCAAGGCTTTTTCTTCTCATTTATTTCATTAAATTACTTGCATATTTATTTTAGTTATTTTTATTTAAATTATTTCTTAAATTCTAAAACCCCCCTATTCTTATTTGCAAAAACATAAAATTAAATAATCATTTTCTGTGGGATCGACTCTTACTTGCACTACTACATATTTATTTTTCCAAAGTAAGATTTTATTTTTGGGTGCTTGCGACATCACACCAGGATGGTAAGCAGTAGCAACTTTATGCTTGACTCCATACTTCGCTAATAGGGTATTGAATTGTCTGTTGCAAAAGTGAGATCCTCCATCACTGATTATTGCTCTAGGTGTCCCAAATCTTGTGAAAATATTACGTTGCAAAAATTTAGTTACCACCTTCGCATCATTAGTGGAGGTTGCAATTGCTTCCACCCACTTAGACACATAATCGACTGCTACAAGGATATAAGAATTGTTAAAAAAGAAGGGAAAAGGTCCCATGAAATCAATACCCCAAACGTCAAACATTTCAACTTCTAAAATAGAATTAAGGGGCATCTCCTGTCTTTTCGAAATATTACCTACCCTTTGGCATCGATCAAAATGTAGAACAAATGAATAAGCATCCTTAAATAAAGTAGGCCAGAAAAAACCTGATTAAAGAACCTTAGCAGCTGTTCTTTGGCCTCCATAATGTCCTCCATAACCTGATGCATGACATTGCTGAAGAATGCTTCCCATCTCTTCTTGAGGAACACAACGTCTTACTAACTGGTCGGCACAACTCTTGTACAAAAATGGCTCGTCCCACAGATATTGTCGTACATCATGTAGAAACCTCTTCCTCTGCTGACTTGACAATTCTGAAGGTATGACCTTCCCAACAATATAATTGACCAAATCGGCATACCACGGTACCTCAGACGTAATTATAAACAACTGTTCATCTGGGAAGCTATCGTTGACTGCCATCTCATTGTTTACAGCTCCGGTGGTAAACTGCACAACGGCTTTGTAATCTTAAAGAAATCCTTGATGAATCTTTAGTAAAATACCTTAGAGAACTCTTTAATAACTGAATAATATCTCTCGATTATTATTCAGCAAATCATCTCCAATTCTACCGATTATGGAATACATTGAAGAAGAACGTCACTTTTAAACCAACAATCTATATTTCTATGATTGCTGAATTTAAAAAGATAGTAAGCTTCAGTTCTCTACCAATTACATGTGGCAACTGAGTATATTTCTATCTCAATCACAATTTACATTAACAAATAAGTCCACATGCTACTATGCAAGGGTCTAATTTCATACATCATCGCTCAATTCTATATGAAATACTAGGTTAAATCACTGGCTAAGTAATTAGAAACAACAATCAGTCATGGTAGTCAAACCCACATGTATATAACAACCACAAGTAATAACTCGCTTCAGTTTATACAGATAATTGCATTGCAAACCCTAAACAATAGAATTTAGCTCATATTTAATCTAAGATAACATACACAAGAGTGAATTCTAGCCATAATAAATTGACAATAATTGAAGTACAAGAGTTCAGAGATAAACTAAATATGTATTCTTGCCCTTCTCTGCACTACGACTAGAATTTCTTCCGTCAACTGCAGATTCCCTTCTCTTCGCTCCGTTCGCTCTGTGTATATTTCTCTCTTGCTCTATGCGTGTCTCTCTATTGTCTGTTTATCCTTGGTTATTTATCTGACTTTCCTTTTGTTCTTTTCAAATCCCCCGCTGCTTCGCATGTTAACCGCCCAAAAACTGACTTAGCAACTGCTCAACGTCGTGGGAGAAATCAGTCGATTGAACGTGATGCAGCCGCTACACCCATCACGCAGCTGCGTTAAAATCGCCTGACGCAGCTGCTTCAACCTTCACGCAGCTGCGTTGAAATCACCTGACGCAGCTGCTTCAAATGTCACGCAGCTGCGTTGAAGTCACGCAGCTGCTTCAATATCTCACGCAGCTGCGTCTGAACATTCTGTAAAAGACCGCATCTGTGACGTAGCTACTTCCCTTTGTGACGCAGCTGCGTGAACCTGGCTTCGAAATTATTGAAATGCCATTGCAAGCTATTTTCCATGCAAACCTGAAACAAATACACAAAAATGCATAAAATTAAAATAAAAACGCTTAAGAACTACATTATATAAGTTAAGAAGCAATTATTTTGAACGTACAAAACCGACTCAACAGGAGGCCAAAACAGGAAAATCAAGGTTCAGTGGCAATTTTGTAATTTGGAATAGGAGACGGTGTCGGGGCGCAGTTCGGCGAACTCAGTTGGCCCAATGCTGCGTTGAGAAATCCGAACCCAGCTAGGAAGGTAGTTGTTGCGGTTATTTGAAAGAGGGATTTTAGGGCGTTAAGGAGTTACACAAAGAGAACATAAGGGAAATAGAGAGCAAGGATTGGATACGTACAAAAAGGAAGCTGGAAAGATTGATTGGGATTATCAAGAAAGCAACAGTGAAGGCGAAAGAGACAAGAGACTTCGACAGAGTTTACTCGATTTCCTTTTCTTTTATCTTTTGAACTTGTGATGATTTTTTATATCGATTTACTTATGTTTTCCATTATGATGTGTAACTAAATTCTTCTTTAAGGTTACAATGGAACCGTTCGTTGAACTTTAATTAATTCATCTTAGTTTCAATTATTTGATCAATTGTGGTATTGGTTGTTATATCTTGTGCGTGAATTATAATTGTCTGATCAATAATTATTTGATTTCTTAGATGGAATTGAAAGAGGAAATCAAGGAATAGATCTGGGTATAATAACGTGTGACTTTGTTTATTCTTTTTAGGAAGAGTATCATGATAGTGTATAGGATGTGAATACCTATAGACCACACGTAACATATTGAGAGTTTAATCTTAATGAGTTTGTTTCAAGATATTTTGCATAGACTTATAGCATTATAAATTGGAGTAGATCTTTTTATTAATTATCGAAATAGATTAGTAAATAGATAAGTGATCTCAGTTAACAATCCATATGCCTAAGTAATTGGAATTAAGATGATGATATTATTGTGATACAACGGGAAAATTGTAATCTTAAAGCTCTTTATTATCTAGTAAATCATTCTCGTTAGTTAGTTAGTTTAATTTCAATTTCAATTTTAAGTAGTTCTTAATTCAAGGTTCATAATCCAAATTTGCTACAGTTTAAATAAAGTTGAATTAATACAAATTTAATAGTTAATATAATTATTATTACTTGTTCCTCGTGGGTTCGATATCCTTATTTCTACTATATTATTTGATTGATCGCGTATACTTGCGTGTGAATTCCATATATATAGATCGATCAACAGCAATCGAAAATGAGTGAACCTGTTGACTGAGTCGAAGTCAAAGGTCGTGTTCAACGGTAGTTGTTCACCTAAGCAGTCTTATTGTCTGATAGTAAAGCAGGCAAAGAGGATACTTAGGAAGGGTGGTATGGGTTATTTGGCCTATGTGGTTGACACTCGAAAGGAAGGGGTAAAACTAGATCAAATACCCATAGTAAACGAATTCCTAGATGTGTTTCCAGATGATTTACTAGGTCTTCCTCCGGATAGGGAGATTGAGTTTGTCATCGACCTTGCACCTGGTACGGCGCCAGTCTCGAAGGCACCATACAGGATGGCACCAGTAGAGTTGAAGGAGTTACTTGTTCAATTACAAGAACACTTAGACAAAAAGTACATACAACCTAGTGTTTCACCATGGAGAGCACCTGTGTTGTTTGTAAGGAAAAATGATGGAACTTATCGAGAGTTGAATAAATTGACCATAAAGAATAAGTATCCTCTACCAAGAATTGATGATCTGTTTGATCAGTTGAAAGGGGTTGAACACTTTTCAAAGATCGACCTACGATCAGGTTATCATCAATTAAAGGTAAGAAAAGAAGATGTACCAAAGACAACGTTTAGAACCCGCTACGGACATTATGAGTTTCTTGTAATGTCCTTTGGGTTAACAAATGCACTGGCAGCTATGACGACCCCAAATCTGGGATCCTTCAACCTCGAATCTGGTTCAACATTAGTACTACCTTTTCCTTATTGTTCATGAATTACAACAATATTATAATTGCTAAATAATCATTTATTTACAATTTTACAACATCTCTTTCTATTCCAGAATTGAAATATTTATACATTCCTAGTATGTCTCAAAATCATACATGATACGACATTCTATTACAACCAATTTGAGTATCTAAGACTCATAATACATACCAACCAATTCTTATACTACACAATCATTTTACCTGTCCAATTCGGACTGATATCTACAATGGTCATGCTAGACCTTCAATGAATGTAATATGCATTCCTATTTCTTGATCTTTAACAAAACTTCGAATAACTTGTACAATCTGAAAATATTGGTTTTAAGCAAGAGTGAACGCGACGGCTCAGCAAGTTTAACAGTTACACATAACACATTACATGCACTACTACAAAACAGTAAAAAGATAACACTTAAACAACAACGTTTTTATAAAAAAAGTCATGGTGTTTTTTTTACAACGTTTTTTTCAAAAAACGTTATAGATACATATGCAAAAACGTTATGTATTTATAAGGGGCAATAATTTGTTTGAAAGTTATAACGTTTTTTAAGGAAAACGTTATTTATTTAAAAAACACGAAGCTTTAAAAAACTGCGCGGAGATGAAAACTTGAAATTAAAACACGAAGATATATTTCTGATTATTAAATTAATAAATTTCATAACAATTAAAGGAATGCTTCCCCGATCCAAATGAAAGAAACATCACCTCATCCTCCCAAGTGAAGTAGCTTTCTCTCGCCCCGATCGAACTCATCTACCTCACTCATCCTCACAAGTGAAGCAGCTCTCTCCCCTTCTCGCTCAATCTAGTCTCGAAGTCACGACACTGTCAGTCAGTCCCAAATTCCTAAGCCCAAGTCCGAACAGACCAAACCCTAATGCTATCACAGACTCACATCGTCTCATCGACGGCTGTGGCCAAAAGAGAAAGTATCGCATTGCAGTATATTTTGTCTTTTTTCACCACTTTCGTCTTTTTTTTTTTATTGTGATTATGTTTAATAGTGAATCTGAGGTGGAGCAGAAGGCCTTATTCCTTTCACTTGAGGATTTGGAGAAGCCCCTGCCCTGAAACAGAGGAGGCTGAAGACCATCCACAATCAACATAAAAGGTATATAGATAATAAAGGATGCTACAGATCTCGTACTATTTGGTTTTTGTTTTGAATCTTTAGATGCTTAGTGTGGTGGTATTGAGTTAGATGCTATAGATCTCGTACTATCTATTTTTTTGTTAATGTCATGGAAAAGCAAAATATCTGTATGAAGTTTCAAAAACTTTATGCATAATATTTAGACTAACAATTAATTACACAATTTATATAATATTGGGTTTATCTTTATGTCTAATTACATGTTTAAGTTTTTAATGAGATATTTGAAGTCTGCATTAGTCTAGACTACGCAAATGCTATGCTTTGGGTACAATATTGGAATTACAGAAGAATAATTTATCTATTTAGTGATGTGTTTTGCAGTCCTCTTCCTAGAAGTTGGAACTTAATTGGAAGTCATCATCTCTCTTTATACATAGTGTTGCAAGTTCATTTCTTGAAATAATGATCGTCAACTAATTCCATATTTTGGTGAATTTTCTAAAAATTTAGTTTTCACTTTGCAACTTGATGGTTGGTTATGGAATACTTTGACTGTGTTATGTATAATATGCCTCAGAAGTGATATGTGACTATATCTATTATGTGTATGTCGTATCTGTATCGTCATCCGCTTACAAAATCTTGATTTTCATTGTTAAGATCAATGTAGTCTAGTGATACTATTCTTATTTCAAAAGACTTCATCTTTAAGAAGGCCCAATTCAAACTCTGAGCTATGTACTGTCAAATCTATATACTTCCTTGGTGATAGTGTGCTTCACTTAGAGTCTTCTAAGTTTGCATTCCACAAACTTAAATGTTCTCTAGATGGCAGCAAGACCAGCTATGCTAAAGATGAGTGAACATTGATTGAGATGGTATTGTCATATTCAACTTCCCTATAAATGTACCGGTGAAATGTGGGGTCTTCCTTAAAAACCGTACATTTTAACATAAGATAAGATGAAGATACAATGAACCAATTCACCCAAAGCCTAAGAAAAATAATAGTAATATAATTTAAACCCACAGATATTTTTGGCCGTTAACATTACTCTTTGTTGTTGGTCGAATAAAATCAGCAGAGAAAAATAGCTAGCACTCACGCACCTCCGTTACTAGTTACACAAAGTACAACATGAGTTAACACTGACCGAACCAATGTCTACAGCCAATTATAGAACTGCTATATTGAAGTCCGTTTGTCAAAAAAATGTTTCCTACCGCAGCAGTTTCTCGACTCCCCAACACAAAAAAAACTCCAAAAAACAGGGATGCTTGAGAGCAAAACATTGCCTTTTACTATAGGAGGTGTTAAGCCCACCTATACAAATGTTGTTAAAAGGGTTAACACTCTCCATCATATGAAAAAAGACAAACCTTATTGTCGACTCCGGGATTTTCGTCGTTTCGTTTTTTAATAATTAAAAATGCCCTTTCCAATTTTAGCCTTTGGATTTAAGATGTGTTTTTTGAAAAGGGTCGGCTTAGTGTCGACGGGGTTTTGAAATGTCGATTTTATAATGAGCCAGTTGACCAGAGTCGCCAGTTGGTATATTTGAAATGGATGTACCAACTCATCCGAATTTTGTTTTCGTAATCGCTGGCTCATTGTGACTCTAATTCAAATGGTCCGCAAACCGAGATTCATAGAGTTCAAGGGCTTGCTTAAGCGAGGGGAAGGTGTTAGGCACCCCCCGACTTCCGTGAAAATACGGTTACCGCTATCTCGATGTTTTCTTATCCTTTTAAATTTCTAAAAATGTGGGAGTTGCGTGTGTGTGCGTGCGTGCCTAGGTGATGGTGGTGGTGAATTTTGCATAAAAGTTGCTTGGATTTTATATGGCAAATGTGTTTTGTCAGGAAAGCGTTTAAACGTCTTTTGACCCAAGTGTCAAGGCTTCGCTTTTTATAAGAAAGATTGATTTTAACTTCGAAAACGACGAGGTTTTTTATTAGATATCGTTTTTAGAAAACTATAGTTTTTAAACTTTTGTCAAATAGGAATCGAGACTATACATTGCCTCCTAACAATAAACTTAAATAAAATGAAGGCAACTTCTAGAACTCTTTAACCCTATGCACAAAGTTTAATGAAAACGTTTATTTGTCTTTTACGAAAACATCTTTTATGACATTTTAAAAACCCCATGGAGCCTTTTCGTTAAACAAGGATCAAAATTCGCCAAAACTCTTAACTTTTAAACCTCATGAATCTAATATCCTAATTTGATAACTTTTAGAAAATCTTTATTGTTTGCCTTATTTTTGGAAAATCGTTTTGTGTCGTAAATCAAAATAAGCATTCAAAACGTGTCGGGGCTATCATGCATGTGAGCCATCCAGACAACCCCAAACACCCACAATCACATATCTTTATTATTACGGGGCCTTAACCCGACCATGATTTGGTATCGCTTTAAGGCCCGATATTACATATATACAATCGTGCATCCTATCTAATGATTACATACACCCAAAAATGTCCATCATCGGGATTTGACCACGAGGATATCCTCCCTAGGCTAACATTCACCCAAATCGTTGCACTACCAACACTACGACCAATCTAACAATACTAACTCATTACGATATCATATGCATCACAAATCTCAAAGCCAATACTACAACTATCTATGAACCCAACGAATGATATGTCACCGTACGGATGTCATCGGGGCGTTAGGAGGAAGTTACGTTCCAATGGAACCCTCGTTAATGACCCCTAACCCACGGATCATCATCAATATAACAACATACTACGCTACATAAACCCAAAACACAACATTATCACAGTAATACAAACAAGAAAATATCAAAAGAAAACCCTTTTCACCTTGCAAAATGCCGATCAAAGCTTCTTATTTCACAAATCGGACAACACCACAAGAACACTCGACTAACTAGCAAGAGAATACAAATATTTCACTCAAATCTAACCAAGAACAACACTCTTTTTCAATCCTCCCGCGAGCTTTCTCTCTCTAAAACTCCCTAATTTCTTCTCTTCTTTTTCTTCTCGGGTGGAAATGGTCGTTCGCAGGTGCACCTGCGGCTGCCTGTTGTGGCCGCCCGCATCGAATCCTCGGCTGCCGTGTGCCGTCTCCTCGAGCTGCGCATTGTCCCGTTTGTCGGTGGCCGCAGGTGCATCCGCGGCTGTCCGGCTTGCTTTTCTCAATTTCTGTGCCACGCGGTCTGAATTCGCCAATTTTTGCGGTATTATTTTGGAAGGCTGCTACCTGGGCAGCCGCTCGCTCACCGGGGAGCGAGACCCCCGAACATCGTAAGCGTAGTGGCCATTAGTCGCTTTTTGCGATCAACTCGGGTTTTTCTGGATCAACCGTTTGCCTTGCCTCAAGTGACCGGATGCTCGTTGTCCGTTGTGGCGGCTTTTGACCGTAAATCGTTGGGGTGGCTTCGTGTTGGGGTCCACCCTCCTTTTCGCATGTCGGGTCAAATGACGATTTTGCCCTCTTGTCAGGGTTAGTACACATGCGCAAAATTTGGGTGTCTACACTTATAACTGTGATCATTAATTAATACACAACATTTCTAATCTAACCTCACAAAAACATAATCTACAACACTAGGTTCCTTGTACATCCAAACAGCCAACCACTTCGTGATGGATGATAATTAATTGAGTTTGTCTGGGTAAAGTTTGTCATATTTCTTCCAATTTGAAGAGGAAATCAACAAGCAGGTAAATTGCACAGCGTGAATACAAAATAACAAGTTATTAACCTCCCCAAGTGCCAAAAGTTTTGTCCTGGGAAAAGTTCCATCGTCTCCAAACAAGGGATTATGCCCAACCAGAGGGAGACTGGAATCTACAAGCGTTATCGCCATGCCCCAAATTCTGCATTTTCAATTCCTCTTTCATCAGAGAGATAAAAAGTTGCATACTAAGAACTCAATATTATACTAGATACTTGTACTTTAAATGAGAGAATATAAACAGGTTAAACAGCCTCCTGTTGGTAAATACACCAGGGTTTGCATGTCATGGGAATACTGACTTGAAGAATGCTAAGCAATTCTTCTACAATGCATTATCAAATATATGTAAGCTTAATTAAAATTATTAATTAATAATGTCAAGTCTTCAATATAATACTAAATTGGTCAGAAGAATTGTGGTTTGATTCATTGATTGCAGGGCTGGAGTGAGATTTAATTAAAATGGGTTGATCCCCTTTCTATATCCACTGTAAAAGGTTCTAAGTCGAAAGACAAATAACAGTTCAAGGTTTAACCACCACTCAGTCTTACTATGTTAAGAACACTTGTTATATCAATTGTTGTGCCATGAATCCTTACAATCCATATCGGTGTGAGTTCACTTATATGCTATGTGTTTAAGACTTGCTGAGGATCTTAGCTCACTCTTGCATAAACCTAAATTGCAAACAAACCAGAGAGCTCCGGCTCAAAGAAGAAAGGAAAGAAGAAATGCGTAGACTAGTTTACTGCTTTCCTTAACTGTTCTTAACTGTAGCCAAAATGACATTTTGTAATAATAACAAGTTTCACACGTGTAACCGAATATTATATAAATATTATCAGATTTTATCACATTCTATTGTTATGTATTTGCTTTGATTAAACATAGAATTGTTTAAAACTTAACATAGTATTAATAATGATCTATTTATCTGAATGAGGATTGGTAAATAACTTGTGAGTGTTGTACATTCGAGATAGGACTAAGCCATGTTGACTGGTCAAATCCATCGTTAAGGTTCCTCGGACCCAGGTATAACTCGTTATTACTATTCTAAATGTCGGATAAGTAGGATAATTAATATGAAGAGATATCACTATAACCAACTATGTTTCAAATGAGGGTTTTAACTATTTGGGTAATGTTTTGTACGGAAAAAGAATTTTGCGTCGGACAAAGATACAACCATTTGTCACGGATAAAGATGCAAACATTTATCATGGATGAAGATGCAAACATTCACCGCGAGATTCTTTGTTCCCAAGAGACGTCCTAATGATTTAATGTCGTGGATGTTGGAACATGTAAAGTTATAGAATATCTAAATATTAAGGATAAAATGTTATATTTGAGTTTTAAGTCTCTTGTATCGATTACAAGTACTTGATATAAAATAATGAAAGATCTTTGGGAATTAAGATGAGAACTTTGTTTGAGAATAAAGGAAATCATCTATAAACCTATTGATTTAGCATTTATAGTGAGCACCAAGTCATCTATAGTAAGTATAGTGATTTGGGGGCATCACATTGCCCATAATTGTAGTACATATTTCTTCCCTTCATACACTCCCCCAAGTGATTCTGACCGCAATTGTTGCACTTATTTCCTTTTTTCTGTTCGCTTCCTTGAGGTGTCCCTGAACTGCTGTTGCTGTTGTTGTTCCATTTGTGCTTATTCGAGTTACTGCCCCCACTGTTGTTACCTTCTCTGTTTCCTCCTTCACTTCTTTTCTTGTTTCGTTCCTGATTGTGTTTGTTCAGGGCTTCATTTCCCCCTTCTGCAATTATAGCTTTCTCCAGTAAAGTTGCGAAGTTGGTAATCTGAAGAACAACGACCCTACTGTAAACCCATGGCTTCAGTCCCCGCTCAAACTTTCTTGCGTGTCTCGCTTCAATGTCCTCCAAGTGTGGAGCAAACCTTGCTAATTCATTGAACTTGGCGGCATATTCGGATACTGACATACTTCCCTGCTTGAGTTCCAGGAATTGAACTTCCATCCTGGCCTGCGTGCTTTCCGGAAAGTGATTTTCTAATAACACTTCCTTAAATCGCGCCCACGCGATAGTTCCCTCTCCTGCTCTGCTTTTGTTGGCCTTCCACCAATAGTTCGCCTCCCCCTTCATCATGAAGGTAGCAAATGAGGTCATTTGCTCCTCCGCTACTCGTGCAACCTCGAAGACCTTTTCCATTTCCTCGATCCAGGTTTGCACTTCTATAGGATCCGTTGTGCCCCGGAATTTAAGTGGTCCTATTAGTTTGAAAACTTTGAAGTTAGCTAGTGGAGGGCCAGGGTTTGGTGCTATAATAGTATTCGTGTTACGTCTGTGGAATGCTCCCATTAGCATTTCCACAAAATCTTGCACCGGGTTTGGCGGTACCCCTCCTACAATAACCGACTCTTTCGGTGGTGGTGGGGGTAGTGGTTGACTTCTTCTATGTGGCGGCATTTTCTGTATAGAGAAAATTTAAATCGTTAAAAATATTTCATCTTTTTACTTCCGTTTTGTAGCTCAAGCATTTTAACTAGAGTACAAGTAATCATCTCGACACATATAAACATAAACGGGAATGCATTTATATTCATATGCTAAAACTATAGTGCATAACACTTTTACATCATAAGCATACTGCTATAAATGCTACGATCCCTGAAACATTACAAAAGACGGGATCTAACCAAAAATATATCCCACAACTTCCTAGAGTTGGGATTTACATCATACTAACCCTCTGTTAAAACAAAAGCTGGGTTTCTACTGCATCTGTATACATAAATAAGGGAAACTACTACTACTGACTGCGCATCCCTCGACGCACGTCGTCATCGTACTCCTCATCCCCCATAGTCATTACCACGCTCCTACTGATAGTGTGCATGGACTAGCCCTCCTCTGCTAGGTAGTAGTACTGTAATATCCCAGATATTTTCAAGATTTTAAATAATATCTTAATTGATTTTATTAAAGATTAAGGTTTAAAACCTAGAATGTGAGAAGTAAGATGTGTAGAAAATAGGTAAACATTTTTTTTAACATAATGTATTTGTTAGAAATTAAATGTTGAAATATTTTATGATGCATATAGAAAATTTATTAAGGAAATAAATTCATTTGAGAAGTGAAGACGGTTATAAGGATATATGTACATAGTTATATATTCCTAGAGTTGTGTTTGTTAGCCAAACAAGAAGATGAGTAAATTAATACTCAATAAAACTAATAAATTAATTAGTTTAACTATAAAGTAAGAAGGAAAGTCATGAAATATAATTAATTGTGTTAATTATATTAGTTATGAATTAAAGTTATATAAAAACTAGAAAGTTTGTCTAGAACGATAATATTAATAAGTTAATTGATTAAGTAATTAACTTAATTATTAAGTTGTGGTATAGAGTCCAAGTAATTTAATAACTACTACTGGACTAGCCCAAAAGGATTATAGATGTTAGCCCAATATGAAAATATTGGTATGAAGTGGGTATTTAAATAATAAGCCCAAATGTTATGTTGATTAATAGTCCAATAGGTAATTAATATAAGTCCAATTAAATTAATTACCTAGCCCAAGTTATAAAGATGTGTGAGATGTGTTGGGTAGCCCAAATAATTAAATAAGGGAGCCCAATGCAAAATAAACTAGTAGCCCAAATATTGAGTCCAAATTTAAAAGTCAAATGTTGGTCAATATGTTGGGAAATTTCAAGTATTGATTGAGTGTAGAGAATTAACTAGTGTAGGGTTAATTGAATAACCCAAGTTGGTAGACATGAGAGAGCATTAACCAAACATTGGTTAATTGCTAGAGGAAAGAAGGTAGTGTTGAGAATTAACTATGGATGAGTTAATTATGTAACCCAATGTAGTAGAATAATTAAAGGTAAGTCTAATTGGAGTATATTATAAGTCCAATTGATAATTAAACTAAGTTAAATAAATTAACCTAGTAGTCCATGTAATTAATTAAACCTTGATTCAAGTTATAATTAATCAAGCCCAATGCTTGTTTTAATTAAATGTAACATAGGGTATGTAATGTTAGCCCAATGTAATAAATAAATTGAGCCCAAACTAATTAAATTGATGAGCCCAATATATTAAATTCTAGAGTCCAATGTGGAGCCCAAATGGTAGTCAAAATTGGTCAACAATTGATCATAGGTGTATATATGTATATAGATGTATATATGTCTATTAAATGAAGAAAAAATAAAGCAAAAATGGAGAAATAAAAGGCCATTTGCTGAAATTTAGAGGGGCCCACTTGGGGTGGCTTGATTTGCTTGGTTGCTTCACTTGTACACAATATCAAAGTGGTTCACCAACCCTAGTTAATCACCTAGTCATTCCATATGTCTATCAATTGGTCATTCAACCAATAGTAATCTAGTTTAAGCTTCTAATTGCACCAATGTTGGTTGATTAAGGAGTTAATGAAGTTCTCCTAGAGTTCTATAAATAGAAATCACCAACACATGAGCAATGTTGGTCATTTCTATGCTTGGTGGTATTTTTAGAGAGAGGAAGAAATTCTAGAGAGAATGGAGAGCATTGTTGGAGATTTCCACCAAGGAGATTGCTAGAGGATGATCAAGGTGGAGTCACAAGCCAAGATCATAGTCAAGTGATGAAGAACATCCAGGATCAAAAGGTTCAAAAGTGATCTAACCTTCACCTATTCCATTTGTATAGTCTATATAAGTTTTAATCGGTCAAAATATATTTTTAACCGATCAAAAGTTATTTTGATGCTCTAGAAGTCTAAAACTATGATATATAGGTATATTCATAGTTTGATATAGTTAATACATGTATTTGTATGGGAGTTATGCAAAGAATTAGAAGAAAAGTTTATATAACGATTCACCGGTAAAACCCTAGGTAGCTATGTGCCATATTTTGTGCCATTTCGAAATGTACAAGTTAAATACTTGATTTATATGGCTAGAAAGTTTTATGAGTGAGTTATAAAGACAACACAACTTGAATCTCACAAAAAGATGAAAAAACAAAGAAGTTATGGCTTTTATCGCAAAGGATGTTGATTTTAAAACCCTAGGTTGCATTGTGAGCCATTTTTAGTTTAGTTCCGCTAGGAATTTGGATTTGTGATCTAAAGAGAAGTTGTAGATCTTGAAATTCTACACAATTTAGACTCAAGAATCACTCAAAAATAGTTCCGTATGAAAACGTTATGGCAGTTTGAGTAAAGGAGGTCCGGACAGCCAAAATGAGCGCCGTCAGCGCTCAGACATTCTGTTTTGAGCGTTGGCAGCTCTCAATTTACTCTATGACCAGCGCTGCCAGCGCTGGTACAGTAAAAAATTTTCCAAATTTTGATATTTTAAAGTTTTATCAAGTCGGAACTCCGGTTTAACTTGTCGGTTAATGAAAAGTCTAAACGAAACGTCGTTAGAGACTTAAAACCTAAGATAAACTTGTAAAATAAATATGTTTGAATATTAAACCAATATATATAAAGTCTATTAGTGACTCATTGGTAGTTAAATGTATAAAATAAAGACTAAGGTTAACATTATTAAAAAGTTAACTATTTGTATGGTTTAAAGAGTATTAAAATATGGTTAAATGATTAAATATGTAAGTAACTAAAATGTTAGGAAATGATTAATAACATTAGTATAAGATTAAAAAGCTATTAAATAATTAATGACATTAATAAATGATTAAAATATTATTAAATGGTTAATAATATTAAGAAGTGATTAAAATATTATTAAATGGTTAGTAATATTAATAAGTGATTAAAATATTATTAAATGGTTAATAATATTAAGAAGTGACTAAAATATTATTAAATGGTTAGTAATATTAAGAAGTGATTAAAATATTATTAAACTATTAATAATATTAAGAAGTGATTAAAATATTATTAAATGGTTAATAATATTAATAAGAGATTAAAATATTATTAAATGCTTAATATTATTAATATGTGAGTAAAATATTATTAAATGGTTAATAATATTAATAAGTGATTACAATATTATTAAATGGTTAATAATATTAATAAGTGATTCAATATTATTAAATGGTTAATAATATTAACAAGTGATTAAAATATTATTAAATTGTTAATAATATTAAGAAGTGATTAAAATATTATTAAATGGTTAATAATATTAAGAAGTGATTAAAATATTATTAAATGGTTAATAATATTAATGAGAGATTAAAATATTATTAAATGGTTAATAAATGATTAAAATATTATTAAATGGTTAATAATATTAATGAGAGATTATAATATTATTAAATGGTTAATAATATTAATAAGTGATTAAAATATTATTAAATGGTTAATCATATTTAAAGGTAGTTGTATATTATCAAAGGTAGGTAATATTTTGAGATATTTGGTACATTATTAAATGTCTGAATCATTTAGTTATGTAAAAGAAGAAAGTTTAATTGAATTAAACCAATGTAAATAGTCCATTTGTGACTAATTTAGACAGCTTATTAAAAGTGGGTCATACGAAGCATGTTGGTTAAGTGTACCCGACATGTCCAACTAGATTTGGGCTAGGGTTTTTGTCCGGAACGTATAGGTTCATTTGTCGGACAACTAAAGAGTTAATACTTTGAAATTAAGGTCTTAAGTTAAGACTAAGTAATAGTCATTATATCTAATGATTATTTCAATTTTCCTATATAAATTGTAGGTTGAACGAGAGACGCAAATAAGCGTAACTGGTAGAAGCAAACCAGACAAGTTTTTCAGAACGTGTTGTATTATGTGCATGAATTATAAGTTTGTTATTAAACTGAGATATGCTCATACGTGGTTATGTGAAAAGATGTTTTAATGTGCCTTTGTGCAATAAGTTGATTTGAACTGTTGATATGCGGTAGGTAATTTAAGACAATTGTTCTGCATTGAACTATATGTCATGATAGAGGTTAGACATGAAGCATAGATTAAATGCGAGGCATGATATGCATGAGCAGTATGTCATAAACTGAAATGCATGAAAAACATGATGTTAGTATAAATTGTAAATTTTATGTGAAGCATGTAATGTGTTATGTGTAGCTGTTGAACTTGCTGAGCCGTCGTGCTCACTCTTGCCTAAACCAACATTTTCAGATAAGGCTAGTTACCTGAAGTTCTTGATAAAGAATAAGGAACAGGAAAATATATTACTTCCATTGAAGATCTAAATATCTATTGTAGATATCAGTCCGAATTGGACAAGTAAATGATTCTGTAGCATAAGACTTAGTTGGTATGTTATATGAGTATTAAATACTCAAATTGATTGTAATAGAATGTCGTATCATGTATGATATTGAGACATACTAGGAATGTAGAAAGATTTCGATTCTGGAATAGAAAGAGATGTTGTAAAATTGTAAATAAATGATTATTTAGCAATTATAATATTGTTGTAATTCATGAACAATAAGAAAAAGGTTGTACTCGTGTTGAACCGAGTTCGAGGTTCGAGGGACCCGGATTCAGGGTCGTCACAAGTTGGTATCAGAGCTGATAGGTTATAAACCTTAGGTAGGAGTACCTTAGGCTATAACCGTAGTAGAAGATAAGTAAAATGGTAAAGGAATAAACTCGGGTAGAGTTTAAGTAATAAAAGATGAATTTGGAAAATTCATATATAGAAGAGTATCCAATAATGGATTTGAGAAGATATAAGAGAGATGAAAAAGGTCATGTTGTACCTAATTTGAGGAAATGATAAAAAAAAATAATATCTTATGATAAGATTTTGAGAAGCATAAAGAAAATGCTAATATGGTCATGAAATGATCTAGAGAAATTAACTCGTAATGAGGCAGATGTGCTAAAATATGAATGGAGAGAATTCGTATTCAGTTAAGAAAAATTTGAGGTTTGTGGGTTTTTAATGGAGGACTCATATTAGTGGCTGAGTTGTACGATTCCTTGTATGGGCGAGGAATTTGTGCTTGGTTTTAGAACCGCTTAGTTTCCTATATTAATATAGTGGTTGAGTGGAACGAACCCTTGTATGGGCGGGGGTTATGATATGTCAGCGAACCAATTCGGGAGATGCTACTGCGAAACTTACACGATCAGTGTGTATCGTAGGATAAACGTATGCACTAATGGCAGGTGTTCCTTACAGTGTTGAAGAGTTGGGAAACTGATGTATTTGTTCTTGGTTTAACGACCGCTTAATTTTCTATATTGATTAGTGGCCGAGTTGACCAATTTCTTGTGTGGGCAGGAGATTGTGTTTGGTTTGATGACCACTTAGCTTCCTATAGTGATAATCGATTGAAACCTGATGGCGCGCTATTCGTTATATGTATGTTGAAAAGGTGATTCTTTTCTAATATGTATAACGGATAGGTAGAGGATGTTAAGATAAGATCGTGTTCTAAGAACCGACACGCATGGTAAGTTCGTGACTCATAGTCATATGGTGGAGTCCCTCAGCGAATGGGCGACTTTGGCCTGACTAGGACAAGCTCCATAAACCATATGATTGTGGTAAGTTCCTGAGCCCAAATACGTGGTAAGTTTGATGAACAGTGAGTATGTGTAGAGTTAAGTAGCAAGATTAAAGCTATACTAGATATAGTTATTAAGATGGAAAAGAATGTGGAGGAAAAATTTGAGGTGTTTTGAGGTTTTAGGATATTCCAAATCTTCTAGCTATGCTAGACTTTGAAATTCTTAATAATCGTGCTAAATTCGCATTTTTTTGCTTTTGAAAAGACAAATGTATTCTAAATATCATTAATGCACTTAGTGCAGAGATGATAAATGATGGAGTCATCAATGCAGAGTAATCTAGTGTTGGATGTTTAAAGCCCACTATGGTATGATGTGGTATGACAAAGTCATAAAATAATTTTCAGTATTTTGAAACGTTTAAAGAAGAGTCTATGCTAATTGTTTCGGCTAGACAAATTGATTTGAAAATATCAAAATGTATTTCTGAAAACATCACACGCCATTAAAGCCATGGTGTGGGGATGAAAAGGACGAAATCCTCAACGTACTGTCAAGATGTGCGGTATCATGAAGTCATAAATTAATGACGAAATCCTCAACGTACTGTCAAGATGATGCGGTATCATGAAGTCTTATAAATAAATTTTAGTTATTTTAACTAATCTAAAATGATTTTTAGTTCGTAATATACGAACAGTTCAATGACGTGAGTCTATGTCATTTATTTTGACAGGACATTTTTGGTCAGAAATGGTTCAAGTTGTATTTCCAATCCAAATTATTCTGGTACGGAATTTGGTAGTAAGTCTGAGGTGAACAAGTGCAAGAAATAAGTATATTCTGTTGGCTAAAGCAGGTATGCTTTCGTCGGCATATAGTTTCGACTGGCGCCCAATAACTAAGACGTTCTGCACGACGTATGGTACAATAGGCTGATCACCTAGCGTACACCTATGGAATGTTTTCAGTCTTTGTGATTGATAAACATTCTGTTTATAAGTATTTACAGGGATAAATACTATTTATTCGGAATTCAGTTAATTCCTTTCGGATGTTCATGGTCCTGATGACCCCTCAGCATAGTATGAAAGTTTTAATGAATATTTTGATTTTTAATTTATTCTTTTGTAAGATATTGATTTTCAATTTATTCTTTTGCAAGATGTTCCATTGTTCTGTAATTCTGAGTTTAGAAGTATGTACTTCCTAGCAAATGATGGTCATAGAATTTGATGAGTAAAGAGTTATACTCAGAGATGAAAAATTGGTAGAAATGTGTATGAGATAATTTTGGGGACGAAATTCTTATAAGAATGGGTGAATGTAATATCCCAGATATTTTCAAGATTTTAAATAATATCTTAATTGATTTTATTAAAGGTTAAGGTTTAAAACCTAGAATGTGAGAAGTAAGATGTGTAGAAAATAGATAAACATTTTTTTTAACATAATGTACTTGTTAGAAATTAAATGTTGAAATATTTTATGATGCATATAGAAAATTTATTAAGGAAATAAATTCATTTGATAAGTGAAGACGGTTATAAGGATATATGTACATAGTTATATATTCCTAGAGTTGTGTTTGTTAGCCAAACAAGAAGATGAGTAAATTAATACTCAATAAAACTAATAAATTAATTAGTTTAAATATGAAGTAAGAAGGAAAGTCATGAAATATAATTAATTGTGTTAATTATATTAGTTATGAATTAAAGTTATATAAAAACTAGAAAGTTTTTCTAAAACGATAATATTAAGAAGTTAATTGATTAAGTAATTAACTTAATTATTAAGTTGTGGTATAGAGTCCAAGTAATTTAATAACTACTAGTGGACTAGCCCAAAAAGATTATAGATGTTAGCCCAATATGAAAATATTGGTATAAAGAGGGTATTTAAATAATAAGCCCAAATGTTATGTTGATTAATAGTCCAATAGGTAATTAATATAAGTCCAATTAAATTAATTACCTAGCCCAAGTTATAAAGATGTGTTGGGTAGCCCAAATAAGGGAGCCCAATGCAAAATAAACTAGTAGCCCAAATATTGAGTCCAAATTTAAAAGTCAAATGTTGGTCAATATGTTGGGAAATTTCAAGTATTGATTGAGTGTAGAGAATTAACTAGTGTAGGGTTAATTGAATAACCCTAGTTGGTAGACATGAGAGAGCATTAACCAAACATTGGTTAATTGCTAGAGGAAAGAAGGTAGTGTTGAGAATTAACTATGGATGAGTTAATTATGTAACCCAATGTAGTAGAATAATTAAAGGTAAGTCTAATTGGAGTATATTATAAGTCCAATTGATAATTAAACTAAGTTAAATAAATTAACCTAGTAGTCCATGTAATTAATTAAACCTTGATTCAAGTTATAATTAATCAAGCCCAATGCTTGTTTTAATTAAATGTAACATAGGGTATGTAATGTTAGCCCAATGTAATAAATAAATTGAGCCCAAACTAATTAAATTGATGAGCCCAATATATTAAATTCTAGAGTCCAATGTGGAGCCCAAATGGTAGTCAAAATTGGTCAACAATTGATCATAGGTGTATATATGTATATAGATGTATATATGTCTATTAAATGAAGAAAAAATAAAGCAAAAATGGAGAAATAAAAGGCCATTTGCTGAAATTTAGAGGGGCCCACTTGGGGTGGCTTGATTTGCTTGGTTGCTTCACTTGTACACAATATCAAAGTGGTTCACCAACCCTAGTTAATCACCTAGTCATTCCATATGTCTATCAATTGGTCATTCAACCAATAGTAATCTAGTTTAAGCTTCTAATTGCACCAATGTTGGTTGATTAAGGAGTTAATGAAGTTCTCCTAGAGTTCTATAAATAGAAATCACCAACACATGAGCAATGTTGGTCATTTCTATGCTTGGTGGTATTTTTAGAGAGAGGAAGAAATTCTAGAGAGAATGGAGAGCATTGTTGGAGATTTCCACCAAGGAGATTGCTAGAGGATGATCAAGGTGGAGTCACAAGCCAAGATCATAGTCAAGTGATGAAGAACATCCAGGATCAAAAGGTTCAAAAGTGATCTAACCTTCACCTATTCCATTTGTATAGTCTATATAAGTTTTAATCGGTCAAAATATATTTTTAACCGATCAAAAGTTATTTTGATGCTCTAGAAGTCTAAAACTATGATATATAGGTATATTCATAGTTTGATATAGTTAATACATGTATTTGTATGGGAGTTATGCAAAGAATTAGAAGAAAAGTTTATATAACGATTCACCGGTAAAACCCTAGGTAGCTATGTGCCATATTTTGTGCCATTTCGAAATGTACAAGTTAAATACTTGATTTATATGGCTAGAAAGTTTTATGAGTGAGTTATAAAGACAACACAACTTGAATCTCACAAAAAGATGAAAAAACAAAGAAGTTATGGCTTTTATCGCAAAGGATGTTGATTTTAAAACCCTAGGTTGCATTGTGAGCCATTTTTAGTTTAGTTTCGCTAGGAATTTGGATTTGTGATCTAAAGAGAAGTTGTAGATCTTGAAATTCTACACAATTTAGACTCAAGAATCACTCAAAAATAGTTCCGTATGAAAACGTTATGGAAGTTTGAGTTAAGGAGGTCCGGACAGCCAAAATGAGCGCCGTCAGCGCTCAGACATTCTGTTTTGAGCGTTGGCAGCTCTCAATTTACTCTATGACCAGCGCTGCCAGCGCTGGTACAGTAAAATTTTTTCCAAATTTTGATATTTTAAAGTTTTATCAAGTCGGAACTCCGGTTTAACTTGTCGGTTAATGAAAAGTCTAAACGAAACGTCGTTAGAGACTTAAAACCTAAGATAAACTTGTAAAATAAATATGTTTGAATATTAAACCAATATATATAAAGTCTATTAGTGACTCATTGGTAGTTAAATGTATAAAATAAAGACTAAGGTTAACATTATTAAAAAGTTAACTATTTGTATGGTTTAAAGAGTATTAAAATATGGTTAAATGATTAAATATGTAAGTAACTAAAATGTTAGGAAATGATTAATAACATTAGTATAAGATTAAAAAGCTATTAAATAATTAATGACATTAATAAATGATTAAAATATTATTAAATGGTTAATAATATTAAGAAGTGATTAAAATATTATTAAATGGTTAGTAATATTAATAAGTGATTAAAATATTATTAAATGGTTAATAATATTAAGAAGTGATTAAAATATTATTAAATGGTTAGTAATATTAAGAAGTGATTAAAATATTATTAAACTATTAATAATATTAAGAAGTGATTAAAATATTATTAAATGGTTAATAATATTAATAAGAGATTAAAATGTTATTAAATGCTTAATATTATTAATATGTGAGTAAAATATTATTACATGGTTAATAATATTAATAAGTGATTACAATATTATTAAATGGTTAATAATATTAATAAGTGATTCAAATATTATTAAATGGTTAATAATATTAACAAGTGATTAAAATATTATTAAATGGTTAATAATATTAAGAAGTGATTAAAATATTATTAAATGGTTAATAATATTAATGAGAGATTAAAATATTATTAAATGGTTAATAATGTTAATAAATGATTAAAATATTATTAAATGGTTAATAATATTAATGAGAGATTATAATATTATTAAATGGTTAATAATATTAATAAGTGATTAAAATATTATTAAATGGTTAATCATATTTAAAGGTAGTTGTATATTATCAAAGGTAGATAATATTTTGAGATATTTGGTACATTATTAAATGTCTGAATCATTTAGTTATGTAAAAGAAGAAAGTTTAATTGAATTAAACCAATGTAAATAGTCCATTTGTGACTAATTTAGACAGCTTATTAAAAGTGGGTCATACGAAGCATGTTGGTTAAGTGTACCCGACATGTCCAACTAGATTTGGGCTAGGGTTTTTGTCCGGAACGTATAGGTTCATTTGTCGGACAACTAAAGAGTTAATACTTTGAAGTTAAGGTCTTAAGTTAAGACTAAGTAATAGTCATTATATCTAATGATTATTTCAATTTTCCTATATAAATTGTAGGTTGAACGAAAGACGCAAATAAGCGTAACTGGTAGAAGCAAACCAGGCAAGTTTTTCAGAACGTGTTGTATTATGTGCATGAATTATAAGTTTGTTATTAAACTGAGATGTGCTCATACGTGGTTATGTGCAAAGATGTTTTAATGTGCCTTTGTGCAATAAGTTGATTTGAACTGTTGATATGCGGTAGTTGATTTAAGACAATTGTTCTGCATTGAACTATATGTCATGATAGAGGTTAGACATGAAGCATAGATTAAATGCGAGGCATGATATGCATGAGCAGTATGTCATAAACTGAAATGCATGGAAAACATGATGTTAGTATAAATTGTAAATTTTATGTGAAGCATGTAATGTGTTATGTGTAGCTGTTGAACTTGCTGAGCCGTCGTGCTCACTCTTGCCTAAACCAACATTTTCAGATAAGGCTAGTTACCTGAAGTTCTCGATAAAGAACAAGGAACAGGAAAATATATTACTTCCATTGAAGATCTAAATATCTATTGTAGATATCAGTCCGAATTGGACAGGTAAATGATTCTGTAACATAAGACTTAGTTGGTATGTTATATGAGTATTAAATACTCAAATTGATTGTAATAGAATGTCGTATCATGTATGATATTGAGACATACTAGGAATGTATAAAGATTTCGATTCTGAAATAGAAAGAGATGTTGTAAAATTGTAAATAAATGATTATTTAGCAATTATAATATTGTTGTAATTCATGAAAAATAAGAAAAAGGTTGTACTCGTGTTGAACCGAGTTCGACGTTCGGGGGACCCGGATTCGGGGTCGTCACAAGTACACCCTACTCTGCAATCTACCATAAGAAGAACAATAGACATAGCTAAGTGTATCAATCTTCACCCTCTTCTCTCTAACCTCGTCCTCCAGCTCCAGCATCTGCCCGTGAGCCGAATCTCGTTGGATCTCCATCTCGATCCTATCGTCTAGAGCCTGCTACTAATGGCCTTTAATCTCCTCCTTCTCTGCCTAAACCTGTTGAACCTTCAGCTCAGCTGCTGCCAATCTAGCCTCTACAGCTGCCATCTTCTCCTTCAGCTCCGTGTTCTCGCCAAAGAGCTGATAAGTTACATCCCGATACTGATCATCTGTATGCTGGTGAGTTAGATTCTGCTCCTCTAAGTGCTGAACCCTAACCTCCAGCTCCTCGTTCCTTGTAGCCAGAGAGTCGATGATGTCACTGGCAGTAGTGCACATGCCATCAGCGTACTCAGCTGGCTCCTCGTTTCAGACTCCTCAGACTCGGTCTCATCCTCACTGTATGGCTTCATCACTCCACCCCAGACGGGCTCCTCGCGGTCTCCCTCATCTGGATCAGACTCAGGCTCCTCTATTGGTGCATTAACCAACGGCTGTGTCGTATCCATGTGGATATCAATGTAAATATCCTCCTCAACAGTATGACTCGACTGTCCAATCTCAAGCATCCTACAATCATACAAATAACACATGTCAGTACAGCAATAAAATATATTCATTGATGAAATGAAATGATATTTTATCATGTACATCTCGGTTCGATGGGTTTTCTCAATCCATCTCCAAACATACACAATCATGATGAATCTTCTCGATTCATCTCCTAACGCACTCGATATGAGTTTAGTACTAAGGTTATAACTTAGGTTTCGCAATTCTAACGTTTCTAACCTATAGCTTTGATACCAACCTGTGATGACCCCAAATCCGGGTTCTCTAACCTCGGGTTTGGTTCTCACTATACAATACTTAATAACAATTAAATACATAAATTGTATTCAACTTCGTGGAATAATACAAAAGGTTTCTTATAAAAAGGCTACACTTCCCCAAGGTCAATTAACCTTAATCATAACATTACATATCTTAAGGGAATACAAAAAATTTACAAGGAAATTACATAACAGTAATTTAAATCTAGCATGCATCTACTAATCTACGCATTTGCTTTCCCCTTACCTTTGTCTCGTTTAGAACATTCGAGCTTTGGTGAAATTAAGTTATGATATAGTAAGAATGAGCAACTTAATGGCTCAGCAAGTTTATAAACAACAACATAAGATATATCATGATGAAAAGGGAAATAACATCAGGGCTTTCAACAATGAATAACAATTGTGAAAGAAATCAAGAATCAATGTTTCAATTTAAGAATGGATTGACTCTTTAATGCTGAGTGGTCTTTAATGACCATGAACTGCTACTAAGGAAGAACAGACATATATATACCTGACACCTCAAATAAATAAAAAAGAACACTTGAGGGGATTAGTCCTCTTATGTCCTATGTATATGCATAACATGTAGATTTCTTGCGCAAATTCGGTTTCCCAACAAATAAAAATCCCCTTTAACTAGGGTTGTTCAATCTCAGCCTTACTATAAGAATCCGCACCAACAATTGGTTTGGATAAACTTTTAAAATATTCAATTTGATGAATTTAAACATGCATATATCTACCTGAAACAATTAGCTTAGACATTCTTAATAGTTCTTGAATGAATGAACTATAACATTTGTAAAAACACTATATGTGAATACAATAACAAATAATGATGTGCAATAATTTTAGATAATTAATCCACTTTAAGCTCTATCAAATAACTATGAGTGTAGATACTTGCTCAATAATAATTGAATTGCTCAATGTAATTACAGTTGAAGAAAACTTGTAACAATAAATACAAGTTAAGGTTAAAAAGAACTTGCCTCGTGCGTAGTCTACTGCTAACCAATTCAATTAATTCTCTTTGAATAGACCTAACAATTAATCAGTTTGATCTTAAATTAGTACCATATACACATACATATGATAACCTTTATAACTCTTTCTTAACCACATAAGTATAGATTTACGGTTATATTAACACATAAAAAATATTATGTTACTTGATAATATTTCCTTCATATTAAAACCTATATTAAATATTTAATATAGATCACATACTTATCTGATATTATTAATAATTTAATAATATTTAATTCGTCATATAATATTATTAATCATTTAATAATACTTTATTAATCTTCTAATATTATTAATCATTTAATAATATTTTATTAAATATCTAATATTATTAATCATTTAATAATACTTTGTTCATATCCTAATATTATTATTCATTTAATAACATTTTATCTTTTTATTAATATTATTACCCATTTAATAATATTTAATTGACTTTATAATATTATTATACTTTTAATAATATTTTAATAATTTTCTAATATTATTATTTATTTAATAATATTTTATTAACTTAATTTATATTATTAAATCTTAAATAATATTTATCCTCATTTAATTATTAATTCAACTATCCTTAAATTTAAAAATACTCTTATTGAGTCCAAAAATAATAAAATAATTTCTAGAATATTTTTCATATTCTGACCCGGACCGACTCAACCCGGCCAAAACCGACCTGACCCGACCCGGTAAACTAGGAATCCGGTCCAGCGCCGACGACGCTCGGAATGAACTGATCTCAGCGCTTCCGGTGCTAGAAACAGAATGTCTGAGCGCTGTCGACGCTCCGTTTTGAACTGAGGTAGTGCCGCCGGCGCTCGGGTATTTCGTGTCCAGAATTTGGTAAATTCCAACTTGAGTTATTTTGATTAAAACTTGTACTAAATGAAATCTATAAATCCAAATGACCTCCAATTGGTATTAATGGATTCATATTTTCTTAAACTACAATATTCCATCATTGGATAAAAAATTTGAAAGAGTTTTGGTTATGAAAAATAGCCACAATGTGGGTTGTTTGCACATTAGGTCATTAAAATGACATGTTTTACGGTAAAAGCCATAACTTTATTGTTTTTCCATATTTTTGAAAGCTTCAAGTTGGGTTTTCTTTAAAACTCATGTATGTAACTTTATAGCCATAAAAATCTATTTTTCAAATTGTACATTTCAAATTACAATATTAAACATCACATGCTTAGTTAGGGTTTTACTGGTAAAGTTCGATATGAACATTTCTACCATTTTTATGCATACCACACATACCAAAACATGATATAAACACATCAAATCATGAATATACATATATTACATAGTTTAAGACTTCTAGACCATCAAAACAAGTTTTGATCGGTTAAAAGTAGATTTTAACTGTTCAAAATCATTATAGACTACGAAAAATGAAATAAAGAGAAGTTAGAGCACTTTTAAACCTTTGTGACTTATGTGCTCTTCTTCTTCTCCCACCAAAGTATGTGATGATGCTACTTGACATCCACCAAGACCTTCCTCTTGCTATTTCTCACACTTACAAGTGTTTTCTCTCAAATGCTCTCTATTTTCTATCTTGTATTCTCTAGGAAATGAGCTAGTAAACTTGGCTCAAGTGTGGAGTGTCTTATTTATAATACTCTACTAACACTTCATTAAGTTTCCTAATTCACCAATGTTGGTGAAATTAAGGCTTAAGTGAGCTTACTATAAATGGAATGACTACATGATGGACATATGGAATGACTAGGATTGTTGAACCACTTTGAACTTGTGTGAGTTTGAAGCAACATTGCAAAATCAAGCAACCCATGTGGGCCCCCCTTCAAATCTCAGCAAAATGGCCATTTTTGGCCTATTTTTTCTTTATTTTTTTATAGCTAAATCATGTATATATATATATATATATATATATATATATATATATATATATACATGTGTTCAATTTTTGACCAATTTTGACTTCCTATTGGGCTCCACTTTGAACTCTAGGATTAAATATATTGGACTCCTCCATTTAATTTGGTTGTGCTCAATTTAAATAACACATTGGGCTAACATTAAATAATCTATGTTACGTTTAATTAAATCAAGCATTGGCCTTGTTTAATTAATTACATGGGCTAAAGTTTAATTAATTACATGGCCTACTAGGTTAATTTAATTGACCTAGTTTAATACTCCATTTGGATTTAAAATATAATCCAATTAGACATGCTTTAATTAATTATAACACCTTACTTTATTTCTTTAAATAAATATACACATACACAAGTACATTCATTTAATTATTTAATGCACAATCAATTAGTACAAAAATTTTAAATTCATTGCTAATTATATATTAATTATAATTACAATGTCTAATAAAATTCATGGTCATTACACGTAGTATCCCATTATTTATACCGATACGCCCTTTAAAGCATTCTTTTGCTTACTTTCCATATGCATAATTTATTAGCCCCATATCCTCAAATCATTTGATAGACTAATTACTATACCTCGATCTTCACATTTACCCTACAGTCCTTCCAACGTCCATTCTATCATCTCATTGCCCAATTAAATAAATATTTTTATGCATCACATTAGCACCTCGTGCTACTTGTACTTAACATCATACTAAAAGCTCAACATATTCCGTTCTTAACTCCAAAATTGGGATTTTCAAAATTTTATAACTTCTTTCAACATTCTCAAATATATATTTCAACTTATAGATTAGAAAATCATCAAATTTTTAATCTTCTAAAAATAACTTCCGAAAACATACTTCTTCAAGCCTATTCTCCAAAATCAAACTCCCAAAGATATATACTTGCAAAATTAGACTCCTTAACATACACTATATTCATTCCTATGAAATTCTTCATCATACTTATCTCTTTCTATGATCAGTCTATTCTTCCTCAATCACTTTATTATTACCTGCTTTTATGATTAACTCAAAAAACTTCTCATTCTTCTATGATTCCTTAACTCTCCATTTTTTTTAACAGCTTATCTATTTATCCCATCATTTCATCTATATTTACTCCGATCATCTTTACTACTACAGATCTATATAGATCAATCTTCTTAAGATATCATCTCGGTCCACGAAATCATTACTTTATACCTTAACATCACTTCCTTTTATTTAACCTTAGACACATATACAAATGATCACTTCTTATTATCTATACTCTATAGATTTAATATCTCTTAATCCTTTTTCTCATTTCTTCTTTCTTCTCTTCTAAATCATTGCTTAACTTTTCCTTCAAACTCACTTTCAGATCATCTTCTGAATTATCATATTCTTCGGATCGTCGTCCAAATCCTTATACTCTCACGATCTTAATCTAAAATCTTTTCTTATATACACATAAATTTTTCTACATGATGAATTTCCATCATCCATCTCCTAAACTCTTTATGAGTTTCTTATCTTCTCTACGGTCATAATCCTAAGGTTTTTCCCTCACCTAAAGTTTATAACCTACAGCTCTTATACCAAACTGTAACGCCCCCAAATCCGGGTCCCTTCAACCTCAAATTTGGTGCTCACTATTCAACACTATACAAACAATTAAAAACTAAATCTTCAATAACTCGCGAAAAATATATATCATTTCATTACAAAACGTATATTCTATCCCAGATTTCACTAACCTTAATACATCATCATTACCTTATAATACAAAAGGCTTACAACATCAATTAAGAACTAATTACTTCTACTCGTTTACCTTCCCTTTGTCGTTGTACTCCTTAAATCATTCGGCTTAACTGAAAAATAGTTCATGATATAGCACGGGTGAGCAACTACTTTGCCCAACAAGTTTAAATAAACAAGAAATGATATATCATGAATGAAAAAGATTTATCTTCGAGAGTTTCAACAATAGATAACAATTGTGAAATAAGAAAAATCAATATTCCATAAACAATACTAAAAGTTCCCCTTTTAATTTTGTTGACCATAGTCTTTATTTTACACGTTTAACTACCCATTAGTTACAAAGAAATTCCATATATTGGTTTTGTATTCAAACCTATTCATTTTACACTTATTTCAACTTAATTTTTCCACAAAAACCCGACTTGGAACGACCCGACCCGGAACGACCCGACCTGACCTGGACCGACCCGACCTGGACCATATATGCCCCCAGAGATAGTAGGTTCGAGTGTCTAGGCACTTGGTAGGCGCTCGACCAAATTTTCAAAAAATCACTTTTTAGACTGCACGACCCTTTGTCGCTCCAACAACCATAACTTCTTTATTTTAAAATATTTTGGGAAATTCTTGAGTCTATTCTCATTATAATTTCCCCCTCTACAATTTTTCTTTATATCACAAATCCAAATTTCGAATGAAATTGGTCTAAAAATTGCTCACAAGAACAAAGTGAAAACTAACTTCATAAATCCTTGGTTTTAATAGTTCAAACTTGAATAAAATAAACTCTACCGATCCAAATGACACCAACTTAGTGTTATTATCTTCCTAACTTCTTTTTTTACAACATTTCATGGTTCAATCATATTTTTGAAAATGTTTGACACGAAATTTAAAGATCGAACCACATAAGGGTTTTACCGGTAAATTGTTATATGGACTTTCCTTCTAATTCTTTACGTACCACCCATACAAATACATGTATTAACTATATCAAACTATTTATATACCTATATATCATAGTTTTAGACTTCTAGATCATCAAAATAACTTTTGATCGGTTAAAAATACATTTTAACTTTAACGACCCCAAAATTCAACAAACCTTAGTACCTTAAATTTCATGTTTATTATACATTATTTTCCTTACGTCCAAATTTCGGTTCGTTAATAAATCTTTAATCACCTTATTTAATCCATTAATTGACTTTACAATCATCAATTATCAAATTTTTTGGTATAATTTTTTTTCCGTTGTATTAAAATATTATGGCATTTAAAAACTTAGCATCTCAATCCTAGTCCCTGGATCGCAACCTTTACTTTTTCTTTTTTTTTCATGATAAATATTCCTGAATAATTAAAATACATAACTAAACCTTATTTATCCAATCAGAATTCGACATATATATAACTCATAAATTATAACCACTCATTCCACTAATTTAACCATATCCAGTTTCTATATACAAATAAAATATATACAACAATTACATTTGCAACTCTTCCTGATGTCGCACATAATCTCTAGTCATGATTTAATACTTCTGAAATTTTATTTTTACCTGCAAAATTTATATTATGCCAGAATGAGCACTAGGGCTCAGCAAGTTCAACAGTGTGCGCATAGCACATAACATAACATGTTCTGTATGTGTCATACATCATGTGTTGTGCTTCTACTAAAGCAATATAACTCGCGTGCATCATATCTATTTCGAATTAGCAATTACATGAAGCAAACATTAATCAAATTCACATATGGTCACATCATTGCACCAAGTACACATCATGGTCATATTATTCACAGACCACATAACACATAATTTCTATATGCATTTGAACAAAGTAAGCACATAACATCATATGACAATTAATATCAAGTACTGAAAACTTGCCTCGAGTATCACAATGTCCCGACTTAACTTGTAATTACTGAGTTAAGTCACTCTAGCTTGTTCGTATCTAAAACATTTATTCAAAATTCATAATTCACATTTCAGTGATATCTAAACACTAATTACCAATATCATACTATAAAAGTATAAACAAATTTTCTCGGACAATTCTCGACCATCGCGTAAAAACTATTATGCTTATTTATTAGCTAATCAATATGTGACCTATAATATTTCGACATCTCATGAGTCTACTATACCTTCTACAGTCTCTAGAATATTATTCTAGATTTTTCAACCAAATTTTCATAATTTCTGGATTATCCGACAAATTTCTGTAATTATTTATATATATATAAACTATTATTTAATAGCCTTTAAAATATAAATAATCACTGAACATACTTTTGTATCCCCCAAACACCATCAATATTTATCTTATATTATTATAAAGTTTTCCACCAAGTTTCGTAATTTTTCAACATTCATAAAATTTTTCATGAATTTTCACTTATTTTCACATTAACTTTAAATAGCCATAAAATACAATAAATACCCATGCTACACAATAATTCACCAAAAAATTTAGAAAAATGACATAATATTACAATATTTCTGTCCAGAAATGATTTCAGCACAAAATATTTATAATAATTAAAATTTAAATTTTAATGCAATTAAACTTTCGAAATTTACAGTAATTAGCACGTTTATCCGAAAATTACGAATCTTAAGTCCATTCCACACAAAATTTAATTATCTACAACTTTTTAGAAAGAAAAAATTTCAAATTCTGCACCAAAATGTACAGGATTTGGACAGATCACGTTTCACTGTGCTAAATCTTCTGAAATTCATAGAAATTAGCTCGTTTATCAGAAAATTACGAATTTTAAGTCCATTCCACATGAAATTTAATTCTCTACAACTTTGTAGAAGAATATTTTTCCAGATTTTGCACCTAAATGGATAGAATCTCCTCTGTTCGGGGGCTGTTCATTATAAATTACAAATTTAATGTTTTTGATCCAATTTTTTCACAATAATTATTCTAAACATCATATAATCCACATATATACATCCAAAAATTATATAGAATAATTATTCTAATTATTTATTAATTTTTCACAAAATTAGTTTATCACCAAAAATATCAAAATAAATTCAATAAAGTAATTTTATACATACTAAAAGCTTGAATTTCTTCCTTTGAAGCTTGTTATAAACCTTTATGGCACCAATATTTTTCTCCTTCCGGTAGTGGTGGTGCACGGGTGGCTTGGTGGAACTATTTTGGATAACCCATCATGCCCATCGACTTGGCTTGCACGGTTTTGGCTAAAAATCAACCATAAACAATTATTTTAATACATTACTTAGTTATTTCGTGTAATAAATAATTTATGTAAAGTCCTTAAAATATTTATTTTAATTCACTAAAATTCATAAAATGATTTATATTTTAATTCATAAGATGAATGATACATATGATAATATATATGATAATACAAAGGATTAATTATGGACTATTAATCAGTGTGATTAGATTTATTTTAGTTATATGCATGAATGAATGAATATAAATGGGGTCTGCATTCCTCGTCTTTCTAAAATTTTCTATTGTAAATTGTTTCTCCATCTTATGTACTTTCTTTTGACTATTAATCAAGGTTTATGTTTAATGAAAATAGACTATAATAGGATAAGATATAATTATTTTAAAGAATTGAAACTAAAGAGCAAGAAGCACTTGAAGACCCGTTTTGTATTGGAGCACGGGTTTATGTGACGCCCCCAAATCTAGGCCTACATAACCTAATTTGAGACGCCATAAAATACACAATTTCTAATACAAAAAGTACATAGAACAGAAATACGGAACTCAATAATACACAACTAAGTTTTCACTATTATTGCCACACTATATACAACATGTGAAGACTACAATAGCTATCTCTCAGACTGTCATTCCATTCTCCAGCTAGACCCGGCTATTCTCTCCTTTTTTGAAAAACAATGGAACAAAAGAAAGGGTGAGCTCAAATAGCCCAGTAAGAAATATCATGACTAAGATAATGATAAATAAATTATCATTCGCCTTCAACAATTGAGTTTTTAATTGAATATAATAGACAATAAGTTATATATCAATAATAGCAGCGGAAAACAATCCATTAGAAGAATAATGTAGACTATTATGTCTACTCGCGTCTCTTTTTAAGAAAAAATATCATTAACTTTTAGCATCTTAAACACCACTGGTCATGATAATATAAATTTCCAGTTCCTGATTATAATGATGCCAGTCAATAGTTCATCTTTGCATTACGGGCCAAAGATATTCAAATATAACACCAACGGTAATGATTATACCAGTTTTCAGTCTTTGGTCATAATCATACCAACAACAGTTCATCTTTGCCCCATGCTAAAGAGAATATTCACCACGTGCCCTAAAAGACACAACAATTATATCGCCTTTATTCTATCATCTGTGCCCCAGGCCATAGATATTCACAACAATATGGTTCTTGATGATTAGAATAACAACTGTGATATAAATTATGAATCAGAAGAAACAGTATGATCAATAAATATCGAAAGTTTATGATTTTTCTTTGTGCAGATTCAAATAATGTCCAAATTGTCAACATGATGTGGACTAAAATTCAAGAATGATATTTAAGTTCTACAGTTCAGAATAACAGTTAAGGTTCAATAGAAAGATTTAGAAAAATAGGAAGGTTAAGTTAAAATGTTATTAGATGAAGTGCAAACTATTAAAGAATATATAATCATTCAGAAAACTTTACCAACAAGAGACAAATAATAAATGAATACGAAGAGTAATTCACCAAACATGCGGTAGTCCGCGTAGTCGGGTTATTCTCAGAGATTAATATGGAATGAATACGAAAGGTTATTCACCAAACATGCGGTAGTCCGTGTAGTCAGGTTATTCCCACAAATTAATAAGGAATGAATACGAAAGGTTATTCACCAAACATGCGGTAGTCCGCGTAGTTAGGTTATTCCCACAAATTAATAATGAATGAATACGAAAGATTATTCACCAAACATGCGATAGTCCGCGTAGTCAGGTTATTCCCACAAATTAATATATTGAGATAAATGACACATCTTACGAGTAAGAAAGAAACGATATTATTTTCGAGAATCAAATAATGATAATCCCTTACCATAGTAAGTATGAATAATGGAAGATGAAAAAGATGGTATCCCTTACCTTAACACGTGACTGGATATGAAGTTGGTCAACCTATATTTTTATAATTTCATTAGTAACTACCATATATAATTTTATGGAGTATACCAATTCGTATGAAATCATCAAAAGTGATTTAATAAAATAAAGTAGAATAATTTCAATATAATTTTTGAAGAAAATAATATTTCAAAATAAATCTTCCAATTGAAACTTTTCAAAATGAATCTTCCAAAGGAAGAGTCTTCTAAAGGAAGATTTATAAACATCGTGTGATGTGTGTGGTATATAACTTTTATAAAAAGACTTACTTGGTCAGTACTCGTACACTTACAGATATTTACAAATACTCAAGATGACTTTAGCACACTCAAAGAGAACTTATACAAAGAAATATTTGGAGAGTGAAAGAAAAAATAAGTAAGGAAGTTTTTTATGAAAAATCCTTAAGTTAAGGTCTCTATTTATAGTAAAAAATCTTATCATCACCAAGATTTCCTAATTTAATCCAAACTGTATATTTCAAGATAATGTTTAATCCATACCACTCATTTCTTCTTTTAAGATTTTCTTAATCTAAACCATTCATTTAAAGATCATCTTTTAATCTATACCATTCAATTTACTTTATATATAAAAAAACTAACTTTAAATAAATTAATTAACTTTATATATAAAAATAAATAACTTTATATAATTTATCATAATAAAAATAAATAACTTTATCAATTCAATTATTCAACAATAATTCACAATTATTCATTATTATGGCTAATTGTTGTAAATGCAGTGTAGTTGGCTTTTCGAGTTAGATAAACAGAAAAATCAACTAATAATAGAATACAACAGTTTAATCAATATCTTAAAAGCGATAACAATAATGCTAAAAATAAATAAGAAAATAACACGTTACTGTGTAATAACAATTATTGATTCAGTAATGTGAATTATTGTGCATATGCTACTGTGACAATTATCAGCTCAATAATATGAATTATTATGCATGTGACAATTATTGGTTCAATAAAGTCAATATAGTACAATAACCACTTTATCAGTTTAATAATATGAAACACTGTGCAATACCGTGTGTTACTGTGCAATACCGTGTGCTACTATGTAATACCGTATGTTACTATTCCTTTACCACCGGGTATTTTAACAGTTCAAGGTGATAGTACCGTTGACTATATTTATTTAGAAATGTTACGTATGTCGCTTTCTATATCCGACAATAATTCGTTGTGAGGGTCCACCGTTATTTTGTTATTTCGGCGCCGTCGTACGAATCGAATATTCCCCGACAAAATGAATATTCTCTGACCAAACGAATATTCTCCGACATAATAAAATTTGCACATAACATCCTTAACTTTTAAACTTATCAATTTAACCACCTACTGTTTTAGGAAAAATATATATGAAGAAAAATTAAATTTTGTATTTCATAAAATTCGGGGTCTTACAGTTTAAATTTAATAGTTACATTTAATATTTTGTTCTTGCATCCTATGTTTGACATTTTGGTTAATTTGATGGCTCGAATACACCAAACTAGATTAAAGTCCATAATCAATCTAATTAGAATATAGTATTCCATACGTGCATGCTAATTATGTATATATTATATATTATCAAACATGTTTCACGTGTTAAATAATATGACGCGTATTTTATATATATATAACTGTATGCTCACTAAACAAGATGAGACAATTAATAACAAACCCCTCAAAAAAATATATTAAGTTATAACGTTCAAAGATATTTGAAATATCGAACGTCGTCCTCTTGGATGATAAAGCAAATAAATTATTAAATGTATAATATAAGTTTAGTGTGCACACACAAGGCTTGTATTAAATATTTAAGATGTTGGCTTTACTACATTGGATGTTTATAAGGAATTGAACAATACTGTTTTGATGTACACACACATGGACGATATTTTTCTCTTCACTTATATGGAATACTAGGTTGGACTTAACTTAGATAATTTTTGATTCGGATGTGCACACACTTGATCATAATAATCTAAGAGAAAAAAATAAAAGGAGTTACATGTTGATGTAATTGAGAAGGAGTTGTCTATCTATTGAATAAACTATAGTTTGTTGTGCACACACAAGACTATACTTATATCGCTAGGATCCTTATCTTACTAGCAAATCTTTAACTAGATTTGTTGAATTATATAAGGAGGGTAATATAGTTTGATTAAAATAGTGGGAGATACCATTTTAAATAAAGACCTAATTAACTTGGTGACTAATAAAATGAATACATGTTAATGTTGTTATTAAAAATTCATTTAAAGATTTTTTCTATGCCTAATTCACTCACACTACATAGCATATTTGATGCTAATAAATTAATCGAATTGAATTGTTTATACTGATTTAAAAAAATTGAGAATAGTTCTCAATGATGAAATGTTAACAAATGTCATTAATTTGGCTGTCACTGCAAATGTTGCAGACAATGCCTCTAAGGAAGATATTGTTACTTATGAAGTGGCAGGATGATACAATTGTGGCTCAATGCATCATGCTCGCATCTATGAGTATCAAGTTACAATGTCAACAGCAGAAACTGGATGCACCTACTATACTGCTACACTTTCATGTGTTGTATGGTGAGAAAAATACGTTAGTTAGATAAAAGATATCTAAGGAGCTCTTCCGATCTATAATAACCAATGACACTACAATACAGACACATGTCCTAAAGATGATCAATTGGATTAATCAATTAGGACAACTGAGTTTTGTTAAAGATGGAAAGTTGAGTTAAGATTTGATCTTGCTATCACTCACTGATTTTTTTTTCACAAATGTTGTGAACTTCAACATTAATAAGCTACAATGTAACGCCCCCAAATCCGGGTACTTTGAACCTTGGACTTGGTACGTCACGATACATCATCTTCATACATGTTCTATAACTAATGCGGAATATATAAACATAAATTGTTTATTTGAGAGTATTCTACAACATGTCCTAAGGTTTCTAACCTTAACTTACATATATACCTTTAGATTCACAAAAAGGTTTACACAGTTAACTTACATCAAATAACAAATTAGTTAACATGCATAACACAATAATCTTGTCCTTTGCTTTTGTCTCCGTCTTTCCTCGAATAAGCGTATTAATCTGAAATTTGTTATCATGATATAGCAAGGGTGAACAACGAATTTGCTCAGCAAGTTTAAACACAATAAAGATATATCATGATTGAAAGAAAGAATAAGCTTTTGAATTTTCAATAACATAATAATTGTGAAAGAGTATGAATCATAATTTCAATAATTGAATGACTGAATCAATTAATGTTGAATGCCAATAATGATCATGAATAAATTTAACTGAAACTTATGGTAATGAAGGTGATCAGCCTTTCATACCGGATGAACATATGCAACATGCATTATGTGCGAATCAATAATTTAAAGAGGTGGAATAATTATAAAGAATTAAACCACTAGCATGCTTGAAACATAGCAACTCAAGTTTGAGTTAAGAGGAACTTGCTCAATATAACTTTGAGTAAGGTTAGGGAAACTTGCTCAATAAATTAATACATCCTGCTCGAATATAAATTGAGGAGGGTTTAGGGAACTTGCCTTGCCCGTCGATTACTGCTACATAATCTAATTTAACCTCTTATGAAAGACCTATCAGTTATAAGATTGATCTTTCAATTAGCATATCTTATTATACCTCATAACACTACTTCTAATATTTAAGCACATAATCAAATATTAGATAGTACCTTAACACCATACGTATTCATAATTCTAAGACTAGCACACATCAAGTTTTTAACAGTGTTCAATATAGTATGCTGAGTGGTTTCCCACAAATAACCAGCAAACTAGTTTCCGTCTCGTCTACACTGTTTTCAAAATCCAACAAACTGGATTCAAACTGTACTCTCCTTTTTAACGTATTGGATTTCCAATTCATTATACAATTCAATATAACCTATTGAATGACCAATCAATAACTTTGAGTAAGTTAGAGAACTTGCCTCAGTCGCAAATTACGCTACGCGAATAAAAATATTTTTCTCGCGAAAATCTAATCATTAATAGGTTAACTAGCAATTAGTGCTAACTCCAATTAATCTATTTAGCACATAATTGTCACATATTACACGTATGTATCACATAACACAAGCCAGTATGCTATTTTGATGCCTTTAGGTCGAATAAATTATGCTTCACAATTTATTCGGATTTTACATAATTACTCATTTAATTATTCAAGATACAAACATATTTTCCAAAAAAATATGAAATTAACTTATTATTTTTATACCTTCTGGGAATCAGTATCATATTATTCCACATACACAGGAAAATTTTCTTTTAATTTTTCAACTTTGTTTACTATTTTTAATTATGCCATTTCTGTCTAAAACGGTAATAATTATTAAAAATCAAATTATTATTAGAAAAATCTGAAACTTGACAGAAAGCTTTATTGTACCATACTTAACACCTTGTAGCGTTTTCAGAATTTTTGGAGTATTAAAGCTCAACTTATGGCAGTTTCCGTTTTTAAAACTGAAAACTTCACTCTGTCTCTGTGATCTCATCCGAAGTCGGAATGACTTCATTTTTGGACAAGAGCTTCATTTTAATATATAGTATCATAATCCAGAAGCTAGGAATTTTTAAAGACCGTTTAATGGTCCAAAACAGTCCGGGAAGATTCTGGACAGTAGGGTTTTCACAGTTTTCGCATCTGGACAGTTTTACGGGAAAAATCATTAAAAATCGCTCGTAACTCAGAATTTAGTCAATCAAGTTGGGTTTGTTCCGAAACTCGAAAATCTAGGTCCTTACATGCACGGATTTTTAAAATGAGCTACGGTTTGAAACAGTTACATGTCCAAAGTAGCTGTCCAAATTAGGGTTTTTACACAACATTATAACTTGATAGATCTAGGATTTTCTACACATTTAAGGTCATTGATACATGTTTAAACCATGTTTAGACATCAATAAGGTATCACAACATATATTAACCATCAACATGATTTAAAAATCATTTTTTGACATGAAAGAGTTTACAAATCATTTTTAAACCAACTATGAACCCAAAAACAATATATATCACATAACACATAGAATCTCCAATCAAGGATCCAACCTTATATCTTCGGATCCTTCATGATCCTCATCACATATAACTCTCCCACAACCAACCAAGATCAAAATAATATAAAAAATTATACCCTAATAGATCTAAGGGTTTAAAACAGTATACCTCCTTGATTTGGTTGAAATCTTTATTTTCCTTCCATCAAATGTGATGATCATCAAAGATCCACGTAGATCCACCTTGACTCGGTGAGTTAAAGGTTAACTCACTCACAACTCATTCTTTTCTTCCTTGACTCAATGAGTCAACTCACTAGAAATCTCACACTTAATTAGAGAGCACTCTTGCAATTTTTCCAAAGCCTTTACAAATGAAATCTTGTATGCTATTTATAGGCTCCCAAACATATACATACACAAGTTATATCTATATATTCTAAATAGCAATTGCTCCCATTTTCCAAGCTTGGTTCCTTTAATTTAGGGATATTTTGTTTAAAAAAAATAAAAATAAAGTACAAGCAACATCATGCCTAGGTATGGCCTCACCAACAAGCCATAACTCCACCTTTTCATCTATTTTTGATTTATTTATTTAGCTAACTTGTCAAAATATTAACCTTCTAGAAGCTTTGATGTTGGATCATTTATTTGGGCTATAATTAATTCATTTGGGCTACTAAAAATCCTTTTAATCCATCATCTTGTTGGACCATAATTTAAATCAATTAATCATCCCTTTACTTCAACCATTGGGCTCATTAAATAATCCAACGTTTTTGGGCTACTAATAATTCCAACTAGTCTCCAAAATAAATATAACATTAGACTAATTATAAATCCAATCCATCTTTTGATCTAATAACTTAATTAAATATATCTTGGGCTCTACTAAAATAGCCACCATCGGATTAATAATTAATTTAACCCAATCTCATAATCCAATTAGACTTGCTCCCTTATGGACTATAGATTAATTATTTATTGGGCTCTAATTAAATACCCACAAACATCCAATATAATTATGCATAAAATATTTTAATTTCTCTTCTAACTTTGATTTATCAAATTAATTAAATCATACTCCTTCAACCATTCTTATTGTCATATATGGCAATCCTATAAGCTTTGATAATTAATTATCATAAGCTTAAACTATTTCTTGCTCACTTGAGTTCCTTGTCCTAGATTCACTTAGTTAATATTAAAATAAATTAACTAATATGTCTTACACATATAATTCTCATGAAAATTTATTTCCTTAATATAAGTTATTTAATAACACATAAAAATCTCAATCATTACATTGTTTCATCCATCAAGGGTATTTTAGTCATTAGCCACCCTCTTATAGGGAAAAATAATCATCTCACAATTTTTCATTATTCATTGGTTATTATTCATTACCAATTGGTTATTACACCTCAGCTATTAAACATTCTTGGTTTATACATTAAATATTGCCAATCATCTACAATGCTTAACTTAAATATGGTTATTTCTTAACCACGGTCATACACAATTCTTCTAACAAAATTTTAAACGTCATTTCTTGTCCACCTTCTCATTTTGCATTTCTTATGCTTCAAATTTTTGAAGAAAATTCTACACGTATTCTCACATATTAAACCATATAGGTTTTTCTCAGATCGTTACCTTAATAAAAATACATAATCATTTCTCCACATGTTTCTTCTCATCTCTAGGTTTTATACCTTAACCTTATGTTATTCACAATATCTATGCTTAATCTTCCTTATATAAGGATCACCGATCAAAATCAACAGATTAATTATTTAATATTTCACATTTATTAATTTTGTAAATATTCGGCATATTACATACAACGTCAATTTAACTGATTTGCTTAACATGTTGAAGACTGCTAAGAGTCACTTTTATTCCAAGAAAGACCAAGTCTTACTAGCAGATGAATCTCTAAGCGGAGGAAGATGGTTAAAGGTGTTTATATGGAGTCAAAAAATAATAAAAGACAAATAAAAGACACTAAACAAAGGACATAAATAAAATTGATCTCAAAGGTAAATGAATTTGCTTTTATTGCGATAAGTTGGGACACTAAAAGAGGAACTATAAGGAGTATTGATGAGTAGGTTTTATACCTATGATTTGGATATGTTTAGGCTTATTATTTTGTTGTTTTTAAGTCTTTTTAGTATATTTTATTCGCATTTATGTTTATTATCTGCAGCAAGGTGAAAAGGGGGAAAACAGGCATGTTTGGGGAGCTTAAATGGGAATTTTGTAATTCCTGTGAAATGGGCCAGAGCTGGGCAGCGTTGGAATAATACTAAGATGAGAGCTGGCAGGGCTGGGTTGCAGAATAGTCGGGTTGTTTTGTGATTTACTGAAGATCTTGGTTTCCTAATTGGGTTTGGATGCTTAAAACCATACTTAGGGATGACTAGTATATATATGGAGACTTGGGAATTGAAGAAATACACGAAAGAAAAGAATGAACCTCCATACACGTGAATTGAAGAGCACAAGAAGATAAAGATTGAAGACCAAGGATTAGAGAGGCTATAGAGTTTTATTATTCTCCTCTCCTTATCTTCATGTCTTGAACATTTGAATACTATTTATATTTATGATGATGGTTTTCTATTTGACTATGATGAACTAAACGTTAATTAGGATTTCAATGGAACCTTTTGTTTTACGATAACTAATTCATGCTTAATTTCAGTAATTAATTCTATTTGAGTTGTTTATTATATCTTGTGCTTAATCTATTAATTGTGTGCGCAACAATTAATCTAATATCTTAGATGGAATTGAAAAAAGGAATCTAAGATTAGATTTGGGTATAATAACATATGAAATTGTTGATTCTTTTAAATGAATAGCATAATAGTGCATATGATGAAAATATCTAGGTGCCATATATAATGTGATTGAGAGTTTGTTCTTAATGAGTCTAGTTCAAGTTTATATTGTACGAATGGTAGCAAGGTAATTGGATTAGATCTTTTTATTAATTATTGAAAAAAGTTAATAAATAGATATGAATTCTCCGTTAACAACTCATGAGAATTAATTAGTTGAAAATAGGGTGAAGAGATTATTGTGGTCAATTGGGGAAGTTGTAGTCCTAAGCTTTTAAATATCAGATAATTAATTCTTGTTAATTAGATTTCAATTTAATATTTTAATAATTAAAATTGGTGATCGTTTAAATTAGATTAAAATTGATATTGGCAAGATAATTAGAATAGTTGTTATCCGCTCCTTGTGGGTTCGACATCCTTCTTACTACTGTATTACTTGATTAACCGTGTATACTTGCGCGAATACACCATATATAAATCGGACAACAACTTTTTGGCACCGTTGCCGGGGAACAGTTTTAATAATTATTTTATTATTAGTTTTTTTCAATTTAGTTTTAATTTAAGCATTTTAATTTTCAGTTTTCCTTTACTTCTGCAGGCTTTCATCTATTCGTGACAGTTCAAGCTGTTGCAAAGGAGTGATCTTAGTATCACGTGTGCACTAAATGTTGGCCTGCCTAACTTGGTTTACACAAATTTCGTAGACACTGAAGCTAAAAAATTCCGCTAACGTACGCAAAACTACGTTTTTCCAGAGTTAAAGCCTAGGTACTTCTAATTTGTGTATGCATACGAGATCCAAAGGTGCAGAATTGGTTCTATATGAGGACGAGATCGAGCGAAGGTTTCAAAGGATTCGTAACTTTATCCACAAGACGGTGCAGAACCAAGAAAGAATGGCATAAGAGGATCAGAAATTATTACGGGAGTACGCTATGCCGTAGGTTACAGAAATTCAAACCAACATCACAAGGCCTGCCATCACAGCATGTAGTTTTGAGATCAAACTCGGAACTATTCAGATGATCCAGAATTCAATCCAGTTCGGGGGTTTACCAAACGATGACCCCAACGACCATATTGTCAGCTTCTTAGAGATATGCGACACTTTTAAATACAATGGGGGTGACGGAAGGTGCTATTAGACTGAGACTTTTCCCATTCACGTTGAGAGATAAAGCCAAGAGCTGGTTACATTCATTGCTATCGGGGTCCATCACAACATGGAACGATTTGGCGCAAAAAGTTCCTTGCCAAATTCTTTTCACTGGTGAAATAGCAAAAATGAGGAACGAAATCACTTCTTTCGTTCAGCAGGATTCCGAGTCACTGTACAAATCTTGGGAGAGGTTTAAAGATCTATTAAGGAGATGTCCCCATCACAGGATACCCAAGTGGTTACAAGTGCAGACCTTCTACAATGGTCTATTCAGTCAAGTGAGGACAAGCATAGATACAGCTGCAGGTGGAGCATTGATGGGCAAGAACTATGAGGATGCTTATAATCTACTTAAGAATATGGCTGCCAATAATTATCAGTGGTCGATGGCATGGATGCATCAACCAAGAGCAGTGGGAATTCATGAGGTTAGTCCAATTATAGCTTTTTGCGGCATAAGTGGTTACATTGACGGAAATGTTTGATATGATGGCAATGCAGCCCATTCACAATGTGGCCATGGTTTGTGAACTCTGTGCGGGTAATCAATCAACAGATCAGTGTGCCATCAGTACTAAATTTGTTCAATTTGTCGGAAACTACAATAGGCAGCATCAGCAGTACGACAACAACTCTAATACCAATACTTCGGGGTGGAGGAATCATCCAAACTTTTCTTGGAGGGATAATCAAGCACAAAATTAGGCTCCAAGACATGTAAATCCACCCGAATTCCACAATCAACCCCCTTCTCAAACAGAAAAGTATAGTAATTTGGAGGAAGTGTTGGCAAAATTTATGGTGGGTACTGAATCAAGGATGCAGGCACAAGACAATATCGTGTCACAGATGGATATGAATATTAAGAGTTAATCAGTGGCCATTCAAAATTTGGAAAATCAGATGGGGCAATTTGCCATTGCTTTGAACAATCGGCCCCAAGGAGCCTTACCTAGTGATACGAAGCTGAATCCATGAAGAGATGGAAGGGATCACTGCAAAGCAATTACTTTGAGGAGTGGAAAGGAGTTGGAAGTATAACGCACCGAGATCCCACATTCCTCTAATTAAGTCCAATTATGTCTAGATAAGATAATTATTACTTTAAACCACGTTAACTAGAATCTCGTGCATTAAAACATAACCTTTAATCTTTGAAACCATTCAGTTGACCATAATACGGTCCATATATATATATATATTTATTTATTTATTTATTTATTTATCTTACATTCCTTACTTGTCTCAAGATCGCAGCGCTCACTTAACATTCATTAACACTTAGGTCAAACATTTAAAATTTGTGACCTAGTACTACTATTACCATTTCATAATCATATATATATTTTATGATTTACATAACCTGTAAATAAAATTCGCCATTATTATATCTATATATGGTCTTGTTACCTTATACCTATTTCTGTATCTGATCCTGTGCACATACACCTGATTTCATACATCTATATCATCCATATCCGGTTTCATACATCTATACCATATATGCGAGTTCTAGTATATATCAGACTCGACTAACCATAATACATCAAACTATATCCTTTACATCTTCTAATTGGATAATACATACATACACATTTATCTCTATGGATTTACAAAATATCAACCCTTATTACCATTGTAGATTTACATTTATCTGACTTATTTGCACATTACACAAATACATATCACAAATTTACTCATGCTGATTCGTCTATTCACATTCTTTACCTTAGCTTTATCGGAATCTCCGGCCTTCTCATACTTTACCTGAAATGTTAGTTTATAGCAAGAGTGAGCATAAAGCTCAGCAAGTCAATCAGATAACACTTTACATGCTCGCAGTTCATAATATGCGTCATGCATCCTTTACTTTACCATGCTATGCTTAATGCCACATATTCCACTTAACAGTTACACATATAATTGCACGGAGTGCACATTTTAACTATCACATAGTTCATGTAGAACATTTAATACACTTAAGTCTGAAAAACTTGCCTGTACGCTTTTATTTAACTTAACATGTACTGTCTCGCTTGGCCTTTCTATCTTTCCTCACATCGGTTTGCTATATTGAGCGCCATCTGTCAATACATAACCTATACATCAATATAGGATCATAAAACTTAATATAACTCATCAAACTTATCTCATAATTACACGATCATTCGTCTCTAATCATTTCACATATGATGTATTATACCTTATGTAGGTTAATAATGCATCCTAGCTTGTTTTCGACATTTTTCATAACCTAAAACACACTTTGGCTTAGCTTTAGGCATACTATATTATGCCATTCATGAAAGTAGTATGCCCTCAAGCCAATCACATTTGATGTGATAAGCATATACTTTGTAATCTTGTTCATTTATTAATAAAAGTATCAAGGCATTTCTTTATTCATGATTAATTACTTGAATTAATCAAATGGATAAACCCATAGTTTTCGAGCAATGCTTTTAGAACCATGATGAGGATCATGCTAATGAGATCTAAATTCAAAATAGCTCAAAACTAAAATTGTTCCTAATCGTCGGATCACTAAAAAGGGGATTAGTAGATCCGGATAGATTGGTACATACTATGCTTGCTCTTATGAAGAGGATGATTGATCTCATAATCATTTGTGTAGAGACACTAAAGCAAGTATGTAGGTGCTTATTAGAGAATAAGTTCACTGAACGTAACTCGCTCAAGGAACACCTAATGGAGTTTTACTCGTCTGTCAATAGGAGTTCCTTATGTGATAGTCGTACAAGTGATCCTTAGACTTGAGATCATCTTAGTATCTTGTGTGTACTAAGTTATACTTTGACATATTCCTTAACACCTATTGGTATATCAAAGGATATGATTGGGTATAATAAGGTACACATGGAGATAGATGAATGATCAACAAAGGATCTACCACTTCCAGTAAAGGGAGAGAATGTCCTATGCGATTCAATAAGTGATAACTCAGAAATCCCTGGCCAGGGTTGAATGGAATTAGAAAGGAGTTTCTAATTTACATTAACTATAGTTGTGTATTTGTGAATTGAAATGCATATAATCAAATAAATAAGACTTGACAGAAATTCCGTGTCTTATATTTGATTGGGACATTGTGTGGTAGAAGGATTGAATTGTACGGTAACTATTTGCTGAAAGGTTCTTTTACGATTAAATGTTGAAATCTATATTATCTGGAAAGTCGACTAATCGCTAAAGGGGCTTACCCTTATTGTGGAATAATTATTTATTCTGAATTAAAGAGTTAATTCGTAATAAATGAATTAGAATTGTTCTAATTTATTTATTATACAACCGGTTTAATATGGAGAACCTAAAGGGTCACACCGCAAAAGAGTAATATTTATTTTAGAATTGGATGGCGTAATCGTAATAATAAATTAAGTATATTTAATTTATACTATGGTGATAGAATAAATTAAATAGCTTAATATTTATAATTTAGTATTTTAGAAATACTAATTATAAATTAATAAGAGGAGTCTTATTATTATTATTATTATTATTATTACTACTATTATTATTACTACTAGTATTATTATTTAGTTCCTAAATGGTTTAGGAATTAATTAATATGTAGTAATATTATTATTAAATAATTAAGTTCCTACATAGTTTTGGAATTATAATTATAATAATAATTAATTAAGTTACTAAATGGTTTAGTAATTAATTAATAAGAAGTACTCTCATTATTAAATAATTAAGTTCCTAAATGGTTTAGGAATTGTAATTAATTAATTTAGTTCTTAATTAAATTGGGAATGAAATTAAAACCCTAATCCTAAATAGTTTAGGAGGGTTGACTAGATCTATAAATAAGAGGAGTCTTATCATAGATCAAGGTTACACACTCTTTCATTAGATTAGAGAGAGTACTCCATAATTCTCTATATCTAAGAGTTAGAGAGAGAGAGAATTAGGGCTAGCCAACCATGGTTTGGAGAAACCAAAAATCCACTTCTTTAATTCATAGATCTCTTGGTGGATCACCTCTAGAGGCTCAACACTTGGGGAGCTAACATTGATCCGTGGAATCTAATCGGTGAATTTGAAGAAGAACGTGAAGGATCAAAGGGAGATGAACTTGTACCTGTGGAAGCTTGGTTCTACAAAGGTATAAATTCTTTTATCCTTCCTTAATTAATAATAGTCGCATAAGAAAGATCCGGGTTATTGGTTAGTACAAAAATTTTAAAATATGATTTTATTGCTTCCGTTGCGCTTATATAATTTGATTATATGTATGCCATAATTTTTGCAAACCAACAATTCATCATATCATTATACCTTAACACCCTTTAATTTGACCATTATCATCAATTCTAGGGTTTATATAACTCATTTTTATCACTCCATATCAAAATATAGCTTTTTGGAAGCTTAAAAAAATTTCAAATGCACAGAAATCTCGCCCCGACGCGTTCAGATTTCGCTAGCCGTGAAATGTCCTCGACCATGAATACTAGGCTTAGCCCCGGCGCAATGTTTAGTACAAAACATTGCGCCTAGGCGCAATGTTCAGCAACATGATTTTCTAATTTTTGCCTTATCTTTGCCGATTTTTAACTCCTTCATCTTACATCCAATTGAGCTCAAATTTGGACCACATCTAGAACTCACTACCTAGTAATTTATAATTTTATTACTTGCCTCATTTGGCTTCTTAAAATTAGTGATACACTAGTCCATAGGAGGGCTGTTCAAAATATTTCGAACACTTAGAATTTTTTAACTTCAAAACTGAAAATTCCCAACTTGGTGATTTTTGGCCATTTGCTTAAGACCTCATTTCCAACACTTGACATAGTTCATATACGTCACATAAGCCGTGTCTAGGCCTTTAAAACCATTAAATTATACTCGAGGCGGGTTTTGTCCGTAAAAGTCCGTTTCGAGTCTAAACGATCGATTTCGATCGTTCGAAACTCAATTTCATTCAATTTCCTATCCGTTGATTATCAAATCAACCTAAAAACGTGTAATAACATAAACCTAACTCATTTGACTTCTTTTCACCTTTAAATATCCACAATGCCCAAAAATCACCATTTGGGTGCAATTTTATCACATTTCATAAACTTTCCTAAACTTCTCATTTCCAAAACATATGCTATTCTTGCCCCTTTGTGCAATACTTGATTCTAACTCATCATTTACCACATATAGCACATATTTAACTTGTATGGGCCTTCAAAATGTGTAAAACTTTTTATTTGACTCCATTTTTCTAAATGGTTCGTTTTGGTTGTCGGCGAACGTTTTAAAACGTTTAAAATCTACAATTGTCGCTATGCGAACCAAATGACTTCCAATTCGACTCTAACATATATATTAATATTAAACTTAGCTTTTTGGCCTCATTTGTTCACCAATTACACAAAATGGCTGTAATGTTTTGAACTTTCAAGAGAGTTGTAATCCAACTTTAAATGAATAAATAAAGCTTGAATTACATCTTATATGTGTTATGGAATCTTTGTTATTGACTATTTATGTGTTTCGATTCAAGTATCCAACCTTAGCACGTAAAAGGAGTATAAAAGTTTTTTTTTCAAAATTTTGTAAAGAGGATAAAACCTAAACCCTAACTCTAGGGTCCAAAACCTAAGAAATCTAACCTAGGCCTTCGGGCGATATGTATACATCAAAACGACATTCTGCTTCAGGATTCATCTTTCCCGTACTTTGAAAACATGATATAGCCGATAAAAGTTTTTCTCAAAAAACGCATCAGGTATAGGACAAAATAAGGAAAAGACGAATTTTTTTTGGGTGCCTTTTTGATCGTCTAACCATTTTCTGAGAAATAGAAATCAAAAACACTATTCACCAAAAAATGTGCAACGTCTTTTTGACTTTTTGTTTTACAGAATAGTATTTATTCGGAACAAAACTCCGTAACTTCTGACTTTTAAATTAGTAAGGACCAATTCAACTGGAATACTTAGAAATGAACTAGGTTAGAGATAACTGGATTAGGAACCCTAATCTAGACTTAAACCTAGTTATAGAATAATTAAATTATCTAACTAATTAACCTAATTAGGTAATTAGCACTAATCCGGTTGAAATCGAACTAGGTTAAGGTAACTAGATTACCATATAACCTAATTAACATGTAATTAAACTTAACCTAACTAAGATTAAGGTTAATTAAGTTAAAGATTAACCTAATCTACAAATTAAACTAATCGGTGAATTAATAACCTAATTAACCTAGGTTTTTGTTAATTAACCTAATCATGACTAAGCTAGATTATCGAAAGGACTAAACTAACATTGATCAAGCTTGGTAAAAGACCTTGACTACCCTTAAAATAAATGGTTATTTCACTAACCAAACAAGCCTTAGAACTATTCATTTGGTAGGCTAAGTGGTGGACCAATTAGAAGCCAACATGTGGATTATGTAATGTCACCAAAAGTGTGATGATTTCAAACATTAATGGCTTGGTGATTCACCAAATGGCCGGCCAAATGAAGGAGCAAAGGGTGATGCACTTGAAGTTAGCTTATCTTGGAAGTTTGGTAATAATGACCTTAATGCCCTAGCTTTGATTGGCCTATAAATAGCAAGCCTTGTGCACTTGTTTCATCATTCATTTTCAAAGCACAAAATCAAGTATCAAAGCTATACTTATATTGAGAGAGAGTTCCATTGAGTTTCTACCTTGGAAATTGCAAAGACATAGTTAAAGCTTGCAAACACCAAAGGTACAATCTCTTATAGTTATTATGTTTGATTTTCGTCTTTAATTTTCAAAAGCTCAAAAACGAGATTCGTAGCCATGTACAATTCTCGTTCTCCGTGTTCTTCATGTGTTCTTGAGTCTTTCTACATTTTTTAGTAGTTATAATGTCGACTTTCAATTCGTAGTTTAAAACTCAATGAACATACGTAGTGGTCATGTACGGTTTATCCGTTTTCTGCGTTTTTCGTATGTTCTTGAGCATTTTTATAAATTGTTTTAATCAATTATGCAAGCCGTTATAATGACCAAATTTTGTCAATTATAAAGTGTCATAATCACTTATGTAAGCAGTTATAATGCTCAAATTATTTCAAGTACGAAAACCAAAAGCTCAAGAACATAGTCGTTACCATGTACGGTCTATCCGTTCTTCGTGTTCTTCGAGTGTTCTCGAGCAAAAGTCATGAATCTTTCTATGAGAAGGTTTGTGATTTGTTATTTTTATGTTATAAAGTGATATTGAGTCTTACAACATGATTTCTTAAAGAGTTAAAGCAGGCAGTACCATGTTTCACATGGTTAACCCTAAAAATATTGGCCAAAGCATACTTATTGTCTGTTTTTGCCATTTTTCGAAAACTCAAAATAGAATCTGCCTTAGAAATATAAATGAAAGTTGTAGATCATGAAATTCTAAGTAATTTAGACTCAAGAATCACTTTAAAATATTTTTGTATGAAAAAGTTATGGCGGTTACCGTAAAGGACGCCAAAGCTGAAAAATTAATAGGGGCTCTCGGGTGGAAACCCCAAAAGGCACCAAATTTTATGATTTTGAGCTAGCCAATTTTTTTAAAAATTCCACCAATGAAAATAGTCTAGTTTAGTGATAAAAACACGTATAGAACGAAAAAAATTTCGATGAACTAACATTCGATACGCAAAACCCCTTGTATAGGCGCTTTAAACGATTACCAGGAAACCCGAATTTGTGCTAAAGACAAGTTTTCTATCCTTAACCTTTGTTTACTTGCTTTCTATGTGATTTATACATTTTGTGTATGCAACGTGTTATAAATCTTTGATACGAAAGTTATTGCTTCTTGTTTAGGCATAACTTGCAAAATAAAATGCTTATTCGTGATAATTTCGAATCATGCTTTATTATATCAAACCAAGTCGTCTTGGGGTGATCCTGACATGTAAAGTAAACTGAGATGAACCAATATGTATTACTGTTCTTGATCTGTCCAGTGTATGGTATGTTATGCTTAACATAGGATGTCGTTAGGTTGATCCCCTTTCTATATCCACTATAAAAGGTTCTAAGTCGAAAGACAAAGAATAGTTCAAGGTCTAACCACCACTCAGTCTTGCTATGTTAAAACATTTATAAATATCAATTGTTGTACCATGAATCCTTACAATCCTTATCGATGTGAGTTCATTGATATGCTATGTGTTTAAGACTTGTTAAGCATCTTAGCTCACTCTTGCATAAACCTAAATTGTAGACAAACTAGAGAGCTCCGGCTCAAAGAAGAAAGGAAAGAAGAAATGTGTAGATTAGTTTACTGCTTTCCTTAACTGTTCTTAACTGTAGTCATAAAGACATTTTGTAATAAGAACAAGTTTCACACATGTAACCGAATATTATATAAATATTATCAGATTTTATCACATTCTATTGTTATGTCTTTACTTTGATTAATCTTAGAATTGTTTAAAACTTAACATAGTATTAATAATGATCTATTAATCAGAATGAGGATCGGTAAATAACTTGTGAGTGCTATACATCCGAGACAGGACTAAGCGATGTTGACTGGTCAAATCCATCGTTAAGGTTCATCGGACCTAGGTATAACTCATTATTACTATTCTGAATGTCAGATAAGTAGGATTATTATTATGAAGAGATATCACTATAACCAAATATGTTTCGAATGATGGTTTTAACTATTTGGGTAATGTTTTATATGGAGAGAGAATTTTGCATCGGACAAAGATACAGCCATTTGTCATAGATAAAGATGCAAACATTTGTCACGGGTGAATCTGCAAACATTCACCGCGAGATTCTCTGTTCCCAGGAGCCGTGCTAATGATTTAATGCCGTGGATGTTGGAACATGTAAAGTTATAGAATATCTAAATATTAAGGATAAAATGTTATGTTTGAGTATTAAGTCTCTTGTATCGATTACAAGGACTTAATATAAAATAATGAAAGATCTTTGGGAACTAAGATAAGAACTTTGTTTGAGAATAAAGGAAATCATCTATAAACCTATTGATTTAGCATTTATAGTGAGCACCAAGTCATCTATAGTAATTATAGTGATTTGGGGGCGTCACAGGTTGGTATCAGAGCTGTAGATTATAGCTCTAAAGTAGCAAGTACTTTAGGATATAATCTGATCGTTTAAGTTAAATAGACTTGTGAAAGAGTCTAATAGATAATTAAAATATGATAATAAACTTTAAATCTTAATTACTTAAAAGACATTTTGTGAAAGAACTATACTAATTAAAGTCCATCTTGTTTTGTAGAAATGGATGACATACACGAAGACAACGCTCAAGCCTTGGACTACGAAAGTGATATGAGCGAGCATTCTAGTGGTGAATCCGAAACAGAAGAGCCTAATCAGAACATGGAACTACATGATGCCGGAGAGGTTAATCAAGTTCCCCAAATAGAAGATGCAGATGTAATAGACATACCAACTTATGATGAGATCATCGTCGAGTTGGAAGAGGATGCTGTTGAAATGTTGGCTAGGAGAAGCTTAAGAAAAGCTTGTTGAACAACTCCAAACTGAAAACCAGGCTAACATGAACAAAGCCGATAGTATAATGGAGGTACTCGAAAGGCGGTGGTTGGATGAAGCTGAAAGAAGCTACCAACTACAGATGCAGTTAGAAGCTTCCCAAGAGGAAGTATACATCCCACAAGAAAATTGTGCTCACATTAAACGAGCTTATTGTGCTATTTACGCCAAGCTAGAGAAAAAAATAATTGAATTTCCTTCACCCGCTAAAGATTTAGGGTTGGAAATCAATAGGTCTGTGGTATTGAGTATGATCCACAAGATTAAGAAGAAGGCTAGAAAGATCTAGTCGAATAACGTGTAATATATTAGTATGTTTTAAATGTTTTGTTTAGCATTTCCCATTTTTATAAGGGATGCTAATAGTTGTTGAGTGATTTAGCTCATTCGGATAATGTAATGTACAAATTTTAATTATATAAGAAGTTGATTTAAGAAATATGTCTTGAAATTTTTAATGCTTTCATATTTACATGTATGTTTCATTTTATTTAGAAAATGGCACCACCGAGACCAAGAACTAGGGCAACAGCAACAACAAGTGTTAATGATGAGAGTAATGTTCAGACTCCCGATCCTATGCAACAATTCCTTGATAGGTTAATAGCAGTCTTAGATAGTCGTATAACAAATAATGTGCCACCACCACCTCCACAACCACAACCATAACCACAACCACAAATACCATTGCCACCACCTCAGCCAGAACCTCAACCACAAAAAGTATCATTCAAAGACTTTAAAAATGTAGGTCCTCCTGATTTTAAGGGAACCGCTGAGCGTATAGAGGCTCAGTGCTGGATAAAAGAAATAGAAAAAGCCTTTGACTTAGTAGAGGTTACTGAGAACAAAAAGACTAAGTTTGCCACTTACTTAATGAAGGGAGATGCAAATTTCTAGTGGAAAGCCACCCAAGCCCGTGCCGGGGAATGTGTGGTTGCGTGGGAAGCTTTCAAAGAGTTATTCTTTGAAAACTACTTCCCATGAAGTATGAAGAATAGAATGGAGATACAATTTCTAAATTTGAAACAAGGGGACATGACTGTTCCCCAGTATGCCTCCAAATTCAATGAACTTGCTCGTTTCGCTTCAAATCAAGTAGATACAGAGGAACGTAAGGCAAGAAGGTTTGTAGAGGGTTTAAAACCTTAGATTCAAGGTAAGGTAGCTGTCTTACAGATAGTTACGCCCATCTTTTAGAACAGGCTATCATTGCTGAAGGCAGCAGTGAAGCCATAACAAAATTTAATAAGGAAAGGAATAATAATAAAGGAGGGAATGGAGGGGGAAATAATAATAAGGGAGGAAATGGGGGAGAAAATAATAATAATAATAAAAGAAGGTTAAATGGCGGAAACTCCCAACAACAAGGGGAGAATAAAAAGAAAACATTAGAACCTTGCAAAATCTGCGGGAAACAACACGCAAGAGTGTGTCTAAAAGGGAAAAATATTTGCTATAATTGTAAACAAGAGGGACACATAGCACCCGCATGCCTCAACCCTAAGAAAGACACTTGCTTTCACTATGGAGCCACGAGGCATCAAGCTAATATGTGCCCCAAGAAAGGGGGAAATACTGGAGGGGACAATAGCAACAAATCTACCCCAACAACTAACCCAGGACGTCCAACAGCAAGGACATTCAACATGACCGTGGGAGATACTGTAGCATCGCAGGATGTAGTGTCAGGTATCATTCCGATCAACACCATAATTGCTTACATGCTATTTGATTCGGGTGCTACTTGCTCTTTTATTTCCCATGAATTTGCTAGAAAACTAAACGTGCCTAGTGAATTGTTAGAAAGTCCTTTAATGATAGAGATTACTAATAAAGAACTAATTCCTGTTAATAAGATAATAAAAGGTTGTTGCATAGTGATCAAGGGTCATGAGCTGAGAGTCGTTCTTATTCTAATCCAATTAGGGGAATTTGATGTAATTCTAGGCATGGATTGGTTGATCAAACACCAAGCAATGATCGATTATCAACAAAAGTCCGTTAAACTTCTTACAATATCCAAGTCAATGGTAGTCTTCAACGAAAGTCAGTCACCAAGAAAATCCCAATGTCTAACTACAAATCAAGCAAAGGGATTACTTCTTTAGAAGGGATGTCAGGGCTATTTGGCATATATCGTAGACACCCAACAGAAAGCGTTAGATATAAACCAAATACCAGTGGTTAGAGAGTTTCAGGATGTCTTTCCCGATGATTTACCCTGTCTTCCACCTGATAGGGAGATTGAGGTCGTTATTGATTTAGCTCCTGGAACTGCACCTATTTCGAAGGCTCCATATAGAATGACACTTGTGGAATTAAAGGAATTAATGGTACAATTACAAGAACTATTGGAAAAGAAGTACATTCAACCAAGTGTTTCTCCATGGGGAGCACCAGTGTTGTTTGTCAAGAAAAAAGATGGAACTTTAAGATTATGTGTTGATCATCGTGAACTCAATAAATTGACCATAAAGAATAATGGTGTGATATCGCAAGTACCCAAAAATAATATCTTACTTTTGAAAAATAAATATGTAGTAGTGCAAGTAAGAGTCGATCCCACAGAGAATGATTATTTAATTTTATGTTTTTGCAAATAAGAATTGGGGGGTTTTTAATTAAAGAAATAATAAAATTAAAATTAACTAAAATAATTAGGCAAATAATTTAATGAAATAAATGAGAATAAAAAAACCTTGGTTTAAGTTAACATCCACCATCAAGAATTTACAACTGCTCACTGATGCAAAAATAAATCAATTAATATTTTGAAGATTCACCGTAGAAAGAACTACTCGCAGGTGGAATAATTTTTCTCCTCTCTTCTTAATTTTAGATAAGTAGAGCCACTTGGTCTAAATATCCTTACTATTAAACGACCTCCGACACTTGCTAAAGATTTAATTTAATAGCAGTACAAAGAATTAGAGAGATCGTTGAACTAAATAACACAAGCCACTTGTTCGCATTTTATTTAGATGAATATTCTTCCTAAGATAAAATAATCTTTTGATTTGCAAAATAATTATTAAACTTAGTTGCTTCACAAATAGCAGTAGATTAATATGAATAATAAACTAGTAGGCCTCCTAGTAATTAAACAAACAAATCATAAAATTAAGCATAGAAGAATATTCAATAATCAAAATATAAATTGAACAATTAAAATAAATTAGATCTCAAAGTGTATAAATCTTGATGGCTTCAATCACTTAAACCAAGAAAAAGAATTTAGCTACTCATAATTGTAGAGAACACTAAAGAATAGAAGAGAGAATTTTTATTCTAATGAGAGTTGTCTTTTACATTGTGTATCAAGCCCTCTATTTATAGGCTCCAAAATCCTCATAAACCTAGTTGGAATTACTCTTTCCAAACCCTAATAGGATTTCAAATACAAATAAAAATAAAAGAAAAGGAAAAATAATTAATATTCTAACCCTAGTTGGAATTAAAATCCAATTTGGAATTAAATTAATGCTAAAATCGCGAAAAATCCCGTTTCTGCTCCATTTCCACGTTGCCAAACAACCCTTTGACCGGTCAACGGCTGATAACGCGTTTGCTGACGTCAGCATTACGCACCGCAGCCAGCCGCGCATTGCGCGCGTGCTTTCAATTGGCGAAACGACGTCGTATTGATCCTCCGTGTTTCTGCTGTCTGGCCGCGCATTGCGCGGCCCTTTCTTTTGTCGTAAAACGACGTCGTATTGCTCCTCGCTGCTGTTCCATCCGCGCGCTATGCGCGCGTCGATTTTTCGGAAATTACAGAATTTCCACCGGGCTGCTTATTTACCAAATTGCCATTTAAATTTTGCTGAAATTACAGATTTGCCCTCAAAGTTTAATTTTTCTACAAAAATAAATATAAATTAATTAGAAATAAATAAAAATAATAAAAACACATAATAATAAATAAAAAACTTAAAACACTAAAAATAAATAAAAACACATAAATAAATAAAAATATAAAATTACTATAAAATTACCTAAATTAACTAAAATCCTATAAATCCTATTAAAACCAAAATAAGCTAAATAATAAAACATTTAAGTATGCAATAAATATAAAAATTAAGTATTAGGGAATAAAAATAACATATAATTTAGCCCTATCAAATACCCTCACACTTAGCTTTTTGCTCGTCCTCGGGCAAAACAAAAACAAAAACTATAAAATTAAAACTAATAACCAAACAACTTACTTGAGCAACAGATTAATATAAATTTCAACCTTAGCCTCAAAGAATTTTTAAATGATAATTCAAAGAAAAATTTAAAATCATGCAAAATCTAGAAATTCAACAGATTTATCAATTTTACTTTACTCAAGACCTTGTGTGTGTGTGAATCCAAATGTATTAAACTAATGAAAATTCAGATAAGTTTCGGTCATTAATTACCTTATAAAAGATATACAATAAAACTCAATATATTTATTTTTCACATTACTTTTTGTTAATATAGACAAATATAAACCAGAAGATCAAAAGGTTTCAAACAATTATATACACTAGGATTATTAATATGCATTTTTTCTAAATATTTTTTTCATTTTTTCTTCTTCTTTTAATGGGTGCATTTTATGCTCCATCCTATTTTTTTTCTTTCTTCATTTTTTTTTCACGGTGAGTGCATTTTATGCTCCATCTCACCAGCGAGTGCGTTTTACGCTCCATCTCGCTTTTTCATGTGTTTATGAGTGAGTGCGTTTTACGCTCCATCTCAACCCACCACATAATTTTTTTTCAATAATAATCCTAGAAAAATTACCTAAATCATATCCTCCAAATTATATTTTGTCTTATATTTCACTTCAAATAATGATCAAATAAGGTATAGAGTTTAAAAATATCTTTCATAAGCATTTAACCATATAAACTTTCTCTTAATTAAAACTAGCTCAAACAAATGGATATAAGTGCATAAAAATTTGAAGGATCTCAAACAAAGTAATAATCAATAAAAAAGTCAAAAATTCAAATTAAGCAAAAATTTATCCTTTTTCCAAGAGTTATTAAATAAAATTTTTATCATTAGCTAAAAATTTAAAATCCAATTAATTCATTGCTCAAGTGACTCATCCTAAAAATAAAATAAAAGACTACCCCATTTTCGTAGGAAACACGGTTACATTTAGCATGTGCAACAAGCCTTTAAACCCCAAGGTTACCCCAAGTGGACGAGGTTTGTCTCGTGAGGGTTTGCAGTGAATTTACCCACAAAATTCAAATTTTCAAAATTTTAAAATTTCCTAAAATAAAATAAATTTTTTTTTTAAATAAAACAAAATTTTAAAATTCCCTAAAAATAAAATAAATATCCTAAATCCCTTCCCCCACACTTAAAATTTACACTGTTCCTAATGTAAAATAAAATGCAAAGAAAAAGACACAAATAAATATAAAAAAGAAAAAGGAAAAGAAATGCAAATCTGATTTTTTGGGTTGCTTCCAAAGCAACGCCTTTGTTTATCGTCATTGGCTCGACAACATGCTTCCCTTTTCAAGTGGCAGACATTGGATCCTCAAGGTCCAAATTAGTCGTGTGTTCTTTTTGAAAATTCTCATGAAAATGCTTGAGTCTATGGCCATTCACTTTGAGTATCTTTGCATTTTCTAAACTTTGAATTTCAACTGCACCATGCGAAAAAACATTAGTAACAACAAAAGACCCAATCCAACGAGAACGTAACTTACCTGAAAACAACCGAAGTTGAGATTGGTATAGAAGGACTTTTTCGCCAATCTTGAATTCTTTCTTAGAGATCATCTTGTCATGAAAAATATTTGTTTTCTCCTTATAAATTCTTGCACTTTCGTAAGCATCATTGCGAATTCCCTCCAACTCTTGTATTTGCAACTTCCTATGCTCCCCACTTTCACTTATCTTCATATTGAAACTCTTAATAGCCCAATAAGCTTTGTGTTCTAGCTCCACAGGTAAGTGACATGGTTTCCCAAATACTAATCTGTAAGGTGACATACCAATAGGCGTTTTATAAGCCGTCCTATATGCCCATAAAGCATCATCCAAGCGCAAACTCCAATCTTTTCTGTTCGGATTGACTGTCTTTTCAAGAATGGACTTAATTTCTCTGTTTGACACTTCCGCTTGTCCATTGGTTTGCGGATGATATGCAGTCGACACCTTATGAGTGACATGATACTTTTTCAACAAAGCTTCCACAGTTCGATTGTAAAAATGAGTGCCTCTATCACTTATTATAGCTCTAGGAATTCCAAACCTGGAAAATATGTTAGTACAGAGAAAATCTGCAATAACTTTGGAATCGTTAGTCCTTGTGGCTTTAGCTTCCACCCATTTCGAAACATAATCGACAGCAAGTAAAATATAAACATTACCAAAAGATACAGTAAATGGTCCCATAAAATTAATGCCCCAAACGTCAAAAATTTCACAAAAGAGTATGGGGGTTTGCAATATTGCATTTCGTTGGGATATATTACCTGTCTTTTGACAATTGCAACACGACTTGCAGAATAAATATGAATCTTGGAATAGAGATGGCCAATAAAAACCACAGTCAAGCACTTTTCTTGCTGTCCTCTTAGATCCAAAGTGACCTCCACAAGCATATGAATGACAAAAAGTGAGAATAGGATCAATTTCAGTTTCAGGGACGCACCTTCTAATTACTTGGTCCGCACAATGCTTCCATAGGTATGGGTCATCCCACACGTAGTACTTTGCTTGACTTTTGATTTTATCCCTTTGAACTTTAGACAAATTAGAAGGCAAAATATTAGTAACCATTTAATTGACAATATTTGCATACCAAGGTGATTTTTTATATGCAGAGAACAATTGCTCATCAGGAAATGTCTCTTGTAGAGGAAGCTCATCTTGCACATTCGTCAAACGACTTAAGTGATCTGCAACCCTATTTTATGTCCCTTTTTTGTCCTTTATCTCCACATCGAATTCACTTAAGAGAAGTATCCATCTTATCAACCTTGGTTTTGCCTCTTTCTTTGTCATTAAATAACGAAGAGCTGCATGATCAAAATAAATAATAACTTTAGTACCAAGCAAATAAGAGAGAAATTTTTCTAAAGCAAAAACAACAGCTAAAAGTTCTTTTTCAGTGGTCGAATAATTTCTCTGGGCATCGTTCAAGGTCCTCGAAGCATAATAAATTGCATGAGATGCTTTCCCAACTTTTTGACCCAAAACAGCTCCTACTGCATAATCACTCGCGTCACACATAATCTCGAAAGGTATGGCCCAATTTGGAGGTTGAATAACTGGAGTAGAGGTCAACAATTCCTTCAATTTATCAAGCGCTGTCTTACACTCCTTGTCGAAATTGAAATCTGCATCCTTTTGTAGCAGTTTGCATAGAGGTAATGCTATCTTGGAAAAGTCCTTTATGAATCTCCGATAAAAACCTGCATGTCCAAGAAAAGAACGCACTTCCTGCACACTAGTGGGATAAGGTAGAGACTGAATAATATCAATTTTTGCTTTATCTACTTCAATTCCCTTAGATGAAACAACATGACCCAAAACTATACCTTGTTCAACCATGAAATGACATTTTTCAGAATTTAGTACAAGGTTAGTGTCTATGCATCTTTGAAGAACAAGTGTAAGATTGTGCAAACAATTATGAAAAGAGTTCCCATGAACTGTAAAATCGTCCATAAAAACTTCCATGATATGCTCAATATAATCAGAAAATATACTAACCATACACCTTTGGAAAGTAGCGGGGGCGTTGCAAAGTCCAAACGGTATACGACGATATGCAAAAGTTCCAAATGGGCATGTGAACGTCGTCTTTTCTTGATCCTCGGGAGCAATTGCAATTTGAAAATAACCTGAATAACCATCAAGAAAACAATAATAAGAATGACCAGCTAATCGTTCAAGCATTTGATCAATAAAAGGTAAAGGAAAGTGGTCTTTTTGGGTTATAGCATTTAATTTTCTATAATCTATATAAACCCGCCACCCATTTTGAATACGGGTGGATGAAATTTAACTAGGCACACTTAGAAGGGGGGGTTGAATAAGTGTGAGAGCAATCTATGACCAACTTTTGTATTTTAAAATGAACTATTAATTTTAGGCTAGCAAAATAATGAAATTAACTTACTGAATAATAATAGTCTACGGAAAATAAAATATTCTTGGTATTAAAGAATTATCTTAATATAAAGCAATAATTTAGTTTTTAGTTATTAAGATAATTGAATAACTTAAGTGATTTAAGCAAAGCAAATTATAAAATCAACACCAAGATTTTTTACGTGGTTCAGCTATTACCCTCTATAATAATAGCCTAGTCCACGTCCAATACCAACTAGTATTGGAGACTCACTTTATTTATTTCTTTATAAATAATCACAGATTACAACACAGATTCCAATCAAAATTATTTAACAAACAATTCCTTGAGTTCTCTTGCTCCTTGTGCACCTATGCACCCTTCAAGCACCTTTGCTTTCTTGAACCTGTTTGTAACTTTCCTTAATCCACTAGGATTAAAACCTTTAGACTATACTTAGTCTAAAACAGAAAATTCAATACAAATATAGAGGTCTATGATCAATGCAAGAGTAATCAATTTAACAATTAAAGGCTCAACTATATGCAATGATCAAGTAGCACAAAATAAATAAGCAATAAATTTCTTACCGAATACTACCTTAAATAATACCAGAAATTAAATTGCTTAGCTTCAAAAGATTGCACTTAGCAGAATCGGATTGATCAATAATAATAAATAAGTGCAATGAATATTTCGTGAGTTGTCTCCTTCCTTCAAGCATGTAAACACTATTTATAGTAAATATTATATTACCGTTAAACATTTTAACGTTGGCAGCCTTATCATAAAAATCTGTTTGTAAAGCTAACCCACATTTGCTCAATTCCCGCAACGGTAAAAAATCAATTGTTTATCCAGCAAAAACAGAAACTAGATAAAAGCGTAGTTTGGATAAATCAAAAAGCCTGCAAAAGGATAACCACTCAAATTGATTTTATCTCTTCAAGCATAAATAAGTGGCGTGTAGAATATAGCTATTAGTCATACAAGAGTCCAAGATAAAGCTCTTTCTTGAAATACAAAAAAAAACTCTTCATGCAATAAAGTAGCTGTTAAATCTCCTTTTTGGCTAACATATATATATAGCCACGTGTAGTGTTCTCCAGTATGTGAATTTAATTTGCATATTTATCATAACAATCGGTTAGCAAGGAAATATTTATATAAAAAATATTACAAGCAACAGATCATATATAGAACTTCCATCTTGTAATCTTTTTAGATAAAATTCATATAGCTCCACTTGTGACAAAGAAAATGTTCCAATGATATTAAAACACATGCAAAAAAAAATATAATGCAATAATATATCCTAGAGCCTTTAAATGAAAAATCAATTACTATGCAATTGACCTTACATTGATTTTTCCTAGAAAATAGAAAATCCTTCAAATGCTTGAATATCCAATGAAAGCTCTTTATCAAAATACCTGAAAAGCCATAAAACAATTTAGTACTCTGAACATCTCATCATCAAAACATAAGGCTAGAATATGACTAAGTCAACATAAGTCAACATTCTCCCCCTTTTTGATGATGACAACCCAAAATTGTTTTAACTCACAAAAACTCCCCCTGAATATATGCATAAAATAATAAGCTCCCAGTAAAGTTTAGAAACATGTCTTTTTGGTGAAACATATCAAACCAAAAACCAAAACATAATTCAAAAAACCCAAAAACTCTCCCCCTTGGTCATCAACAAAAAGAAGAGCAGTCTATTGGTCAATTTCTACCACTGTCGCATGTCGAGCTGCACGCTGAGTGAAATATGGGCGATGATTTGCTCGGTGTACCTTCTCAGCAACACTCAATTCAGCAGCAAATTGGGGAGGTCGGGGAATGATAGTGGCAGGGGGTAGAGGAACATCCAGAAAGTCTCCTTGATACTCAGCCAGCCAGTTGCAGTGCACCCACTCCGGAACCGTTGAATGCTTGCGCTGCAAATGGAATCTAGAGCCCAAATCGTTGAATCGCCCGGAAACAAACTCTGCCAATTCCCCTACTTGATTACTAACAAATTTGATTTCCTGACTCAGTTGACAAGAATTTCGATTAAGACGTCTTTGCATTAACTCAGCCAAAGCAGTGGTTTGCACCTCAAAACCAGCTTGCAAATCAATAAACTCATCTTCAATGTTATGATAGAGATTATTAATTTCAGGTGCACCCAATGGCAACTTACCCTTTTCCAACAAAGTCATACGATTATGAAGGGCAGACATCTCAACTTGCATTTTCTCTTGATTAGATAAAATTACTTTCAACAACTCAACAATTTCAGGAGAGGGTTTAGTAGGAAGCTGAGTAGAAGATGAGGGAATAGATACAGAAGGAATAGGAATTTCAGAAGAAATTCTAACAAACAACCCATCAGTCAAACTGATACGTGACATTTTCAGGGAACTGACACTAATAGAATCAGTGACAGAAACAGAATTTTCATCTTCAAAAGAAATTTTAAAATGCTTAAACAAAATAGTGAGAGTAGCACTGTAAGGCAGACAAGTTTTTGATTTTCGCAGACAAGCAGTAATATGATGAAGCATCAGTTGAGACAAATTGAAGGACTCACCACGTAAAATCAAAGCAACAACAATCAGATCCTGATAAGTAAAATCCGCTCCTCCACCTACCCGAGGCAACAAATTATACCGAATAATATGATGAAGGACACAAGAAATTGGAGAAACATCTACAGTCTTAGGAGTGAAAACATCAGTTAACTGATTATTGTTCATGACAAGTTGTACCTCATAAGCATTACTCCGAAAGAAATGTTCAGGAAGATCAGAGGACAGATAAGGGTTTACCGAGACTGATGGGGGTGAAACTTCCGGCTTGGTGGACTGAGTCTGTCGACGCCGTGAGGATCTGTTAGATTTGGGCAGTGAAGGATTGAAAGTTGATGCGTCAGATGCCGAAGAGTCCAAATACTCTTCCTCTGTTGACAAGACCTTCTTCATCTTCCTTTTCTGACGAGATGGTCCGGCAGTTGATGACGGTGAAATCGGAGCTTGATCGTCGTCGGAATCGGTAACTGCTCGCTTGCTCGTACGGGTTCTCATGGTGATTAGATACGAGAGACAGAGAGAAGAAGAAGAGTGATTAGATACGAGATACAGAGAGAAGAAGAAGATATGAGTAGATATAGAAGATAAAATAAGTAAATGCATGTATTGTATCTCAAGACTTTACGTCTTCCTAGAAACCCTTGCAGTCCCGTCTTTTCAGCTTTCAAAATGAGTAACATACGCACGCATACACACGTCTCTCAAGACCCCTTTTTCCATTTGGTCTTTGTAGTTTCCAAGAATAATGATGCACACGTTTTCTTAGAAACATCTACATCCGTCCGGTCTTTTCGATATTTAAAGCTAATCTTGATATAATCCTTGATTCACGATTCACGCGTCCATAAATTAGGTGATTTAAATTAACAACCGAAAACATAATTATCCTTATTAACAGTTAATAGGATATATATATAAAACTAGGATAACACTAAAACAGATATTAAAAATCATGCAGTACATATACCAAGTTCTCTTCGCAACATGCAAAACCTATCTTCACTTAATGGTTTAGTAAAAATATCTGCAATTTGATTTTCAGTTGGAATAAAAATCAACTTAATTAAGCCTTTGGACACATTGTCTCTTAAAAAATGATGTCTAATTTCTATGTGCTTTGTTCGTGAATGTAACACAGGATTTTTAGATATATCTATAGCACTTGAATTATCACAATAAATAGGTACAGAATCACATAATATATCAAAATCACATAAAGTTTGACGCATCCATAATATCTGAGAACAACAACTTCCTGCAGCTAGGTATTCACCCTCAGTAGTTGAAAGAGCAACTGAGGTTTGCTTTTTACTATGCCATGAAACGAGACTTTGTCCCAAGAAAGTACAAGCACCACTCGTACTTTTTCTATCAATTTGACACCCTGCATAGTCAGCATCTGAATAACCTATTAGTTCAAAATGATTGGAAATTGGATAAAATAACCCTAAATTTATTGTACCACATAAATATTTCAAAATTCTTTTAACAGCATTCAAATGTGATTCTTTGGGTTTTGCCTGAAATCTTGCACATAGACAAACACTATACATAATGTCAGGTCTAGAAGCAGTTAAATACAATAAGCATCCAATCATACCTCGATATTTTGTTATATCTACATCAATACCTTTGTCATCAGCTGTAAGCTTTATTGATGTGCTCATAGGTGTACCTTTTGATTTACATCCTTCAAATCCAAATCGCTTGAGTAATTCTTTTGTATATTTGGTTTGATGGATGTAAATTCCGTCCTTCGTTTGCTTGATTTGAAGTCCCAAAAAGTAATTGAGTTCACCCATTAAACTCATATCAAACTCGTTATGCATGCACTTGGAAAACCACTCACAAAGATGATCATTAGTAGCACCAAAAATTATATCATCTACATATATTTGAACAATAATGATATCTATATTTTTATGCTTAATAAACAATGTAGAATCGATTTTACCTCTACTAAAACCATTTGACAGGAGATACTTACTTAACCTGTCATACCACGCTCTTGGAGCTTGTTTCAAGCCATAAAGAGCTTTCTTTAATTTGTATACATGATTAGGATACTTTTCATGCTCGAATCCAGGAGGTTGTTTCACGTACACCTCTTCATTAATGTAACCGTTGAGGAAAGCACTCTTTACGTCCATTTGATACAGCTTAAACTTTTTGTAGCATGCAAATGCCAACAAAATTCGGATTGATTCCAACCTAGCTACGGGTGCATAGGTTTCTTCATAGTCGATTCCCTCTTGTTGGTTATACCCTTGGGCTACTAGCCTTGCTTTGTTTCTAGTGATTGTTCCGTGCTCATCAAGCTTGTTTTTGAATACCCATTTCGTACCAATGATAGAAGCATCTTTTGGAGGAGGCATAAGTTCCCATACTTGGCATCTTTCGAATTGTTGAAGCTCTTCTCGCATCGCCAACAACCAATTTTCATCAAGAACTGCATCCTTTGCATTCTTTGGTTCAACCTGTGACAAAAATGCAGAAAATTCGCAATGGTTTTGTAAACCTCTTCGTGTGGTTACACCTTTGTTGATATCTCCAATGATATTCTCCGGAGGATGATTCTTCACATATCTAGCTGTTTTTGGTATTTGAATATCATGCAAAACTTCCTCTTGATCATGGGACTCTTCTTCAGCAACCTGAAAATTTTCAGGTTCATGTTCTTGCTGGTTGTCAATTTCAGTTTCCTGAAATTGATCATTTGGTGTCCCATTTTGTCTATTTCGGTTTGCTGAAATTATGACTGTCTCTAATTTTCCTGCATCATCTTCACTTTCTTTTGACAGATTATTGTTAATCTCACTGAATGTAATATGAACAGATTCTTCTACACATGACTTTCTAATATTGAAGATACGATAAGCCTTACTATTTTGAGAATAACCAATGAAAATTCCTTCATATGATTTGGCATCAAATTTTCCCAAATTATCACTTGTATTTAAGATGAAACATTTCGAACCAAAAACTTTGAAATAACTTATGTTTGGAATTTTATTATTTAGAAGCTCATAAGGTGTTTTCAAAATAATAGGACGAATGAGTACTCTATTTAAAACATAACATGATGTACTTACTGCTTCGGCCCAAAATTTCTTTGGAAGCTTACTTTCTTGTAGTAAAGTTCTTGCCGTCTCTTGTAGAGTCCTATTTTTTCTTTCCACCACCCCGTTTTGTTGAGGAGTCCTTGGAGCTGAGAATTCATGGCTAATACCTCTTTGATCACAAAAAATTATAAAATCTTTTTGGAATTCAGTGCCATGATCACTTCTAATTCTAATGAGTTTGTAATTATACTTAGTTTCAAGATTTCTTATTAATTTTCCAAACTCTTTAAATGCTTCATCTTTAGTTCTCAAAAATAGTACCCATGTGTATCTTGAAAAATCATCAACAATTACAAAAGCATAGAATTTACCATTAATGCTTGAATGCCTTTCTGGACCAAACAAATCAAGATGAAGTAGTTGCAAAGGAGAAGAAGTTGATACCATATTCTTTGCTGTAAAAGAAGTTCTTACTTGTTTTCCCAGTTGACAAGGAATACATATTTCTCTCTTTTCAAACCTGATTTTTGGCAATCCTTTGACGAGATTCTTTGAGGATAACTTCTTGATTAAGTCCATGTGAACATGTCCCATCCTTTTATGCCATAAGTCAGCCTCGTTTTGTACAGATGTAAGACATAGTTCTTCATCCTGTTGCTCAAAATCTAGTGTATATATATTTCCTTCTCTTTGTGCAACTAAAGTAGTATTGTTAGTACCATGAAATATTGTGCATTTATCCTTTTCAAAATTAACTTGATGCCCATTATCCATTAATTGGCTAATACTAATTAAGTTGAATTCAAGTCCATTAACAAGATGCACATTATTTATACTTACCTTTCCATTACCTATTTTACCTTTCCCAATTATCTCGCATGTCTTGTTGTCTCCAAATGTGACTGTTCCATCCTTCTTCTTGATATTTAATTCTACAAATTTTGATTTATCACCCGTCATGTGTCGAGAACACCCACTATCAAGAATCCATTTCTGAGATGGAACTTTTGCCTTTAAACATACCTGTCAAGAAAAAGTGATTCATCTTTTTGGTACCCATATCTTTTTGGGTCCATTTATGTTAGTAGCATGTAAATCATTCTTTTTAATCCATATTTGTTTAACCTTATTTCGTTTCGTGAAACAATTTATATCTAAATGACCTTTAATACCACAATGCTTGCAAGTCGTAAAAGGAGAGCAATAATTTAGACTAAAACGTGACTTTGATCTTAACATCTTAATATTACTCTTACTAAGCATAGAATCATAACCAATTCCTTGTTTATCAAAACTAGGTCTTTGTTTACCTAATATAACATTTAAATTTTCTTCACCTTGGACAAATTTAGCAAGAGATAATTTTAATGAAGCTATTTCTTTTTGAAGTTCACTATCAGGAGAGGCTTTAACAAGAGATTTATCACTAAATGCATCAATACATACGTCTCTCATTTCTAACTCATTAGTCAATTTTCGGATTTCATTGTTTAAGAAATTTACCTTGTTGAAAAGTATTTTATTATAATTATCTAAATAATCAATCTTAGCAATCAGAACCTTTTCTTCTTTGCATGTAGATTCCTTTTCAATTTCTTTCTTTTCATCTATTAATGAATCCACTTCACTCATCAAAGTATTGACTAAACTTTTTAAGCATGTATTCTTTTCTTTTAACCTTTTATTTTCTTGTTCTAAGAAATTTATTTCATTAAAAGATACCTGATTGGATTCACCTTCAATTCCCACAAAGCATACTTGGGCTATCTCATCTTTAGCATCGATTTCTATTTCGGATTCCTCATCATCCCAAGACACAAAGGCTCTGTTCTTTTTGTTTGTCTTCCCTTTGTTCTTCAATTGAAAACAATCTTTCTTGAAATGTCCAGGACGTCCACACTCGAAACACGTTTCTTCAGTTTGCTTTCCTTTGAACTTATTTGAATTGAAAGCATTTCTTTTCTTGTTCTTTCTTTGTAGTAGCCCTTTGAGTCTTCTTGACATCATGGCTATTTCTTCATCCGAGTCATCATCGAGCTCCTCTTCGTTATCTGCATTAAGAGCCAAAACCTTTCTCCGAGGAGTTTCCTCCTCATCATCATATCTCTTTAACTGATGTTCATATTCTTCTAGTTCACCAAACAAAGTTAAAGTATCCATGGAAGAAATAGTTGCAGAATCTTGAAGAGTAGTGATTTTAGAAGCAAACCTTTTGGGCATCGCCCGAAGCAACTTACGGTTTATCTCACTTTGAGGAATAGTCTTGTCCAATAGCTTCAAGGAGTTTATAAGGACTAGAAATCTTGCTTGAGCTAGCTTAATGGTTTCATCCTTTTCAAGCTTGAACATTTCATAATCGTGCATAAGCATGCTCAACTTGACTTCTCGTACCTTGGAAGTACCTTCATGACTTACGACTAGAGTATCCCAGATTTCCTTAGCTGTGTTGCATGAGGAAACTTTGTCTATCTCGGATTGTACCATGCCGCTGAGAAGTGTGTTCATTGCCTTTGAATCATATGCAACCATGTAGATTTCGGTTGGATCCATTTCTAACAGGATCTTTGGTGTCCCATCATCTCTTCGTGGAATCACTGGTCCGTTCTCCACAACCCACCATTCCCAAGGATCTCTTTTAAGATAGATCCTCATTCTGAACTTCCAAAAGTTGTAATTTTCCGTTCCAAGCAACAAAGGAGGTCTATTGGTTGATTGACCTTCTTGATTGTTGAACTGTGCCATGTCAGAATCTTTCCCTACAAGTCACCTTTAAGACCAAGATAAGTAGAGCCTTGCTCTGATACCAAATGAAATTTAACTAGGCACACTTAGAAGGGGGGGTTGAATAAGTGTGAGAGCAATCTATGACCAACTTTTGTATTTTAAAATGAACTATTAATTTTAGGCTAGCAAAATAATGAAATTAACTTACTGAATAATTATAGTCTACGGAAAATAAAATATTCTTGGTATTAAAGAATTATCTTAATATAAAGCAATAATTTAGTTTTTAGTTATTAAGATAATTGAATAACTTAAGTGATTTAAGCAAAGCAAATTATAAAATCAACACCAAGATTTTTTACGTGGTTCAGCTATTATCCTCTATAATAATAGCCTAGTCCACGTCCAATACCAACTAGTATTGGAGACTCACTTTATTTATTTCTTTATAAATAATCACAGATTACAACACAGATTCCAATCAAAATTATTTAACAAACAATTCCTTGAGTTCTCTTGCTCCTTGTGCACCTATGCACCCTTCAAGCATCTTTGCTTTCTTGAACCTGTTTGTAACTTTCCTTAATCCACTAGGATTAAAACCTTTAGACTATACTTAGTCTAAAACAGAAAATTCAATACAAATATAGAGGTCTATGATCAATGCAAGAGTAATCAATTTAACAATTAAAGGCTCAACTATATGCAATGATCAAGTAGCACAAAATAAATAAGCAATAAATTTCTTACCGAATACTACCTTAAATAATACCAGAAATTAAATTGCTTAGCTTCAAAAGATTGCACTTAGCAGAATCGGATTGATCAATAATAATAAATAAGTGCAATGAATATTTCGTGAGTTGTCTCCTTCCTTCAAGCATGTAAACACTATTTATAGTAAATATTATATTACCGTTAAACATTTTAACGTTGGCAGCCTTATCATAAAAATCTGTTTGTAAAGCTAACCCACATTTGCTCAATTCCCGCAACGGTAAAAAATCAATTGTTTATCCAGCAAAAACATAAACTAGATAAAAGCGTAGTTTGGATAAATCAAAAAGCCTGCAAAAGGATAACCACTCAAATTGATTTTATCTCTTCAAGCATAAATAAGTGGCGTGTAGAATATAGCTATTAGTCATACAAGAGTCCAAGATAAAGCTCTTTCTTGAAATACAAAAAAAAACTCTTCATGCAATAAAGTAGCTGTTAAATCTCCTTTTTGGCTAACATATATATATAGCCACGTGTAGTGTTCTCCAGTATGTGAATTTAATTTGCATATTTATCATAACAATCGGTTAGCAAGGAAATATTTATATAAAAAATATTACAAGCAACAGATCATATATAGAACTTCCATCTTGTAATCTTTTTAGATAAAATTCATATAGCTCCACTTGTGACAAAGAAAATGTTCCAATGATATTAAAACACATGCAAAAAAAAATATAATGCAATAATATATCCTAGAGCCTTTAAATGAAAAATCAATTACTATGCAATTGACCTTACATTGATTTTTCCTAGAAAATAGAAAATCCTTCAAATGCTTGAATATCCAATGAAAGCTCTTTATCAAAATACCTGAAAAGCCATAAAACAATTTAGTACTCTGAACATCTCATCATCAAAACATAAGGCTAGAATATGACTAAGTCAACATAAGTCAACATTATTGATTTTTCCTAGAAAATAGAAAATCCTTCAAATGCTTGAATATCCAATGAAAGCTCTTTATCAAAATACCTGAAAAGCCATAAAACAATTTAGTACTCTGAACATCTCATCATCAAAACATAAGGCTAGAATATGACTAAGTCAACATAAGTCAACAGTGGAAATTAACTCATCATTCTGATTTTTTACCACAGTTATGCCCGTCTTTTTAGGAACTACTTGAACTGGGCTAACCCAACTGTTATCCGAAATAGGGTAAATCATGCCAACTTCAAGAAGCTTTTGAATCTCTTTTTTCACCACATCCATCATAGGTGGATTTAGTCTTCTTTGCGGTTGACGGGTAGGTTTTGCTCCTTCTTCAAGTAAGATACGATGCATGCATGTTGACGGACTTATTCCCTTGATATCAGCAATTGTCCAACCAATGGCCTTCTTATGCTCCTTAAGAACTTGCACGAGTTGTTCTTTTTGGGAGGTAATTAGTTTATTAGAGATGATCACTGGCGATGTCTTTTCTTCTCCAAGGAAAACATATTTGAGATGATCAGGAAGGGGCTTCAATTCTAGAGTAGGTGACTGCAAAACAAATGGTAAAGATTTTTCGTTAGACACTTGTAGATCGATAACAGGAACGTTACCTGCATTCGGAGAATCCTTTAATGTTGTAATAACATCCTTCAATTCATTGGTCAAGGCGAACGCTTCTTCCTCCTCAAGATTCTGACTGATTGTCGTTTCTACTGCATCCTTTCCATCAAGTTCAAAAATTTCCTGTGCTAATGAGTCAATCACATCAATAGAATAAACAGGATTATCATCATTAGGATATTTCATGGAATCATAAATATTAAACTGCACAACCTCGCCATCAAATTCCATTGTAAGTGTACCCCTATGAACATCTATTTTGGTTTTGGACGTTTGTAAGAAGGGTCTTCTTAACAAAATAGGAGCATTTTGGTCATCATTCTCCATATCAAGCACATAAAAATCAATAGGAATAATCAAATTATTTACCTCCACAAGGACATCCTCTATTATACCTTTAGGATAGGCATTAGATCTGTCAGCCAACTGAATCACCGTACCAGTTTTATTCAACGGTTCAAGTTTCAAAGAAGCATATATATAGAATATGGCATAACATTAATAGATGCTCCTAAGTCTAACATGGCTTGTTCAAATCTAGTGTCACCTATCTTACAAGGGATGGTAAACATTCCTGGATCTTGGCACTTTGTAGGAAGTTTTCTTTGAATTACGGCAGACACATTTTTTCCTACTTTTACCTTTTCATACCTTTTGAGTGATTGTTTTCTCTTGTGTGTACACAATTCTTTTAGAAATCTAGTAAAGCGAGGTACTTGTTTAATTGCATCTAACAATAGAATTTTTACCTCGCATTGATAAAAAGTTTCATATAAATCTGAATCTTTCTCATATTTTCTTTTTTCTATTAAAGCTAGAGGAAAAGGGGGTACCGTTTTATAATCAGAGAGAGGTGGAAATTTATGCTTAGGGTTACCATTGTCGCTTAAAACATTGTCCTCCGCTTTACTGTCGCCTTTGTCCGTGTGGTTTGTTTTTGTTTTGCCTTGCTCTGTTGGTGCAGACTCTGTCGTTTCCGAAGTTTGTAGCTCTTTACCACTTCTCAAAGTGATTGCGCTTGCGTTCTCTTTTGGATTCACCACCGTTTGAGATGGTAATTTTACAGAGCCTTGAGCCTCCAATCAATTGATGGCAGTCGCCATTTGTCCCATTTGCATTTCCAAATTATGCATATTTTCCTTCGTGTCCTGCTGAAATTGCAAAGTGTTAGTGGTAAGTTGTTTAACCAAATCCTCTAAAGACATATTAGAATTAGATGATTGGCCCTGTTGTTTGTTGGGATATGGCTGCTTGTATTGTTGGTAGCTTGCAAAGTTTGGATTTGTGGGTGGATTCCCTCGTGGATTTCCATAGCTGAAATTAGGATGATCTCTCAAACCTGAGTTGTATGTGTTTGAATAGGGATCATATCTCCTTTGTGGATGACCAGGAAAACCACCTGCTGCATTTACTTGTTCATAGGACTCCTCTTGAAGAGTGGGGCACATATCTGTTGGATGTCCTACTATCGCACAAATCCCATAAGCTTTTACTTGTTGTGTATTACCTACAGCCATTTGACGAACAACGGAGGTTAGACTATCAATTCGTTGCTCAAGTGAAGAAATATTTACCTCATTAACATTTTTGGACGAAAAATCAAGCCTAGTGCCAAATTGTTGGGAATTAGCCGCCATGTTTGCAATTAAATTCCTTGCAGCTTCGGGCGTTTTGTCCACCAAAGCGCCTCCACTAGCAGCATCAATCATGCTTCTATCAGTAGACATGAGTCCCTCGTTGAAGTATTGGATTAGGAGTTGTTCGCTGATTTGATGGTGGGGGCAGCTTGCACATAATTTCTTGAAACGTTCCCAATACTCGTACAGGGATTCTCCATGGTTCTGCCTCACACCGCAAATTTCTTTTCGTATGCTGGCCGCCCTTGAAGCTGGAAAATATTTCTCCAAGAATAATCTCTTCACCTCTTCCCATGTGGTTATACTTCCAGATGGTTGATAGTAGAGCCAATCTTTAGCCAAATTAAGTGTTTATGCGGGTCTTCACCTGCAAGTCCATGAAAAGTGGGCAAAAGATGTATTAGATCAGACTCTAACTTAAAAGAAGTGTTAACATCTAAATTGGGAAAAGTGATGCATAAAGGTTGTTCATTCAAATCTGGGGCCGCAAGTTCCTTCAAGGTTCGATTTTCAGCCATGATGTTTGTGGCTTCAAGATTTGTTTGTCCTTCTTTCCTTAATCCGCGCAAGGTTCTTTCGATTTCTGGATCAAACCTTAATTCACTTTGATTAGTAGAACGAGTTATGGTCATAAACAAACAAGGAAATAAAAATAAAAATAACTACGAAAAATGACTAGAATAAAATAAAATAAAATAAAAAAACACAAAAATAAATAAATCAATTCCCCGGCAACGGCGCCAAAATTTGGTGTGATGTCGCAAGCACCCAAAAATAATATCTTACTTTTGAAAAATAAATATGTAGTAGTGCAAGTAAGAGTCGATCCCACAGAGAATGATTATTTAATTTTATGATTTTGCAAATAAGAATTGGGGGGTTTTTAATTAAAGAAATAATAAAATTTAAATTAACTAAAATAATTAGGCAAATAATTTAATGAAATAAATGAGAAGAAAAAAACCTTGGTTTAAGTTAACATCCACCATCAAGAATTTACAACTGTTCACTGATGCAAAAATAAATCAATTAATATTTTGAAGATTCACCGTAGAAAGAACTACTCGCAGGTGGAATAATTTTTCTCCTCTCTCCTTGATTTTAGATAAGTAGAGCCACTTGGTCTAAATATCCTTACTATTAAACGACCTCCGACACTTGCTAAAGATTTAATTTAATAGCAGTACAAAGAATTAGAGAGATCGTTGAACTAAATAACACAAGCCACTTGTTCGCATTTTATTTAGATGAATATTCTTCCTAAGATAAAATAATCTTTTGATTTGCAAAATAATTATTAAACTTAGTTGCTTCACAAATAGCAGTAGATTAATATGAATAATAAACTAGTAGGCCTCCTAGTAATTAAACAAACAAATCATAAAATTAAGCATAGAAGAATATTCAATAATCAAAATATAAATTGAACAATTAAAATAAATTAGATCTCAAAGTGTATAAATCTTGATGGCTTCAATCACTTAAACCAAGAAAAAGAATTTAGCTACTCATAATTGTAGAGAACACTAAAGAATAGAAGAGAGAATTTTTATTCTAATGAGAGTTGTCTTTTACATTGTGTATCAAGCCCTCTATTTATAGGCTCCAAAATCCTCATAAACCTAGTTGGAATTACTCTTTCCAAACCCTAATAGGATTTCAAATACAAATAAAAATAAAAGAAAAGGAAAAATAATTAATATTCTAACCCTAGTTGGAATTAAAATCCAATTTGGAATTAAATTAATGCTAAAATCGCGAAAAATCCCGTTTCTGCTCCATTTCCACGTTGCCAAACAACCCTTTGACCGGTCAACGGCTGATAACGCGCTTGCTGACGTCAGCATTACGCACCGCAGCCAGCCGCGCATTGCGCGCGCGCTTTCAATTGGCGAAACGACGTCGTATTGATCCTCCGTGTTTCTGCTGTCTGGCCGCGCATTGCGCGGCCCTTTCTTTTGCCGTAAAACGACGTCGTATTGCTCCTCGCTGCTGCTCCATCCACGCGCAATGCACGCGCGTCAATTTTCCAAAAATTACAGATTTGCCACCGGACTGGTTATTTACCAAACTGCCATTTAAGTTTTGCTGAAATTACAGATTTGCCCTCAAAGTTTAATTTTCCTACAAAAATAAATATAAATTAATTAAAAATAAATAAAAATAATAAAAATAATAAAAACACATAATAATAAATAAAACACCTAAAGTACTAAAAATAAATAAAAACACATAAATAAAAAAAAATATAAAAATACTATAAAATTACCTAAATTAATATAAATTAACTAAAATCCTATAAATCATATTAAAACCAAAATAAGCTAAATAATTAAACATTTAAGTATGCAATAAATATAAAAATTAAGTATTAGGGAATAAAAATAGCATATAATTTAGCCCTATCAAATAAGTATCCATTACCTAGGATGGATGACCTGTTTGATCAACTCAAAGGAGCAAAGTATTTCTCTAAGATTGATCTACGGTCAGGTTACCAGCAACTGAAGGTTAGAAAGGAAGATGTGTCGAAGATAGCATTTAGAACGCGTTATAGACGTTATGAGTTTCTAGTGATGTCCTTTGGATTAACGAATGCACCGACAACATTCATGGACTTGATGAATAGGGTTTTTAGGTCTTGCTTAGACAAGTATGTTGTAGTGTTCATCGACGATATTCTTATATACTAGAAAACAGTAGAAGAACATACTATGCAATTGAAAAGTGTACTAAAAACCTTACGAAAGGAACAACTCTATGCCAAATTTTCAAAATGAGTTCTGGCTAAAGAAAGTTCAGTTCTTAGGTCATGTGATTGACAAGAGTGGAGTTTTAGTGGATCCATCAAACATAGAAGCAGTTATGAACTGGGAACAACCAAAGACCCCAACTGAAGTGAGAAGTTTCTTAGGTTTAGCAGGGTACTATAGACGTTTCATTCAGGATTTTTCAAAGATAGCAACCCCGTTAACCAACTTAACTAGGAAGACCGTGAAGTATGCTTGGACAGACAAATGTGAAAAAAGCTTTCAAGAGCCAAAAAAGAGGCTAAGTGAGGCACTAGTATTATCATTACCTAATAATATTGGAGGTCTTGTAGTCTACAGTGATGACTCACATAAAGGATTAGGATGTGTTTTAATGCAAAATGACGAAGTAATAGCTTATGCTTCGTGACGGCTAAAGGATTATGAGTTAAGGTATCCTACTCATGATCTAGAATTAGCGGCGATAGTATTTGCTTTGAATATATGAAGGCATTACTTGTACGGGGAGAAGTGTGAAATTTATACAGATCACAAGAGTTTAAAGTATATTTTTACACAACGAGAGTTGAATATGAGGCAAAGACGATGGTTGTAATTGATTAAGGATTATGATTGTAAAATCCTATATCATGCAGGAAAAGCCAATGTAGTTGCAGATGCTTTGAGTAGGAAGAACCAAGAGAAGTTAAATGTGTTAACAACTCAGGAAGAATTGATTAAAGAGTTCACTAGACTTGACATAGAGGTAAGAGTTCCTTCAATCTCGATAAAGAAATTGTTCGTAATGGAGGATCACTCAACCTTGTTGGGTAACATTAAGAAAATCCAAGAGGGGGATGGAAACTATAGGAAGTTGAAGAAGTCAACATAGATTGAAGATGGCAAATACAAGATGGACAATGGGGGAATCATTAGATTTGAATATAGAATTTGGGTTCCTTCAGTTCAAGAACTCAAGGAAGAGATCATGTTAGGAGCACATAGTACTAAGTTTTCAGTACACCCAGGCAGTACCAAAATGTACAAAGACATAAGTGAACATTTCTGGTGGCCAAACATGAAAAGAGAAGTGGTTGAATTCGTTAGTAGATGTTTGACATGTCAGCAAGTTAAAGCTGAGCATCAAAGACCAAGAGGATTGTTGCAACCGTTAGAGATTCCAGAATGAAAATGAGAGCATATTACAATGGATTTTGTAGTAGGCCTACCAACCACATAAAAGGGTCATGATGCCATATGTGTAATAATGGATAGATTAACCAAGTTAGCTCACTTTTTACAAATCAAGGTTAAGTTCACTTTGGACCGTTTAGCAAAGTTATACATTAAAGAGGTTATATCTAGACACGACGTCCCAGTTTCAATTGTGTTTGATCTGTTGGTTTGCAAAAATATGGCATATATATAATCAAATTATATAAGCACAACGGAAGCAAGAAAAATCAGATTTTAAAATTTTTGTACAAACCAATAACCCGGATCTTTCTTATGTGACTATTATTAATTGAGGAATGATAAAAGAATGTATACCTTTGTAGAACCAAGCTTCCACAGGTACAAGTTCATCTCCCTTTAATCCTTCATGTTCTTCTTCAAATTCATCGATTAGATTCCATGGATCAATGTTAGCTCCCCAAGTGTTGAGCCTCTAGAGGTGATCCACCAAGAGATCTATGAATTAAAGAAGTGGATTATGGTTTCTCCAAACCATGGGTGGCTAGCCCTAATTCTCTCTCTCTCTCTCTAACTCTTTAGATCTAGAGAATGATGGAGTACTCTCACTAATCTAATGAAAGAGTGTGTAACCTTGATCTATGATAAGACTCCTCTTATTTATAGATCTAGTCAACCCTCCTAAACTATTTAGGATTAGGATTTTAATTTAATTCTCAATTAAATTAGAAACTAAATTAATTAATTACAATTCCTAAACCATTTAGGAACTTAATTATTTAATAATGAGAGTACTTCTTATTAATTAATTACTAAACCATTTATTAAATTAATTAATTATTATAATTATAATTCCTAAACTATTTAGGAACTTAATTATTTAATAATAATATTACTACTTATTAATTAAATCCTAAACCATTTAGGAACTAAATAATAATACTAGCAGTAATAATAATAATAAAAATAATAGTAATAATAATAATAATAAGACTCCTGTTATTAATTTACAATTAGTATTTCTAAAATACTAAATTATAAATATTAAGCTATTTAATTTATTCTATCATCATAGTATAAATTAAATATACTTAATTTATTATTACAATTATGCCATTCACTTCTAAAATAAATATTACTCTTTTGCGGTGTGACCCTTTAGGTTCTCCATATTAAACCGGTTGTATAATAAATTAATTAGAACAATTCTAATTCATTTATTACGAATTAACTCTTTAATTCAGAATAAATAATTAATTAATTACGAATCGCTAAGGGTAAGCCCCCTTAGCGATTAGTCGACTTTCCAGTTAATATAGATTTCAACATTTAATCGTAAAAGAACCTTTCAGCAAATAGTTACCGTACAATTCAATCATTCTACCATACAATGTCCCAATCAAATATAAGACACGAAATTTCTGTCAAGTTTTATTTATTTGATTATATGCATTTCAATTCACAAATACACAACTCTAGTTAATGTAAATTAGAAACTCCTTTCTAATTCCATTCAACCCTGGTCAGGGATTTCTGAGTTGTCACTTATTGAATCGCATAGAAAATTCTCTCCCTTCACTGGAAGTGGTAGATCCTTTGTTGATCATTCATCTATCTGCATGTGTACCTTATTATACCCAATCATATCCTTTGATATACCAATAGGTCTTAAGGAATATGTCAAAGTATAACTTAGTACACACAGGATACTAAGATGATCTCAAGTCTAAGGATCACTTGTACGACTATCACATAAGGAACTCCTATTGACAGATAAGCAAAACCCCATTAGGTGTTCCTTGAGCGAGTCACGTTCAGTGAACTTATTCTCTAATAAGCACCTACATACTTGCTTTAGTGTCTCTACACAAATGATTATGAGATCAATCATCCTCTTCATAAGAGCAAGCATAGCATGTACCAATCTATCCGGATCTACTAATCCCCTTTTTAGTGATCCAACGATTAGGAACAATTTTAGTTTTGAGCTATCTTGAATTTAGATCTCATTAGCATGATCCTCATCATGGTTCTAAAAGCATTGCTCGAAAACTATGAGTTTATCCATTTGATTAATTCAAGTAATTAATCATGAATAAAGAAATGCCTTGATACTTTTATTAATAAATGAACAAGATTACAAAGTATATGCTTATCACATCAAATGTGATTGGCTTGAGGGCATATTACTTTCATGATCGAGACCCAAGGTTCACATCGAACTTCTGGAAAAGTCTTCAAGAACATCTAGGTACACAGTTGAGAATGAGTACTGCTTATCACCCGCAAACTGATGGTCAAAGTGAAAAGGACTATCCAAACTTTGGTGAATATGCTTAGAGCTTGTATGATGGATTTTGAGGGAAGTTGGGAAGATCACCTACCTCTTGTAGAATTCTCTTACAATAACAGTTATCATTGTAGTATAGGAATGCCACCATATGAAGCTCTATATGGAAGAAAGTGTAGAACATCGATGTGTTGGGACGAAGTCGATGAACGGAAGATGCTTGGGCCAGAATTGGTTCAACAAACAGCGGAAGTAGTTCGAACAATTGAACTGAGGTTACAAGCTGCTCAAGAAAGACAGAAAAGATATGTCGATCTACATCGATAAAAGAGAGACTTTGAAGTCGGTAGTCATGTTTTCCTAAAAGTATCTCCCTGGAAAGGAAAGATTCGCTTTGGAAAGAAAGGAAAACTAAGTCTAAGGTCTATAGGACCATTCGAAATACTGCGAAGAATAGGTGAGGTAGCTTATGAAGTAGCCTTACCTCCAGAGCTAGAACATATATATAATGTATTTCATGTTTCAATATTACGTCCTTATAAACCCGATTACAAGCACATCATCAGCTACGAACCCATCCAAATAGAGAAGGATCTAAGCTACGAGGAGATTCCTGTTAAAATTGTTGATAGGAAGGAACAAGTCTTGTCAAACAAAGTCATACCTTCAGTCAAGGTCATATGGAGAAATCAATCCATGGAACAAGCAACATGGGAATTAGAAGATAAAATGAAGATATAATATCCACCTTTATTTTCTTAATTGTATAAGTTAATTTCGGGGACAAAATTCTTTTAAGGAGGGGTGAATGTAATGTTCTAAACTTTCGAGAGAGTTGTAATCCGACTTTATATGAATAAATAAAGCTTCAATTACATCTTATATATGTTATGGAATCTTCGTTATTGTTTATTTACGTGTTTCGGTTCAGGTATCCGGCCTTAGCACGAAAAAGGAATCTAAAAGTTTTTTTTTTAAATCTGAAAAGAAGATAAAACCTAAACCCTAAACCCTAGGGCCTAAATCTTAGGAAATCTAACCTAAGCCCCTGAGCGAAACGTCGACGTAAAAATGACATTCTGCTTCAGGACTCATCTTTCCCGTACTTTGAAAACACTATATAGCCGATAAAAGTTTTTCTCGAAAAACACGTCGGGTATAGGACGAAATAGGAAAAAGACGAAAAATATTTGTTTCGCCTTTTTGATCGTCTAACCAATTTTTGAGAAATAGAAATCAAAAACACTATTCACCAAAAAACGTGCAACGTCTTTTTGACTTTTCGTTTTACAGAATAGTGTTTATTTGGAACAAAACTCTGTAATATCTGACTTTTAAATCAGTAAAGACCAATTCAACTGGAATACTTAGAAATGAACTAGGTTAGAAATAACTGGATTATGAACCCTAATCTAGACTTAAATCTAGTTACAGAATAATTAAATTATCTTACTAATTAACTTAATTAGGTAATTAGCATTAATCCGGTTGAAATCGAACTAGGTTAAGGTAACTAGATTACCATATAACCTAATTAATATGTAATTAAACTTAACCTAACTAAGATTAAGGTTATTTAAGTTAAAGATTAACCTAATCTACAAATTAAACTAATCGGTGAATTAATAACCTAATTAACCTAGGTTTTTGTTAATTAACCTAATCATGACTAAGCTAGATTATCAAAAGGACTAAACTATCCTTGATCAAGCTTGGTAAAAGACTTTGACTACCCTTTAAATAAATGGTTATTTCACCAACCAAACAAGCCTTAGAACTATTCATTTGGTAGGCTAAGTGGTGGACCAATTAGAAGCCAACATGTGGATTATGTAATGTCACCAAAAGTGTGATGATTTCAAGCATTAATGGCTTGGTGATTCACCAAATGGCCAGCCAAATGAAGAAGCGAAGGGTGATGCACTTGAAGTTAGCTTAGCTTGGAAGTTTGGTAATAATGACCTTAATGCCCTAGCTTTGGTTGGCCTATAAATAGCAAGCCTTGTGCATTTGTTTCATCATTAATTTTCAAAGCACAAAATCAAGTATCAAAGCTATACTTATATTGAGAGAGAGTTCCATTGATTTGCTACCTTGGAAATTGCAAAGAAATAGTTAAAGCTTGCAAACACCAAAGGTACAATCTCTTATAGTTATTATGTTTGATTTTTCTTTCGTCTTTAATTTTTAAAAGCTCAAGAACGCGAGTCGTAGCCATGTACGATTGTCGTTCTCTGTGTTCTTCACGTGTTCTTGAGTCTTTCTACATTTTTTAGTAGTTATAATGTCGAATTTCAATTCGTAGTTTAAAGCTCAATGAGCATACGTAGTGGTCAAGTACGGTTTATCCGTTCTCCGCTTTTTTCGTATGTTGTTGAGCATTTTTATAAATTGTTTTAAACAATTGTGCAAGATGTTATAATGACCAAATTTTGTCAATTATAAAGTGTCATAATCACTTATGTAAGCAGTTATAATGCTCAAATTATTTCAAGTACGAAAACCAAAAGCTCAAGAACATAGTCGTTACCATGTACGATTTATCCGTTCTTCGTGATCTTCGCGTGTTCTTGAGCAAAAGTCATGAATATTTCTATGAGATGGTTTGTGATTTGTTATTATAAAGTGATATTGAGTCTTACAACATGATTTCTTAAAGAGTTAAAGCAGGCGGTACCATGTTTCACATGGTTAACCCTAAAAATATTGGCCAAAGCATGCTTACTGTATGTTTTTGCCATTTTTCGAAAACTTAAAATAGAATCTACCTTATAATTATAAATGAAAGTTGTAGATCATGAAATTCTAAGCAATTTAGACTCAAGAATCACTTCAAAATGTTTTCGTATGAAAAAGTTATGACAATTACCGTAAAGGACGCCAAAGCTAAAAAATTAAGAAGGGCTCTCGGGTGGGAACCCAAAAAGGCACCAAATCTTATGATTTTGAGCTAGCCAATTTTTCTAAAAATTACACCAATTAAAATAGTCTAGTTTAGTGATAAAAACACGTATAGGACGAAAAAAATTCGATGAACTAACATTCGATACACAAAACCCTTTGTATAGGCGTTTTAAACGATTACCAAGAAACCCTAATTTGTGCTAAAGGCAAGTTTTCTATCCTTAACCTTTTTTTACTTGCTTTCTATGTGATTTATACATTTTGTGTATGCAAGGTGTTATAAATCTTTGATACGAAAGTTATTGCTTCTTGTTTCGGCATAACTTGCAAAATAAAATGCTTATTCGTAATAAATTTGAATCATGCTTTATTATATCAAACCAAGTCGTCTTGGGGTGATCCTGACATGTAAAGTAAACTGAGATGAATAAATATGTATTACTGTTCTTGATCTGTCCAGTGTATGGTATGTTATGCATAACATAGGATGTCGTTAGGTTGATCCCCTTTCTATATCCACTGTAAAAGGTTCTAAGTCGAAAGACAAAGAATAGTTCAAGGTCTAACCACCACTCAGTCTTGCTATGTTAAAACATTTCTAAATATCAATTGTTGTGCCATGAATCCTTACAATCCTTATCGGTGTGAGTTTATTGATATGCTATGTGTTTAAGATTTGCTGAGCATCTTAGCTCACTCTTGCATAAACCTAAATTGTGGACAAACTAGAGAGCTCCGACTCAAAGAAGAAAGGAAAGAAGAAATGCGTAGACTAGTTTACTGCTTTCCTTAACTGTTCTTAACTGTAGTCATAATGACATTTTGTAATAAGAACAAGTTTCACACATGTAGCCGAATACTATATAAATATTATCAGATTTTAACACATTCTATTGTTATGTCTTTACTTTGATTAAGGTTAGAATTGTTTAAAACTTAACATAGTATTAATAATGATCTATTTATCTGAATGAGGATAGGTAAATAACTTGTTAGTGTTGTACATCCGAGACAGGACTAAGCGATGTTGACTGGTCAAATCCATCGTTAAGGTTCCTCGGACCCAGGTATAACTCGTTATTACTATTTGAATGTCGGATAAGTAGGATTATTAATATGAAGAGATATCACTATAACCAAATATGTTTCGAATTAGGGTTTTAACTATTTGGGTAATGTTCTGTACGAAAAGAGAATTTTGCATCGGACAAAGATACAACCTTTTATCACGGATAAAGATGCAAACATTTATCATGGGTGAAGATGCAAACATTCACCGCAAGATTCTATGTTCCCAAGAGCCATCCTAATGATTTAATGTCGCGGATGTTGGAATATGTAAAGTTATAGAATATCTAAATATTAAGGATAAAATGTTATGTTTGAGTATTAAGTCTCTTGTATCGATTACAAGGACTTGATATAAAATAATGAAAGATCTTTGAGAATTGAGATGAGAACTTTGTTTGAGAATAAAGGAAATCATCTATAAACCTATTGATTTAGCATTTATAGTGAGCACCAAGTCATCTATAGTAAGTATAGTGATTTGGGGGCGTCACAATGGCCAGGATTCATACATTGATGACATTTTTGTTAACTTAGCTAATTTCATCCTTAAACCAAACTTAAATCTTTGTACTTTATACTTTACATGCATAATCACATACATATACAACAACTTTACATAATCACGTAACTTCTGTACGCACCTTCCAAAATACTTTACAGATTATAATTTGGTCTATATACGAAATATAGCATAATATTTAACTTTTCCTTAACAAATCATACTTTTAAACAAATTATGATTCCTTAAAACTACTAATGAATACCACTGGAGAAACTACTACTGTGCCACCAATTCTAACTGAAGAGGAAGTGGTTGTGGAGACAGAAAACCCTTCCAAGAGTTCAACCCATGCCATTTTCTCAAAGGCAGCAAAAGCAAAAACTGGATAAACAGTTTTCAAAATTCTTGGAGGTATTGAAAAAGCTTCATATCAACATTCCATTTGCTGAAGCTTTGGAGAAAATGCCGAGCTATATGAAATTCATAAAGGACATACTGTCCAAGAAGAGAAAGCTTGGTGATTATAAGACGGTTGCTCTAACGGAGGAATGTAGTGCAATTCTACAGAATAAACTTCCTCCTAAGCTAAAGGACCCTGGGAGTTTCACTATTCCGTGCTCCATTGGGAGTGAATTTACTGGAAAAGCTTTATGTGATCTTGGAGCAAGCATCAATCTGATGCCATTGTCAATCTATAGAAAGTTGGGATTGAACGAAGAGAAGTCTACCAGTGTTACTCTACAACTTGCTGATAGATCTCTGACATACCCGAAGGGAATTGTGGAAGACGTGCTGGTAAAGGTTGACAAGTTTATCTTTCCAGCTGATTTTATAGTTCTGGACTTTGAGGAGGATAGGGAAGTCCCTATTATATTAGGGCGTCCATTTCTAGCCACGAGGAGAACTATTATCGATGTTCAGAAGGGAGAGCTCACTATGAGGGTACAAGATCAAGAAATAAAGTTCAATGTCTTCAAATCTATGAAGTTTCCAAGTGATTCCGAAGAGTGCTTTAGAGTCGAAGTGGTTGACAAATTTGTCCAGGAAGTTTTCATGAAAACTTGTGTTTTTGATCCGTTGGAAGCTTCGATCATTGGAACCATAACTGCAGAAGATCCTACTTATACATAATGCATGAAATATTTGGATTCGTCTCCTCGATTTGCAAATTCAAATCGCACTATGAAGCTTTGGAACAACCAGGAACGTCTGTTTCAAATTTATCTAAAGAGGAAGCACCAATATTAGAGCTCAAACCATTGCCAAATCATTTGAGGTATGCATTTCTGGAAAAAGAATCCACTTATCCTATTGTAATAACTGCAGCTTTAACCGAGGAACAGGAGAGTAAACTTTTAAGTGTGCTGAGGAAGTATAAAACAGCGTTAGGGTGGACTATATCAGACATCAAATGCATTAGTCCATCCTTCTGTATGCACAAGATTCTGATAGAGGAGGACAGCAAGCCGACTGTGGAACATCAGAGAAGGCTCAACCCTATCATGAAGGAGGTTGTTAAGAAGGAGATTCTGAAATTACTAGATGCTGGGATCATATATCCTATCTTCGACAGTGCATGGGTGAGCCCTGTCCAATGTGTGCCCAAGAAAGGAGGGATGACAGTTGTGATGAATGAGCAGAATGAGTTGATTCCAACAAGGACAGTGACTGGTTGGAGGGTGTGCATGGATTATAGAAAGTTAAACAAGGCTACAAGAAAAGATCATTTTCCATTGCCATTTATTGACCAAATGTTGGACAGACTGGCGGGTCACGAGTACTACTGTCTCCTGGATGGCTATTCGGGTTATAATCAGATAACTATTGCACCTGAGGACCAGGAAAAGACAACCTTCACCTGCCCCTACGGGACGTTTGCATTCAGACGAATGTCCTTTGGGCTTTGCAATGCACCGGCAACATTTCGAAGGTGCATGATGGCCATCTTTTTCTGGCATGGTGGAGCATAATGTGGAAGTCTTCAGGGACAATTTCTCTGTATTCGGGACTCTTTTGAGATGTGCCTAGAGAACTTGATTCTTGTGCTGAAACGCTGTGTAGAGACGAATCTAATCCTAAACTGGGAAAAATGCCATTTCATGGTACAGGAAGGAATTATCCTTGGGCACAAAGTCTCAGAAAAAGGGTTGGAGGTTGACAAGGCAAAGCTGGAGACAATTGAGAAATTGCCACCACCTACAACTGTTAAGGGGGTGCATAGTTTCTTAGGTCATGCGGGCTTTTATAGACGATTTATCAAGGACTTCTCAAAAATCTCCAAGCCTTTGTGTAGCCTATTAGAAAAGGAGGTCCATTTCAAATTCGATGAAGATTGTTTACAGGCCTTTGAGCTATTGAAAACAAAACTAACATCTGCACCCGTAATTGTAGTACCGGATTGGTCTGTACCATTCGAATTGATGTGCGATGCTAGTGATTTTGCAGTTGGGGCAGTGTTGGGTCAGCGCAAGGAAAAGATCTTTCATGCCATCTATTATGCTAGCAAGACCTTAACAGATGCTCAGCTAAATTACATCACCACCGAGAAAGAACTATTAGCGGTTGTATACGCTTTTGACAAATTTAGGTCATATCTCGTTGGAACAAAAGTTGTGGTTTATACTGATCATGCGGCTATTAGATATCTGATTTCCAAGAAAGATGCAAAGCCTAGACTTATAAGATGGATTCTTCTTCTCCAAGAGTTCGATCTGGAAATTCGAGACAAGAAGGGTTCAGAGAACCAAGTGGCGGATCATCTGTCTAGATTGGAAAATCCGGAGCAGGCTAGGAAGGATGACAAGGTGATTAATGATCATTTTCTGGATGAGCAGCTGTTTGTTGTGCACAGCGAATTACCTTGGTATGCGGATTTCGCGAATTTCATAGTGAGCAATGTGAGTCCCCCGGATTTAAGCTATCAGCAACGAAAAAAGTTCTTAAGTGACGTCCGGTTCTTTGTATGGGATGATCCTTTCCTGTTCAAGCAATGCGCAGACCAATTATTGAGGAGGTGTGTGCCTCAAGAAGAAATGAGTGATATTCTTCATCACTGTCATTCATCTGATTATGGAGGACATTTCGGTGGGGAGAGAACAACGGCAAAGGTCCTACAATTTGGGTTCTATTGGCCATATTTGTTTAAAGACGCTCATTCCTTTGTATCAAGATGTGACAAGTGCCAAAGAACGGGTAACATTTCTAAGAGACATGAAATGCCCCTGAATAGCATTCAAGAAATTAAAATTTTTGACGTCTGGGGCATAAACTTCATGGGACCATTCCTGTCATCGTATAACAACCAATACATACTAGTCGTTGTGGACTATGTATCTAAATGGGTTGAAGCTGTTGCTCTGCCGACCAATGAGTCCAAAGTCGTCCTTAACTTCTTACGGAAGAATATCTTTTCGCGCTTTGGCACTCCACGGGCTATTATCAGTGATGGAGGTTCACATTTTTGCAACAAGTATTTCGCTGCCCTCCTTGCTAAATATGGGGTTACCCATAAAATTGCTACGGCCTATCATCCACAAACCAGCGGTCAAGCAGAAGTCTCTAACAGAGAAATAAAGCGGATTTTGGAAAAGACTGTAAATCCCAACAGGAAGGATTGGTCTAGGAAATTGGATGAAGCGTTATGGGCATACAGAACAGCTTTTAAATCACCAATTGGAATGTCACCATATCACTTGGTTTTCAGAAAATCTTGCCACCTGCCAGTTGAACTTGAGCATCATGCGTATTGGGCCATCAAAAAGCTCAATTTTGAATTACATGCAGCCGGTGAGAAAATGATGCTTCAATTGAACGAAATGGATGAATTCCGCCTCTAAGCATATGAGAACGCAAAAATTTATAAGGAAAAGACCAAACGATGACATGATCAGAAAATTGAGGAGAGGAAGTTCGACATTGGCCAAAAAGTGCTTCTATATAATTCCCGATTGAGACTCTTCCCGAGAAAGCTGAAATCTAGATGGTCGGGTCCCTTCACTGTCAAAAATGTATTCCCGCACGGTGCGGTTGAATTGGAAGATACCACAACGTTGAATACATTCAAGGTCAACGACCAACGTCTTAAGCAATACATGGGGGGTGCGGTGGATCGACAAAAAGTTTCTATCGTTCTCACCGACCCGCAATAATTCAGGAAGTAGTCAAGCCCAAGACTTAAAATGAAGCGCTATATGGGAGGCAACCCATTTTTATTGTCAATATGGTTTTATTTGCATTTCATTTTATATTTAGTCATTTTTTGCGTTAATTTGATTGGCTAAATTTTTTTGATATAGTATATAAGTATAATATTGCTTTTAATTAAAAGTTAGCTTTATAACTAATTGCAATTTCTATGTTTTTGAGTTAAAATTGTGATTAGTTATTAGGTTTTTGATGCATCTATGTTAAACTTTCAGGTACTATCAAGGCAAAGCTTCAATGTGGAATTAAAAAAATAAAATAAAATTCAACAGCTTTCACCGCCGCAGCGATGCCCTGCTACCGCCGCAAACGTCTATAAAGCGTCCATTTTTTTATCCGAGAGAAAAAAAGAAAGAAAAAAGGGGGGAAGAATTGAGAAAGAGAGAGATAGAATATAGAGAGAGAAAGCCTACGATTTTGATAAAAAATGGAGGTTTTGTCTATTTTTAGCTTCAATATTTGTCCAATCTTGTGTTCTATATTTGGTTGTGAAGTATAAAGTGATTCTTGAAGTGTTGCAAGGTGAAAAAAGGCATTTCTTGAAGTTTTTATCTTGTTTTCTCCTTATGATGTCTTGTTGTTGGGTTGTTTGAATGTAGTATCTTTTTTGTATTAGCAAGGATCCATGGATTAGGGATAATTAGTGATGGTTCCGTCGGAATGAAATTTTCTCCTAATGTCCTGATGGTATCCGTATGGTGATATATAGTTTATTATGGTATCATAGTGTTTTAACTTGCTATTTTACGTTATTGTGGTGTAGTAGTAAATCTAGTGTTATTGAGTTTTCCATTGTATCCATATTATTGTTGTGTGGTGATTTTGGGATTGTGAGCCTAGGAATGAGATCATTGTGATCAAATTCGGGGGGTGCTTAACACCTTCCCCTCGCTTAAGCAAGCCCCGAACTCTATGAATCTCGGTTTGCAGGCCAATTAATTCGGAGTCATACATGAGTCAGCACGATTACGAAAATTAAAACTCGGATGAGTTGGTACATCCGTTTCAAACATACTAACTGGCGACTGTGGTTAATTGGCTCGTCATAAAATTAACCTTTCAAACCCCGTCGACACTTGTGCCGATCTTTTCCAAAATTCACCTCTCATAATTAAAAGGCTAAAATTGGAAAGGGTAATTATTAATAGGAGACGATTTTTCCGGCGTCGACAGCTAGTGACGATATAATGTTCAAATTTTGATGTTTTCCTATCTTTTAAATATCTGCGAATCGAATGTGTGGTTGCGATATTTACATTGATTTACATTTTTTGTGTGTATGAATGAATGTGCGAGTTTTGTGACTGCGTTATCTTTTCGAGGCTTTATTTTATTGTCATCATATACATGCGGTGTGGTACGATGAATATATGATTGAGCAGTTCCTCTTCCTGAGGCAAACCCGTCGGATGTGGATTACTGGACTCAAAGGGGCGCTCCCCAGCAGGGCTCAGGAAAAGCATCCACTCAGATCCAATCCAATTAAAAGATCGGATTTATTCCCGTCTAGTATGTTGCAAAGATCTGGGAACCTTCATGCTAAAAAGCCCGCGAGAGTAACTTAGGGTAGGTCAGCCTCAGATAAACCCAACACATGGGAATTCTCTTCATACCCTATTACGCTTTACGCACATGATGTCATGTTTAAAGTCAAACGTTTTTGTATATCTCCTACCTTGTCAAAATAAAGTGCTAACCTCTGTTTTTCAGGGAGAGCTTGGAGAGCATCATAAATTCACATTAGCATACCTTGGTTGAAATAAAGGACCACTAACACTGTTTTGCAGGAAAAAATTAAAAAACTAAAAAACACAGAGATATTCGGCATCCACTCGTGTCATTCCCCGAAACTAAACTTGGGTTATTTTATTTGTAGGATTGCTCCTCAAACCCGCCTTCGATCTAAAAAAGCTCAGGATTCAACAATCGAGATGGCCAAAAATCCTAATCCTAACTCGGCTCCTCTCTCGGGAAGAGTTTGAAGCTACAAAAAATCAAATGGCTGAGATAACCATGTTATTAAAGGAGCATTTCAAGCTGAAACCGGGGCCGCAACCCGAGGATCCACCGGGGTCATCATCACAAGGGAACAGAACGACCCAAAAACTCCTAAAATTGAGCAGCCAAGGGAAGTTATTGTTGTTCCCGAGGACAAAAGTACAATTAATTTTAGCAAAAAGATGAAACAGATGGAAGAGGCCACCAGGACCATGAAAGGGATTGGATCGTACGACAGTGTCAATTATTCTGACTTGTGTGTTTTTTCGAGAACCAGATACCCCAAAAAGTTTAAAATCCCAGACTTTAAAAAGTACAACGGGGCGGGGGACCCCTACACTCACCTAAAGGTCTACATTGGAGAGCTTGGGGCATACGCTGAGGATGAATCATTGAGGATGCAACTCTTTCAGAAAAGTCTAACGGGAGAGGCTAGGACTTGGTATGCCAGGCTGGACAATGCAAAATTTCACAACTGGGAGAAGTTGGCCCACACCTTCCTGACCCAATACAGCTTCCAGTCACAAATGGCCCCTGATCGATACCAAATGATGAAGATTAAGAAGCAGCCCAAGGAGTCCTTTAGAGATTATGCCCAGCGATGGAGAAGGATGGTCGTGCAAGTGAACCCACTAATGAATGAGACAGAGATGGTGATAACTTTTATAGATATCCAAGAGGCTCCTTATTACGAGAGGGTAATAGCTGGAGTCGGAAAACCATTTGCGAAAATGATTAAACATGGGGAAATGGCCGAAATGGGATTGAAATCTGGAAAGATCTGTGACTTCACGGCTCTCGAAGCTGTTGTGGAGCAGATTTAAAGCTGAAATTATGGCAATACATCTCGTAGGAAACAGAAACGAAAGGAGGAGGATGTATCCCTAGTCCTGCAAGGGCCGTCTGGGGAAGCATAGAATAGCCCTGCTATTCGGATGCAAAGGAGTATGCCCCCTCGACAGCCAACTTTCACCAATCAGAGGCCTGAGGGGTGAAGGAGATTTGAAAATACCCGAGATAGAGAATTTACCTCGTTGGGGGATCCCTTAGAGCAAATCTTGACTGTGTTAATAACCTAGAAGAAGATTACGGAGCTAGCACCACCGATTGACCCAAAGGGGAAGAGGTATGATCTGAGCAAGAAATGTGCCTATCATTCGGGGTCTCCGGGGCATGACACTCAGGAATGCTGGACGTTGAAGCACAAGATACAAAATATGATTGATAGTGGAGAAATTGTGGTAGAGCAGCCGAAATCACCAAATGTCAAGGTCAATCGTCTGCCCAAGCATAATGGGGGAGGTGTCAATGTAATTGAAACCAACAAGGCAGAGGGGCCTTTGAAACTGAGATACATATGAAGGATCGACGAAGTGGTTGGTATGGCCAATGTCCAGGGGAGCACGCAAAGTGAACCACTTAAATTGGCTGGGGTGAGCAAAGGTACCAAAGAGGCACCTATCTGGTTGACAGCTATGAAACCCCACATTATAGCAGCTAGAGCACAAATGCCAATTACAAGTTTGAAAGATGTTCCATGGAGTTACGGGGGAAAGCCAGAGGAAATGGCCAGTTGTGCGTCAGTTACCTCCAAGGGAAATCCTTTGTATCTACCGAGGCAAGTCCTAGAGGGCATGGAAAAAGAAAGCGGGAGGATCTCAGAGGAGAAAGCCTTGGAATTCTTTAAGAAAATGAATCACAACGAAGCAAGGGTAGTTAAAGTGTTGTAGGAGGAACCGCCTCTGACGTCGATCCTAGATCTGGTATTGTCATCCAATGATCACCATCAAATATTGAGCAAGGTCCTGGAGAAGGCTTATATCCCTAAGACAATCAGCACGGAAAGATTCAACCATTTGGTGGGCTGTTTATTGGACAACAATGTGATATCATTCACCGATGACGACATCCCTAAGGAAGGGAGAGGGCACCAAAGGCCGTTGCACATTGCGGTCGTCTCCTCGGGGTATGTAATGAATGGAATACTAATTGACGGTGGATCGGCTCTAAACATTTACCCATACAACACCCTAGAAAAAAATGAAGGTCAACCCCAAGTGCCTGCGGGCCAGTCAAGTGGTGGTTCGGGCTTTCGATGGATCTCGAAAGGACACTGTGGGAGAAATAGAATTACCAATTAAGATTGGGCCCTACACCTTCAACATTTCTTTCCAAGTGTTGGATATTGCTGCAAGTTACAACATGCTGGGAAGACCCTGGGTACACATGGCAGGGGAGTCCCCTCCACACTGCATCAACAAATCAAACTCATCATTGATGGGAACTTAGTGACAATTATCGTAGAGCCCAACTATCCTCTTCACTTTATGAAAGGTATGCCAGTGATCAATCTGGATGAGTCAGTCGAGCTAGTCAGCTATCAAGCATTTGAAATCAGTACCCCTCAATACCGGCATCTGGGGCTCTAGCTTTGAAGCCTAGATTATCTTCGGAGTTCACATTTGTCGCTCGGGAAATGATGGCAATGAAATTCTAGCCAGGGCGAGGACTGGGAAAGAATGGTCAGGGGATCACCGAGCCCATTCAGATGCCAACACAGTTAGTCAAAGCAGTGCTAGGATATTACGGAAGCCTAAGGCAGAAGAACCTGTACAAAAGGATTCCCACTCGGCTAGTCGGGATCCCAATTCTAGGAATCAATAAAGAGCATTCCTCGAAGATAGTAAGGCCTACGTCTAAAGCAGAAAGTGAAGTAGAGGCTCCCCCAACAAAAGAATTGGCCAAGCGGGAGGAATTCTTGCAAGAGATTATGGAAAAGTTCAAGATAAAGTGCCATCTCCCAGGACAGTCAGCGAACAATGAAAAGGGGAAGGAGAAATTGTCAGAAGGCAAGCAGATCATGCCTTTCATCGATTGGGTCTGACTAGCAGTCCCCGAAGGAAGTGTAAATAAAAGCAAAGACCAAGTCGCTGCTATCATTGAGGAGGTTCCAAATGCAGAGGCCCCCTCCATCACTCACTTTAAAACCGAATTGATCACCACAAATTGGACCGTGCAGCTGGTGATATCCAGAAAAGGGTAAATCCAGGAGTGACAGGGAATCCCGTCTAATAGGGGGATCAAAGGGTTTTTAAGATGGTGTTTTTGTTTTATATACCTGCACGTCTATGCCATATTTTTTCATGTTATTGAAAAAGAAATTCATGTACTGAAATGTTTATATATATGACAAATATTTTTGTTTTATGTCAAGTGTCCCGATTTTAATTATTCTAGCCTAACAAACGATTTTCCAAATTTGAAAGATGATAACGATTTTGATATAGAACTGGATTTCGATTTGATGGGAATTGAGCAGGACGAGACAGGTAATGATGACACTCCCAACGAAATCAGAGAATGGGTCGAGGATAAACCCAAACCCAACCTCGATCAAATCATCACCATCAATGTAGGAACCCCTAAAAACCCTAAAGAGCTAAAAATAGGGGCAGACCTTACCCCCAACCAGAAAGCGGAGATAACTGAGTTGTTAAGCCAATATGAGGATGTGTTTGCTTGGTCACATGACGACATGGTCGGATTGTCCACGGATATTGTAGTACATCGATTGCCCATCAAGGAGGGTTTCAAGCTGGTTAAGCAAAAACTGAGAAAACTAAAATCGGAGTGGAGCTTCAAGGTGAAGGAGGAGATAGTCAAGCAATTCAAAGCTGGAATCATCATGGTGTCCAGTTACCCAGAATGGCTTTCCAATATAGTCCCAATGGTGAAGCCCGGAGGAAAGGTGAGAGTATGCGTTGACTACAGGGATCTGAACAAGGCCAGTCTCAAAGATAATTTCCCAATGCCTTTCATTACACATCTTGGTGGATAATACGACCCAATATGAAATGTATTCATTCGTTGATTGCTTCGCGGGATATCACCAGATAATGGTGGCGGAGGAGGACCGAGAAAAGACTACCTTTATCACCCTTTGGGGAATGTTTTGTTATAGACGACTTGGTTTCGGCCTCACCAATGCAGGAGCCACTTATCATAGGGCAATGATGGCCCTGTTCCACGATATAATGCATAAGGAGATAGAGGTATACGTGGACAACATTATTGTGAAATCAAGGGTTGAATCTGACCATGTGACTCATCTCACGAAGTTATTTGATTGACCCGGGAAGTATAATTTGAAGCTCAATCCAGTAAAGTGTGCCTTTGGAGTTCAGTCGGGTAAGCTCCTTGGGTTCTTGGTGAGCAACCGAGGCATTGAATTGGATCCGGCTAAGATTAAAGCCATTGTGGATATGCCAGCACCTCGTACAGAGAAGGAGATAAGAGGATTATTGGGGAGGATAAACTTCATTAGCCGATTCATATGCCATTTGACGACCACCTGCAAATAGATCTTTAAACTGTTAAGGAAAGATGCCTCCCGAGAGTGGAATGATCAGTGTCAAAAGGTCTTTCAGACCATTAAGAAACAATTAATGGAGGTGCAGTGTTGGTACCTTCTAAGGATGGGATCCCATTTTTCATGTATATATCTGTGAACGTCATGGCGATGGGTTGTATGTTGGGGCAGAAAAATGAATCAGGTAAGGAGCATGACATTTATTACCTCAGTAAGAGATTCAGCAACTGTGAACAACATTACACCCCGATTGAAAGGACATGTTGTTGTAATGACCATGAATTTCATTAGTCATTGTAAATATAATTAATAAATATTTAGCAATGAATTTAAACTTTTTGCATTAATTAATCGTGCATTAGATAATTAAATAAATGTACTTATGTGTTTGTATATTTATTTAAAGGATTAAAGCGAGATGTATAATTAATTAAAGCAAATCTAATTGGATTATATTTTAAATCCAAATAAGTTGATAAACTAGGTTAAAGATATTAACCTAGTAGCCCATGTAATTAATTTGATTACTAGTCCATGTAATTAATTAAACAAGTCCAATGCTTGATTTAATTAAATGTAACCTAGAAATTTAATGTGAGTCCAATGTGTTATTTAAATTGAGCCCAAACAATTTAATTGAATGAGCCCAATATATTTAATCCTAGAGTCCAAAGTGGAGCCCAATAGGAAGTCAAAATTGGTCAAAATTGTTACATATATGAATATATATATATATATATATATATATATATATATATATATATAATTAAAGTACAAAAATTAAATGAAAAATGGCTTGGAAAATCCCATTTTGCTGAATTTTTGAGGGTCCCACTTGGATTGCTTGATTTCCTAGATTGCTTCTAAATCACTCCATGTCATAAGTTGCTCAACCACTCTAGTCAATCACCTAGTCATTCAATGCAATAGTAATTATAATTAAGCACTAATTTCACCAACATGGGTGAATTAGCAAGCTAATGAGGAGTTAGTTGATGGCTATAAATAGAATGCTCCACACTTGGTTCAAGTTTGTTAGTCATTTGCTAGACATTTCCTAGAGAAAAGAGAGAGAGCCTTTGTGAGCTAAAAGAGAGAATACACATAAGTGTTGGGTGAAAAAGCTAGAGGAAACCTTGGTGGATGTCCAATAGCTACACAACATACTTCGGTAGAAGGAGAAGAAGAGCAACCAAAACCCAAATGTTTAAAAGTGCTCTCAACTTCTTCTTATTTCATTTTTTGTAGTCTAAAAAGCTTTTGATCGGTTAAAATTTATTTTTAACCGATCAAAACTCGTTTTGATGGTCTAGATGTATTTAACTATGTAATATATGTATATTCATAGCTCTATGTGTTTATAACATGTTTTGGTATGTGAGAAATGCATAAAAGTTGTAGAAATATTCATAACACGTTTTACCGGTAAAACCCTAACGATACATGTTATGTTTAGTGTTGTATTTTGAAATGTACAAATCGAAAATTGGATTTATATGGATAGAAAGATAGATCTATGAGTTTTAAAGAAAAACCCTTTTTGAACCTTTCACAAATATTGAATAACAAAGAAGTTATAGCTTTAACCACAAAATATGTCGTTTTTAAACCCTAAGTGGTTCGATCCGTAAATTTTGTGCAAAACGTTTTAAAAATGTAATTGAACCATGGAATATTGTAAAACAAGAAGTTACAAGGTTAACAAAACTGAGTTTGTGTCATTTGGACATATAGATCACATTTTATTCAAGTTTGAACTAATAAAACCAAGGATTTGTGAAGTTAGTTTTTACCTTATCCTTGTGAGCAGTTTTTAGTCTAGTTACGTTTGGAATTTGGATTTTTGTTATAAAGAGAAATTGTAGAGGGGGAAATTCTGATGAAAATGGACTCAAGAATCACCTCCAAATGTTTTAAAATGAAGAAGTTATGGCTGTCGGAGCGTCAGAGGGTCGGGCAGTCCTCAAATTAGGGTTTCAGAAAATTTGTACCACCGCCGCAGCGGTCAAACATTCTGCTAAATACCTGTTTTAGCCTTCCGGGTCGGGTCGGTCCGGGTTGAGTTTTTATTGAAAATTTAAGTTGAACTAAATGTAAAATGAATGTATTTGTGTATTGAACCAATATATGGACTATATTTGGAAATAATGGATAGCAAAATGTTTAAAATAAAGGTTAGGGTAAACCCAATTAAAAGTTTAACTATTGATATTGTTTAAAAATTATTACTAAAATATTATTAAATGATTAATAATATTAGTATATGATTAAAAAGATATTAAATGATGAATAACATTGTAATTGTGTAAAATATTATCAAATGAGTAATAATATTAGATGATTAATAAAATATTATTAAATGATTAATAATATTAGAAGTCTAATAAAATATTATTAAATGATTAATAATATTAGATAATGAATAAAATATTATTAAATGATTAATAATGTTAGATACTTAATAAAATATTATTAAATGATTAATAATATTAGATAATGATTAAAATATTATTAAACGATTAATAATATTAAATACTTAATAAGATATTATTAAATAGTTAATAATATTAGATAATGAATACAATATTATTAAATGATTAATAATATTAGTTAATCTTAGAAGATTTATAAGGTATTATTAAATGATGAATAATACTACAATGCTTATAAAATATTATTAAATTGTTAATAATATTAGATAACTGTTTGAACTATATTAAATAGTTAATACAGGTTCTTTGTGTATAAAATATTATCAAGTAGTGATAATATTTTCTAAGTGTTTAAATACCCATAATTATTCAATTATGTGGTTCGTAAGAGTTATAAAGGTCATCATACTTACAAGTATATGATACTAATTTAAGATCAAACTTATTTAATTGTTAGGTCCGTTCAATGATTGTTAAATTAAGTTGGTTAGCCGTAGACGACGCACGAGGCAAGTTTTCTACCCCTTAACTTGTATTTATTGTTGCAATTATTATTCAACCTTAATTACATTGAGTAATTCATTTATTGTTGAGCAAGTATCTACACTCGTAGATATTTGATAGACCCTTGAGTGAATTAATTATCGAAAATTACTTCACATCGTTATTGGTTATTGTATTCGCACATAGTGCTTTTGCAACCGTTTAAGACGTCTAAGCTAATTGTTTCGGCTAGACAAATGTATGTTAATTCATTGAATTGAATATTATAAAAGCTTATCCAAACCATTGGCTGGTGCGGATTCTTACAGTAAGACTGAGAAAGAACAACCTTAGTTAAAGGGGATTTTTATTTGTCGGAAAACCAACAGCGCGCAAGAAATCTAAATGTGATGCATATACATAGGACATGAGAGTACTGATCCCCTCAAGTGTTCCGTTATTTTTAACAAGGTGTCAGTCATTGTATGTCTGTTCTACCTTAGTAGCAGTTCACGGTCATTAAAGACCACTCAGCAGTAAAGAGTCAATCTATTCTTTTATTGAACATTGATTCTTGATATCTTTCACAATTTCTATTTTTGAAAACCTTGAAGTTATTTCCCTTCATCATGATATATCGTATGATTGTTGTTTATAAACTTGCTGAGCCATTTAGTTGTTCATTCTTGCTATATCATGACTATATTTCAGCCAATCCCGAAAGCTCTAAATCGGACAAAGGCAAGGGGAAAGCGAATGCTTAATTTTAGTAGTTGCATGCTAATTTAAATTACTGTTATGTAATTACTGTTGCAAATCTTTTGTATTTTCCCTTAAGATATGTAATGTTAAGAATAAGGTAATAAACCTTGGGAAGTGTAGCCTTTTGTTAAGGAACCTTTTGTATTATTCCGCGAACTTTGAATACAATTTATGTATTTCATTGTTGTTAAGTATTGTACAGTGAGAACCAAACCCGAGGTTTAAGAACCCGGATTTGGGGTCGTCATAGGTTGGTATCAGAGCTGTAGGTTATAAATGTTAGGATTGCGAAACCTAGGTTATAACCTTAGTACTAAACTCTTATCGAGTGCGTTAGGAGATGAATCGGGGAGATTCATCATGTTATGTGTTTTTGGAGATGGATTGAGAAAATCCATCGAGCCGAGATGTACATGATAAAATATCATTTCATTTCATCAATGAATATATTTTATTACTGTATTAACATGTGTTATTTACGTTATTGTAGGATGACGGAGATAGGACAGTCGAGCACTGCTGTAGAGGAGGTGATTTTTACGGATATCCCTATGGATACCGCACAACCACGGGTGGCTGCACCTGTCGAGGAGCCAGAGTCAGATCCCGAGGAGGGAGATAGAGAGGATGTTGTCTGGGGCGGAGTTATGCGACAGTACAGTGAGGAGGAGGACGATACTGAGGATGAGGAGCCAACAGAGTATGTTGATGGCATGGGCACCGTCGCCAGTGACATCATCGATACTCTAACTACGGCTAATGATGAGCTAGAGGAGAGGGTTCAGCACCTAGAGGAGCAGAACCAGATCCACCAGCAGACGGAGGAGCAGTACAGAGATACAGCTTATATGTTCTCCGGTGAGAACATAGAGCTGAAGGCGAGGATGGCCGAGATGGAGGCCAAGTTGGTAGCCGCTGAGCTGAAGATTCAGCAGACACAGGCAGAGAGGGAGGCCATGAGGGGCCAGATGCAGCAGGCAGAGGAGGCGAGGATAGATATGGAGATCCAGCGTGATGCAGCTCACGGACAGATGATGGAGTTGGAGGACGAGGTTAGGGAGAAGAGGGTGAGGATAGATAGACTCAGTTACGTCTATCGTTCATCCTTTGGTAGATTCCAGAGTAGGGTGCACTATTATTCTGCTGAGGAGGGTCAGACCTTGCACACCATTAGTAGGGGCGTGGTCAGGGCTATTGGAGATGAGGAGTACGACGATGCAGTTCGTCGAGGAATGCGCCGTTAGTTGTATTATTTCCTTTATTTATTTATGTACATAGATGCAGTAGAAACCCAACTTTTGTCTTGATAGAGGGTTAGTATGTTGTAAATCCCAACTCTATGAAGTTGTGGGATATGTTTATGTTAGATCCCGTCTTTTGTTTTAACTATCGGGGTTAGCAGCGTTTATAACAGTATGCTTATGATGTAAAAGTGTTATGCACTGTGTTTTAGCATATGAATATAAATGCATTTCCATTTATGTTTATATGTGTTGAGAAAATTATTTGTGCTTTAGTTTAAATTACTTAAGCTACAAAACGAAAGTAAAAAGATTGAAACAACTTTAACAAATTAAATTTTCTTTATACAGAAAATGCCGCCACAGAGAAGAAATCAACGACTACCCCCACCACCACCCGAAGAGTCAGTCAATGCAGGAGGGGTACCACCAAACCCTGTCCAAGAGTTCGTGGAAATGCTAATGGGAGCATTCCGCAGACGCAACGCAGAGGCTACTGGAGCAACAAACCTTGTCGCTCCACTAGCAAGCTTTAAGGATTTCAAACTAATAGGACCACCCGAGTTCAAAGGGACCACGGATCCTATAGAAGCACATACCTGGATAGAGGAGATGGAAAAAGTCTTCGAGGTCGCACGAGTTGCGGAGGGGCAAATGACCTCATTTGCTACCTTTATGATGAAAGGGGAGGCCAGCCACTGGTGGAAGGCCAATAAAAGTAGAGCAAGGGAGGGAACGATCGCATGGGCGCGATTCAAAGAAGTATTCTTGGAGAACTACTTTCCAGAGAGTACACAGGCTAGGATGGAAATCAAATTCCTAGAGCTTAAGCAGGGTAACTTGTCCGTATCCGAATATGCTGCTAAGTTCAATGAATTGGCAAGATTTGCTCCACATCTGGTGGACACTGAGGCGAGACGCGCCAGGAGGTTTGAGCAGGGGTTGAAACCGTGGGTTTACAGTCGGGTAGCTGTTCTCTAGATTACAAACTTTGCAACATTACTGGAAAAAGCTATCATAGCTGAAGGAGGGAATGAAGCTTTAAACAAGCACAATCAGGAACGGAACAAGAAGAAGGGTGAAGGAGGAAACCGAGAGGGTTGCAGCGGGGGCAGTAACTCGAATAAACGCAAGTGGAACAACAGCAACAGCAGTTCGGGGACACCCCAGGGAAGCGAACCAAAGAAAGCAAGTAAATACAGTCAGTGTGGAAAGAACCACACCGGGGAGTGCATGAAAGGAAGGAACGTATGCTACAACTGTGGGCAAGAGGGGCACATCGCTCCTAATTGTCCCACACCAAAGAGGAAGGGTTGTTTCGTCTGCGGGGCCATGGACTATCAGTTTAAGGATTGTCCAAACAAAAAGAATACCGGGGGGAGGCCCGGTGCCACAGAATAAACTGACCATTGGAGGCCCGGTGCCACAGAATAAACCAACGACACGGACTTTCAACATGACGGTGCAGGACGCCGTTGAATCAAAAAGACGTGTTGTCAGGTATTATTCTGATCAATGATATAAATGCTTATGTATTATTTGATTCGGGTGCTACCTGTTCATTTGTGTCTGATGAATTCGCTAGACGGTTAGAATTTCCTAGTGAAAAACTAGAGAACCCAATGAACATAGAAGTTGCAAATAAAGAAGTGATTCATGTAGAGTATATACATAGAAATTGTTGTGCTGAAATCAGGGGTCAGAAGTTAAGTGTAAATTTAATCCAGATACTTTTGGGGGAGTTTGACGTTATACTTGGAATGGATTGGTTGTTTAACCACGGAGCGATAATTGACTGTAAAAGGAAGTGTATACACCTTAAGACACCGAATAAGTCTAAGGTCGTATTTTATGGCAGCAAGTCGTCTAGACAATCAACATGTCTGACGATGATGCAGGCCAAGAAATTGTTAAAGAAAGGTTGTGTAGGGTATTTGGCTCACGTAGTGGACACATAGATGGTGAATCCTGAGATGGAGCAAATACCAGTAGTTAGGAGTTCATGGTCGTGTTTCCAAATGAACTGCCAGGTTTATCGCCAGATAGGGAGATAGAGTTTATAATTGATTTGGTACCGGGGACATCACCAATATCAAAGGCACCATATAGGATGGCTCCGGTAGAAATGAAGGAGTTAATGATCCAACTACAGGAGTTGTTGGATAATAAGTACATTCAGCCAAGTGTTTCTCCATGGGGAGCACCTGTGTTGTTTGTAAAGAAGAAGGATGGATCAATGAGGTTGTGTATGGATTATAGAGAGCTGAATAAGGTGACAATTAAGAACAAGTACCCGTTGCCACGAATTGACGATCTTTTCGATCAATTGAAAGGGGCGAAGTACTTTTCAAAGATTGACTTGAGGCCTGGTTATCATCAGTTAAAAGTCAGGAAGGAGGATGTACCCAAGACGGCATTCAGAACTCGATATGGGCATTATGAGTTTCTGGTGATGTCGTTTGGATTGACGAATGCGCCAGCTGCATTTATGGACATGATGAACAGAATATTCAAGCAGTACTAGGATAAATTGGTTGTTGTGTTCATTGAAGATATTTTGGTTTATTCCAAAACGGAGGAGGAGCATGCTGAACACCTAAGATTGGTGTTGGAGATTTTACGGAAGGAGCAATTGTATACTAAATTTTTGAAGTGTGAATTCTGGTTTGAGAGAGTTCAATTTTTAGGTCATGTTATTGACAAGGAGGGAGTTTCAGTTGATCCAGCAAAGGTTGAAGCGGTGATGAATTGGGAACAACCAAGGACGCCGACGGAGGTCAGAAGTTTCTTGGGGTTAGCGGGTTACTATCGGAGATTCATTCAAGATTTTTCAAAGATAGCAACACCGTAAACAAATTTAACGAGGAAGACGGTGAAATATGTATGGACGGAGAAGTGTGAGGAAAGTTTTCAGGAGCTAAAGAAAAGACTTAGTGAAGCACCTGTATTGACTTTACCGGATGATACGGGAGGTTTTACGGTCTACAGTGGTGCATCGCACAAGGGACTTGGTTGTGTGCTTATGCAAAACGGCAAAGTCGTTGCGTATGCGTCCAGACAGTTGAAGGATTACGAGAAGGGATACCCTACCCACGACTTGGAACTAGCAGCGGTAGTGTTTGCCCTTAAAATTTGGAGACATTATTTGTATGGAGAGAAATGTGAAATATTCACAGACCATAAGAGTCTAAAGTATATCTTCACACAGAAGGAGTTAAATATGAGGCAACGGAGATGGTTAGAACTGATCAAAGAATACGATTGTGAAATTCTATACCATCCCGGCAAGGCCAACGTAGTAGCAGATGCTCTAAGTAGAAAGAGCAGGGAGAAATTGTTCATATTGACAGATCAGGAACAATTGGTTCAAGAGATGGCTCGAATGAAATTGGAGGTGAGAAATCCAAATGAGTCAATGGAAGTGGAAGCGAGCCCAACCTTATTAGATAGGGTGAAAGAGGCTCAAGACAAAGATGAAGAGTGTGTCAGAATAAGGATGAGAATGACCGAAGGGGAAGAGGTCAAATTCAAGGGGGATAACATGTGATTGCTAAGGTTTGAAAATCGTGTTTGGGTGTCGTTAGTGCCTGAACTACGAGAGGAAATTTTGCAAGAGGCCCACAGTACGAGATACTCGATACATCCGGGGAGTACGAAGATGTATCAAGATCTGCGTCAGCATTTTTGGTGGCCGAATTTAAAAAGGGAGGTCGTAGAATGTGTCAGCCGATGCCTAACTTGTCAAAGGGTAAAGGCCGAACATCAGAGACCAAGTGGATTACTACAGCCGTTAGAGATTCCTGAGTGGAAATGGGAGCATATCACAATGGATTTTGTGGTAGGACTTCCAGCAACACAGAAGGGATTCGACGTAATATGGGTGATTGTGGATCGACTAATAAAGTCAGCGCACTTTTTGCCGATCAAGATTAAGTTTAGTTTGGACCAGTTGGCTAAACTGTACATCAAGGAGATAGTTTCGAGACATGGAGTGCCGGTATCGATTGTGTCAGACGGAGATCCGCGCTTCACGTCAAAATTTTGGAGAAGTCTTCAGGAGAGATTGGGGACATAGTTGAGAATGAGTACAGCATATCATCCACACACCGATGGGCAAAGTGAAAGAACAATACAGACATTGAAAGATATGCTCAGGGCCTGTGTGATGAATTTCAAGGGCAGTTGGGAAACCCATCTACCACTAGTTGAGTTTGCATACAACAATAGTTATCATGCAAGCATAAGCATGCCGCCTTACGAAGCATTGTACGGAAGAAAGTGCAGAACACCTCTATGTTGGGATGAGGTAGGGGAACGTCGATTGTTGGGACCAGAATTGGTTCAACAGACGGTGGAAATTATCAAGGTAATAAGTGTTGGTTTGCAAAAATTATGGCATACATATAATCAAATTATATAAGCACAACGGAAGCAATAAAAATCAGATTTTAAAATTTTTTGTACAAACCAATAACCCGGATCTTTCTTATGCGACTATTATTAATTGAGGAAGGATAAAAGAATTTATACCTTTGTAGAACCAAGCTTCCACGGGTACAAGTTCATCTCCCTTTAATCCTTCATGTTCTTCTTCAAATTCACCGATTAGATTCCACGGATCAATGTCAGCTCCCCAAGTGTTGAGCCTCTAGAGGTGATCCACCAAGAGATCTATGAATTAAAGAAGTGGATCTTGGTTTCTTTAAACCATGGGTGGCTAGCCCTAATTCTTTCTCTCTCTCTAACTCTTAGATCTAGAGAATTATGGAGTACTCTCCTACTTCTAATGAAAGAGTGTGTAACATTGATCTATGATAAGACTCCTCTTATTTATAGATCTAGTCAACCCTTCTAAACTATTTAGGATTAGGGTTTTAATCTAATTCCCAATTTAATTAGGAACTAAATTAATTAATTACAATTCCTAAACCATTTAGGAACTTAATTATTTAATAATGAGAGTACTTCTTATTAATTAATTACTAAACCATTTAGTAACTTAATTAATTATTATAATTATAATTCCTAAACTATTTAGGAACCTTAATTATTTAATAATAATATTATTACTTATTAATTAATTACTAAACCATTTAGTAACTTAATTAATTATTATAATTATAATTCTTAAACTATTTAGGAACTTAATTATTTAATAATAATATTATTACTTATTAATTAATTCCTAAACCATTTAGGAACTAAATAATAATACTAGTAATAATAATAAGATTCCTCTTATTAATTTATAATTAGTATTTCTAAAATACTGAATTATAAATATTAAGCTATTTAATTTATTCTATCACCATAGTATAAATTAAATATACTTAATTTATTATTACAATTATGCCATCCACTTCTAAAATAAATATTACTCTTTTGTGGTGTGACCCTTTAGGTTCTACATATTAAACCGGTTGTATAATAAATAAATTAGAACAATTCTAATTCATTTATTACGAATTAACTCTTTAATTCAGAATAAATAATTATTCCACAATAAGGGTAAGTCCCCTTAGCGATTAGTCGACTTTTCAGATAATATAGACTTCAACATTTAATCGTAAAAGAACCTTTCAGCAAATAGTTACCGTACAATTCAATGCTTCTACCATACAATGTCCCAATCAAATATAAGACACATAATTTCTATCAAGTCTTATTTATTTGATTATATGCATTTCAATTCACAAATACACAACTCTAGTTAATGTAAATTAGAAACTCCTTTCTAATTCCATGCAACCCTGGCCAGGGATTTCTGAGTTGTCACTTATTGAATCGCATAGGACATTCTCTCCCTTTACTGGAAGTGGTAGATGTTAGAGTTTATGCCCTAGAGGCTAATTATTTGATGTAATTGCTTAACATTTTTGATATTATATTTGATTGAATAAATGGATTATTTTATTATGATTTCATTTACTGCGTTATATAAATGTTAACATAATAAAAGCCCTTAGAATAATGATACGAATTATATAGCTTTAAGTATGTGACTTGAACATGAGATTATATAATTATAATTAGTATCATTGCTCTTATATGTCCCTAGTCGAGTATCATTGTTAATGGGACAACAATGATGCATTGAGACTAGTATGTGGATTGACTGATGGCCAAATCTCATTGGTCATAAATATATGAGATATTTGAGTCAATGCATAGGTACATGTTAGAGAACAATGTACTGGACTGACCCACCATGAGAATTCTACATGGAGCATTATGCAAAGTGTCATAAGAAATTCTTATAGTGACAATGATGTAATGATCCTCCGACCTGAAGTCACTATATTATTACACGAGAATTTGTGTACTTTGATATCATCAAATGTCACCTTTAATATGGTGGACAATAAAGGTGATTATTGGGTACATCATGAATCGTGTGAGGAATATGAGTGATCTAGATGGAATTTAACCCTCCTATATATTATGGGTGATATCCATAGGCCTCTTGATTGAGTAGGACTATGAAATGCATGGCCATGCTCAAATATTGATTTGTTTCATATAGTCTACTCATTGATCAAGAAAACTCAGATTAAATTATGAAGAGTATGACATATTCCATGCCTCGAGTTTAATCTAGGATATAAGGTTAAAAGGATTAAATTACATTGAAACATTGGTCACGAAAAGGTTATATCGAATCACCGATCTTATTATTATTTGGGTAGCAGTGATGCATTACTAGATGCCGCTCACTGTTTATAATTTTATAATATGATTTTAAAATTATTGCCAACATAATAATAACCTATAGGGTCACACACTTAGAACGTAATTAAAAAGGGAATTAATTTAAATTGTAAGTATTTTAAATATGTCAATATGATTGATAGTATTTAAAAATTACGAATTTAAATTAATAGGATAATTTGTATATATGTATATTAATTAAGTAAGACTTAATTAAATATAATATATATAAATTCGGATTTTATTTTTCTATTTATTTTAGGTTTTAGTTAATTCCTATTAACTACTATATATATGATATATCAGTAGTCTAAAAGTTACGTAAGGAAAAACTAAAAGCCTAGCCGCTTTCAGAAAGAGGCTAGAGAGAAAAATAGGTTAGAAATCCTGATCTTGGTGGCTAGTACCGCAGATTCCTTTTGCTGCAGATCGTGGGACGATTCGCGGAGCGTTCGTGTGGATACTGTAGAGACGCAGTCGCTGGATTGCGTTGAAGATTCGAAGCCGTTACAGAATTCCATCGTCTTCTCAACATCTCAGATAATCGGTAAAATAATCTAAACCTCTGATTAATCTGTTTTCGCATGGATCCTGTCTTAGGGTTTCGGAAAATTTTTAAATTCCGCTGCTTTCACTGTGTCGAAACCCTAACAGTAGATCCTTTGTTGACCATTCATCTATCTCCATATGTACTTTATTATACCCAAGCACATCCTTTGATATACCAATAGGTCTTAAGGAATATGTCAAAGTATAACTTAGTACACACAAGGTACTAAGATGATCTCAAGTCTAAGGATCACTTGTACGACTATCACATAAAGAACTCCTATTGACAGACGAGTAAAACTCCATTAGGTGTTCTTTGAGCGAGTCACGTTCAGTGAACTTATTCTCTAATAAACACTTACATACTTGCTTTAGTGTCTCTACACAAATGATTATGAGATCAATCATCCTCTTCATAAGAGCAAGCATAGTATGTACCAATCTATCCGGATCTTCTAATCCCTTTTTTGGTGATCCAGCGATTAGGAACAATTTTAGTTTTGATCTATCTTGAATTTAGATCTCATTAGCATGATCCTCATCATGGTTCTAAAAGCATTGCTCGAAAACTATGGGTTTATCCATTTGATTAATTCAAGTAATTAATCATGAATAAAGAAATGCCTTGATCTTTTATTAATAAATGAACAAGATTACAAAGTATATGCTTATCACATCAAATGTGATTGGCTTGAGGGCATATTACTTTCAATCTCCCACTTGCACTAAAGCCAATCGCCCTTTGGTATCCCCATACCATTCTTCTCTAAGTGGCGTACAAATTGCTTAGTAAATGCTTTAGTTAATGGATCTGTAATGCTGTTATAAGAGTCTACCATCTTTATGGTGTCGTCTCATTTTTAATGACTCATCTAATCATATAAAAGTGCCGCAACACATGTTTGGATTTCAGATGAGACCTAGGTTCCTTGGCGAATTAAACTCCTTTAATGTTAGGAACCATTATAAGTTATGTAATGAACTTGTTTAACCAAACAATCACCTTTGCAGCTTCACTTATAGTTATTTACTACGTCTTTGTCACTAAATCAGCAACTCTTTGCTGTTTGGAACTTTCCAACTCACTGCAGCTCCGTTCATGGTAATCATATTACCTGAAACAGATATGTTGTTATCTTGGTTAGTCTGAACAAACTTGAGTTTGTTAAACCCTCTAGTTTTATATCAGACCCATCATTAGAAACTCTTTTCTAATATTCTTCTCCAAAATTGAACTGATATCTGCTTATTATACATAAGCAATATCAAGCATAGTACATTTCAACGAATCAATGTACGTCCCTTGGGTTAAGCCGAGCATCCTTTATGATCTATCTCTATAGACCTTTATCCTAAATAGAATGTTAGGACGCTTCTCCCAAGTCCTTAATGGAGAAGTTTTAGACAATCACATCTTTACTGATTGTAGCATCGGTATGTCATTCCTTATTGATATTATACCAACATATAATACTAGGAATGTCTCAATGCTCCCACTAACCTTTGTACATACTTGGTTCATCCTTGTCTTTGATAAAATCAAACTCTTTTGATTGTCTCATCAAAATGGATGTTCCATCTTCGAGAAACTTGCTTCAATTCATAATTGGATCGTTATAACTTACATACTTGATTTACTCCATCATTATGGAGACAAATCATTTTGGTTGTATCATACATACATCCTTTTGTATAGTAAGTTGTAACTGCAAGTAAAATTCGAATGGATATATGCATTTTCACTAGTGAAATTTTTTATCTTAGTCAACTCATTGACCTTGTTTGAAATCTTTTTACCACTAGTTAGGTCTTATAGGTCTCCACCTAGCCATCTGCTTTAGTCTTTCTCCAAAGACCCATTTCGGATTTTATGGTCATCAGTCATTTCTCTTGAGTATCTAACACTCATACCTCATCGTATATATCTGGATCATCATCCACTATGATGCGTACCTTATCATCATCATCTATGATGAATCCATACCATTCAGGTATCTTTGGTACTAAACCAGATTTACGACTTGGTTGTGGTACAATAGGTTTATCTACTTGTACAGATTCCTTCATTTTATCTGTAGTGTTTTGTGGTTCTTGAACTTCTTCAAGATCTATTTTACTCCCACTAACCCTTTAAGGAAAAACTCATTTTCCTATAAGGCGGCGTGTTTCAAACAAACACCTTTTAGTTAGTCGGATTATAGAAGTGATACCCTAAACTTTCTTTAGGATATCCCACAAGTTTACACTTATCAGATCATGTCCCTAGCTTATCTTTGTCAAACCTTTTGACATAAGCTTAACAATTCAAATCTTAACATGCTTAAGACTTGGTTTCCTCCCAATCCATGACTCGTATGAAGTCTTAGGGACGGAATTTTAAAGGTATCTTATTTAGTAGATATGCGATCGTTTCTAGAGCATAACCCTAGAAGGATACTGGAAGATCGGTAATACTCATTATGGATCATCACCATGTCCATTGTGAGAATACCATTTCGCTTGAGATGATCTAGAAACTTACTGCTTTAAGTATTCCCTTCTCGATCTAATCGAAGAACTTTAATACTTTTGGCATTTAGTTTCTATACTTCACTTTTGAATTCTTTGAACGTTTCAAACGATTTGGATTTATATTTCATCAAATACATATATCAAAATCTAGAATCATTAGTGAAAGTAATGAATGAATACCCTCCTCTTGCATTTGTTGTCATAGGTCCCACACGCCACTGTGTGTACCATCTCTAACAACTCCGTAACTCGCTCTCCATGTCCACTAAATGGAGATTTAGTCATATTGTTCATGATACAAGATTCACAAGTTATAATTGATTCATAATCAAAACGCTCCAAAAGCCTATCTTTATACAACTTGTTTCGTCTTGTTTCATTAACGTGATTGAGTTAACAGTGTCGCATGAAAGTATGATTCATATCATCTCTTGCCTTTAGTTTGTTCAATTTGAAATATTTTTCATTTAAGTCAAGTATACAAAATCCATTAAGTATGATAACCAGTTCTAAATAAAACATTATCATTATAAACAGAACAACAATTGTTCATTATTATAATGTCAAAAAACCTTCCTTGTCATCACATGGAACTGAAATAATGTTTCTAAGAACTGGAACATAGTAACAACTTACTAACTTAATAATCTTGCCCGTAGGCAGTGCTAAATTATAAGTTCACATGGCTAATGCAACAACTTTTACTTCATTCCCCAGCACATGATTACTTATCATTTATTTAGCTTTCTACTTCTGCTTAGTCTCTGCAACGACTTGCATATGTGAGACCACCATTCGGTATCTAATACCTAAGTAGAACTTGACTTATAGAAAGTTCTATTTCATTATGAACAAATCTATATCTGTAGTTGAAGCTTCACTAAACTTCTTCTACTTAACTACTACAACTCTCTTGTAGTTGTTCTTCCAGTGTCCCAGCTTATCGCAATGAAAGCAAACTTCTTTGCCCTCGGGATCACTTTTATTTATGTCCTTTGTTTAGCCTTTCTTTTGCCTTCTACTCTTTCTGACTCTTCAGAAATACCTTTGGCCATCTTCCTCCGCTTAGAAGATTCATCTATAAGTAAAACTTGGTTTTTCTAGGAAGGAAAGTGACTCTCAACAGTCTTCAACATATTTAAGCAAATCAGTTAAACTGACATTTAGCTTATTAATGTTTGAAGTTCACAACATATTGTGAATTAAAGTCAGTGAGTGACTGCAAGATCGAATCTTGACTCAACTCTCCATCCTTGACAAAACTGGTTGTCCTAATTGATCAATCCAATTGATCATCTTTAGGACATGTGTCTTTTACTGTAGTGCCATTGGTTATTATAGATCGAAAGAGCTCCTTAGATATCTTATATCTAGTTGACCTACTTTGCTCACCATACAACTATTGAATGTGCAGCAATATAGTAGGTGCATCCATTTTCTCGTGTTGACGTTGTAACTCGATACTTATGGATGTGAGCATGATGCATTGAGCCACCTTTGCATCATCTTGCCATTTCATAAAATAGCAATCTCTTCCTCAGAGGCTTAGTCTACAACGTTTGTAGGAATAGACAAATTAAGGACATTTGCTAGCTTTTCAGCATTGAGAACTATTCTCAAATTTGTTTAATGAATCCGAACAATTCGATTCGATTAATTATTAGCATACATTATGCTATGCAGTGTTAGTGAATTAAACATAGCAATATTCTTTAAGTGAATTAATAACAACATTAACATGCATTCATTTTATTAATTACCAAAATAAATTAGGTCTTTATTTAAAATGGTGTCTCCCACTATTTTCATCAAACTATATTACCCTCCTTATATAGTTCGGCAAATCTGGTTAAAGATTTGCTAGTGAGAATAAGGATCATATTTCAAATGTATATAGCCTTGTGTGACACAACAAACGATATATAAATAAATAGGTAGACAACTCTTGTCAATTACATTAACATGTAACTCCTTTTATTTTGCCTCTTAGATTATTATGATCATGTGTGACACATCCAAATCAAAATTATCCAAGTTAAGTCCAACCTAGCATTTTCTTATATTAGAAGAGAAAAAGACCGTCCTTGTGTGACACAACAAAACAGTAATGTTCAATTCTTTTTATAAACATCAAATGTGATAAAACAACATCTCAAAAAATTAATATAAGCCTTGTGTGACACAACAAACTTATAATGATTATTTGATACTCTATCGTTTTACCATGCTAGAAGGCAACGTTCGATATTTTTAATAAATATCTTTGAACGTTACAACTTAATATTATGAGTAGTAGAATAAATAAATTAGAACAATTCTAATTTTATTTAATAGAATTAAACTCCTTTAATTCATGAATTAAACATTTTAATTCATTTTATAAATAATATTTATTCTACATCATGAGGGGTTTGTTAATATTAATTGTCTCATCTTGTTTAGCGCACATGCACATATATATATAAAATACGCGTCATATTAATTAACATGCAAAGCATGTTTGATAATATATAATATATATAAATAAGCTTGCACATATAGAATACTATATTCTACTTGGATTGATTATAGACTTTTATTTTAGTTTAGTTTATTCGAGCCACCAAATAAACCAAATGGTCAAACCTAGGGTGCAAGAATAAATTAAATTAAATGTAACTATTACATTTAAATTCGGGCTCCATTACAAACGGGTCTTCATGCGCTCCTTGCTTCTTTGCTCCAATTCTTCAAAATAATTCAAACTAATCATATTACAAATTATTTACAATAAATAGAAACCTTGATTAACAGTCAAGGGGAAGTACATAGGAGGGAGATAGAATTATACATAAGAAAAATTAGAAAGACGAGGTACGCAGACCCTATTTATTAAAACCCATTCATTCATGCATTTAATTAAAATTAAATCCAATCACATTGGTCAATAGTCCATAATCAATCCCATTTATTATCATATATATCAACATATATATTAATAAATAATATTCATCTCATGAATTAAATAAAACATTCCATATATGTATTGGTATCATTTAATGGGCAATTAAAAGTTGAATGAAATCTAATTTCATATTTAAAATAAACCTTTTATTTTAATTATAAAATCATGTAAAAATAAACTATTTATTTTTATTATATTTTTGTAATTTTTAGATTTTTAAAATTACTCAAAATAAACCATTTATTTTTTAATTTAAAAATCTGCTCAAAATACAAAAAAATAACATTGAAAATCTGAAATTGCAATATTACAAAACTGCCACTCAAAAATCGGATTTTACAATATTACAAAACTGCCACCGCGCTTAGAAATTTACCAAATTGGCACTGAGCTCGGAAATTACAGTAATGCCACCGGGTACAGCATCCCGCGCCATGCGCCGCAGACCAACACCCGCGCATTGCGCGCACTACCGCGTCCGACCCACGCGCGCCTCACCAGGATCCGCGCCATGCGCGCTAGTCGTCTACTGTAGCACTGTAGCAGCTTCGTGGAAATTAAAAAAAAAAAACTTTTTTTTTTCTTTTCAAAACACGATTTTTGCAATTGATTTTCAATACCCATGATTCTATACAACAAATTATGCCCAATAAATTGTTCTAAACACATACCCATACATATATGAAATTAAAACAATTAATAATTCGCATAAGTTTGGCTCTTGATGCCACTGCTAGTTTGCAAAAATTATGGCATACATATAATCAAATTATATAAGCGCAACGGAAGAAATAAAAATCAGATCTTAAAATTGTTCGTACAAACCAATAACCCGGATATTTCTTATGCGACTATTATTAATTGAGGAAGGATAAAAGAATTTATACCTTTGTAGAACCAAGCTTCCACGGGTACAAGTTCATCTCCCTTTAATCCTTCATGTTCTTCTTCAAATTCACCGATTAGATTCCACGGATCAATGTCAGCTCCCCAAGTGTTGAGCCTCTAGAGGTGATCCACCAAGAGATCTATGAATTAAAGAAGTGGATCTTGGTTTCTTTAAACCATGGGTGACTAGCCCTAATTCTCTCTCTCTCTCTAACTCTTAGATCTAGAGAATTATGGAGTACTCTCCCTCTTCTAATGAAAGAGTGTGTAACCTTGATCTATGATAAGACTCCTCTTATTTATAGATCTAGTCAACCCACCTAAACTATTTAGGATTAGGGTTTTAATCTAATTCCCAATTTAATTAGGAACTAAATTAATTAATTACAATTCCTAAACCATTTAGGAACTTAATTATTTAATAATGAGAGTACTTCTTATTAATTAATTACTAAACCATTTAGTAACTTAATTAATTATTATAATTATAATTCCTAAACTATTTAGGAACTTTAATTATTTAATAATAATATTATTACTTATTAATTAATTACTAAACCATTTAGTAACTTAATTAATTATTATAATTATAATTCCTAAACTATTTAGGAACTTAATTATTTAATAATAATATTATTACTTATTAATTAATTCCTAAACCATTTAGGAACTAAATAATAATACTAGTAATAATAATAAGATTCCTCTTATTAATTTATAATTAGTATTTCTAAAATACTGAATTATAAATATTAAGTTATTTAATTTATTCTATCACCATAGTATAAATTAAATATACTTAATTTATTATTACAATTATGCCATCCACTTCTAAAATAAATATTACTCTTTTGCGGTGTGACCCTTTAGGTTCTCCATATTAAACCGGTTGTATAATAAATAAATTAGAACAATTCTAATTCATTTATTACGAATTAACTCTTTAATTCAGAATAAATAATTATTCCACAATAAGGGTAAGCCCCCTTAGCGATTAGTCGACTTTCCAGATAATATAGATTTCAACATTTAATCGTAAAAGAACCCTTCAGCAAATAGTTACCGTACAATTCAGTCCTTCTACCATACAATGTCCCAATCAAATATAAGACACGGAATTTCTATCAAGTCTTATTTATTTGATTATATGCATTTCAATTCACAAATACACAACTCTAGTTAATGTAAATTAGAAACTCCTTTCTAATTCCATGCAACCCTGGCCAGGGATTTCTGAGTTGTCACTTATTGAATCGCATAGGACATTCTCTCCATTTACTGGAAGTGGTAGATCCTTTGTTGACCATTCATCTATCTCCATGTGTACCTTATTATACCCAAGCACATCCTTTGATATACCAATAGGTCTTAAGGAATATGTCAAAGTATAACTTAGTACACACAAGATACTAAGATGATCTCAAGTCTAAGGATCACTTGTACGACTATCACATAAGGAACTCCTATTGACAGACGAGTAAAACTCCATTAGGTGTTCCTTGAGCGAGTCACGTTCAGTGAACTTATTCTCTAATAAGCACCTACATACTTGCTTTAGTGTCTCTACACAAATGATTATGAGATCAATCATCCTCTTCATAAGAGCAAGCATAGTATGTACCAATCTATCCGGATCTACTAATCCCCTTTTTAGTGATCCAACGATTAGGAACAATTTTAGTTTTGAGCTATCTTGAATTTAGATCTCATTAGCATGATCCTCATCATGGTTCTAAAAGCATTGCTCGAAAACTATGAGTTTATCCATTTGATTAATTCAAGTAATTAATCATGAATAAAGAAATGCCTTGATCTTTTATTAATAAATGAACAAGATTACAAAGTATATGTTTATCACATCAAATGTGATTGGCTTGAGGGCATATTACTTTCAATAAGAGCTCGGCTAGTCGCAGCTCAAGACCGTCAAAAGAAATACGCCGATTTACATCGACAAAAGCGAGACTTCGAAGTTGGGAGTTTTGTGTTCATGAAGGATCTCCCTGGAAAGGGAATATCAGATTTGGAAAGAAAGGAAAGCTGAGTCCGAGGTTTATAGGACCGTTCGAAATATTAAAGAGAATGGGTGAAGTAGCATACGAGGTAGCCTTACCTCCTGAACTGGAACATATTTACAATGTGTTTCATGTGTCAGTGCTGCGACCATACAAGCTAGACTACAAACATGTCATATCCTATGAGCCAATACAGGTCGAGAAAGACTTATCGTACGAAGAAATTCCTGTCCAGATACTAGATAGGAAAGAGCAGAAATTACGGAATAAGGTTATACATTCTGTCAAAGTCCTTTGGAGGAACCACAACGCTGAGGAAGTTACGTGGGAGCTTGAAGAAAAGATGAGGGCTAACTATCCGAATCTTTTTGAGTAGTTTAAATTTGTAATTCCGGGGACGGAATTCTTATAGGGGGGGGGAGAATGTAATGACCACGAATTTCATTAGTCATTATAAATATAATTAATAAATATTTAGCAATGAATTTAAACTTTTTGCATTAATTAATCGTGCATTAGATAATTAAATAAATGTACTTATGTGCTTGTATATTTATTTAAAGGATTAAAGCGAGATGTATAATTAATTAAAGCAAATCTAATTGGATTATATTTTAAATCCAAATAAGTTGATAAACTAGGTTAAATATATTAACCTAGTAGCCCATGTAATTAATTTGATTACTAGTCCATGTAATTAATTAAACAAGTTCAATGCTTGATTTAATTAAATGTAACCTAGAAATTTAATGTGAGCCCAATGTGTTATTTAAATTGAGCCCAAACAATTTAATTGAATGAGCCCAATATATTTAATCCTAGAGTCCAAAGTGGAGCCCAATAGAAAGTCAAAATTGGTCAAAATTGTTACATATATGAATATACATATATATATATATATATATATATATATATATATATATATATATATATATATATATATATATATATATATGTATGTATAATTAAAGTACAAAAATTAAATGAAAAATGGCTTGGAAAATCCCATTTTGCTGAATTTTTGAGGGTCCCACTTGGATTGCTTGATTTCCTAGATTGCTTCTAAATCACTCCATGTCATAAGTTGCTCAACCACTCTAGTCAATCACCTAGTCATTCAATGCAATAGTAATTATAATTAAGCACTAATTTCACCAACATGGGTGAATTAGCAAGCTAATGAGGAGTTAATTGATGGTTATAAATAGAATGCTCCACACTTGGTTCAAGTTTGTTAGTCATTTGCTAGACATTTCCTAGAGAAAAGAAAGAGAGCCTTTGTGAGCTAAAAGAGAGAATACACATAAGTGTTGGGTGAAAAAGCTAGAGGAAACCTTGGTGGATGTCCAATAGCTACACAACATACTTCGGTAGAAGGAGAAGAAGAGCAACCAAAACCCAAAGGTTTAAAATTGCTCTCAACTTCTTCTTATTTCATTTTTTGTAGTCTAGAAAGCTTTTGATCGGTTAAAATTTATTTTTAACCGATCAAAACTCGTTTTGATGGTCTAGATGTATTTAACTATGTAATATATGTATATTCATAGCTCTATGTGTTTATAACATGTTTTGGTATGTGAGAAATGCATAAAAGTTGTAGAAATATTCATAACACGTTTTACCGGTAAAACCCTAACGATACATGTTATGTTTAGTGTTGTATTTTGAAATGTACAAATCGGAAATTGGATTTATATGGCTAGAAAGATAGATCTATGAGTTTTAAAGAAAAACCCTTTTTGAACATTTCACAGATATTGAATAAAAAAGAAGTTATAGCTTTAACCACAAAAGATGTCGTTTTTAAACCCTAAGTGGTTCGATCCGTAAATTTTGTGTAAAAAGTTTTAAAAATGTAATTGAACCATGGAATATTATAAAACAAGAAGTTACAAGGTTAACAAAACTGAGTTTGTGTCATTTGGACATATAGATCACATTTTATTCAAGTTTGAACTAATAAAACCAAGGATTTGTGAAGTTAGTTTTCACCTTATCCTTGTGAACAGTTTTTAGTCTTGTTACGTTTGGAATTTGGATTTCTGTTCTAAAGAGAAATTGTAGAGGGGGAAATTATGACGAGAATGAACTCAAGAATCAGCTCAAAATGTTTTAAAATGAAGAAGTTATGGCTGTCGGAGCGTCGGAGGGTCGGACAGTCCTCAAATTAGGGTTTCAGAAAATTTGTACCACCGCCGTAGCGGTCAAACATTCTGCTAAAAACCTGTCGGTCCGGGTCGGGTCGGGTCAGTCCGGGTTGAGTTTTTATTGAAAATTTAAGTTGAACTAAGTGTAAAATGAATGTATAAAATAACAGTGATTGTTGTTTATAAACTTGCTGAGCCATTTAGTTGCTCATTCTTACTATATAATGACTATATTTCAGCCAATCCCAAAAGCTCTAAATCGGACAAAGGCAAGGGGAAAGCGAATGCTTAATTTTAGTAGTTGCATGCTAGTTTAAATTACTGTTATGTAATTACTGTTGCAAATCTTTTGTATCTTCCCTTAAGATATGTAATGTTAAGATTAAGGTAATAGACCTTGGGAAGTGTAGCCTTTTGTTAAGGAACCTTTTGTATTATTCCGCGAAGTTTGAATACAATTTATGTATTTCATTGTTGTTAAGTATTGTACAGTGAGAACCAAACCCGAGGTTTAAGAACCCGGATTTGGGGTCGTGACAGTTGCACCTTGGCATGGGCTGCTATGAGATTATAGCATTACCTTCATGGCCACACTATCTACTTGATCTCGCGAATTGATCCCCTGAAGTATATATTTGAAAGACCAATGTTGAATTGTCGATTGTCGAGGTGGCAGTTATTCTTACAGCAGTTCGACATCCTCTATGTTACCCAGAAACCTGTAAAGGTGCAGGGGATTGCAGATCGATTATCAGAGATACCGGCAGGAGGAATGAAACCTTTAAAAACTTCTCTACCAGGTGAAGACATATTGTGGGTCCAACATATGAGGTGTGATGACGAACGACAATTTTGGAAAATATATTTCAACGGTGCCATGAATGCTGAAGGGGCTGGAGCCAGAGCGGTCCTGGTTTCTATTACGGGCGAGCAATACCCTGTTCTCACCAAATTACAATTCAGTAATTCGAACAATACGGCTAAATATGAGGGATGTATATTGGGACTCAGATTCGCCCGCAATATGGGAGTGAAAAGATTAGCCGTATTCGAAGACTGAGAGTTAGTAATCAGACAGCGACAGGGGTGTATAACACTAAGGAGCTTCGGTTACTCCCGTACCACCGGTGTGTTATCCGATTAATGCAAGAATTTCAAGACAACCTTCTAATATTCCCAGGGAACGAAATGACTTTGCTGATTCATTGGCCACCATGGCTTCATTAGTCCACATACTCAAAAGCAGAGCTACTCCCCAGATTGAAATAATGGTACAAAATGCCTCCGCTTACGAAGAACACGTTGTGGAGTTAACAAATGAGGTGGTTCACCCAAATTAGCCCTGGTATCATGACATCTGGGAATATTTGAGGGATAGATCTCTCCCTGACCAAGCAAACTGAACGGAGAGGCAAAGAATCCAAAAGATGGCGATGAAATTCTATTTGAGCGGAGATTCCTTGTATAAGAGGGATGTTGGCTTGGGATTGTTGCGATGTGTGGACGAAACTCAAGCACAAAAGATTATGGACGAAGTAAACGTTGGAGTATGTGGGCCACATATGAGTGGACCGATGTTAGCCAAGAAGATTTTGAGAACGAGACACTACTGGTTATCACTTAAGGCCGACTGTGATGATCATGTCAAGCGATGTTACCAATGCCAGACACACGGTAATGTGATTCATGCGCCTCCCAATGAACTGCACTGCATGACTTCCCCTTGGCCTTTCTCTATGTGGGGTATGGATGTAATCAGACCCGTGGAGCCCAAAGCGAGCAATGACCATTGGTTCATCTTTGCCATGATTGATTATTTCACCAAATGGGTGGAAGCAGCTTCTTTCCCCAAAGTAACATAGGAAATCATAGTCAATTTCATTAGGAACCATGTCATTTGCCGGTACGGGCAGCCCAAAATCTTGGTGTTCGACAATGCCAAGAATCTGAACAATTCCCTTATGAAGGAGTTATGCGACCAATTCAAGATCAAACATCTCAATTCCGTCATTTATAGGCCCAAAATGAATGGGGTTGTGGAGGTTGCGAATAAGAACATAAAAAAGATTATGGCAAGAATGTCCGCCAATCATCGGGGATGGCCGAATTTGCTGCCCCTCACCCTGTTTGCATATCGAACATCAGTTCATACGTCTATAGGGGTAACCCCTTACGCCTTGGTATATGGGATGGAGGTTGTTTTGCCAGTTGAGATGGAGATGGCGTCCCTTCGAATTTTGCTCGATGCTCAGATTGACGAGGAGGACTGGATGCAAAATCGGTACGACCAACTAGCCCTGATAGATGAAAGGAGGGTGACTGCTATATTACACGGTCAGTTGTATCAGTAATGCATCTCTCGAATGTACAACCAAAAGATACGGTCCTGGAAGTTTAAATAAAATGACTTAGTACTAAAGAGGATTATGCCCTGTCAAGACAAAGCAAAAGGGAAGCTTGCTCCAAATTGGGAAGGACCCTTTGTGATCAAGAAAGCCCTATCCGGAGGGGCCTTCATCTTACAAGAAATGGACGACTAGGTGTTTCCGCAACCCCTAAATTTTGACTCAGTGAAACGGTTCTATGCTTAAAAAAATAAAAATAAATAAATAAAATCTCTCTATTTCTCCTTGCAACTCGAACTACGTAGGACCTAATCTCCTGACCTTGTAGGAGTACGTAGGCAGCCAGCATGGCGCGGTCTGTTCTCTACGAAATAATAAATCTTTTCCCTATACAAAACCCTTTTCCAAAAGCCCAGAAAACCTTCAAGATCTTACCAAAACCAGTCATATAATCAGCCCTAATCCGAGACTCATTCCGATGAAATCAGAAGGTCATGCGGCGATATCTGTTGAATCCCAATCAAGACTTCAGAAAAGAAAGAAGGCAATATATCAAAATCGTAATCAGCTGGATAAAATGATGATCCAATGGAGGGCGACAATACATCAAAAAGGGAAATGACTAAACCATAAATCTTTCTCTATATATATAAAAAACATTTTGATTAAAAGTCTCTCTTTTAAATAATGATGAAACTGACATAATCTATGCATGGAGTAAAATGATCTACAGATCAGAAACCAGCTGAACTAAGAGAGACAGAATAGCCGATGCATCATAAACCCCGGGCTCGCCTGCAATCTGCTGCCTCATCATGTCAATCCGGGCCAAAAGAGCAGCAGCACTACTGACGGTCTCAGAATGAGCCTCCATAATAACTCTGACATGCTCTGTGATTTTATCTCTGGCAGAAAGGGCGGCATCCCAAGCTAGTACAGCAGCATCCCGCTCGGCGTGGGCGATATCCCTCTCAATCTCAGTAGCACTCAATGCTGACCGGAGCCTGGTACCCTCAATCACCAGTCTCTGGAGACGATCCACCGAATCAGGGCAAAAGATATGTACCGAAGCAGGTGAAAGTATACACACAAGACAATCATATTTGATATGATGTAGTATATGCTTTGTAATCTTATTCATTTATTAGTAATAAAATTTATTTATACAAATACATTTTCTTTATCCATATTTAATAGATGATATTAATTGTGATAAACCCATAGTTATTGAGCAATGTTTTTAGAATCATGATGATAATCATGCTAATGAGATCCAAATTCAAGATAACTCAAAACTAAAATTGTTCCTAATCGTGGGATTACTAAGATGGGGATTCGTGAATCCGGATAGATTAATACATATTATGTTTGCTCTTATGAACAGGATAATTTATCTCATAATCATTTGTGTAGAGACACTAAAGCAAGTGTGTAGGTGCTTATTAGAGAATAAGTTCACTGAACGTGACTCGCTCAAGGAACACCTAATGGAGTTTTACTTGCCTGTCAATAGGAGTTCATTTTGTGATAGTACTACAAGTGATCCTTGGACTTGAGATCATCATAGTATCTTGTGTATGATGAATTATATTTTGACATATTCCTTAAAACCTTAAGGGTGTATCAAAGGGTATGATTGGAGATAATAAGTCATACATGGAGATAGCTGAACGATCAACAAAGAATCTACCACTTCTAGTAAAAGAAGGGAATGTCCTATGCGATTCGATAAATGACAACTCAATAGTACTTGGCCAAGGCAAAATGGAAATTAGAAAATAGTTTCTAATTTACATTAATTAAAGTTATTCATTTGAGGATTGAAATGCATATAATTAAATAAAATAAGAATTGACAGTAGTACCATGTCTTATATTTGATTGGGACATTGTGAGGTAGAAGGATTGAATTGTATAGTAACTATTCCCTAAATAGGTTCTTTTATGATTAAATGTTGAAATCTATATTATCTGGAAAGTCGTTGATCGCTAAGGAGGCTTAACCTTATTATGGAATAAATATATTTATTTAAATGAATTAAATAGTTTAATTTATTTATATAAATAAGATTAGAATAGTTTTAATTAATTTATTCTATAACCGGTTTAATATAGAGAACCTAAAGGGTCACACCGCAAAAGAAAAATAATTATTTAAGAAGTAAATGACATAATTGTAATAATGAATTAAGTATATTTAATTTATACTATGGGGATAGAATAAATTAAATAGCTTAATATTTATTATTTAGTATTTTAGAAATACTAATTATAAATTAATAAGAGGAGTCTTATTATTATTATTATTATTATTATTATTATTATTATTATTATTATTATTATTATTATTATTATTATTATTATTATTATTATTATTATTATTATTATTATTATTATTATTATTACTATTATTATTATTATTATTATTATTATTATTATTATTATTATTATTATTATTATTATTATTATTATTATTTAGTTCCTAAATGGTTTAGAAATTAATTAATAAGAGTACTTTCATAATTGATAATTAAGTTTCTAAATAGTTTAGGAATTATAATTATTATATTAAATTAATTAAGTTCTTAAATGGTTTAAGAGTTTAATTAAAACCCCTATTCTTAAAGGTGTTAGGTGGGTAAACTAAATCTATAAATAAGATAAGTCTTATTGTGGATTAAGGTTGCACATATACACTTCTATAAGTCTTTGGGAGAGTACTCACATATTCTCTAGAGGGAGAAAACTAGGGTTTGTCATCACCCACTTCTTGAATTATTATTATTCCTTGGTGGATCACCTCTAGAGGCCAAACACTTGGGTGGCTAACATTGATCATTGGAATCCAATCGGTGAAATTCAAGGAGAACGCAAAGGATTTGGAGGTGAATTAGTACCCGTTGAAGCTTTGAGTTGTACAAGGGTATATCTCTAACTTCTTCTTTATTAATTAATAGTTGCGCATAAAGATCGATCTTGGATTATGGTTTGTAAATTTTAAATTTAATTTTACCATGCTTCCGCAATTTTATGCAATTTGATTGCGTGTCTTTGAATTTTACAAACCAACAGTGGCATCAAGAGCCAAACTTTATGCAAATTATTAATTATTTTAATTTCATATATGTATGGGTATGTGTTTAAAATAATTTATTGGGCATAATTTGTTGTATAAAATTATTATTATTTTTACTGAATTGAATTTAAAAAAAAAACAATTCTTGTTTTGGTTTATACCGAAAACTGTTTTCGGTTTATATGTATATATATCAATGCGGCGCCTGCCTCGGTTTTGTTTATGTTTGATAAAGCAACAACTTTCAGTTTTGGTGTTATTAAATAAGGCTTGTCTCGAATTGGAGTCAGTGTGATTATAAAAATAAATAAAAAAGAAGCAACCCACGATTTTGGTGAATTGATAAAGCTACTTTACCTTAACCGAACGAGCTGCCCAACCACTTCTGAAATTGATGTTATATATATATATATATATATATATATATATATATATTAATTAGTCAAACAGTTTGGTAATTTTGTGCATATTTTAAAATTTCAAAATAAAAGAGTTTATTTTGGGTAATTTTAAAATAATAAAAATAAATAGTTTATTTTTAAATAATTTTATAATTATAATAAAAAATTTATTTTAAACATGAAATTAGATTTCATGCAACTTTAATTGCCCATTAAATGATACCAATACATATATGGAATGTTTTATTTAATTTATGCGATGAATATTAAATGTTTTATATGTATATATATATATATGTATATATATATATATATATATATATATATGTATATATATATATGCATATATATATATATATATATGATAATAAATGTGATTGATTATGGACTATTTGACCAATGTGATTGAATTTAATTTTAAATGGATGCATGAATGAATGAGTTTTATAAATGGTGTAATGCCCCCAAAATCCCCGCGCTTTCGATGCGGCGGACCTTGTGCGTTAATTTCGTACATCTATCGACTTAACCAATGATTCCATAATCATATTGGTTGAATTAGTCTTATTTTAGACTATACATTTAAATTTCTCTTAACTTTGTCCCTGGATCTTAACTTGATCTCATTCTCATTAGTATACAAGTATCAACTTGTATTTCATCCGTATAAATGGATAAAACCATATATAACGGTCTAATTTTAACCTTAGGATTTAAATATTCTATAACTTTACATGTTCCAACATCCACGGTATTAAATCATTAGGACGGCTCTTGGGAACAGAGAATCTCGCGGTGAATGTTTGTATCTTCACCCGTGATAAATGTTTGCATCTTTATCCGTGACAAATGATTGTATCTTTGTCCGGTGCAAAATTCTCTTTCCGTACAGAACATTACCCAACTAGTTAAAACTCTCATTCGAAACATATTTGTTTATAGTGATATCTCTTCATATCAATAATCCTACTTATATGGTATTCAGAATAGTAATAACGAGTTATACCTGGGTCCGAGGAACCTTAACGATGGATTTGACCAGTCAACATCGTTTAGTCCTGTCTCGGATGTACAGCACTCACAAGTTATTTACCGATCCTCATCCAGATAAGTAGATCATTATCAATACTATGTTAAGTTTTAACAATTCTAGGTTATATCAAAATAAAGACATAACAACATTCTGATGATAATAATTTATATCATTCATTCAATATTCGGTTACATGTTTGTTTGTTCGTATTACAACAGTCAATATGACTTATACAAATACAAGTAATAAACATGAAAACCTAATCTACGCTTCATCTTTACGTTCATGATCTTCTTAACGTTCATCTTTAATCTGCAAATAAGGTTTTATTCGCAAGAATGAGCACGACGGCTCAGCAAGTCTAACATACAGCACATACGCAGTTTATGCTTTCATATAAACTTTAACATGCATTGACTGAATATAATTCTCCATTTAATATCACATATAGCTCACGTTCCAACAGTTTATATCACATTGACACACAAAGTGTATAAATCATGTTCATAACTCGTAAACATATCACATAACAGTTAGAAGGCTTTTAAACATCAGTTAAAGACTTCACATATCATCTATTACATAATAACATGACATTCACATCTCATTTATCATTTTAACAATACTACACAAGTAGCACATAACAAGAGTTAGAAGACTTGCCTTGAAACCATGTTAGGGTTTCCCGGGAAATCGTTATACGCCTACAAAAAGGGTTACGCGACCCCGAACGTTAGTTTATCAAATTTTCCTTTTGAATAAGTCTTATAATAACTTAACTAGACTATTTCCATAGGTGGAATCACTTTGTTAAGTGGCGAACTCAAAATTTTATTTTTTAGTGCTAGGATCCGAATGGTCCTTAAAAAATTTCAGCTTCGACCTATTTTATTGCGACAGCCATAACTTTGTCATACAGAAACATTTTTGAGTGATTCTTGAGTCTAAATTGCTTAGAATTTCATGATCTATAACTTTTATTTAGGTTGCTAAGGCATATTCAGAATTTAAAATTTTGGATTTTAGCAAAAATATTCTACGACTATATTATACTTAACTTTCTTTGATCCGATTGGTAAAACATGATACCTCAAGCATTAATTTGCTAAGATAACATGTTCTAACACTTCGTATCACTTCATAACATAAAAATAACAAAATCATAAACCTACTTATATAAAATTTCATGACTTTTTCTCAAGAACACGAAGAACGAATCGAAGAATACGAAGAACAAAGTTTCATCGTTCTTCGTTTCGACTACTAAAACTTGACGCCACAAGCATTATTTAGCAAGGCCATCATGTTTCATCATCTCATAACACTAAATTACCAAATCATAAACCTACTTATGTAGAAATTATGACTTTTGCTCAAGAACACATGAAGAACACGAAGAACGAAAAATCGTACATGGTAACGACTTATTTTCTTGAGCTTTTGGATTTCATACTTGAAATAATTTGAGCATTATAACTACTTACATATGTGATTATAACACTTTATAATTGACAAAATTTGGTCATTATAACGACTTGTTTACTTAATTATAACAATTTATAATAATACTCCAGAACATACGAAGAACACGGAGAACGGATAAACCGTACATGGATACGACGTATGTTCTTGAACTTTAAACTATGAAATGAAATTTGACATAACAACGACTTGCTCAAGTCATAAGGAACACGGAGAACGAAAAATCGTACATGGCTACGACTTATGTTCTTGAGCCTCATCGATAAAATAAAACTTTAAGCATAATAACGATTAAGAATCATACCTTTTATTATTGCAAGCTTTAACTATTTCTTTGCAATCGATTCTTGTCTCACAAGAACTCTCTCTATATTTGCTCTTTAGCTTTCAAAATGGTAAAGAACTAATGAACTTAAGCCTTCTATTTATAGGACTTTCAAAGTTAGGGTATTTTGGTCATTAGGACCAAGCTTCTTGAACAAGCTTAACAAAGCTTCTCCAACACACTTCTTTTAGCTTCCAAAGCAAGCTTGGTGAGCTCTTTCTTTCGACTTTTGTATATCGGATAAATCGCGTGCGATTAATTTAAAATATTTCGCATTAGTAATTTAAGTTTTAATTAGTTATACATATTTTATTCATAAAATACATCATACAGTATTAATATGATGTCTCGTCTGACCCTCGAAGTTTTCCTTGAATTAATCTCGGATAATCTTCCGTGTATTTTTCCCAAATACACCTACCGGGCGACGTGATTGATAAATTTCTTTCATTCTAGACACTAATTATGATGGAATAATATAATTAGCTATTAATCTGATAAATTTGATTATTCAAATTTAATGTTAACCTATCTCATGTTCCGTTTGATGAAAACAATACAGATGAATTACCAATTTAATTATATAACAGTCTGATTCCAACTAAATGGTTACCTTATACTGATTTAAAAATTTGATATTACTGAGTTTTGTTCCGAATAAACACTTTTCTGTAAAGTGAAAAGTCCAAAAGACTTGACACGTTTTTCGGTGAATAGTGTTTTTGACGACCATTTCTCAGAAAATGGTTAGAAGACCAAAAAGTCAAAAATAATATTTATTTTCGTCTTTTCCCTATTTCGTCTTATTCCCGACACACTTTTCGAGAAAAAAACTTTTATTGCTTTATTACGCACCGGTGTTGTATATAAACACTATATCTATCAACGATTTGATCAAAAACGGAAAACATTTTCGTTTGAAGAGCGTTTTACGTTTTATTTTAGGAAAAATATTAGTGGCTCCCTGGTATCTATTCCCCGTATAAATGCTATATCGTGAAATGGAAAAAGTCCAAACGTTGAAAAGAACGTTCAAAAAGACGACAAACGTTTTCTCGTAAATCGTGTCTTTTTCCTCAAAAAATTTTATTGGTTCCCTGACATCTAAACCTCATATTAACACTATATCGTGAAATACAAGAAGTCCTACGGATGAATGAAACAGTCAAATAAATGAAAAACGTCACCTCGTGAATAGTGCTTTTACACGTTTTTTGAGAAAAAACTTTTATTGACTGTTACGTGTTTTCAAATCGTGGGAAGGTTGAATCTTGAAACGGAATGTCAATTTGACCTTCACATTTTGCTCAAGGGTCTAGGTTATTTCCTAGGGTTTAGACCCTAGGGTTAGGGTTTAGGTTTTAACTCTTTTTCCAATTTAGATTTTTGCCCTAAATTGACTTCTGATTTTTAATAAGTGTTAAGGTTAACTACTTGAACCAAAACACAAAATCCTACACATAGATAATTCATACAACACATTTAAAAGCTTAATTCAAGCTTTACTAATCACATAACATATAGTTTAGGTTAAAGAATTTAACCTCTTTGTTGTATACGATCGTAGTTTCGAGTCATATATATTTTTTCAGATAGCTCAAGGTATGCTTGAGCAATCCTTCTTTAGGTTTTGAATTGACAACCTAGCTTAGATCTTGTTAGATCACTTTGAAAATATTTGGGATATTACATTCAACCCAAGTTACAAGAATTTCGTCCTCGAAATTAACTTTACAATTACTTTAGTCATTTAATATCATATTTATAAGTGCTATAAATATTCAGGATATTACATTCTCTCATTCTTATCAGAATTTCGTCGTCGAAATTATAATATAATCATCTCCAATTTACTCTTCTATATGAATTTTCTAAATTCATCTTTTACTCACATTAAACCTCCAATACTTTGATTAGGTTTGAACAATGTTCACTTATCTCTACACATTTCCTTTCATAACTCTAGGTTTTAAACCTCTTTTCATACTCGACATTCAGTCTCATTCTTCCTTTATCTTGGATTCTTCTCACTTATACAGCGGTTAATCAAGACCTTTACCTTATTCAAAAACTATGAATACTATATAACCCATAATTTTTTTAAATCATCATCCGGACTGGAAAACCATATCTTGTGTAGCAATCAATTAAGATTGAGAACACTTCATACTTTGTGTAGCAATCAATTAAGATTGAGAACACTTCATACTTTGTGTAGCAATCAATTAAGATTGAGAACACCATACGTTGTATTTTAGGTGATCAGCCTGTCGTACCATATTATCATTAAAGACGCGGTTTATTGCGTCTATCGAATTCCTACGTCCGTTCTTTTTTTCATAACCCAAAGGTGTCTAACCGAAACAATTAGCATTGACTCATATTTAAACCACTCAAACTTTTTGAAAAGCAATTTTATGACTGTATACCGCACCTTGCAAAGTGCGTTGATGACTCATCATGTATCATCTTCACGCCAGGCTAAATGGGGTGTTGATGAATAAATCATTTTTATTCTTCACATTAAATATGTCTAGCCAAAACAATTAGCATAGACATATGAATAACATAGTTAGTGAAGAACTAACAAAATTTTCCAGTTCAACTAGTGAACCACTCTTTTCAAAGGCACACAAGTGCGAATATAACCATGAAGATCTAGCATAGCTAGAAGATTTTTGAAATACCCTCAATCCTCTATCTTTTCCATTATTCCCTAACCATAACACAAGTTTTGCAAATATATAGTAATATAGTAAACTGATTGGTTGTATTAAACCAAATACAAACAAATATATTAGTTCCTCTTCTCATCAACATGGAATTGAAATGTCTCAGCGCACATTGGTACTGATCAATATCGCACTGAATAGACAAATCGTAGCCGCATCTCACAAGTCGATTCGACTAACATATCATAGCCCAAGTCTATAACAAGGGTTCGTTCGCTCAGTAACTAACATACAAATATTTTTAAAACTATAGTTATGACGTAACAACTACTAACTAGTCAATATACATATGAGAAAAGAATCACCTTCTCAAAATATATACAAAGAAGAGTTTGACACAAGATTTTAATTTACTTATCAATATAGCAAACTGAGTTATTCCTCCACCCAAGAACTAATGAATCAGTTCCCCGTCTCATCAACACTATCCTCAAATGACTTCATTCAGTGTATAACCCGTTTTGAGAACACTGACCATGAATCATTCATACCAACAGTGTAGTTAGATCGGTTCTCTGAAGCATATTAAACTCTTTCCCATACAAGAGAGTCGTTCTACTTAGTTTTACTAATATGAGTTTTCAATTGAAATCCCTAATCGTTCTATAACTATCTTAGTCACTTTCTTTTCTTAATTCATTCCTTCATCATTTACATTCCTTATGAGTTTACTCATCTCTTTTCTTAGGTATAATTACACAACATACCATACACACCATTTCATTTTTTTGAAATAGTTTCACACAAAAACTAATAAGATTATTTTATCTTATTGCTTGCTTTGAGAACTCTTTAAGAGTCCATTTATCTTCAGATATTCTCGTAAAGAGTTTATCTTTATTCATTATATTTCTTTTCACATAATAATTTTTTATGTATTAAAATTTAATAAGATTTATGCATATCTTTTAATTGTCTACGGACTCTTCACAAGTCCATTTCTTCTTAAACCATCAGATTATACTCCGAGGTACTTGTTACCTCGAAACTATAATCCATTGCTTTGATACCAACTGTAACGCCCCCAAAATCCCCGCGCTTTCGATGCGGCGGACCTTGTGCGTTAATTTCGTACATCTATCGACTTAACCAATGATTCCATAATCATATTGGTTGAATTAGTCTTATTTTAGACTATACATTTAAATTTCTCTTAACTTTGTCCCTGGATCTTAACTTGATCTCAGTCTCATTAGTATACAAGTATCAACTTGTATTTCATCCGTATAAATGGATAAAACCATATATAACGGTCTAATTTTAACCTTAGGATTTAAATATTCTATAACTTTACATGTTCCAACATCCACGGTATTAAATCATTAGGACGACTCTTGGGAACAGAGAATCTCGCGGTGAATGTTTGCATCTTCACCCGTGATAAATGTTTGCATCTTTATCCGTGACAAATGGTTGTATCTTTGTCCGGTGCAAAATTCTCTTTCCGTACAGAACATTACCCAACTAGTTAAAACCCTCATTCGAAACATATTTGTTTATAGTGATATCTCTTCATATCAATAATCCTACTTATATGGTATTCAGAATAGTAATAATGAGTTATACCTGGGTCCGAGGAACCTTAACGATGGATTTGACCAGTCAACATCGTTTAGTCCTGTCTCGGATGTACAGCACTCACAAGTTATTTACCGATCCTCATCCAGATAAGTAGATCATTATCAATACTATGTTAAGTTTTAACAATTCTAGGTTATATCAAAATAAAGACATAACAACATTCTGATGATAATAATTTATATCATTCATTCAATATTCGGTTACATGTTTGTTTGTTCGTATTACAACAGTCAATATGACTTATACAAATACAAGTAATAAACATGAAAACCTAATCTACGCTTCATCTTTACGTTCATGATCTTCTTAACGTTCATCTTTAATCTGCAAATAAGGTTTTATTCGCAAGAATGAGCACGACGGCTCAGCAAGTCTAACATACAGCACATACGCAGTTTATGCTTTCATATAAACTTTAACATGCATTGACTGAATATAATTCTCCATTTAATATCACATATAGCTCACGTTCCAACAGTTTATATCACATTGACACACAAAGTGTATAAATCATGTTCATAACTCGTAAACATATCACATAACAGTTAGAAGGCTTTTAAACATCAGTTAAAGACTTCACATATCATCTATTACATAATAACATGACATTCACATCTCATTTATCATTTTAACAATACTACACAAGTAGCACATAACAAGAGTTAGAAGACTTGCCTTGAAACCATGTTAGGGTTTCCCGGGAAATCGTTATACGCCTACAAAAGGGGTTACGCGACCCCGAACGTTAGTTTATCAAATTTTCCTTTTGAATAAGTCTTATAATAACTTAACTAGACTATTTCCATAGGTGGAATCATTTTGTTAAGTGGCGAACTCAAAATTTTATTTTTTTAGTGCTAGGATCCGAATGGTCCTTAAAAAATTTCAGCTTCAACCTATTTTATTGCGACAGCCATAACTTTGTCATACAGAAACATTTTTGAGTGATTCTTGAGTCTAAATTGCTTAGAATTTCATGATCTACAACTTTCATTTAGGTTTCTAAGGCATATTCAGAATTTAAAATTTCGGATTTTAGCAAAAATATTCTGCGACTATATTATACTTAACTTTCTTTGATCCGATTGGTAAAACATGATACCTCAAGCATTAATTTGCTAAGATAACATGTTCTAACACTTCGTATCACTTCATAACATAAAAATAACAAAATCATAAACCTACTTATATAAGATTTCATGACTTTTTCTCAAGAACACGAAGAACGAATCGAAGAATACGAAGAACAAAGTTTCATCGTTCTTCGTTTCGACTACTAAAACTTGATGCCACAAGCATTATTTAGCAAGGCCATCATGTTTCATCATCTCATAACACTAAATTACCAAATCATAAACCTACTTATGTAGAAATTATGACTTTTGCTCAAGAACACATGAAGAACACGAAGAACGAAAAATCGTACATGGTACCGACTTATGTTCTTGAGCTTTTGGATTTCATACTTGAAATAATTTGAGTATTATAACTGCTTACATATGTGATTATAACACTTTATAATTGACAAAATTTGGTCATTATAACGATTTGTTTACTTAATTATAACAATTTATAATAATACTCCAGAACATACGAAGAACACGGAGAACGGATAAACTGTACATGGATACGACGTATGTTCTTGAACTTTAAACTATGAAATGAAATTTGACATAACAACGACTTGCTCAAGTCATAAGGAACACGGAGAACGAAAAATCGTACATGGCTACGACTTATGTTCTTGAGCCTCATCGATAAAATAAAACTTTAAGCATAATAACGATTAAGAATCATACCTTTTATTATTGCAATCTTTAACTATTTCTTTGCAATCGATTCTTGTCTCACAAGAACTCTCTCTATATTTGCTCTTTAGCTTTCAAAATGGTAAAGAACTAATGAACTTAAGCCTTCTATTTATAGGACTTTCAAAGTTAGGGTATTTTGGTCATTAGGACCAAGCTTCTTGAACAAGCTTAACAAAGCTTCTCCAACACACTTCTTTTAGCTTCCAAAGCAAGCTTGGTGAGCTCTTTCTTCCGGCTTTTGTATATCGGATAAATCGCGTGCGATTAATTTAAAATATTTCGCATTAGTAATTTAAGTTTTAATTAGTTATACATATTTTATTCATAAAATACATCATACAGTATTAATATGATGTCTCGTCTGACCCTCGAAGTTTTCCTTGAATTAATCTCGGATAATCTTCCGTGTATTTTTCCCAAATACACCTACCGGGCGACGTGATTGATAAATTTCTTTCATTCTAGACACTAATTATGATGGAATAATATAATTAGCTATTAATCTGATAAATTTGATTATTCAAATTTAATGTTAACCTATCTCATGTTCCGTTTGATGAAAACAATACAGATGAATTACCAGTTTAATTATATAACAGTCTGATTCCAACTAAATGGTTACCTTATACTGATTTAAAAATTTGATATTACTGAGTTTTGTTCCGAATAAACACTTTTCTGTAAAGTGAAAAGTCCAAAAGACTTGACACGTTTTTCGGTGAATAGTGTTTTTGACGACCATTTCTCAGAAAATGGTTAGAAGACCAAAAAGTCAAAAATAATATTTATTTTCGTCTTTTCCCTATTTCGTCTTATTCCCGACACACTTTTCGAGAAAAAAACTTTTATTGCTTTATTACGCACCGGTGTTGTATATAAACACTATATCTATCAACGGTTTGATCAAAAACGGAAAACGTTTTCGTTTGAAGAGCGTTTTACGTTTTATTTTAGGAAAAATATTAGTGGCTCCCTGGTATCTATTCCCCGTATAAATGCTATATCGTGAAATGGAAAAAGTCCAAACGTTGAAAAGAACGTTCAAAAAGACGACAAACGTTTTCTCGTAAATCGTGTCTTTTTCCTCAAAAAATTTTATTGGTTCCCTGACATCTAAACCTCATATTAACACTATATCGTGAAATACAAGAAGTCCTACGGATGAATGAAACAGTCAAATAAATGAAAAACGTCACCTCGTGAATAGTGCTTTTACACGTTTTTCGAGAAAAAACTTTTATTGACTGTTACGTGTTTTCAAATCGTGGGAAGGTTGAATCTTGAAACGGAATGTCAATTTGACCTTCACATTTTGCTCAAGGGCCTAGGTTATTTCCTAGGGTTTAGACCCTAGGGTTAGGGTTTAGGTTTTAACTCTTTTTCCAATTTAGATTTTTGCCCTAAATTGACTTCTGATTTTTAATAAGTGTTAAGGTTAATTACTTGAACCAAAACACAAAATCCTACACATAGATAATTCATACAACACATTTAAAAGCTTAATTCAAGCTTTACTAATCACATAACATATAGTTTAGGTTAAAGAATTTAACCTCTTTGTTGTATACGATCGTAGTTTCGAGTCGTATATATTCTTTCAGATAGCTCAAGGTATGCTTGAGCAATCCTTCTTTAGGTTTTGAATTGACAACCTAGCTTAGATCTTGTTAGATCACTTTGAAAATATTTGGGATATTACAAATGGGGTCTGCGTACCTTGTCTTTCTAATTTTTCTTATGTATAATTCTATCTCCCTCATATGTACTTTCCCTTGACTGTTGATCAAGGTTTCTATTTATTGTAAATAGTTTTGTAATAGGATTAGTTAGAATTATTTGACGAATTGGAGCCAAGGAGCAAGGAGCGCATGAAAACCCGTTTGTAATGGAGCCCGAATTTAAATGTAATAGTTACATATAATTTAATTTATTCTTGCATCCTAGGTTTGACCTTTTGGTTCACTTGGTGGCTCTAGTGAACCAAATTAGAATAAAAGTCCATAATCAATCCAAGTAGAATATAGTATTCTATATGTACATGCTTATTTATATATATTATATATTATCAAATATGTTTCGCATGTTAAATAATATGACGCGTATTTTATATATATATATATATATGTGCATGTGCGCTAAATAAGATGAGACAATTAATATTAACAAACCCCTTATGATGTAGAATAAATATTATTTAAAAATGAATTAAAAAGTTTAATTCATGAATTAAAAGGAGTTTAATTCATGAATTAAAAGGAGTTTAATTCAATTAAATAAAATTAGAATTGTTCTAATTTATTTATTCTACTACTAAAATATTAAATTGTAACGTTCAAAGATATTTGAAATATCGAACGTCGCCTTCTAGCATGATAAAATAATAGAGTATCAAATAATCAATATAGTTTGTTGTGTCACACAAGACTTATATTAATTTTTTGAGATGTTGTTTTATCACATTTGATGTTTATAAAAGAATTGAACATTACTGTTTTGTTGTGTCACACAAGGACGGTCTTTTTCTCTTCTAATATAAGAAAATGCTAGGTTGGACTTAACTTGGATAATTTTGATTTGGATGTATCACACATGATCATAATAATCTAAAAGGCAAAATACAAGGAGTTACATTTTAATGTAATTGACAAAGAGTTGTCTACCTATTTATTTATATATAGTTTGTTGTGTCACACAAGACAATATATATTTGAAATAGGATCCTTATTCTCACTAGCGAATCTTTAACTAGATTTGCCGAACTATATAAGGAGGGTAATATAGTTTGATGAAAAATGGTGGGAAATACCAATTTAAATAAAGACCTAATTTATTTTGGTAATTAATAAAATGAATATATGCTAAAATGTTGTCTATTTTTCACATGCAGAATTTTACAAATATCAAACTCACTATCACTATGTAGCATACTTGATGCTTACAAACTGACCGGACCGAATTACACGGACTGGTTGAGGAATTTGAGCATTGTTCTCACTGCTGAAAAGCTTTCCTATGTCCTAAATTCGCCTGTCCTTGTAACTGTTGCAGTAAATGCCTATGAGGAAGAAGTTGCTACTTTTAAGAAGTGGCAAGATGATGCAGTTGTGGCTCAATGCATCATGCTCGCATCCATGACAAATGAGCTTCAGCGTCAGCACGAAAAAATGGATGCTCCTACTATACTGTTGCATCTTAAAGATCTTTATGGTGAGCAAAGTAGGACTGCTAGATATCAGATATCTAAGGAACTCTTCCGATCTCAGATGACCAAGGGCACTGCCGTTGAGACTCATGTCCTCAAGATGATCAATCTGATTGAACAACTTGGACAGTTAAGTTTTCTGATGGATGGGGAGTTGAGCCAAAATTTGATCTTGCAGTCACTCCCGGACACCTTCTAACAATTTGTTGTGAATTTACACATAAATAAGTTGGACATCAACTTGCTTGAGTTACTAAACATGTTGAAAATTGTGGAGGGTCACTTCTCATCTAAAAAGAACTAAGTCTTGTTGGTAGATGATTCTTCCAAGAAAAGGAAGAGGCCCAAGGGAACTTCTCAAAAAAAGAAATCCAAGAAGGCTACGGGCAACGGAAAAGTAAAGGATAATAAGAAGGCAGATCCAAATAGCAAAGGAATATGCTTTCGTTGCAACAAGCCGGGTCACTGGAAGAGAAAATGCAAAGAGTATATTGCAAGTTTAAAGCAGAAGAAGCTTGGAGAAGCTTCAACCGCATATCAAGGTTTGTTCATGATTGAAATAAATCATTTTGTAAGTCAAAGTTCTACTTGGGTATTAGATACCGGTTGTGGTTCTCACATATGTAATATTGTGCAGGGATTAAGCAAAAGTAGAAAGCTAAACAAAGATGAAGTCATCCTACGCGTGGGGAATGAAGCAAAGGTTGTTACATTAGCCGTAGGAACTTATTGTTTAGTGTTGCCTATAGGCAAATCCATTAGTTTAAATAATTGTTATTATGTTCCAGTACTTATTAGAAACATTATTTCTATTCCTATGTTGGACAAGGATGGTTTTGAAATTATAATAAAAAACAACCGTTGTTCTATTTATAAAAATAATGTTTTATATGGTATTGACAATTTACTAAATGGACTTTACTTGCCTGACTTACAAGAAAATATATTGCAAATTGAACAAACTAAGAAAAGAAAAAGAGATAATGTAAATTATACTTTTATGTGGCACTGTAGACTTGGTCATATTAATGAAACAAGATTAAACAAGTTGCATAAAGATGGGCTTTTAGAGCTATCTGATTTCGAATCATATTCAACTTGTGAATCTTGTCTCATGGGTAAAATGACTAAATCTCCTTTTAGTGGAAAAGGAGAAAGAGTTACAGAGTTGGTACACACAGATGTATATGGACCTATGACAATGCATGCACAATGAGGGTATTCATATTTTATTACTTTCACTGATGTTCATTCAAGATTTGGATACGTGTATTTAATGAAATACGAGTCTGAATCATTTGAAAGGTTCAAAGAATTCAGAAGTGAAGTAGAGAAACAAATTGGCAAGAGTATTAAGATTCTTCGATCGGATCGAGGTGGTGAATACTTAAGCATTGAGTTTCTCAATTATCTCAAAGAAAATGGCATAATCTTATAGTGGACTCCATCGGGTACTCCACAAATGAATGGTGTATCTGAAAGGAGAAATCGAACATTGTTGGATATGGTTCGTTCCATGATGAGTTTTATCGATCTTCCAGTTTCACTCTGGGGTTATGCCCTAGAAACGGCTGTATACTTACTTAACAAAGTACCTTTTAAATCCGTTCCCAAGACTCCATATGAAGTATGGACAGGAAGGAAACCGAATCTTAAGTATGTTAAGATTTGGGGTTGTCCAGCTTATGTCAAAAGGTTTGAACATGATAAGCTAGAGACAAGATCTGATAAGTGTAAATTTGTGGGATACCCTAAAGAAACTACAAGGTATTATTTCTATCATCCTATTGAGCAAAAGGTGTTTGTTCCAAAACATGCTACCTTCTTGGAAAGGGAGTTTATCCTTGAAGGGGTCAGTGGGAGTAAGATAGACCTTGAAGAAGTTCAAGAACCACAAAACACTATAGGTCAAAGTGAGGTACCTAACGAAGTAACATAACCCAATGTACCATAACCTATTCGTAAATCTGGAAGAGTACCGAATATACCTGAAAGGTAGGGATTCATTATAGAAGATGTTGATGAGGTACACATCATAGATAATGATGATCCATGGACCTACGAAGAGGCAATGAGTAGTAAAGACTTAGAGAAATGGCTAACAGCCATGAAATTCGAGATGTACTCCATGTATGAGAACCAAGTATGGACTTTGGTTACTCCACCTGAGGTCATTAAGCCTATTGGGTGCAAATGGGTCTTTAAGAGAAATATTGGAGCAGACGGCAAGGTAGAGACCTATAAGGCCCGATTGGTTGAAAAAGGTTTCAAACAAAGACAAGGTGTTGACTATGATGAAACCTTCTTACTAGTAGTAATGTTCAAGTCCATTCGGATTTTGCTTGCAATTGCAGCTAATCATGACTATGAGATCTGGCAAATGGACGTGAAAACGGCCTTCCCCAATGGGAAACTAGAAGAGGATGTATATATGATACAACCAGAGGGATTTGTTTCAACGGTTGGAACAAATTAAGTCTGTAAGTTACAGCGATCCATCTATGGATTGAAGCAAGCTTCTCGAAGATGGAACATCCGTTTTGATGAGACAATCAAAAAGTTTGATTTTATAAAAAATGAGGATGAACCATGTGTATACAAGAAGGTTAGTGGGAGCGATGTCACATTTCTAGTATTATATGTTGATAATATATTACTAATAAGGAATGATGTTCCAATGCTACAGTCGATCAAGATTTGGTTATCTAAACACTTCTCCATGAAAGACTTGGGAGAAACATCCTATATTTTAGGGATAAAGATCTATAGAGATAGATATAAAAGGATGTTTGGCTTGTCCCAAGAAACTTACATTGATTCTATGCTAAAAAGGTTTAGCATGAAAAATTCCAAGAAAGGGCTCATGCCGATGGGTTCTGGAATACATCTCTCGAAGAAGCAGGCCCCAAAGACACCTGAAGAGACAAACTGTATGAGTAAGATTCCTTATGCCTTGGCAATAGGATCTATCATGTACCGGATGATATGTACTAGACCTGATGTTGCTCACACACTTAGTGTAACAAGTAGATATCAGTCTAATCCTGGAGAAGAACATTGGAAGGTAGTGAAAAATATCCTAAACTACTTAAGAAGGACTAAGGATACATTTCTTATCTACGGTGGGTCTGATTTGAAACTAGAGGGCTATACAGACTCAAGTTTTCAAACTGACTGAGATGATAGTAGATCTATTTTGGGTTATGTGTTTACCCTAAACGATGGCGCAGTGAGTTGAAAAAGTTCCAAACCGCAAACAGTTGTTGATTCAGTGACAGAGGCAAAGTACATAGCTGCAAGTGAAGCTGCAAAGGAAGCTGTTTAGATGAACAAGTTCATTACAGAACTTGGAGTGGTTCCTAGCATTCAAGGACCAGTGCCTTTATTTTGTGACAACACGGGAGCTATTGCACAAGCCAAGGAGCCCAGGTCTCATCAGAAATCCAAACACGTGTTGCGGCGATTTCATTTGATTAGAGAAATCATTAAAAGAGGAGATGTCACCTTGGAGTGTGTCGACTCTCTTGACAACATAGCAAATCCATTCACTAAAGTTTTAACTCAAAAGCAGTTTGATCGTCACTTAGAGAATATGGGTATTAGATACCAAGGCGATTGGCTTTAGTGCAAGTGGGAGATTGAAAGTAGTATGCACACAAGCCAATCATATTTGATATGATGTAACATGTACTTTGTAATCTTATTCATTTATTAGTAATAAAATTTATTTATACAAAGACATTTTCTTTATCCATAGTGAATAGATGATATTAATTGTGATAAACCCATAGTTATTGAGCAATGCTTTTAGAATCATGATGATGATCATGCTAATGAGATCCAAATTCAAGATACTCAAAACTAAAATTGTTCCTAATCGTGGGATTACTAACATGGGGATTAGTGAATCCGGATAGATTAGTACATATTATGCTTGCTCTTATGAAGAGGATGATTGATCTCATAATCATTAGTGTAGAGACACTAAAACAAGTATGTAGGCGTTTATTAGAGAATAAGTTCACTGAACGTGACTCGCTCAAGGAACACCTAATGGAGTCTTACTTGCCTGTCAATAGGAGTTCCTTTTGTGATAGTAGTACAAGTGATCATTGGACTTGAGATCATCATAGTATCTTGTGTATGATGAATTATATTTTGACATATTCCTTAAAACCTTTAGGGTGTATCAAAGGGTATGATTGGATATAATAAGTCATACATGAAGATAGCTGAATGATCAACAAAGAATCTACCACTTCTAGTAAAAGAAGGGAATGCCCTATCCGATTCAATAAATGACAACTCAGTAGTCCTTAGCCAAAGACAGAATGGAAATTATAAAGTAGTTTCTAATTTACATTAATTAGAGTTATGCATTTGAGGATTAAAATGCATATAATCAAATAAAATAAGAATTGACAGTAATACCATGTCTTATATTTGATTGGGACATTGTGAGGTAGAATGATTGAATTGTACGGTAACTATTCACTGAATAGGTTATTTTTTATGATTAAATGTTAAAATCTATATTATCTGGAAAGTTGTTGATCGTTAAGGGGGCTTACCCTTATTATGGAATAAAATATTATTTATTTAAATGAATTAAATAGTTTAATTTATTTATATAAATAAGATTAGAATAGTTCTAATTAATTTATTCTATAACCGGTTTAATATGGAGAACCTAAAGGGTCACACCGCAAAAGAAAAATAATTATTTAAGAAGTAAATGACATAATTGTAATAATGAATTAAGTATATTTAATGTATACTATGGGGATAAAATAAATTAAATAGTTTAATATTTATTATTTAGTATTTTAAAAATACTAATTATAAATTAATAAGAGGAGTCTTATTATTATTATTATTATTATTATTATTATTATTATTATTATTATTATTATTATTTAGTTCCTAAATGGTTTAGAAATTAATTAATAAGAGTACTCTCATAATTGATAATTAAGTTCCTAAATAGTTTAGGAATGATAATTATTATATTAAATTAATTAAGTTCCTAAATGGTTTAGGAGTTTAATTAAAAACTCTATTCCTAAATGTCTTAGGAAGGTTTTCTAAATCTATAAATAAGAGAAGTCTTATTATGGATTAAGATTACACACATACACTTCCATAAGTCTTTGGGAGAGTACTCAAATATTTTCTAGAGAGATAAAACTAGGGTTCGCCATCACCCACTTCTTGAATTATTATTATTCCTTGGTGGATCACCTCTAGAGGCCAAACACTTGGCTAGCTAACATTGATCATTGGAATCCAATCGGTGAAATTCCAGGAGAACGCGAAGGATTTGGAGGTGAACTAGTACCCGTTGAAGCTTTGAATTATACAAGGGTATATCTCTATCTTCTTCTTTATTAATTAATAGTTACGCATAAAGATCGATCCTGGATTATGGTTTGTAAATTTTAAATTTAATTTTACCATACTTCTGCAATTTTATGCAATTTGATTGCGTGTCTATGAATTTTACAAACCAATACCATAAATGTCCTCAACATCAGATTTGGCCACTAATTCTGAAAACTCCGGAGGGATACCCACATCTGAACTAGTCTCATCTGGAAAAAAACCCTCGAGAACCATCCAACACGTCAGTCTGGTCAAAATCAGCAATCTCAGGATCTCCATGCAACCATCGCAGATAATCGGGTGTCTGACCAGGAAGAGTGTCTCCAAACTCGACCGAGACCCTGTTAGACCAAAGATCATATACCCTCAGCATCTCCTTCTCTGTCTGAAGTGATATAATAAATTGGTAATCAACTGCACCCGCAAAAAGATGAAATTCCTGCATTTGGTCAAACTGCCCCATAACAGTTAAGGGATGATAAGTCGTCAACCCTCTCAAACCGGGAAGAGGGAGGAAAGGGGGCGCATGAGTCAAGAAGCTCATAAAGGAGAAATAACCCAAGTAGATAAAGAGATGAAAGGGCTCCTCAATGGTCGATAAGAACTCCCTCCACGAAGCCACATCAGTATATTGCTGGGGGCGGAATGAGAACTGCATGGGTAAGGTTTTCGCGAGTTTACTTACTTTCTATAGCAGCTAGAGCGGCTCTTAGGATATCTCAGTCCAAAGTCAGTGGCAGTGGAAAGGAATTGAAACCATGGAAGGGTCGCTTCGCTCCATAAGGGATTGACTTGCCTTAATTCTTATTTGATACTTCTAGTCAACTTGATTGATCTTTTTGGAACATAGAACTTACATTAAGACAAATGTCAAATCTTTGATGATTCCATCATCTATGATTGAGTTGTGAAAAATTCTACATAGGTATCCTATATCTGATCCGAATTCTTTCTGGTTAAGGAATCTCTTTCTAGTTGTTCTAGAACAATTAGGAGATTCTCTAGAAGAAATACGGGGTTCTTACAATAACTAAGAAGAAGAAGCTTGACGAAGCTTCTACTGCATATATAGATTTGTTCATAATGAAATAGAACTTTCTATAAGTCAAGTTCTACTTGGGTATTAGATACCAGTTAGTGGTCTCACATATGCAAGTCATTGTAAAGACTAGATAGAAGTAGAAGGCTAAACAAACGATAAGTAATCCTGTGTGTAGAAAATGGAACAAAGGTTGCTGCATTAGCCATAAAAACTTATAGTTTAGGGTTACGTACGAGCAAGTCTATTAAGTTAGTAAGTTATTACTATGATCCATTTCTTAGAAATATTATTTATGTTCCATGTGTTGACAAGGAAGGTTTTGTCATTATAAACAACAATTATTGTTCTATTTATAATGATAATGTTTCATTTATAACTGGTTGATTACTGATTGATTACTTGATAGACTCTGAAATTGAAGAAACTACAAGCAAATAGATTATATGAATCATATTTTCATGTGGCATTATAAACTAGGTCATATTAATGAAACAAGAATAAACAAGTTGTATAAAGATAGGTTTTCAAAGCCATCTGATTATGAATCAAATACAAATTGTGAATCTTGTATCATGATTTACATGACTAAATATCCATTTAGTGGACATTGAGAATGAGTTGCAGAGTTATTAGAGTTGGTACATATGGTTGTGTGTGGGACTTATGACAACATATGTAATAGGAAGGTATACATTCATTACTTTCACTAATGATTCTATACTTTGATATATGTCTTTGGTGAAATACAAATCCAAATCATTTGAGAAGTTCAAAGAATTAGAAACTGAAGTAGGGAAACAAACGACCAAAAGTATTAAAGTTCTTCGATTAGATCAAGAAGTGAATACTTAAGTAGTAAGTTTCTAGATCATCTCAAGTGAAATGGTAGTCTCTCACAATGGACATGATGATGGTCCATTATGTGTTTTACCAACCTTTCAGTATCTTTTTGGGGTTATACTCTAGAAACGGCTGCATATCTACTAAACAAGATACTTTCAAATTCTGTCCCTAAGACTATATAAGAGTTATGGATGATAGGGTTAATTTATACGATATTTTTATTCCCCAATACTTAATTTTTATATTTATTGTGTGCTTAAATGTTTAATTATTTAACTTATTTTGGTTTTAATAGGTTTTATAGGGTTTTAGTTAATTTATGTTAATTTAGGTAATTTTATAGTAATTTTATATTTCTTTTTATTTATGTGTATTTATTTATTTTTAGTGTTTTAGGAGTTTTATTTATTATTATTATGTGTTTTTAGGATTTTTATATTATTTTTATTTATTTTATATTTGATTTTGTAGGGAAATAAAAGTCTAATGGCATTTTTGTAATTTCAGCAAGGCTTGAGGGACAAAACTATAAAATCAGCAAAGACCGGTGGCAGTTCTGTAAATTTCGAAAACACAGGCGACCGCGCATGGCACGGGAAAGGAATAAGCATGCGAGGAATGAAACGACGTCGTTTTGGTCTAAGCGGAAAAACAGTCTTCGCGCAATGCGCGACCGGGTGCAGTTGGAACGGGCGCGTGTATTCCACGCGCCAACGGTAAAAAAAAGAAAAAGCGGCTGGCGGCTACACGTGGCGATTGGGCATATTCTCTTTATCTCCTTGCCACGTGGCTAACGCGTGATTGGCGTGGCTCTTCCTTTTCCTTCCTTATTTTGGATTTTCTACACTACAATACAACAAATCAGTAGAATAAAAATTCGATTTTAATTTGGAAAAGGAAGCAATAATTCTTTGTTTTATTTTTAATATTTTATTTAGAATTCCAATTAGGGTTAGGATAGTAATTATTTTATTTTTCTTTTATTTTTAATTGTAAATTCTATTAAGATTTGGACAAGTTAGGAGGTTTATGGAGCCTATAAATAGAGAGCATGAGCCACAATGTAAGATACAACTTTTCTAATAATAAAAATTATCTCATCTATTATTTAGTGTTCTTTAAAATTATGAGTAGCTAAATTCTTTTTCTTGGTTTAAGTGATTGAAGCCATCAAGATTAATACACTGTGAGATCTAATTTATTTTAATTGTTCAATTTACTATCATTTAATATCATTTTTATCTAGATTTCCATTTCTTACAACTTTTCCCCCACAACTAAACTTTCTTACATTTTCCCCCCATTAATTCATTCTTTGCTCATTTCTTATCCAAATCAAATCCTTTTTGATCCAAATTCGTTTCATCACACCTGAATTTTATTCATCATCCATTAATCCACAATTGGCTTGTCCCGATTCACTTTTCACACTTCAAATTATAAATTTCATTCACACACATTTCTTACAATAATATTTGACAAAATTCCATATTATTTCTAAAATTCTAATTTCTATGAACCCTTTGATTCTATAATCAATAAATTCTAATTTCTAACATCTCAATTAGTCATCATACTCACTTTTCATAATTTTCTTCCTCACGAATTACACATCGACCGTATTATCACAATTCATCCCTTTGACCACATAAACTTATAGTATCTTAAATTCGTCTTTACATTCCTTAAACTTATTTACTTCACACACATAAACAAATTCTCAACATACTGATAATTTATATCCTTTCTACTCACGTTTAAGAGTATTACATTTTTATCTTCACACATCGTATAATTGCTTATCTTATTTTGACCAATAATCATAATTTCTTCATAACCTCAACACATTCAACGATCATAAACCTTATTATTCTCATCATTCATGCTATCTATGTTTCTTCTTTTCTGCACACACATACCTACCTTACCTTGTCATTCTCATAACTTCGCCTTTCCAGGCCTAGTCATCAATCTCGCTGTTAACATCCATAACTAAAGCCTCAATTCACATATACATTCCTTGTTTCCATCATTTCCAAACTTTGAATCCTTCTTTATATATCTTGCCAAATATACATATATACATACATTTAACCTACCACATAGGTCATATATAACACATTGATTAAATAATAATTCTTATTTAATCTCTCCTTATTACTTTATGTCCTTCATAATTAGGTTTTAGCTACTAACCTTTACATAATTAATCATGATCCTTATTTAGAATTTCTGTAAAATCCTGGGGTGTCACAATATATACGTAGTTATATATTCCTAGAGTTGTGTTTGTTAACCAAACAAGAATATGAGTAAATTAATAATCAATAAAACTAATAAATTAATTAGTTTAAATATGAAGTAAGAATGAAAGTCATGAAATATAATTAATTATGTTAATTATATTAGTTATGAGTTAAAGGTATATAAAAACTAGAAAGTTTGTCTAGAATGACAATATTAAGAAGTTAATTGATTAAGTAATTAACTTAATTATTAAGTTGTGGTATAGAGTTCAAGTAATTTAATTACTACTAGTGGACTAGCCCAAAAGGATTATAGATGTTAGCCCAATATGAAAATATTGGTTTGAAGTGGGTAATTAAATAATAAGCCCAAATGTTATGTTAATTAAATAGTCCAAGAGGTAATTAATATAAGTCCAATTAAATTAATTACCTAGCCAAGTTATAAAGATGTGTGAGTTGTGTTGGGTAGCCCAAATAATTAAATAAGGGAGCCCAATGCAAAATAAACTAGTAGCTCAAATATTGAGTCCAAATTTAAAAGTCAAATGTTGGGAATTTTCAAGTATTGATTGAGTGTAGAGAATTAACTAATGTAAGGTTAATTGAATAACCCTAGTTCGTAGACATGAGAAAGCATTAACCAAACATTGGTTAATTGCTAGAGGAAAGAAGGTAGTGTTGTAAGTTTCTAGATCATCTCAAGTGAAATGGTAGTCTCTCACAATGGACATGATGATGGTCCATTATGTGTTTTTCCAACCTTTCAGTATCTTTTTGGGGTTATACTCTAGAAACGGCTGCATATCTACTAAACAAGATACTTTCAAATTCTGTCCCTAAGACTATATAAGAGTTATGGATGATAGGGTTAATTTATACGATATTTTTATTCCCCAATACTTAATTTTTATATTTATTGTGTGCTTAAATGTTTAATTATTTAACTTATTTTGGTCTTAATAGGTTTTATAGGGTTTTAGTTAATTTAGGTAATTTTATAGTAATTTTATATTTCTTTTTATTTATGTGTATTTATTTATTTTTAGTGTTTTAGGAGTTTTATTTATTATTATTATGTGTTTTTAGGATTTTTATATTATTTTTATTTATTTTATATTTGATTTTGTAGGGAAATAAAAGTCTAATGGCATTTTTGTAATTTCAGCAAGGCTTGAGGGACAAAACTATAAAATCAGCAAAGACCGGTGGCAGTTCTGTAAATTTCGAAAACACAGGCGACCGCGCATGGCACGGGGAAGGAATAAGCATGCGAGGAATGAAACGACGTCGTTTTGGTCTAAGCGGAAAAACAGTCTTCGCGCAATGCGCGGCCGGGTGCAGTTGGAACGGGCGCGTGTATTCCACGCGCCAACGGTAAAAAAAAGAAAAAGCGGCTGGCGGCTACACGTGGCGATTGGGCATATTCTCTTTATCTCCTTGCCACGTGGCTGACGCGTGATTGGCGTGGCTCTTCCTTTTCCTTCCTTATTTTGGATTTTCTACACTACAATACAACAAATCAGTAGAATAAAAATTCGATTTTAATTTGGAAAAGGAAGCAATAATTCTTTGTTTTATTTTTAATATTTTATTTAGAATTCCAATTAGGGTTAGGATAGTAATTATTTTATTTTTCTTTTATTTTTAATTGTAAATTCTATTAAGATTTGGACAAGTTAGGAGGTTTATGGAGCCTATAAATAAAGAGCATGAGCCACAATGTAAGATACAAGTTTTCTAATAATAAAAATTATCTCATCTATTATTTAGTGTTCTTTAAAATTATGAGTAGCTAAATTCTTTTTCTTGGTTTAAGTGATTGAAGCCATCAAGATTAATACACTGTGAGATCTAATTTATTTTAATTGTTCAATTTATATTTTGAGTATTGAATATTTTTCTATGTTTAATTTTATGATTTATTCGTTTAATTGCTAGGATGCATACTAGTTTATTATTCGTTGAAATCTATTGCTAAATTAAATATTAAATCCGTAATTGTTTGGTCACTTTAATTTCCGAAGCAACTAAGATTAATAATTATTTTTCTTATCAAAAGATTGTTATATCTTAGAAAAAATATTCATCTAAATTAAATGCAGACGCTTGGATTGTGTTGTTTAGTTCAACGATCTCTCTATTTCTTTATGCTGCTACTAGGTTAAATCTTTAGCGCTTGTCTGGGATTATTTAGTAGTAAGAGTTATTTAGATCGCTTGTTTTTACTTAACTAAAATTAAGGAAAGATAGAAAAATTATTCGAATGGGAGTAATTATTCCACGTTGAATATTTAAAATATGAATTGAGTTATTCTTGCATCAGTGATCAGTTGTAAATTCTTGATGGTGGATGTTGACTTAAACCAACCCTTTTTCTTCTCATTTATTTTATTAAATTACTTACATATTTATTTTAGTTAGTTTTATTTAAATTATTTCTTTGATTCAAAACCCCCCCAATTTTAGTTTACAAAACATAAAATTAAATAATCATTCTCTGTGGGATCGACTCTTACTTGCACTACTACATATTTATTTTTCCAAAGTAAGATTTATTTTTAGGTGCTTGCGACTTCACACCAAAATTTGGCACCGTTGCGGGGGAATGATTTTACACTAATTTTGTGCTTTTTGTAAATGTGTATTTAATTGAGTAATTTTTTTAGATTTTATTTTTCTAGTTTTTCATAATTTAATTTAGTTGTGCAGGTACAAGATGGAATACATGCATGATTATGTCAATGAGGTAACTATTTCGTCTCTTGAGCAACAAATTGATACCCTAACTTCTCTTGTTTATCAAATGGCGGCAGGTAATGCACAACCGATGGAAACTTGTAGGATTTGTGCGGCAATAGGACATTCAAGTAATATGTGCCCCATTATTCGCGAGGAGTCCTATGAGCAAGTCAATATAGCAAGTGGTTTCCCTGGTCAACCCCAATGGAGATATGATCCTTATTCAAACGCGTATAATTCAGGATGGAAGGATCATCCTAATTTTGGCTATGAGAATCCACAAATGAATCTGCCCACAAATCAGAATTTGCCCACAAATCAGAATTTGCCAAGTTCTCAACAATACCTGCATTCATACCCCCAACAACAACAGGGTCAATCATTTAATTCTTATATGTCTTTGGAGGATATGATTAAATTAATTGAAATTAATAATCTGCAATTTCAACAGGATACTTTGCAATTTCAACAAGACAGGAAGGCACGTATTCAAGAAACTAATGTGATTATTCAGTGTTTGGGTACTCAAATGGGACAAATTACAACCGATTAATTGGAAGAGCAAAAGTCTGAGCAAGTACCTTCTCAAACGGTGAATAATCCAACGGAGAATACAAGTGTACAAGTGTTAAGAAGTGAGAATGATATAGAAGATCCAGAAAAGACAGTCCCTCAATCACCGAAGTAAGAGAAAGTAAACAACATCAATGAAGCGGACAATGCTTATATAGACAATGATGTTATTTTTGATGATGACATGCCTAAGGTGATGGAAGTTGTTGAGAAAATAAACAAGGGAAAGTTAGAAATTGCAATTACCAACAATTTGGAGTTAGAGGAAGAAGAAACAATTGAGCTGAAACAAGATTTGAAGGAGGACGCAGCTCCATTAAATTCTTTACCAATGATTATTGATAATAATGCAATTATTTCCATTTCATTGCCTGTTACTCATAACAAATTTTCATCTTTTGTTTTGCGGGATTCCATTCCAAATATAAATACTATCTCTAATCATATTAAATATCTATTCGTTGAAGATGGAGTAAAACGTTCATGTCACGTGCAAGGAAGACTGAATCTACCTATAAAGAATAACATGATGGATGGAGAACTCAAAATTCACGAAGTTGGAATGACGTAGTACTTTGGCCTGCTGTCGAGCCAATGACAATAAACAAAGGCGCTGCTTGGGAGGCAACCCAAGAAATCATATTTGCATTTCTTTTCCTTTTTCTTTTTATAATTATTTGTGCCTTTTTCTTTGCATTTTATTTTATATTGGGGACAATGTAAATTTTAAGTGTGGGGGAAGGGATTTAGGATTTTTGTTAAATTTAGGTCATATTTTGAAAAAAATTTGGAAATTTTAAAAATTTTGAAATTTTGAATTTTGTGGGTAAATTCACTGCAAACCCTCACGAGACAAAACTCGTCCACTTGGGGTAACTTTGGGGTTTAAATGCTTGTTGCACATGCTAAGTGTAACCGTGTTTCCTACGAAAATGGGGTAGTTTTTTATTTTTAGGATGAGTCACTTGAGCAATGAGTTAATTGGATTTTAAATTTTTAGTTAATGATAAAACTTGATTTTTATTTAATAAGTCTTGAAAAAAGGATAAATTTTTGCTTAGTCTGAATTTTGACTTATTGTTGATATTTACTTTGCTTGAAATCCTTTAACTTTTTATGCACTTATATCCATTTGTTTGAGCTAGTTTTAATTAAGGGAAGTTTAAATGGTTAAATGCTTATGAAAGATATTTTTGAACTCTATATCTTATTTGATCATTATTTGAAGTGAAATATAAGGCAAAATATAATTTGGAGGAGATGATTTAGGAAATTTTCTATGATTATTATTGAAGGAAAAAAATTATGTGGTGGGTTGAGATGTAGCGTAAAACGCACTCACCCATAAACACATGAAAAAGCGAGATGGAGCGTAAAACGCACTCGCTGGTGAGATAGAGCATAAAATGCACTCACAGTGAAAAAAAAAAAAAAAAAGAAAAAAAAATGGGATGGAGCATAAAATGCACCCATTAAAAGAGAAAAAAAATGGAAAAAAATCCATATTAATAATCCTAGTGTATATAATTGTTTAAACCCTTTTGATCTTCTGATTTATATTTGTATGTATTAGCTGAAAATGTTGTGAAAAATAAGTGTATTGAGTTTTGTTATTTGTCTTTTATAAGGTAATTAATGACCGAAGCTTATCCGAGTTTTAATTAGGTTGATACATTTGGATTCACACACACACAAAAGATTTTGAGTAGAGTAAGATTAATAAATATGTTAAAGTTCTAGATTTTGCATAATTTTCAAATTTTCTTTGAGTTATCATTTAAAAAATCTTTGAGGCTGATGTTGAAATTTATATTGATCTGTTGCTCGAGTAAGTTGTTTGGTTATTAGTTTTAATTTTATAATTTTTGTTCTTATTTAGCTCGAGGACGATCAAAAAGTTAAGTGTGGGGGTATTTGATAGGGTTAATTTATACGATATTTTTATTTTTCAATACTTAGTTTTTATATTTATTGTGTGCTTAAATGTTTAATTATTTAGCTTATTTTGATTTTAATAGGTTTTATAGGGTTTTAGTTAATTTATGTTAATTTAGGTAACTTTATAGTATTTTTATATTTCTTTTTATTTATGTGTATTTATTTATTTTTAGTGTTTTAATTATTATTATGTGTTTTTAGGATTTTTATATTATTTTTATTTATTTTATATTTGATTTTGTAGGGAAATAAAAGTTTAATAGCATTTTTGTAATTTCAGCAAAGCTTGAGGGACAAAATTGTAAAATCAGCAAAAACCGGTGGCAATTATGTAAATTCCAGAAACACAGGCGACCGCGCATGGCACGGGGAAGGAATAAGCATGCGAGGAACGAAACGACGCCGTTTTGGTCTAAGCAGAAAAACAGTCTTCGCGCAATGCGCGACCGTGTGCAGTTGGAACGGGCGCGTGTATTCCACGTGCCAATGGTAAAAAAAAGAAAAAGCAGCTGGCAGCTACACGTGGCGATTGGGCAGATTCTCTATATCTCCTTGCCACGTGGCTGACGCGTGATTGGCGTGGCTCTTCCTTTTCCTTCCTTATTTTGGATTTTCTACACTACAATACAACAAATCAGTAGAATAAAAATCCAATTTTAATTTGGAAAAGGAAGCAATAATTCTTTATTTTATTTTTAATATTTTATTTTGAATTCCAATTAGGGTTAGGATAATAATTATTTTATTTTTCTTTTATTTTTAGTTGTAAATCCTATTAGGGTTTGGACAAGTTAGGAGGTTTATGGAGCCTATAAATAGAGAACTTGAGACACAATATAAGATACAACTTTTCTAATAATAAAAATTATCTCTTCTATTATTTAGTGTTCTTTAAAATTATGAGTAGCTAAATTCTTTTTCTTAGTTTAAGTGATTGAAGCCATCAAGATTAATACACTGTGAGATCTAATTGATTTTAATTGTTCAATTTATATTTTGAGTATTGAATATTTTACTGTGTTTAATTTTATGATTAATTCGTTTAATTGCTAGGATGCATACTAGTTTATTATTCGTTGAAATCTATTGCTAAATTAAATATCAAATCCGTAATTGTTTGGTCACTTTAATTTTCGAAGCAACTAAGATTAATAATTATTTTGCTTATTAAAAGATTGTTATATCTTAGGAAAAATATTCATCTAAATTAAATGCAGACGCTTGGATTGTGTTGTTTAGTTCAACGATCTCTCTATTTCTTTATGCTGCTACTAGGTTAAATCTTTAGCGATTGTCTGAGATTATTTAGTTGTATGGGTTATTTAGATCGCTTGTTTTTACTTAACTAAAATTAAGGAAAGACAAGAAAATTATTCGAATGGGAGTAATTATTCCACGTTGAATATTTAAAATATGAATTGAGTTATTTTTGCATCAGTGATCAGTTGTAAATTCTTGATGGTGGATGTTGACTTAAACCAAGCCTTTTTCTTCTCATTTATTTTATTAAATTACTTACATATTTATTTTAGTTAGTTTTATTTAAATTATTTATTTGATTCAAAAAAACCCCAATTTTAGTTTATAAAACATAAAATTAAATAATTATTGTCTGTGGGATCGACTCTTACTTACACTACTACATATATATTTTTCCAAAGTAAGATATTTTTAGGTGTTTGCGACTTCACACCAATGGACAGGGAGAAAACCAAGTCTTAAGTGTGTTAAGATTTGAATTGTCTAACTTATGTCAAAAGGTTTAAAAGGATAAGTTTAGGACAAGATCTGACAAATGTAAATTTGTGGGATATCCTAAAGAAGTTTAGGTCTTTGTCACTAAATCAGTAACTCATTGTGCTTGAAACTCCTCCAACTCACTGTTACCACCGTTCAAGGTAAACTTATAACCTGAAGCGGATTTGTTGTTGTCTTGGTTAGTCTGAAAAACTTTGAGACTTATAGCCCTCTAGTTTTAAATCAGGCCCACCATTAGAAACTCTTTTCTAATATTCTTCTCCAGGATTGAACTGATATCTACTTAGCATACATAAAAAATATCAAGTCTACTACTTATCATCTCATACATGATAGATCCTATTGCCAAAGCATAAGCTATCTTATTCATGCAATCTCTCTATTACAGTGTCTTTGGGAATAATTTCTAGGAAAGATTTATTCCCTAGCTCATCAAAATAAGACCTCTTGGAGTTATAGCATGCTAAACCTCTTTAGCATTGAATCAATGTATGTTCCTTGGGTCAAGCCGAGCATCCTTTACGATCTATTTCTATAGATCTTTATCCCCAATTATAAGATGCTTCTCCAAAGTCATTTATGGAGAAGTGTTTTAGACAACCATATCTTTACTGATTGTAGTATCGGTATGTCACTCCCTATCAGTATTATATCAACATATAATACTAGGAATGTCACAATGCTCCCACTAACTTTTTGTACACACTTGGTTTCATCCTCGTTTTTTATAAAATTAAACTCTTTTGATTGGCTCATCAAAATGGATGTTCCATCTTCAAAAAGCTTGCTTCAATCCTTAAATGGATCGTTATATCTTACATACTTGATTTACTTTTTGGAGATAAATCCCTCGGGTTGTATCATATACACATCCTCCATTGAGGAAGAACGTCTTCACATCCTTTTGCCAGATCTCGTATAGTAAGCTGCAACTGCGAGCAAAATTTGAATGCTCTTAAACATTTGTACTAGCAAAATTTTTATCATAGTCAACTCCTTGACCTTGCTTGAAACCCTTTTTCCACTAATCAGATCTTATAGGTCTCAACCTTGTCATATCCTTTAGTTTTTCTCTAAAGAGCCATTTTGAATTTCATGGTCATCAGCTATTTCTCTTGAGTCTTTATTATTCATGCCTCATTGTATGTAACTGGATTATCATTCACTATGATAAGTTATGTAATAGCTATGTTCATCTTCATTTTCTCATTTCCAAGTTTGCTAGGTAAGAGTTCTTAAGAGAGAAAAGAGAGAAAAGCTTGGGTTTGTTCTAGAGCTTGAGATTCCAAATAAAAAGTGTTCAAGATAAGTGAAATAATCATCAAAGTAGAGCATCCATCTTTAACAAGTTTCATAGCAAGGAGGAAAAAAGTACAAAGAAGGTAGTATAAGTGTTTTAGCTTCAAAACTTTTTATTTATGTGTTTAAGTGCAAGATTTAGAGTAGCCATGCATGTATTTGTGGCTAGAAGTAAGATCTATGTGAGTTATGGGCTATATATGTGATTTTGAAGAAATCTTAAGCTTATGTGTGGTATTACAAAGGTGGTGAGATATTCATACATGTATTCATAACGAAGAAGCATGATTTAAGGAGTATCATGTGTTATATGTTGATAGTCTTGGTGAAAACCTAGTTTGAAGGGAAAAGATCATGTGAGAAACATGTATATTTTCTTGCTAGATAGCATTATAAACTCCTTAAAGCTTGAAAAATATGTCTTGTGTAAGAAAATAGAATATTAGGCTATGATTTGCGTGTAAACCAAATCATAGTCTGTAAAGTGCTTTAGAAGGTGTATGTAGAAGTTATAAGAGCATCCAAAGTTGCTAAAAATGTATATATTAATATATATGTGTATAGAGTTCAAGAAATCCAAATGGTGTTTACGAGCAAAGTTTTGTAAGTGGGCAAAAAAAATCCCACCAAAAGGTATTTTTCGCCATTTAATGTAATTGAATGTAAAATAAAGATAAATAGCTAAGTTTTATGTAAATACATGTGCTAGTGTCAATTTGGAAGTCATTTTGGTGTCTATGGCGATAAATGTGAATTTTAAGCGTTTAAAAACATTCGTCGACGCCTAAAACAAAATTTATAGAAAAATGAAATTATTTGAAAACTTTTTAATATTTTAAAGGACCATGCAAGTCATATACATGTTATATGTACTAAATTATGTGTTGAAATCAAGTTTTGTAAAAAGGGGCCAAAAATAGCATGAAAATTAGAAAAAAAAATTCAAAAATTGCAACGCTTCGCTGGGGCAAAGTGTTTTGAACTAAACACTATGCTAGGACGTAGTGCTTCTATGAAGACCTCGTTGGGGCTAGATCAGTCGGCACCAGGGAGAGGTTGGACTGAGAAGATCTTGTAGCCAGCGAGATGTTTAGCACAAAATATCTTGCCAGAGCGAGATGTCCTGGAATTTGAAAAAATTCCTATTTTAATCCAAAATAAAATATTTTAATATTAAATGATAGAGACTTGTATTGTAAACCATAAAGTGATAAAAATGATCAATGTGGTAAGTATTAAGATATGAATGAATAATGTGTTATGTGTTAAGGGTTATGTAAAGTTAAATGATAACTTGTATAGCAAGGTATTGCATGCATATTTATATAACTAATGCATGAACTAATATTATGGTTATGTAGGACATAATCGGGATAATGTATTATCGATAAACGTAAACGAGGACAAAGGTAAGTGTTCTTTTCGAACTCTCATTTGTAGTTATTTGAACAATGAATTATGCTATGTATTCTTGTAAATAATTTTGAAGTTCATTCATCATTGAACTATTATTGAGGAAGGTTGAAGTCAATCTTGATCCAGCTAGACATATGTAATAATTCATGTTGAATTCAGGTATTTATGGTTATGCTCTCCAATCCATATTATTGTGGTGTGGAATCTATGAAATGTTGTAACAGAACAACCCTGATAAAAAGGGGAATAAAAGTAAAGAAAGGAATATATGTTTATGGCGTGGTTTACGTCGCTATATGTTTATGTTGTGCACAATGTAATGGTACAATAGACTGATCACCTAAAGTACACATCTAAAATGAAATACAGTCTTATGACTGACCTGGGCAGTATTAGTCTTTGTGATTAGTATTGTTCTTAACGAGTTCTTGGAGTTGTGACCTACAGCTAGCAAGATTCACGTTTCAGGTTAATCGTTAAAAGATTCATGTTATGTTCTTAAATTTTCATGGAACTTTTAATGGTTCAATCCTATTGTAATAAATTCCATTTCGCTATCCTGAGATATCATGTCAGTATTTGTTTATGTACTTGCTGAGCTATTTTATGCTCACCTTTGCTTTAACATGATATTTCAGCTGCACCCAAACAGGCAGAAGGGTTAGAGACAGATAAGGGAAAAGGAAAGGCTAGCAAGCAGTAGATGTATAGTTAAAGAATTACTGTACATATAATATTTTTGTAATATGTCGGATTGTAAATGTTTAAAGGTCTGTAAACCTGGGCTAGTTATATATTTATGTAAATTAAGTTTTATTATTCAGAGATGAATGGTTGGGATTGAATGGTAGTGTAGTATCGTGAGCACTGAATCTGTGGTTCAAGGGACCCGGATTTGGTAGCATCACAGGTTGGTATCAGAGTTGATAGGTTATAAATCTTAAGTGGAGAAAACCTTAAGAATATGTGTAATGATATGCAAATTTAAAATATTGTAAATTAATAATTAATCAATGGAAATTAATATTTTGGAATGTGACGAGTGTTTTGGGACAAGCTAATTATGGATTATTTAATTAAGGAATAAAATTCAAGCCTAATGGAACAAATTTGGATCAAAAAGGACTTAAATTGGATTAAAAATAAGCAATTATAATTTAATTGGGAATTTAATTATCTAGATTTTAAGGGAAAAGACTATGTTACCTTTGGCAACTTAAGTAATGGCATATGTATCATAGAATGGTTTAATGACCAAAATTTCCATTGTTGGTAATGTGAAATGCCAAGAAAGCCCTAACAATGCATAAGTTAAGCCAACCCATGTATGGTTAGTTGTTAGAAGATTTAATCAACTTATATATGTATATTTTCTTTGTATCAAGCAAAGTTCATCCAAGTTGCTAGCTAAGTGAGTTCTTAAGAGAGAAAAGAGAGAAGGAAGCTAGGGTTTGCAAGAGTAACTTGAAGAATTCAAGAGAAAATGTTTAAGATAAGTGAAAACTACCGTCAAAGTGGATAATTTAGCCTTGAAAAGGTTTCTACCAACAAGGAATAAAGCTCAAAGAAGGTATAAAGAGTTTTAACTTTGAAACTTAGCAAGTTATGTGTTTAAATTCAAGAAGAGTAGCCATGCATGTATCTAGGATCAAAAGTGTGATTCTTGTGGATTATTCACTATATATGTAGTTCATGATGAAACCCTAAGCTCAAGTTTTGTTTTACAAAGGTGATGCACTATTCATACATGTTTTCAAAGCTAGAAACCATGATATGAGGATGATCATATGTTAGTTGTTGTTAAATAGGATGAAAACCTAGACTAAAAGGTTGATCATGAAGGAATCATGTATATTTTATGCTAGGTAGCATCCTAAGTGCACTAATGGAAGAGAAGCATGACTTGTTAATGAAAAATTGCAATATTAGGCTACAATTTAAATGTAGATCAAATCATAATCTGTAAAGTGTTTTGGAAGGTGCATATGGAAGTTATACAAACATACAAAGTTGTTAATTGAGCATATGTTAAGATATATGTGCATTGAGTGCAATGATTTAAAGATGGCTCAAGTGTGAAGTTATGCTAAGTTGGCAAAATTTTCCAAAAAGGTGATTTTTGGCCATTTTATGGAAATGAAGGTTAAATGAGGCCAAACATCTAAGTTTTATGTAAATACATGTGTTAGTGTCGTTTTGAAAGTCATTTGGTACTTATGGCAATTAATGTGAATTCTAAACGTTTAAAAACGTTCGCTGGTACCTAAAACGAACTTTTTGGAAAAAATGAATTCATTTAAAAGCTTTTAAATGTTTTGAAGGCCCATGCAAGTCATATACATGTTATATATGTTAAACAATGTGTTGGAATCATGTTTTATAAAAAGGGGCCAAAAATAGCGTGGATTTTGGAAAGAATTTTTTTTTTTGAAAAATCAGGACTGCTCCGGGGTGCAGTGTTTTGAACTGAACACTGCGCTGGGGCGCAGTGCTCTGTGAAGACCTCGCCGGGGCGAGTCTCGTCGAGGTGAGGTGTGGCCGAGAAGATCTCATGGCAGCGATATCTTCAGGGTTAAATCTCTCGCCGGGGCGAGTTGTACTGTTGCCAAAAAAAAAATTAAATTTTAAATCCAAAATGAAATGTTTTGATATTAAATGATAGAGACATGTGTTGTAAACCATAAATTGACAAAAATGATCATGTGATAGTTATTAAGGTATGATTGAACGATGTGCTATGTTTGGGTTATGTAAAGATAAAGAGTAGTTTGTATAGCAAGTTATAGCATGCATGGGTATGTAACTAATGTATGAACCAGTATTATGGTCATGTAGGTAAAAGTGATAGTATTTTACCAGTTGAGGTAGACGAGGACAAAGGCAAGTGTTCTATCTGAACTCTCATTTGTAGTTCTTTAAACATCTGACATTCATGTTATGCATTCAGTAACCATTATAAAGTTCATTTATCATTGAACTTTATTGAAAAAGGTCAATGCCAATTTTGATTCCGACTAGACATATGTAATGATTCATGTTGAATTCAATTATTGATTGTTATGGTCTCCAATCCACATTATTGTGGTGCAGACTCTATAATATGCTGTAACAGAACAACCCTGATGAAGGAGGAGTAAATGATAAAGTAAATGTAACTTTATGGCGTGATTGCATCGCTAGATGTTTATGTTGTGCACAATATAATAGTACGATAGGCCGATCACCCAGAGTACACATTTAAATGGATATGCAATCTTATGACTGAACCTGAGCAGTATCAGTCTTGCTAATTGGTATTATTCCTAACAAGTTCTTGGTCTTATGACCCATATAGCAAACAAGTTTCATGTTTCAAGTTAATTATGTAAAGTTCATGTTATATTTTCTTGTTCATTCGTTGAACTGTTATTGATTTAGTTATTGAAAATGATTCAGCTTATCGATATTGATTCAGTTATGGGAAATAATTTAGTATATCGTAAATGTCAGTTAATTGTAAATGATCCAGCTTCATTGTAAATAATTTTTATTCATCATTCTGAAACTTCATGTCATCATTTGCTTATGTACTTGATGAGCTATTTTATGCTTATTTTTGCTTTTAAACATGATATTTTAGCTAAACCTGAGCAGGCCGAGGGGTCGAGTATAAACAAGGGAAAAGGAAAAGTCAGCAAATAGTAGATGTACAGTGATAGAATTTTGATAGGGTAGAATATTAACGTGAGCACCGAACCAGTAGTTCAAGGGACCCGAATTTAGGGGCGTCATAGGTTGGTATCAGAGCTAATAGGTTATAAACCTTAGGCGGGGAAACCTTAGGAATATGACCTTAACGAATAGAGTGAAACTCGTTTAGAGTTCTAAGAGGAGAATGGTGGAAGTTGTTAAAGTGAAAATATTTATAATATGTGTTATGTTCTATGTGTTACGTGTTACGTGTTATGTGCTACAGAGGTAAGGAAAGTTGCATTAAACTGAAATTACTATTCTTGTGAGTTTATAGTATGCCAGAGATTGGAGAATCCAGTCGGGCAAATGAGGAAAAATGTAGAGACATTCGGTAGATGTGATAACTACTGTACCAGTTATAACAATAGTACCAGCTAAGGACAGTGGACCAGAGGAAGATCCAGATGAGCTGGAAGGAGACTCGGATGGGGTATTACCGGATAATGCATCATTCGAGCAAAGAGAGGCAGACCAAGAATGGGTGAACTGCTTAATACAACATAATATCGAATTTGTGGACGAGATTTTGGAGCTAGGGACTCAGGCAGCTGAATGGTAAACATCGTTGAGCAGGATAATGCGACAGTTCAAGTACTGGTTGGTAGAAATATAGAGTTGGGAGATAAACTAAGACAAGAAGAACGAAAAGTTTAGGAACTAAGGAATGACAAGGAAGCCTTGGAGGCTAAGTTGAGGGAGGCGATTGCTGAGATAGCCAGGTATGAACAAGTCGGGGCTAAAGTAGTAAGGAGGATAAATTTCGTGGAAGAAGAAGTAAGGGCTAAGAAAGTCAGGATCGATAACATGGGAGTAAGGACGGACAACATAAGCTATGCATTTCACACATCATTTGGAAGAGCACAGGATAAGGTGTATTATTACCCGGTGGAATACGACTAAATACTTTGAGTAGATGGAAAATGATCACTATAATGGATAATGAGTATGAAGATGGAGTGAGATGTGGAATGCTTCCGTAGGGGATATGTAATAGATGTACATGGTTATGTGTGTATAGTTATGTGTGTATGCATTGTAAATCCCTAATTTTGTTATATAGGGGGATATAAAGTGTTATGTAGCCCCGTTTGTCCTAAGGAGGGAAGGTTTAAACATGTTGTAAAAAGTTATATATGAATCTTGACTTATGTAGTCTGAAGGGATAGAAAGTTTATGGCAATGTGCTAAGTCTAATGTAAGTGCTAGGCACTAATCGAGCTGCATACGAATATAAATCCAGCTATTACATGACTTTCGATATGGCTATATGTTTAAAGTTCATGAGAATGTGATATATGAATGATAGATATTGATCATTGTGAAATTGATAAATAGAAATGCCACCTAGACACAGACCAAATGTTCAACCCCTACCAGAGGAGTCAGTAAATGCTCCCGAGGAGCCAGTTAATCCCATGCAGCAGTTTGTAGACTTGTTGATAGGTTTTTTTTAGAACAAAAATGTAAACCCTACAGGTGATCAACCGGTAGCAGCTCGTATTACTACATTCAAAGACTTTAAAGCTGTAGGACCCCTAGAGTTCAAGGGAAAGATAAATCCAGTATAGGCCCAAAATTTGGTGATTGAAATGGAAAAGGTATTTGACATAGCAAATGTGGCAGAAGAACAGAAAACTGCTTTTTTTATGTTCATGTTGAAAGGAGAAGCAAATTATTGGTGGATTGCTAATAAAGGAAGATTGGGAATAGGAGTTGTACCATCGGAATGGTTTAAAGAGAATTTCTTCTAGGCTTATTTTCCTCCAGTAACCCAAGACATAATGGAAGTACAGTTTCTAGAGTTAAAGCAAGAAAATATGATTGTGGCCGAGTATGCGACTAAGTTCAATGAGTTAACAAGGTTTTCTCCACACTAGGTGGACATAGAACAGAGGAAGGCAAGTCGATTTGAACGTGAATTAAAGCTATGGATTTATAGCAAGGTGTCAATGTTTCAGATTGATACTTTTGCTGGAGCGATGGAAAAGGCTATTTTAGCAGAGGGAGGTAGTGATGCCTTGACGAAGTATAAGAAAGAACAACATGGCAAGAAGAGAAGCGATTGACCTAATAGAGAAGGTAGCAGTGGGGGAAGTAACACTAATAAGCAAAAATGGAATAGTAATACCAATACCATTGAAAGTAAGCAAGGAGAACCAAAGAAGAAAATGGAACCATGTCCTAACTGTGGCAAGGGGCACTCAGGGGTATGTTTAAAAGGAAAGATTGTTTGTTTCAGATGTGGCCGAGAAGGACATATTGCAACAAACTGTTTAATATCGAAGGCAACTAAAGGATGTTTCTATTGTAAAGAAGTGGGGCATCAGATTAAAGATTGTCCAAAGAAGAAAGCTGAAGGAGGAAGTGAAAGCAAAAGGAATACCAATGGGAAGCTAGCTATTGGTGGACCTATACACCTAGGGAGATCGATAGCCCGCACAATTAATATGATAGTACAGGATGCATTAGCAGCAAAGAACGTGGTGTGATGTATCATTTCTATCAATGATAAAAGTGCTTATGTATTATTTGATTCAGGGGCTACCTACTCCTTTATTTAAGATGAATTTGCTAAGAAACTGAATTTACCTCAAGCAAAGTTAGAGAATGCATTGAATATAGAAGTAGCAAATAAAAAGGTGATTCAGGTGAAAAATATTCATCGAAATTGCTGTATGATGATAAGAGGGCATAAGCTGTTAGTTGATTTAATTCTTATTCAGTTAGGAGAATTTGTTGTGATATTGGGAATGGACTGGTTATATATCCATGGGGCAGTGATTGACTGCCAAAAGAAATATGTAAACCTTCAGACTCCTACCAAGTCTAAGGTAGTATTTTATGATAGCAAGTCGCCACGACAATCTTGTTGTCTGACGATGTTGTAGCACAAAAAGCTATTAAGAAAATGATGTATAGGATATTTAGCTTTTGTGACTGATACACAAATAATGGGATAAAAAATGGGTCAGATACCGGTCGTAAAAGATTATGCGAATGTATTTCCAGATGAATTGTCGGGTATTTCGCCAAATAGGGAGATTAAATTTGTTATAAATATTGTACCGGGAACAGTGCCAATCTCAAAGGCACTGTATAGAATGGCTCCAGTAGAATTGAAAGAATTGATGCTCCAGTTGTAAGAATTATTGAAGAAGAAGTATATTCAACCGAGTGTGTCTCCTTGGGGAGCACTAGTGTTGTTTGTAAAGAAGAAAGATGGTTCGTTAAGGCTTTGTATTGATTACATAGAGTTGAATAAAGTGATAATTAAGAACAAGTATCCATTACCAATGATCGATGATTTACTTGATCAGCTACAGGGAGCCAAGTATTTCTGAAAGATAGATTTGAGGAGCGGTTATCACCAGTTGAAGGTGAGACCTGAAGATGTACCTAAGACAACGTTTAGGACTTGTTATAGACACTGCGAGTTCTTGGTAATGTCATTTGGTTTGACAAATACACCAGCTGCATTTATGGATTTGATGAATAGAGTATTTAAGCAGTATTTGGATAAATTCATGGTGGTATTCATCGATGACATTTTGATCTATTCAAAGACTCAGGAGGAGCATGCGGAACACTTGAGAATAGTGTTGGAAAAGTTGAGGGAAGAAAAGTTGTATGCAAAGTTCTCAAAATGCGAATTTTGGTTGGAAATAGTGCAATTTCTGGGGCACGTGATTGGCCAACAAGGGATATCTGTAGATCCAACAAAAGTTGAGGCAGTAATAAACTTGGAACAACCGAAAATACCAACAGAGGTGCGGAGTTTTCTTGATTTAGCAGGATATTACAGTAGATTCATTAAAAACTTCTCAAAGTTGTCAGGACCTCTAACTAATGTAACGAGAAAAGCTATGAAATTTGTATGGTAAGAGAAATATGAAGAAAGTTTTCTAGAACTAAAGAAGAAATTAAGTGAAGCATCGGTGGTGTCATTGCCTGATGATACAGGAGGATTTGTAGTGTAAAGTGGCGTGTCACATAAAGGACTTGGTTATGTGTTGATGCAGTACGACAATGTTATAGTGTATGCGTCAATACAACTGAAGGACTGTGAAAAAAGGTATCTAACCCATGATTTGGAATTGGAAGCAGTGGTGTTTGCCTTGAAGATATGGAGACATTATCTATATGGAGAGAAGTGTGAGATATACACAGATCACAAGAGTCTGAAGTATATTTTCACTCAGAAAGATTTGAATATGAGGCAAAAAAGATGGTTAGAATTAATCAAGGATTATGACTGTGAAATTTTATACCACCCAGGGAAAGCTAATGTTGTGGCCGACGCCTTAAGTAGGAAGGGTCGGGAGATATTGGAAATGATGACTGCTCAGGAAGAGCTAATTAAAGAAATGGAAATAATGGAACTAGAAGTGAAGTATCTGATGAAGTTGAAAGAGAAGTTGTATGCTATTGAAGCTCATCCAACGTTATTGGATAGAGTGAAGGAAGCTCAAATGCAAGATCAAGAATGCGATTAAATTAGAAACCGCATAGCTGATGTACAAGAGACAAAGTTTAAAATAGAGGACAGTGGATTGCTGAGCTTTTAGGAAATAGTATGGGTGTCGATGGTATCCGAGTTAAAAATTTCAGAATGGGAAATGGAGCACATCATAATGGATTTTGTCGTGGAACTCCCAACTACACATAAAGGGTATAATGCAATATGGGTGATAGTGGATCGACTGACGAAGTCTGCACACTTTTTGCTGATCAAAATCAAGTTCAATTTGGATCAATTGGCAAAGTTCAAATCATGGAGTTCCGGTATCGATTGTTTCAGACCGAGATCCAGGATTCACATCAAATTTTTGGAAGAGTTTTCAGGAACGTATGGATACGCAGTTGAGCTTGAGCACATCGTATCATCCTCAAACAGATGGCCAAAGTGAAAGGACGGGCCAGACATTGGAAGATATGTTAAGGGCATGCGTAATAGATTTTAAAGGTAATTGGGATGACCATTTGCCATTAGTTGAATTCGCATATAACAACAGTTATCATGCGAGTATTGGTATGCCGCCTTATGAGGCATTGTATAGGAGAAAGTGCAGAACACCTTTCTGTTGGAATGAGGTAGCAGAACGTAAGTTATTGGGACTAGAATTAATGTAGCGGATTGCAAAAATAATTAAAGTAATAAGATCAAGGCTCATACCAGCAAAAGACATGAAGAAGAAATATGCAGACTTACATTGACAGAAAAGAGAATTTGAAGTAGGGTCCCATATGTTTTTGAAAGTATTTTCTTGGAAAGGGAAGATAATATTTGGAAAGAAGGGAATGTTGAGTCCAAGATTTATTGGACCTTTTGAGGTATTGAGAAGGATAGGAGAGGTAGCCTATGTCATGGCATTACATCCAGAATTAAAGCATATACATAATGTGTTTCACGTATCGGTACTGAGGTCATATAAGCCAGATTGCAAGCATGTGATTGAATATGAATCGATCTAGAATGAAAATGACTTAACATACGAGGAAACTCCTGTTCAGATTATTGACATGAAATAGCAAATTTTGACGAACAAAGTAATACCTTTTGTAAAGGTAGTATGGAGAAAAAACAACGCTGAGGAAGCAATGTGGGAGCTAAAGGAAAGAATGAAGAAAGAATGTCCGAATTTGTTCATGTAACCTTGTAATAGTGATTCCGGGGACGAAATCCTTATAAAGAGGGAAGAATATAATGATATACAAATTTGAAATATTGTAAATTAATAATTAATCAATAGAAATTAACATTTTGGAATATGACGAGTGTTTTGGGACAAGCCAATTATGAATTACTTAATTAAGGAATAGAATTCAAGCCTAATGGAACAAATTTGGATCAAAAAGGACTTGAATTGGATTAAAAATAAGCAATTATGATTTAATTGAGAATTTAATTCTCTAAATTTTTAGAGAAAAGACTATGTTACTGTAATATCCCAGATATTTTTAAGATTTTAAATAATATCTTAATTGATTTTATTAAAGGTTAATATTTAAAACCTAGAATGTGAGAAGTAAGATATGTAGAAAATGGGTAAACATTTTTTTTTTAACATAATTTATTTGTTAGAAATTAAATGTGGGAATATTGTAATAATGCATGTAGAGAATTTATTAAGGAAATAAATTCATTTGAGAAGTAAAGACGGTTATAAGGATATATATGAAACGCCCCGAGATCCCACCTTCCTTAATTAAGTCCAATTATATCTGGATTACATAGCGATTAACTTAAAACCTTGTTAACCGAGACCCCGTGCGTTAAACTTTATACCTTTGACCTTTAAACCCATTGAGTTGACCTTAAATTTGGTCCATATTTTTTTATTTTTTTAAAAAAAAAAACTTATTTAACTTACATTCCTTACTAGTCTCAGGATCGCAACGTTCACGTTATCTTTTATTAAACTTAGGTCCGCATTTTATCAATTGTAACCTATGATATACAATTTCCATAATTAAATATATTTTTATGATTTAACATAATCTTTAAATAAAATTTCGCCATGAACTTTTTGTATATATGGCCTTGTCTATATGTATTCCGGTTCCTGTTTGCTTATACCTGTTTACATTCATTCATTTATATCACACATATCATATCTACGTATTCCTGTGATACCCATACAAGTTTATCACATGTATCACCTTTTCACTATCCCTAGATAATATATACATGCACTAGTCATTCTCTGATAATAGAAATTAGCAAATCATACATTCCTTTCTACTATATAGGTTTAACATTTAAACTTGATTATTACATAGCCTGCATTTATACAAATTTACATATATTTGCTTCACATGAATATCTCACAGACACAATTTACAAATCTCTTCAAGCATCTCCATGCATTCACATTCTTTACCTTAGCGTCACCGGAACCTCCGGCCTTCTTATATTTACCTGAAATGTTAGTTCATAGCAAGGGTGAGCACATAGGCTCAGCAAGTAATTCAGATAACACATTTCATGCTCACAGTTTATTTATGCGTTATGCCTCTACTTAATCATGTTATATATACACTTAACAATTAAATCATATAGTTACACGTAAGGCACATTTCAAATGTTTTACTAACACACAATTCGCCTAGAACATAACACCTTATAGTCTGAACGCTTGCCTGTACCGCATTTATTTAGCTTAACCTTTTACCACCTCGTTTGGCCGTTCTATCCTTCTTCGCATCGGTTCGCTACATCGAGCGTTATCTGTAAACATACAATCTATATTTATCAATATAGGATCATTAACTTATATATACTAACAGACTTAATCCATAATACATGACTATCATCTCCATCACTTCACGTTTGATGTATTACACCTTATGTAGGTTTATAATACACCCTAACTTGTTTCCGACCTTTTCCATAACTTATAACATGTTTTGGCTTAGCTTTAGGCATGTTATATTATGTCATTTGTCATTTCATTATAACTTAACACCCTTTAATTTAACCATAATTATTACTTTTAGGGTTTATATAACTCATTTCTATCATTCCATATCAAAATATAGCTTTTTGGAAGCTTAAAAAATTTCAAATGAACAGTAACTCCGCCCCGACGCCGCCAGAGCTCACTGGCCGCGAAATCTTCTCGGTCGATGAACAGTAACATGGCGCCGGGGCGCCACTTTTAGTACAAAACATGGCGCGGGGGCGCCATGTTCAAAATCTGGAAATCTGATTTTTGCACTACCTTTGCCGATTTTTAATTTCTTCATCTTAACTCCAATTGAGCTGAAATTTGGACCACATCTAGACCTTACTACCTAGTATTTTAAAAAAATACTAATTACCACATTTGGCTTCTTAAAAGTAGAGATACACTAGCCCCTAGGAGGGTTGTTCAGAACATTTCCAGACTTGGCCAAATTTTCAGATTTTTAAAACTTCACTTGTGCAACCTTGTGACTTTTGGCAATAGGTCTCCAACTTCAATTACAACACCCAACCTAGTTCACATAGCTTATATATGACATGTTCCAACTTTCAAAACGATAAAACTTCGCACGAGGCGATATTTGTCCGTTAAAATTCGATTCTAATCGAAACGATCGATTTCGATCGTTCGAATCGCGATTTCACTCAAATTTAAATCCGTTGATTACCAAATCAACCTAGACACGTGTATTAACATAAATATGAGTCATTTGACTCCATTTCATCTTTAACTCCTCAAAATTGCCAAAAATCACACCTTGGTTGGATTTTCACCTAAATTTCAAAACCTTTCATTGTCAAAGTTTACACTCAATGTAAATCCTTAACTCCTTTTTAACACAAGTTACTTCCAACACTTCATTTAGTACACATAACACACATATAACTTGAATGGACTTTCAAAACCTTTAAAACTTTTCAAATGGTTATATTTTTCCAAATAGTTCGTTTTGGTCGTCGGCAAACGTTTTAAAACGTTTAAAACCTTCAATTGTCGTCATACGAACCGAATGACTTCCAAATCATTCCTAACACGTGTTTTAACATCAAACTTAGCTTTTTGGCATCATTTGATCACCAAGTACACATAATAGCCAAAATTGCATATTTATGGCATTTTATTAACTTTTCAAAACTTAACTTTTGAACCTCCTTTGAATTCTCAAGTCTAGACATCAAATACATCAACACTTGTTCAAATAACAACTTTACATAATCACATAACTCCTTTAGGCATCTTCCAAGTCACTTTACAGACTATTACGTAATCTATACAAAAAGTATAGCCTAATATTATGATTTCCTTTCACATATCATACCTTTAAACCATCCATGAACTTTTGATGCTTTCTAGCATAATAAAATACATGTTCCTTACATGAATAACACTTCAAACTAGGTTTTCATCAAATCTTTCAACAAATAATACATGATCATGTCTTAAATTATGACATTTGGCTTGGAATCATACATGAATAGTGTACCACCTTTATTCTTTAACCTTCCACACTTAGGGTTTCATGCTAGACCACATCTACCACATAATAGTCACATAATCTTTATATCTAGCAACAATTTCATGCATGGCTAGTCTTAATCTATCATTTAAACATATCAACTTCAAACTTTAGAATAAGAACATGATTATACCTTATTGGATACTCAACTTCTTTGCATAGATGGCTTCATCTTGAAGAGTTCTTCCTCTTTTCTTCTTGTTACTTAGCCATTTGAAGTCTTTAGCTTCATGATTTCTAGCTTCTCTTCTCTCCTTCCATAGCCTTCTCACGTTTCTCTCTCTTTCTCTCACTTAAGGCTTGATTTCCAGCAAAATGGAATGTGCACAATGCTAGCTTTGTTAGATTTTTATGTGTTAACTCTCATTGAGTTAATTAAGCTTAATCATGGCTAATTTCAACCTGAGGGTAATTTAGTCATTTCACACATTAGGTAAAGGGTATTATCGTCATTTCACCACTTGGGACAATAAGTCATTATCCAAATTTTCAAGGGTATTTTGGTCATTTTACCCTTTAGGACACAATGGTAATTATCTACTTTGTTGAGGGCATTTTGGTAATTTGCCAAATTATCTAGATTTCCATTTCTTACAACTTTTCCCCCACAACTAAACTTTCTTACATTTCCCCCCCCCCCCCATTAATTCATTCTTTGCTCATTTCTTATCCAAATCAAATCCTTTTTGATCCAAATTCACCATCACACCTGAATTTTATTCATCATCCATTAATCCACAATTGGCTTGTCCCGATTCACTTGTCACACTTCAAATTATAAATTTCATTCACACTCATTTCTTACAATAATATTTGACAAAATTCCATATTATTTCTAAAATTCTAATTTCTATGAACCTTTTGATTCTATAATCAATAAATTCTAATTTCTAACATCTCAATTAGTCATCATACTCACTTTTCATAGTTTTCTTCCTCACGAATTACACATCGACCGTATTATCACAATTCATCCCTTTGACCACATAAACTTATAGTATCTTAATTTCGTCTTTACATTCCTTAAACTTATTTACTTCACACACATAAACAAATTCTCAACATACTGATAATTTATATCCTTTCTACTCACGTTTAAGAGTATTACATTTTTATCTTCACACATCGTATAATTGCTTATCTTATTTTGACCAATAATCATAATTTCTTCATAACCTCAACACATTCAACGATCATAAACCTTATTATTCTCATCATTCATGCTATCTATGTTTCTTCTTTTCTGCACACACATACCTACCTTACCTTGTCATTCTCATAACTTCGCCTTTCCAGGACTAATCATCAATCTCGCTGTTAACATCCATAACTAAAGCCTCAATTCACATATACATTCCTTATTTCCATCATTTCCAAACTTTGAATCCTTCTTTATATATCTTGCCAAATATACATATATACATACATTTAACCTACCACATAGGTCATATATAACACATTGATTAAATAATAATTCTTATTTAATCTCTCCTTATTACTTTATGTCCTTCATAATTAGGTTTTAGCTACTAACCTTTACATAATTAATCATGATCCTTATTTAGAATTTCTGTAAAATCCTGGGGTGTCACAATATATACGTAGTTATATATTCCTAGAGTTGTGTTTGTTAACCAAACAAGAATATGAGTAAATTAATAATCAATAAAACTAATAAATTAATTAGTTTAAATATGAAGTAAGAATGAAAGTCATGAAATATAATTAATTATGTTAATTATATTAGTTATGAGTTAAAGTTATATAAAAACTAGAAAGTTTGTCTAGAATGACAATATTAAGAAGTTAATTGATTAAGTAATTAACTTAATTATTAAGTTGTGGTATAGAGTTCAAGTAATTTAATTACTACTAGTGGACTAGCCCAAAAGGATTATAGATGTTAGCCCAATATGAAAATATTGGTATGAAGTGGGTAATTAAATAATAAGCCCAAATGTTATGTTAATTAAATAGTCCAAGAGGTAATTAATATAAGTCCAATTAAATTAATTACCTAGCCAAGTTATAAAGATGTGTGAGTTGTGTTGGGTAGCCCAAATAATTAAATAAGGGAGCCCAATGCAAAATAAACTAGTAGCTCAAATATTGAGTCCAAATTTAAAAGTCAAATGTTGGGAATTTTCAAGTATTGATTGAGTGTAGAGAATTAACTAATGTAAGGTTAATTGAATAACCCTAGTTGGTAGACATGAGAGAGCATTAAGCAAACATTGGTTAATTGCTAGAGAAAAGAAGGTAGTGTTGAGAATTAACTATAGATGAGTTAATTATATAACCCAATGTGGTAGAATAATTAAAGGTAACTCTAATTGGATTATATTACAAGTCCAATTGATGTATTAAACTAAGTTAAATAAATTAACTTAGTATCCCATGTAATTAATTAAACATCGATTCAAGTTATAATTAATTAAGCCCAATGCTTTTTTTAATTAAATGTAACATATGGTATGTAATGTTAGTCCAATGTAATAAATAAATTGAGCCCAAACAAATTAAATGATGAGCCCAATAGATTTAATTCATAAGTCTAATGTGGAGCCCAAATGGTAGTTAAAGAAGGGTCAATAAATATATATATATATATATATATATATATATATATATATATAGAGAGAGAGAGAGAGAGAGAGAGATGAATGTATGTATAAAATAGGCATTAAAATTAAATCAAAAGATTAGCCATAATGGAGTATTTCTCCAGCAGATTTTTTTGGGGGGGGGGGGGGGGGGGGGGCAATGGGTGACTTGTGGGTTTTTGCTTGAGTAAATAACACTCCATGCTTCACTCCAAACTTTAGTTGGTCACCTACTATGTCAATCAAAGAGTCAAGGATAGCTTAACATGTATTGGTGATATTATAGACTTACAATAATTGTAAGTATCAATTTTGGTAGTCTATAAATATAAGAGTAGTAAGAGAAAGCTAGAGTTGGCTCATTTGTTTAGTAGATCAAGTTTTATAGAGAGAGAGGTTCTAGAGAGAAAAGCAAGTAAACTTTGTGAGATTGAAGATCCACCAAGGAAATTTTCTAGAGAATGGACAAGAGGAGGTCACAAGCCAAGATCATGTCAAGAGGAAGAAGAGCATCCATGATCAAGAGGTTCAAAATTGATCTAACCTTCACCTATTTCATTTTTATAGTTTATATAAGTTTTAATCCGTCAAAATATATTTTAACCGATCAAAGATCAAAAGTTATTTTGATGCTCTAGAAGTCTTAAGCTACGTTATAGTGGTAGAATCATGGTTTGATATAGTTAAATCATGTTTTGGTATGAGCGGTATGCATAAAAATGCAAGAAATGTCTATATTAAGCGTTACCAGTAAAAATCTAGGTAGCTATGCGCTATTTAATATTGTAGTTTGAAATGTAAAAGTTGGAAATTGGATTTCTATGGCTAAAAAGTTACCTCTATGAGTTTTTAAGAAAACCCAACTTGAATCTTTCAAAAATGTGGAAAAATAAAGAAGTTATGGATTTTTCCTCAAAGCATGTTGATTTTAAAACCCTAGGTTGCATTGTGAGCGATTTTAAGCATAGATACGTTTGGAATTTGGATTTGTGTTCTAAAACAAAATTGTAGAGGGGGAAATTCTGATGAGAATGGACTCAAGAATTACCCCAAAGTTATGGCTGTCGGAGCGAAGGAGGGTCGGACAGCCCAAACAATGAAAAATTGCTGCATGACCGGGGCGGCCTCGCTACTTTACGGGGTGGCCGCCCCACTCCAGCAGATGGTTTTTGTGTTATTTTGTTGTCCGTGGCGGCCGCGCCACCTTACGGGGCGACCTCGCGACTCCATTAGAGGTTTTTTTGTCGTCCGGGTCGGGTTGGCTAGGTCCGGGTCGGATTTTTATATAAAAATTAAGTTCATATAAGTGTAAAATGAGTGTGTTGGTATAATAAACTAATATATAGAGTTTATGAATAAGTGATTAGAATATTATTAAAAGAGTAATAATATTATATAATAAATAAAATATTATTAAATAATATTAATAATATTAGATAATGATTAAAATATTATTAAATGGTTAATAATATTAATATGTGATTAAAATATTATTAAATGGATAATAATATTAATAAGTGATTAAAATATTATTAAATGGTTAATAATATTAATGTGTGATTAAAATATTATTAAATGGTTAATAATATTAATGAATGATTAAAATATTATTAAATGGATAATAATATTAGTAAGAGATTTAAAATATTATTAAATGGTTAATAATATTTGAATGTAGTTGTATGTTATCAAAGACAGATAATATTTTGAGGTATTTGGTACATTATTAAATGTCCGAATCATTAAGTTATGAAAAAGAAGAATGTTTAATTAAATTAAACAGATGTAAATAGACTGTTTGCGACTAAATTTTAGACAACTTATTAAAAGTAAGTCGTACTATGAACGTATAGTGAATGCGTAAGTTGGTTAAGTGTACCCGACATGTCCAACTAGGTTTGGGCTAGGATTTTGTCTGGAATTTAAGGGTTTGTTTGTCGGACATCTTAAGAGTTAATAAATTTAAAGTTAGAGTCTTATATAAAGGCTAAGTAATAATCATTGCATCTAATGATTATGTCAATTTCCTATATAAATTTTAGGTTGGACGAAAGATGCAAATAAGCATAACTGGTAAAAGCGAACCATACAAGTTTTTCAGATATTGTTGCTATGTGTATAACTGTTTTGTGTGCACTTGAAGCATGTGAGAATTTGAATTAAATATGTTTTTGTGAAACCATATGAGGTGTGTTGATTCTATATGATAGAAAGCCTGAATTAATTGAATAAGTTGAACTGTATGTCATGTATTCATTCCAATGCATGATCAGTATGTTGCATGAATAAATGCAAAGCATAAGAAGCATGATGCATTCATATAATGAAATGCATGATGCATGAGAAACATGTATAAACATGAACTATGTGTTATGTGTTATCTGTTAGACTTGCTGAGCCGTCGTGCTCACTCTTGCCTAAACCAACATTTTCAGATAGTGCAAATCATTTGAAGTTCACGATAAAGATCAAGGAATAGGAAAGCATATTACTTTCACTGAAGATCTAAATATTTGTTGTAGATATTATTCCGAATTAGACAGGTAAATGATTGTGTAGTGTAAGACTTTAGTTGGTATGTTATATGAGTGTTAAATACAAAAGTTGATTGTAATAGAATGTCGTATCATGTATGATATTAAGACATAGTAGGAATGTATAAAGATTTCGATTCTGGAATAGAAAGAGATTTTGTAAAATTTACATAAATGGTTATTTATCAATTATAATATTGTTGTAATTCATGAACAATAAGGAAAAGGTTGTACTCGTGTTGAACCGGATCCGAGGTTCAAGGAACCCGGATTTGGGGTCGTCACTGTGACGACCCCAAATCCGGGTTCTTTAACCTCGGGTTTGGTTCTCACTGTACAATACTAAACAATAATGAAATACATAAATTGTATTCAACTTCGCGGAATAATACAAAAGGTTCCTTAATCAAAAGGCTACACTTCCCAAGGTCTATTACCTTAATCTTATCATTACATAACTTAAGGGAAATACAAAAGATTTACAACAGTAATTACATAACAGTAAATCAAACTAGCATGTAATTACTTAAAACTAAGCATTCGCTTTCCCTTTGCCTTTGTCCGATTTAGAGCTTTCGGGAATGGCTGAAATATAGTCATGATATAGCAAGAATGAGCAACTAAATGGCTCAGCAAGTTATAAACAACAATCATACGATATATCATGATGAATGGAAATAACTTCAAGTTTTCAACAATAGCAATTGTGAAAGATAACAAGAATCAATGTTCAATAAAAGAAGGGATTGACTCTTTACTGCTTAGTGGTCTTTAAGAACCATGAACTGCTACTAAGGTAAAACAGACATACAATGTCTGACTCCTTGTTTAAAATAACGGGACACTTGAGGGGATCAGTCCTCTCATGTCCTATGTATATGCATCACATTTAGTTTTCTTGCGCGCTGTCGGGTATCCGACAAATAAAATCCCCTTTTTCTAGGGTTGTTCTATCTCAGTCTTACTGTAAGAATCCGCACCAGCCAATGGTTTGGATAAGCTTTTATAATATTCGATTAAATGAATTTAACATGCATTTGTCTAGCCGAAACAATTAACTTAGACGTTCTTAAATAGTTTGCAAAGCACTATGTGCGAATACAATAATCAATAGCGATGTGAAGTAATCTTTGATAATTAATTCACTTACAGGTCTGTCAAGTAACTACGAGTGTAGAATACTTGCTCAACAATAATTGAAATGTAAATACGGTTGAATAATAATTGCAACGATAAATACAAGTTAAAGTTAGGAAACTTGCAATAAGAATTACAAGTTAAGGATAGAAAACTTGCCTCGTGCGTCGTCTACTGCTAATCAAATTAATCTAACAATCCTTGAACGAACCTAACAATTAAATCAATTTCATCTTAAATTAGTATCATATACTTGTAAGTATAATGACCTTTATAAACCTTACGAACCACATAATTGATTAATTATGGGTAATTAAACACTTATGAAATATTATCATTATTTGATTATATTTCAAACACAAAGAACTTATATTAATTGTTTAATATAGTTCAAAATAAATATCTAATATTATTAATCATTTAATAATATTTTATTAAGTTTCTAATATTATTAATCATTTAATAATATTTTATGGATTATTTAATATTATTAATTATTTAATAATATACTATTATATCTCTAATATTATTATTCCTTTAATAATATTTTATTGATTATCTAATATTATTAATCATTTAATAATATTTTATTCATTACCTAATATTATTAATCATTTAATAATATTTTATTAAGTAGCTAATATTATTAATCATTTAATAATATTTTATTAAGTATCTAATATTATTAATCCTTTAATAATATTTTATTAATTATCTAATATTATTAATCATTTAATAATATTTTATTAAGTTTCTAATATTATTAATCATTTAATAATATTTTATTAATTATCTAATATTATTAATCATTTAATAATATTTTAATATATATCTAATATTATTATTCCTTTAATAATATTTTATTGATTATCTAATATTATTAATCATTTAATCATATTTTATTGACTTTATAATATTATTATACACTTAATAATATTTTAATAATCTTCTAATATTATTATTTATTTAATAATATTTTATTACCCTTATTATATTATTATTTCAATAATAATATTTATACACCTTTAAATCAATAAATCAATTATATATATATTTAAAAATATATTTATTAAGTCCAAAAATACTAAAATGGTTTCTGGAACATTTTTCATTTTCTGACCCGAACCAAACCCGACCCGACCCGGTTGACCCGGCCCGACCCGACCCGGTTCGGGTTTTTATTTTTTTCCAAAACAGTGGACTGCGCCCCGGCGCAGTGTTTTGTTCTACACACTGCGCCCCGACGCTGACTCACAGAAACATTTTTCAACTTTTGAATTTTTTTCCAATTTTGATACCTTTTGATCAAACCTTGATAAAATGAAATCTACACATCCAAATAACACCAAATCAGTGTTGATGTGTTCCTAACTTAATGTTTTACAATATTCCATGGTTCGATCGTCTTTTTGAAAACGTTTTACACGAAATTTACGGATCGAACCACATAGGGTTGAAAAACGACATCCTTTTTGGTAAAAGCTATAACTTCTTTGTTATTCATTATTTTTGAAAACTTCCAAAAGGTTTTATCTTTAAAACTCATAGATCTAGCTTTCTAGCCATAAAAATCCAATTTTGGATTTGTACATTTCAAAATACAACATCAAACATAGCATGCATGGTTAGGGTTTTACCGGTAAATCATGTTACACATATTCCTTTAACTTCTATGCATTTCTAACCTACCAAATCATGTTATAAACACATAGATCTATGAATATACATATATTACATAGTTAAATACTTTTAGATCATCAAAACGAGTTTGATCGGTTAAAAATAGATTTTAACCGATCAAAAGCTTTCTAGACTACAAAAATAAAATGAGAAGGTTTTTAGAGAACTTTTAAACCTTTGTGATTTGTTGGCTCTCTTTCTCCTTATACCAAAGTAGTTTGTGTAGCTTGAGGACATCCACCAAGACCTTCTCTAGATTTTTCTCTCAACTCACAAGTGTGTTCTCTAACAAATGCTCTCTCTCTTTTTTCTAGAAATGTCTAGCAAATAAACTAACAACCTTGTATCAAGTGTGGAGCATCCTATTTATAGTCAATCACTAATCTAGCATTAATTCACTAATCCACCCATGTTGGTCAATTTAATTGCTAATCATGCTTACTATTTGATTGAATGACCATTTGATTGACTCATGGAATGACTAGGGTTGCTCACCAACTATGACAAGAATCACTTTACAAGCAACTAGGAAAATCAAGCCACCCCCATGTGGGGCCCTCACTTGACCGGCCATATGGCCTATTATTGGCCATTTTTCCTTTATTTTTTCATGCTTTAATGTTCAATTATACACACACATATATATATATATATATATATATCTATACATGGGTTCAATTGTTGACCAATTTTGACTTCCTATTGGGCTCCATGTTGGACTTAGGAAATTAATATATTGGGCTCATCCATTGAATTGGTTTGGGCTCAATTTAATTAACACATTGGGCTAGCATTTAAATAACTATGCTACATTTAATTAAATCAAGCATTGGGCTTGTTTAATTAATTACATGGGCTAGTAATTAAATTAATTACATGGGCTACTAGGTTAATATCTTTAACCTAGTTTATCAACTTATTTAGATTAAAAATATAATCCAATTAGATTTGCTTTAATTAATTATACACTTTGCTTTAATCCTTTAAATAAATATACAAGCACATAAATACATTTATTTAATTATCTAATGCACAATTAATTAATGAGAAAAATTTAAATTCATTGCTAAATATTTATTAAGTTTATTTACAATGACTAATGAAATTCGTGGTCATTACAGTCACAGTTACCCTTGGCAAGTTAAGTAATATCATGTGTATCCTATAATGGTTTAATAACCAAAATATCCATACTTGGTAATGTGAAATGCCAAGAATGCCCTAACCATACATGAGTCTCGTGTATGGTTAGTTGTTGGAAGATTTGATCAACTTATATATGTATATTTTCTATGCATTAAGCTAAGTTCATCTAAGTTGCTAGCTAGGTGAGCTCTTAAGAGAGAAGGAAGCTAGGGTTTGCAAGAGTAGCTTGAAGAATTCAATAGAAAGTGTTCAAGATAAGTGGAAACTACTATCAAAGTGGAGAATTTAGCCTTAAGAACGTTTTTAGCAAGAAGGAAGAAAGCTGAAAGAAGGTATAACGGGTTTTAACTTTGAAACTTAGTAAGTTATGTGTTTAAATGTAAGAAGAAGAGTAGCCATGCATGTATCTAGGATCAAAAGTGTGATTTTTATAGATTATGTGCTATATATATGTAGTTCATGATGAAAACATAAGCTCAAGTTTTGTTTACAAAGGTGATGTACTATTCATACATTTTTTCAAAGCTAGAAACCATGATATGAAGATGAACATGTGTTAATTGTTGTTAAATATGATGAAAACCTAGACTAGAAGGTTGATCATGAAGGAATCATGTATATTTTATGCTAGATAGCATCATAAGTGCAATAATATAAGAGAAGCGTTACTTGTTAATGAAAAATTGCAATATTAGGCTACTATTTAAATGTAGATCAAATCATAATATGTAAAGTATTTTGGAAGGTGCATGTAGAAGTTATACAAGCATATAAAGTTATTAATTGAGCATATGTTAAGATATATGTGCATTGAGTGCAATGATTTAAAGATGGTTCAAGTGTGAGGTTATGCTAAGTTGGCAAAATTTCCCAAATAGGTGATTTTTGGCCATTTTATGGAAATAAAGGTTAAATGAGACCAAACATCTTAGTTTTATGTAAATACATGTGTTAGTGTCGTTCTGAAAGTCATTTGGTGCTTATGGCAATTAATGTGAATTTTAGACGTTTAAAAACGTTCACCGACACCTAAAACAAACTTTTTGGAAAAAATGAATTTATTTTAAAACTTTTAAATGTTTTGATGGCCCATGCAAGTCATATACATGTTATATGTGTTAAATGATGTGTTGGAATCTAGTTTTATAAAAAGGGGCTAAAAATAGCATGGATTTTGAGAAGAAATTTTTTTCTGAAAAACCAGGACTGCGTCGGGGCTCAGTGTTTTGAATTGAACACTGCGTCGGGGCGCGACGCAGTGCTCTGTGAAGACCTTGCTAGGTCGAGTTCAGTGCTCACCGGGGCGAGGTGTGGCCGAGAAGATCTCACGGCCAGCGGGATCTTCAGGGTTAAATCTCTCGTCGGAGCGAGATGTACTGTTGCCAGAAAAAAAATAATTAAATTTTAAATCCAAAATAATATGTTTTGATATTAAATGATAGAGACATGTACTGTAAATCATAAATTAAAAAAAATGATCAATGTGATAGGTATTACGGTATGATTGAACTATGTGTTATGTGTTAGGGTTATGTAAAGATAAAGAGTAGCTTGTATAGCAAGTTATAACATGCATGTGTATGTAACTAATGCATGAAGCAATATTATGGTCATGTAGGTTATAAAAGAGATAGTATTTTACCAATTGAGTTAGACAAGGAAAAAGGAAAGTGTTCTATCTGAACTCTCATTTATAGTTCTTTGAACAAATATTTATGTTATGCATTCAGTAACTATTGTAAAGTTCATTCATCATTGAACTATTATTGAAAAAGGTCGATGCTAATTTTGATTTCAGCTAGACATATGTAATGATTCATATTGAATTCAGTTATTGATTGTTATGGTCTCCAATCCACATTGTTGTGGTGCAGCCTCTAAGATATGCTATAACAGAACAACCCTGATGAAGGGGGAGTAAAGGAGAAAGTAAATGTAATTTTATGGCATGGTTACATTGCTAGATGTTTATGTTGTGCACAATATATTAGTACCATGGGCTGATCACCCAGAGTACACATCTAAATGGATATGCAGTCTTATGACTGAACTTGGGCAGTATCAGTCTTAATGATTGGTAGTGTTTCTAACGAGTTCTTGGACCTTAGGTTTTATTCTTGCACCTTAGGTTTTACTTTTTGGTTCACTTAATGGCTTTAGTGAACCAAATTAGAATAAAAATTCATAATCAATACAAGTAGAATATAGTATTCTATATGCGCATGCTTAATATATATTTATTATATATTATCCAAACATGTTTTTCATGTTAAATAATATGACGTGTATTATATATGTGTGTGTGTGTGTGTATGTGTGTGTGTGTGTGTGTACACGCTAAACAAGATGATGCAATTAATATTAACAAACCCCTCATGATATAGAATAAATATTATTTATAAAATAAATGAAAAAGTTTAATTCATGAATTAAAGGAGTTTAATTCAATTAAATAAAATTAGAATGGTTCTAATTTATTTATTCTACAACTCATAATATTAAGTGTAACGTTCAAAGATATTTATTAAAAATATCGAACGTCACCTTCTAGCATGGTAAAACGATAGAGTATCAAATAATCATTATAAGTTTTTTGTGTCACACAAGAATTATATTTATTTTTTGAGATGTTGTTTTATCACATTTGATGTTTATAAAAGAATTGAACATTATTGTTTTGTTGTGACACATAAGGACATTCTTTTTCTCTTCAAATATAAGAAAATACTAGGTTGGACTTAACTTGAATAATTTTGATTTGGATGTGTCACACATGATCTTAATAATCCAAGAGCAAAATAAAAGGAGTTATATATTGATGTAATTGAAATAGGATTCTTATTCTCACTAGCGAATCCTTAATTAGATTTGTCGAAGTATATGAGGATGGTGATATAGTTAGAAGAAAATAGTGGGAGACACTATTTTAAATAAAGACCTAATTAACTTGGTGTTTAATAAAATGAATGCATCTTAATATTGTTATTAATTCACTTAAAGAATATTGTTATATTTAATTCACTAATACTACATAGCATATTAGATGCTAACAATTAATCAAACCAAATTGTTCGGATTGATTAAACAAATTTAAGAATACTTCTCAATGTTGAAAAGCTAGCAAATATCCTTAATTTGTCTATTCCTGTAAACGTTGCAGACTAAGCCTTTGAGGAAGAGGTTGCTATTTTAAAAAATGGCAAGATGATGCAAATGTGGCTCAATGCATCATGCTTGCATCCATAGGTATCGAGTTACAACGTCAACATGAGAAAATAGATGCACCTACTATATTGTTGCACGTTCAATAGTTGTATGAAGAGCAAAGTAGGTCAACTAGATATAAGATATCTAAGGAGCTCTTCTGATCTATAATAACCAATGACAGTACAATAAAAGACATATCCTAAAGATGATCAATTGGATTGATCAACTAGGACAACAGGTTTTGTCAGGGATGGAGAGTTGAGTCAAGATTCGATCTTGCAATCACTCACTGACTCTTATTCATAATTTGTTGTGAACTTCAAATATTAATAAGCTAGATGTCAGTTTAACTGATTTGCTTAAATATGTTGAAGTCTGTTGAGAGTCACTTTCCTTCCTAGAAAAAACCAAGTCTTACTCGTAGATGAATCTTCTAAGCGGAGGAAGATGGCCAAAGGTATTTATGGGGAGTCAGAAAGAGTAGAAGGAAAAAGAAAGGCACTAATTGAAGGACATAAATAAAAGTGATCCCGAGGGCAAAGGAGTTTGCTTTCATTGGGATAAGTTGGGACACTAGAAGAACAACTGCAAGAGAGTTGCAGTACCTAAGTAGAAGAAGGTTGGAAAAGCTTCTACTGCAAATATATATTTGTTCATAATGAATTAGAACTTTCTATAAGTCAAGTTCTACTTAGGTATTAGATATGGGCTGGTGCTCTCACATATGGAAGTCATTGCAGAGACTAAGCAGAAGTAGAAAGCTAAACAAATAATAAGTAATCTTATATGCGGGAATAAAGTAAAGGTTGTTGCATTAACCATAGGAACTTACAGTTTAACATGGCCTACGGGAAAGTCTATTAAGTTAGTAAGTTGTTACTATGTTGATTACTTGATGGACTTTGTATACTTGACTTACATGAAAAATATTTCAATTTGAACAAACTAAAAGGAAAGAGATGATATGAATCATACCTTCTTGCAACACTGTTAACTCGGTCACGTTAATGAAACAAGACTAAACAAGATTGTATAAAGATAGGTTTTTAGAGCCTTTTGATTATGAATTAAATACAACTTGTGAATCTTGTATCATGGACAATATGACTAAATTTCCATTTAGTGGACATGGAGAGCGAGTTGCAGAGTTGTTAGAGATGGTACACACAGTCGTGTGTGGGACCTATGACAACAAATGCAAGAGGAGGTTATTTATTCATTACTTTCACTGATGATTCTAGATTTCGATATATGTATTTGATAAAATACAAATCCAAATCATTTGAAAGATTCAAATAATTCAAAAGTGAAGTATAGAAACTAAAGGCCAAAAGTATTAAAGTTCTTTGATTAGATCGAGAAAGGAATACTTAAGTAGTAAGTTTATAAATCATCTCAAGTGAAATGGTATTCTCATAGAATGGACATAGTGATGATCTATAATGAGTATTACCGATTATCCAGTATCCTTCTAGGGTTATGCCCTGGAAAAGATCGCATATCTACTAAACAAGATACCTTCAAATTTCGTCCCTCATATTTCAAATGAATTATGGACAGGGAGGAAGCCAAGTCTTAAGTATGTTAAGATTTAGATTGTACAACTTATGTCAAAAGGTTTGAGAGTGATAAGCTTGTAACAAGATATGATAAGTGTAAACTTGTGGGATATTCTAAAGAAATTGTAGGGTATCACTTCTATAATCCGAATAATTAAAAGGTGTTTGTTGAAACACGCTGCCTTCTAGAAAAATGAGTTTTTCCTTAAAGGGTTAATGGGAGTATAATAGATCTTGAAGAAGTTTAAGAACCACAAAACACTACAGATCAAGTGAAGGAATCTGTACAAGGAGATAAACTTATTGTACCACAACCAAGTCGTAAATCTGGTCTATTACCAAAGTTACCTGAAAGGTATGGATTCATCATAGATGATGATGATGAGGTACGCATCATAGTGGATGATGATCTAGTTACATACGATGAGACATAAGTATTAGATACTCAAGTGAAATGGCCGATGACCATAAAATTCGAAATGGTCTTTGGAGAAAGACTAAAACAGATGGCAAGGACTCCTATAAAACCTAACTAGTGGTAAAAATATTTTAAACAAGGTCAATGAGTTGACTATGATGAAAATTTTCAGTAGTAAAATGCTTATATTAATTCAAATTTTACTTGTAATCGTAGCTTACTATACAAAGAGGATGTATGTATGATACAACCAAGAGGATTTATCTTCATAGAGTTGGATTAAATAAAGTCTGTAAGTTACAACAATCTAATTTTGGATTGAAGCAAGTTTCTCGAAGATGGAACATTCGTTTTGATAAGATAATCAAAAGAGTTTGCTTTTATCAAAGACGAGGATGGACCAAGTGTGTACAAAGAGTTAGTGGGAGCACTGTGACATCCCTAATATTATATTTTGATATACTAACGATTAGAAATTACATACCGATGCTACAATCAGTAAAGATGTGGTTGTTTAAAAACTTCTCCATCAAGGACATGGAAGAAGCATCCTAATATTCTTCTATTTAGGATAAAGGTCTATAAAGATATATCGTAAAGGATGCTCGACTTGATCCAAGGAACGTATATTGATTCGTTGATATGTATTAGACTTGATATTGCTTATGTATCATAAGGAAATATAAATTCAATTCTTGAAAAGAACATTAAAAAAGAGTTTCTAATGATGGGTCTGATATAAAACTAGAAGGCTTAAAAGACTCAAGTTTGTTTAGACTAACCGAGATAGCAATATATCCGTTTCAGGTAATATGATTACCTTGAACAGTGTTGCAGTGAGTTAGAAAAGTTCCAAACAACAAAGAGTTGTTGATTTAGTGACAAAGACATAATAAATAAATAAAAGTGAAGCTGCAAAGGTAATTGTTTGGTTCAACAAGTTCATTACAGAACTTATAATGGTTCCTACCATTAAAGGAATTTAATTTGCCAAGGAACCTAGGTTTCATCTGAAATCTAAACATGTGTTGCAGCACTTTCATATGATTAGATGAATCATTGAAAAGGAGTCGACACCATAAAGATGGCAGACTCTCAGTACAACATTACAAATTTATTTACTAAAGCATTTACTAAGCAATTTGTATGCCACTTAGAGAATATTGGTATGGGGATATCACAGGGCGATTGAATTTAGTGCAAGTGGGAGATTGAAAGTAGTATGTCATCAAGCCAATCAAATTTAATGTGATAAGAATATACTTTGTAATCTTATTCGTTTATTAATAAAAGTATCAACGTATTTCTTTATTTATAATTAATTAACTAAATTAATTAAATGGGTAAACCCGTTGTTTTCGAGCAATGCTTTTAAGACCATGATGAGGATCATGCTAGTGAGATCTAAATTCAAGATATCTCAAAACTAAAATTATTTCCAATAATTGGATCACTAAAAAGGGGATTAGTAAATCCGGATAGATTGATACATATTATGCTTGCTCTTACGAAGAGGATGATTGATCTCATAATCATTTGTATAGAGACACTAAAGCAAGTATGTAGGTGCTTATTAGAGAATAAGTTCACTGAACATGACTTGCTCAAGGAACACCTAATGGAGTTTTGTTTGTCTATCAATAGGAGTTTCTTATGTGATAGTCGTACAATTAATCCTTGGACTTGAAATCATCATAGTATCTTGTTTGTACCGAGTTATAGTTTAACATATTCCTTAAGGCTTGTTGGTATATCAAAGGATATGCTTGGGTATAATAATAAGGTACACATGGAGATAGATGAATGTTCAATAAAGGATCTGCCACTTCCAGTAAAGGGAGAGAATGTCCTATGCGATTCAATAAGTGACAACTCGAAAATTCCTGGCCAGGGTTGAATATAATTAGAAAGGAGTTTCTAATTTACATTAACTAGAGTCGTGTATTTATGAATTAAAATGCCTATAATCAAACCAAATAAGATATGACAAAAATTCCGTGTCTTATATTTGATTGGGACATTGTACGGTAGAAGGATTGAATTATATGGTAACTATTCACTAAAAGGTTCTTTTACGATCAAATGTTAAAATCTACATTATCTGGAATGTCGATTAATCGCTAAGGGGGCTTACCATTATTGTGGAATAATTATTTATTATGAATTAAGTAGTTAATTTGTAATAAATGAATTAGAATTGTTCTAATTTATTTATTATATAACCGGTTTAATATGGAGAACCTAAAGGGCCACACTGCAAATGAGTAATATTTATTTTAGAAGTAGATGACATAATCTTAATAATAAATTAAGTATGTTTAATTTATACTATGGTGATGGAATAATAAATTAAATAACTTAATATTTATAATTTAGTATTTTAGAAATACTAATTATAGCACTTAACTAATAATTAAGTTCCTAAATGGGTTCGGAATTATAATTATAATAATTAATTAAGTTACTAAATGGTTTAGTAATTAATTAATACGAAGTACTCTCATTATTAAATAATTAAGTTTCTAAATAGTTTAGGAATTATAATTAATTAATTTAGTTTTTAATTAAATTGAGAATTTAATTAAAACCCTAATCCTAAATAGTTTTGGAGGCTTTACTATATCTATAAATAAGAAAAGTCTTATCATAGATTAAGGTTACACACTCTTTCACAAGAATAGATAGAGTGCTTCATAATTCTCTACATTTAAGGAGTTAGAGAAAGAGAGAGAGAATTAGGGCTAACCACCCATGGTTTGGAGAAACCAAAATATACTTCTTTAATTCATAGATCTCTTAATGGATCACCTCTAGAGGCTTGACACTTGGAGAGCTAACATTGATCTGTGGAATCTAATCGGTGAATTTGAAGAAGAACGCAAAGGATCAAAGGGAGTTGAACTTGTACCTGTGGAAGCTTAGTTCTACAAAGGTATAAATCTTTTATCCTTCCTCAATTAGTAATAGTCGCATAAGAAAGATCCTAGTTATTGGTTTGTAGAAAAATTTTAAAATCTGATTTTGCTTGCTTCTATTGCGCTTATATAATTTGATTATATGTATGCCATATTTTTGCAAACCAACAAATATGAAGACACAGTTCGGTGTGGAATGCTTCCGTAGGATATATGTAGTAGATGTATATGGTTATGTATATGTCTACATGTGTATGTAATGTAAATCCCTAGTTTTTGTTATAAAAGGGATAAAAAGTGTCATGTAACCTCTTTTATTCTAAGGAGGGAAGTTCCAAGTTTGTTATATAGAGTTATGAAAAATGTGAATTTGTGGTCTAAAGGGATAGAACAGTTTATAGCAATATTCTAAATGTGATGTAAGGTGCTATGCACTAGTTAACTTGAATATGAATATAAACTCAGTTATTGAATGTGTTTCAATATAGCTATATGTTTAAGTTAACATGAGAATGTTATATACAAATGATAAGATAATAATTATTACACAAATTCTTAAATAGAAATGCCGCTTAGACGAAGACAGAATGTTCAACCTCCACCAGAGGAGTTTGTAAATGCTCCCTAGGAGCCGGTTAATCCCATGCAACAATTTATGGATTTGTTGATGGGAGCTTTCCAAAACAGAAACATAAATCCTGCGAGTGATCATCCTGCGAGTGATCATCCTGCGAGTGATCAACCTGTAGCAGCTCGAATTGCTACATTTAAAGATATCAAAGCTGTAGGACCTCCAGAGTTCAAGTGAACTATGAATCCAATAGAGGCCTAGAACTAGGTGATTGAGATGGAGAAAGTATTTGATATAGCTAACGTGGCGGAAGAATAGAAAACTGCTTTTCTTCATTCATGCTAAAAAGATAAGTCAATTATTGGTGGGGAGCCAACAAAGGCAGTTGCATCGTGGGAGATATTCAAAGAATTATTCTTTGAGGCTTACTTTCCTCTGGTGACATAAGACATGATGGAAGTCCAATTTTTGGAATAAAAACAAGGAAATATGATTGTGGCCAAGTATGCGACTAAATTCAACGAATTAGGAAGATTTTCTCCACATCAAGTGGACACAGAAAAAAGAAAGTGGAAACGATTTGAACGCGAATTAAAGCCGTGGATTTATAGTAAGGTTTCAATGTTTCAGATCGAAACTTTTACTGGAGTAAAAGTTCAAGAGAAAGCTATTTTAGCTGAAGAAGGCAGTAATGCCTTGACTAAGTACAAACAAGAAAAGTGTGGCAAGAGAAGTGATGGGGCCAACAGAATAAGAAGTAGTGGGGGAAGTGGAATAATAACAACAACACCTCTAGAAGCAAGCAAGGAGAACAAAAGAAGAAAATGGAACCGTGTCCCAATTATGGAAAAGGACACTTAGGAGTATGTTTAAAGGGGAAGAACGTCTGCTTCAGGTGCGGTCAAGAAGGGTACATCTGTAATGTACCGAAATCCCAATATTTCTTAATTCTATCCATTCATTCTTGGATAATATTAATCTTAAAAACATAATATATAATCATAAAACATCTTAACGGCGACTTCGTGCGTTAATACATAACCTTTAACCTTTAAAATCAATATTTGAGCATAATGCGGTCCATAAATCTGAGTATTTATTTTACATTCCTTATCTGTCTTAAGATCGTAACGTTCATGTGACGCCCCGAGATCCCCACCTTCCTTAATTCTATCCATTCTATTCTGGATGACATAAACATAAACCTTAAACCACATTAACCGGGATCCCGTGCGTCAAAACTTAACCTTTAACCTTTAAAAGCATTTTAGTTGACCATAAATGCGGTCCATTTTTTTTTTAATTCCTTAAAACTTATTTTCCTTATCTATCTCAGGATCGCAACGTTCACTTACCCTTCATTAAACTTAGGTCAAACATTAATAATTTGTGACCTAGTCTATTACATTTCATAATCAGATATATTATTATACTTTAACATGTCCCGTAACTGAAATTTCGCCATGAACTATTTATACATATGGCCTTGTTTACTTGTACCTATTCTGTATCTGCTCCTGATAACACACAATCATACATCATATCTATACAATATATTATCATGTCTGCTTATAACTAATTCATACATATGAGTTTATTACATTTAAAACTCAACTAATCACAATATATCATGAATATTCCATCATTACAACTTTTCCCCATATTAAAAACATACAATCCAATCACTACGGATTTACAATCATATCAATTTCTATTACTAGCATGGTTTAACATTTATAACCTGACCCTTATATAACTTTTATAAGTAACAAATCTTTTCACGTTTGTCAATGCGTTCGCCACGCTTTACCTTAGCTACACCGGAATCTCCGGTCTTCATGTACCTTATCTAAAACGTTAATACATAGCAAGAATGAGCATAAAGCTCAGCAAGTTAATCAGCTAACACCTTTCATGCTATCAATTTAATATATGCGTCATGCATCCTTTATCTTATCATACAATGCTTAATGTCACATAAGTCATGTAGTAAATAAATCATATAGTTGCACATAGGCACATTTCAACTCATTTCTATCACGTAGTTCACGCAGAATATCTATTATACTTAGATCTGAAGAACTTGCCTGTATGCCTTTATATACTTAACCTTTATTGCCTCGCTTGGCCTTTCTATCCTTCATTGCATTGGGTTGCTACTTCGAGCGCTATCTGTAAACACACAATCTATATTCATCATTATAGGATCATAAACTCATTTAACTTGTCAAACTTAATTCATAATTACACGACCATTCGTCTCTAATCATATTACATTTGATGTATTATACCTTACATAGGTTAATAATACATCCTAGCTCGTTCCCAACCTTTTTCATAACTTATATCATGACTTGGCTTAGCTTTAGGCATGTTATATTATGTCATTCATTATCTCATTATACCACAACACCCTTCACATAGTCCATTTTTATCAATCTAGGGTTTACATAACTCATCTCTATCATTTAGAATCAAAACATTTCATTTTTGGTCAAAAATAACATTTTTCTAAACTCTGCTATCCGTGGCCCCAGTCGGCTTTTTGGCCTAGAAGTCACGGCCCCGGTCGTGACCTCTCAACCAAACACGGCCCCGGCCGTGGTTTTGCCTACAAAACCATAGCCCCGGTCGAGGCCCAAAATCTGAAATTTTAATTTTTGCTGCTACTTTGATGATTTTTAACTTCTTCACCATAGATCCAATTAAGACCAAATTTTGACCACATCTAGTCCTTACTACATAGTATTTTATAAAAATTTTACTTGCCTCATTTGGCTACTCAAAATCATAGATACACTAGCCCGTAAGAGGGCTGTTCACAATAATTTCAGGCTTAGAAATTTTTTCGAACTTTGAAATCCAACTTTGTGATTTTTGGCCTTAAGCTTTTAAACTTCATTCCAACACTTGACATAGTTCACATAACTTATATATGACATCTCCAAACTTTCAAAACCATAAAAATTCGCACGAGGCGAGTTTTGTCCGTTAAAATCCGTTTAGGATCGAAACGATCGATTTCGATCGTTCGAAACCCATTTTCATTCGAATTTCCTTCCGTTGATTGCCAAATCAACATAAACACATGTAACACCATAAAAATGACTCATTTGACTTTATTTCACCTTTAAATTCTTAAAATTGCCAAAAATCACCTTTAGATTGCATTTTCATCAAATTTCACAAACTTTTCCTTTTCAACACTTGTGTTACTCTTGGCCCCTCTATGCAAAACTTGATTCTAACTCATCATTTACCACATATTTGACTTGTATGGGCCTTCAAAATGTTTATAACTTTTCAAATGACTTCATTTTTTAAAATGATTCGATTTAGGCGTCGGCGAACGTTTTAAAACGTTTAAAATCCTCAATTGTCGCCATACACGCCAAACAACTTCCAAATTGTTTCAAACACATATATTAATATCAAACTTAGCTTTTTGGCCTCATTTGATCACCAATTACACACAATGGCCAAAATTACACTTTAGTGACATTTTGTCAACTTTACTCATTTCCTTCCTTAAACCAATCTTCAATCTTTGGACTCTATGCTTCACATAGGTTATCACGTACTCAATTAACGACTTTATAAGTCCACATAACTTCTATATGCACGTACTAATGCACTTTACAGATTAAAACGTAATCTATATAAAAAGTATAGCCTAATATTGTAATTATCTATCACAAGTCCTTCCTTTAAACCATTTAGGTATCTAACTTGCCATTTAACACAAAATTTTACTTGCATCAAACATAATCAACCTTTCAAACTAGGTTTTCGTCACTTCTAACCCCAAATAACACATGGTTCTCCATGAATCATGCTTTTTAGCTTGAAAAATACAAGAATAGTAAACCACCTTTGGTCTAGCAAACTTGAGCTTAGGGTTTCATAACACAACTCATATATAGAACACATAACTCACATAATCTTTACATCTAGCCACTAATCCATGCATGGCTACTCTTAGACTTGAATTTAAATTCATAAATCTTAAATCTCATGGCTTGAACATAAACATACCTTCAATATGCACTCCTTCTTCTAGCTTTAAAGTTTGCTAGAGCTTGAATCTTCACTTTGCTAGTTTCATAAGGTACTCTTGATCCCTTTTGCTCTTAGATTCTTCATGATTCCTTGAAACCCTAGCTCATCTTCCTTTCTTTTCTCTCTTGAGCTACCTTTGCTAGGACTTACGAAAATGAAAGATAAAAATGAAATAAGCTAGCTTGTTTACTTGAAAATATACATATATGTGTGGTATATAAATTCTCCAACACTTAACCATTAATTGGTTAAGTTAACTCATGTCTAGTTAGGGTCTTTTATGTCATTTCACTTAACTATGAAAGGGCACAATGGACATTTCACACAACTAGGATACCATGGGCATTTCCAAACTTGTCAAGGGAATCATTTACCTTAGCCTTAAACTCTAGGAATTTAATTTCCCCATAATTCACAAATTGCTTATTTTTCATTTAAATCAATTCATTTTTTATCCAAACTTGTCCCATTATGCTTGACTTCTATTGCATCATCAAATAATCCATAATTGGCTTGTCCCATATCACTTGTCACACTTTGAAATATCAATTTCATTAATCACATATTAATTACTATAATATTTGCCAAAATTTCGTATTATTCATTTAATTCCAATTTCTATAAATCTTTTGATTCCTCAATAATTCAATTCCAATTTCTGACATCTCAAATAGTCGGATTACTCACTTTTTTCATAAACTGCTTCCTCGTGAAGCGAACCTCGAATGGATTACCAAAATCCATCGTCCTTTATCATTTAAACTCATAATATCATAATTACGACTTTAACGTCATTTCACTTATTTACTTCACTCACATATACCAATTTTCAACATACTTGGAATCTACGTTCCTTATACTCATATTTAAGAGTATTACCTTTTTGTCTTTACACATCATATCACAATTATCTTATTTCGATCATTTAATATCAATTTCCTTAACAAATCCATATATTAATATATCAACACTTAATATTCCTTAAATCCTTAATAAACCAATTTAATTATATGGTTTCTTCTTTACTGCATAAACATACTTACCTTACCTTGCCATTTTCATATCATCGCCTCTCCAGGCCTATTCATTAACCTCGTTCTCAATTTTATAACTTAAGCTCAGTTCAATTATATTTTTCTCATTTCCATTATTCTATATAGTAAATCCTTCCTTCTTTATCAAATCAAGTATACATACATTCAACCTACCACATAGGTCATAATAGCACATTAATCACATAATAACTCATATTTAGTCTCCCTTATAAATTTTTGTCATTCAACAATAAGTTTTAACTATTAACCTTTACTTAATTAACCATAATCCTTATTTTAGAAATTCTATAAAATCCTGGGGTGTCACAGTTCACGTACTATTTATTAGAACTTAGGTCAAACATTTATTAATTGCAACCTAGTCTATTACAATTATTAGAATCATATATATAATTTATGATTTAACTTGACATAACCTGTGAATAAATTTTAACATTTATCTATTCATACATAATCTTATTCACCTTATACCTGTTTCATACATCTATACAATACATACGAGTTTATTACATATCAAAACTCAGCTCATAATAATACTTTAATCATGCTTTGTTTTAGGCTTTTCTAAATAAAACTTACATACATCCATTTAATTATCACATTACACATATGAATATAATACATTCATTTATGTATTTCTATGTAATTACCATCCTTTACCTTTCTGTCTAACCGGGACCTCCGACCTTCTTATACATTGCCTGAAAATGTCAGTTAAAGCAAGAATGAGCACAAAGGCTTAGCAAGTTTAATAGATAACACCTTTCATACTCACAGTTTATAATATGCGTCATGCATCCTTTACATTACCATGTTATTCTTAAATGTCACATATTTCATTTAACAGTTAAGGTACATAGTTATATGAAGTGCACATCTGAAAATATTTAATGTCATATAATTCACGTAAAACAGTTATCACACTTAAGTCTGGAAAAAAAAAACTTGCCTTATCTATATTTATTTACTTAACCTTTACACTTCTCATTCATTCTTTCTATCCTTCCTCGCATCGGGTTACTAGTCCGAACTTTATCTGCCAACATTGCACCTATATAATATTATAGGACCATAAGACTTAATATAATTTATCAAACTTTATTCATAATCACTTAACCATTTTTCTCTATTCATTTTACTTTTGATGTATTATACCTTATTTAGATTAATAATACATCCTAGCTTGCCTCCGACCTAGCACACAAGCATTACAATGCTTATATATAGCTGTAGGTATATTATAGTATATCATTTCCCATTTTATTACCTTAATATCCTTTACTCTAGTTTACATCTACTGGTACTATCTTACCCCGATTAGGTCCTACATAACCATAATATTGGTTCATGCATTGGTTACACACATGTGTACGCTAAACCTTGCCATATAAACTATCTTTAATCTTTACATACCTTAACATGTAACACATTGTTCCTTTATACTTTAATCTTTACCGCATTGTTCATTTTCATCAATTTGTGGCTTATCATACATGTCTCTATCATTATGTATCAAAACATTTCATTTTGAATTTTTTTTGTAAATTCCTTTTCTATAAACAGTGTATCTCAACCCGGAGAGATGTTTAGTTCACAAAATCTCGTTGGTCGCCAGATGCCCTCGGCCCAACTTCGTCACGGCGCTCCCTGAACTCTCCCAACCAACTTCTTCAGTAGCACTGCACCCTGGCGCAGTTTCTAGTTCAAATGACTGCGCCCTGACGCACTCCTGCTGTCTCAGATTCTGTGATTTTTGCTGCTACTTTGATGATTTTTAACTCCTTCATCACACATCCAATTAACTCCAAATTTGGAACATAACTAGGTATTACTACCTAGCATTTTATAAAAAATATATTTGCCTCATTTGGCTTCTTAAAATCATAGAAACAATAGCCCGTAGGAGGGCATTCAAACTCCTTTTCAACTAAAAACTCAAAATTTACCAACTTTGTGATTTTTGGCCATTTGCTTTAAAACTTCATTCCAACACTTGAAAACGTTCATACATGTCATATATGACATGCTCAAACCTTTAAAACAGTTAAACTTCATACGAGGCAGCTTTTGTCTGAAAAAATCCATTTCGAGTCGAAACGATCGATTTCGATCGTTCGAATCGCCATTTCATTCGAATTTCAATCTGTTGATTATCAAATCAATCTAAACACGTGTAATAACATAAAAATAGATCGTTTAACTTCATTACACTTTTAATTTCTCAAAACTGCCAAAAATCACCTATAAGTTGGATTTTCAAAGACTTTATAAACTTTTCAAATTCCAATACTTATCTCCACTAGACATCTTAAACTCCATGCACCACATAGGCTATCACATACACATTTAATGACTTTGTAAGTCTATATCACTTCTATAGGCACAAACTAATGCACTTTACAGATTATAATTTGGCCTATACACAAAGTATAGCCTAATATTGTAACTTTTCCTTAACAAATCATACTCTTAGACCTTCAATGCAATTTAACATGAAATTTCATATACTTTAAACATGTTCATCCTTTTCATCTAGGTTTTTATCAAAACCAACAACATTAAACACATAACCTTCCTTAATTCATGATTTCTCGCTCGAATACATGCATTAGTGCACCACCTTTACAAAATCAAACTTGAGCTTAGGGTTTCATGACTTCTCAACCATTTAGTACTTAAGCTCATATACAAATTTACATCTAGTCACTAATTCATGCATGGCTAGTCTTAAACTAACATTTAAACTCATAAATATCATATTTTATGGCTTAAACATAAACATACCTTCTTATAGTTCTTCCTCTTCCTTGCTATAAAGCTTGTTAAAGGTGTAATCTTCACTTTGATGGTTGCTTCCTTTACTTCACTTGATCACTTTTCCAGCAATTCTTTAAGCTAAACAAGCCAACCCTAGCTTTCCTCTTCTCTTTTCTCTTATGCTCTCTACTTAGCAACTCTTGAAGTTATGAAATGAGATAATACATAGCTTGATACTTGAGAATATATGTATACAGGTGTTGTATATATTCCCCAACAACTAACTTGACTTAGTTAATCTAACTCGTGCTTAGTTAGGGACATTTATGACATTTCCCCTCAACTAGGAAGGACATATTAGTCATTAAACCATTCCAAGTCACAATTGTCATTTCCTAAATTGTCAAGGGCATTTTGGTCTTTTGTCAAGAAACATAGAGAATTTAATCTCTAATAAATCATACTTGCTTAATTTCAATCCATTTCAACTCTATTTTGATCCAAACTTGTTTCATTATGTTTGAATTTTATTCCCTCATCAAATACCTCATAACTTACTTGTCCCATAACATTTGTCTCAATTTGAAAATTGAATTTCATTACTTAATTATCAATTTACCATTTTACTAAATTGCACAACATTACCTTCTCAATTTTCTACGAACCTTTTCGGTTCCTCATTTAATCAATTTCATTTTTCGATATCTCAATATAATTGAATTGATCATCTTTTCCATAAATTGCTTTCTCAAGAAGCAAACCTTGACTGAATTACCAAAATCCATCTTCATTTAATCATATAAACTCATATAGTCATTATACGACTTTACATTCCTTTCACTCGGTTTACTTCACACATATATGCTAATTTACACCATACTTGTATACAACATTCTACCTACTCACTTTCGGGGGTATTACCTTCTGTTTCTATACATCGTATAAATATATACCTTATTATAGTCATTCAAAAATATCAACTTCTTAATAACTTCAAACGTTCAACGATCAATATCCTTATTATTTCTTTAATCCCAATAAATCGATTAAGTTAAATAGTTCTTTCCTTCTATGCATAGTATCTTGCCTCAACTTGCCATTCTCGTACTTTCGCCTTTCCAGGCCAATTTTTTTAGCTCGTTGTTAACATTCATAACTAAAGTATCAATTCACATATGCTTTCTTCATTTCCTTTATTCTATAACTTAACTTTTCTTCTTTCTTTATTTTCTCAAATATACATCTACATATATTCAATTTATTATCTGCTGACATAACATAGTGTCTTACCATAATTCTTTTCAAATTACCTTATTGTGGGCATTATGTTGTCCGATTTATATATAGTCAATTCGCGCAAGTATACACGGTCAAGCAAGTAATATAGAAGTAAAAAGGATGTCGAACCCACAGGGAACGGGTAACAATTATTCTGATTATCACGCAATTAACAAATTAATCTAACTTAAACGATCACCAAGTTTACTTATGAAAATATTAAGTGGGAAGCTAGTGTTTAAGAACTGATTATCCGATATTTAAAAGCTAGGATTACAACTTCCCCAATTGTTCATAACAATCTCTTCAGCTTACTTCCAATTGATTAATTCTCATGAGTTGTTAACGGAGATTGCCTATCTATTTATTAACTTTGTTCAATAGATAATAAAAAGATCTAATCCACTTACCTTGCTACTATTCGTGCAATATAAACTTGAACTAGACTCATTACGAACAAACTCTCCACCACATTACATATGGCACATAGATATTTTCATCATATGCACTATTATGCTATTCTCTTAAAAAGAATCAACAAGTTCATATGTTATTATACCCAGATCTAATCTTAGATTCCTTTCACAATTATGTCTAAGATATCAGATTAATTGCTACGCACACAATTAATAAATTCAAGCATAAGATATAATAAACAACTAAAATACAATCAATAACTGAAAATAAACAAGAATTAATTATCATAAACCAAAAGATTCCATTGAAATCCTAATTGAACGTTTAGTTCATCATAGTCAAATGGAAAACCATTATCATAATTATAACTAACATTCAAAAGTTCAAGATAAGGAGAATAAAAGAGAAAAAGAGCGAAACTCTATAGCCTCTCTTGGTCTGTAATCCTAGTCTTCTGATGCTCGTTCAGTTCACGTGTATGGAGGCTCTCTCCTGTCTTTCGTGTGACGGCCCGAGATCCCACCTTCCTTTAATTATATCCATTCTATTATGGATGACATAATTATTAACTTTAAACCATATTAACTTGGAATCTCGTGTGTTAAACATAACTTTTAACTTTTGAAACCAATCTATTGACCATAAATGCGGTCCAATATATTTTATTTTTTTAAAACTTATCTTCATTACTCGTCTCAGGATCGCAACGTTTAATTGCCCTTCATTAAACTTAGGTCGAACAATTACCAATTGTGACCGAGTCTATTACAATTTCTATAATCATATTTATTCATGATTTAACATACTCTTTAAATAAATTTCCCCATGAAGTATTCGTACATGGCCCTGACTATACACATGTTCCTGTTCACAAATATCTTTTTACATTCATCTATATCATAGATGTCCTTGTCTACTTATAACTGATCCATACATCAACCTGCTTACCTCATACCTGTATCATGCATAACCTGCTCCATACATATTTTCCATACATGTGAGTTCTAGTATATGTAGACCCGACTAACATCAAAATACATCAAGCTATAACCTTTACATCTTCTAACTGATAATACATCCATGCACATTCATTACTATGAATTTACAAATTATACACTTCTTTTTCAAATCTAGGTTTAACATTTAAGACCACACTGTTACATCACTTGCATTTATACCATTTACATATAACAACTTTGCCCGTGCTTATCCATGCATTCATTTTCCTTACCTTAGCTTAACCGGAACATCCGACCTTCTTGTACTTTACCTGAAAAGTTAGTTTATAGCAAGAATGAGCATAAAGCTCAGCAAGTAATTCAGCTAACACCTTTCATGCTCACAATATATAATATGCGTCATGCATCCTTTACCTTAATATCCATGCTTAATGTCACGTAATTCATTTAGCACTTAATCACATAATCGCACGTAAGGCACATTCAACTCATATGCTATCACGTAGCTCACATAAAATATCTACTGTACTTAAGTCTGAAAAATTTGTCTGTTCGCTTTTATTTAACTTAACCTTTACCGCCTTGCTTGGCCTTGTCAATCATTTCTTCCCTCGGGTTGCTAGTACGAACCTTATCTGTCAATTCATAACTTATACATCAATATTGGATCATAAAACTTAACAATCTTAGTCAAACTTAACTTATAATTACACGACACATCGTCTCTAATCATTTCACATTTGATGTATTATACCTTACATATGTTAATAATACATCCTAGTTCATTCCTGACATTTTTCATAACCTTTAGCATGCTTTAACTTAGCTTTAGGCATGATACATTATGCCATTCATTATCTCATTATACCTTAACACCCTTTACATAGTCCATTTTTATCAATCTAGGGTTTACATAACTTATCTCCATCAGTTAGTACATTTCATTTTGGGTCAAAAATATCATTTTTTTAAAGTCTGCTACACACGGCCCCGGCCGGATTTTGGCCTAGAAATCCGTGGCCCTGGCCAAAACCTCTCAGCCAACCATGGCCCCGGCCGTGGTTTTGCCTACAAAACCATGGCCCTAGCCACAGTTCCAAAATCTAAAATTTTAATTTTCTCTCCTGCTTTGCTGATTTTTAATTCTTTAACCATACATCCAATTGACACCAAATTTGGTACACATGTAGACCTCATACCATAGTATTTTATAAAAATTTCATTTGCCTCATTTGGCTTTTTAAAATCAAAGATACACTAGCCCGTAGAAGGGCTATTCACACAATTTCCAGACTTAGAAATTTTCTGAACTTCCAAAATTCAACTTTTGCATTTAATCATTCCTTAATACATTTGTCATTCAACACTAGATTTTGACTAATAATCTTTACTTAATTAACCATAATCCTCATTTAAAATTCTTGTTAAATCTTGGGGTGTCACATTTCGTGTGTCCTTTGTACAGCCCACACCTTCATATATATACTAGTCATCCCTAAGTAGGGTTTTAAGCGTACAAAATTGATTAGGAAACCAGAATCTTCAGTAAATCGCGAAATTGTCCGACAAAATCTGCAACTCAGCGCTGCCAGCTCTGACCATAGTACTATTCCAGAGCTACCAGCTCTGGCCCTTTTCCCAGAAATTACAAAATTGTCATTTAAGCCCCGAACATGACTGTTTTATCCCTTTTTCACCTTGTTGTAGAAAATAGACATAAATGCGAATAAAATGTACTAAAAAGACTTTAAAGATAACTAAATAATAAGCCTAAACATATCCGAGTCATAGGTATAAAACCTACTCATCACATTACAATAAATCATTCATCTTAAATCCATTATATTAACATTTAACCATCAAAATTCATATTTATAATAATTTCATTAGCTGTTACGTCACTAATGCACTTTAAATAGCTAACTGATCCATATACGATCTATAGACCCTTATTTACACTAAGAGTGCTTTTGTACCATTACAACCACATAGTTCATTTATAGCACATTGATTATACAATAATTCATTTTTAATCACTTTTACCACTTTCTGACATTCAACACCAAGTTTTATCTTATAACCTTTACTAAATTAATCAAAATCCTCATTTGGAAATCCTGTAAAAAACCGGAATGCCACATTCACCCCTCCTTCAAAAAAATTCATCCTCGAAATTGTTGTGCACTCATATCTTACTCATTTACAACATACACATCTCTTTGCATTTATTTCACCTCAACTAGGTTTTCAATTAATCTTTACATTCTCTCATCTCTGTACCCATCTTGCACATTTTTATCATTCATTTTAGGAGACTGGAATGTCCTTTAGGAATCTTCACAATTGTTCAATAACTGTGAAGTAGTATGAATAAATAGGAGTGAACTTTTCCTTTAAACATAAAACCTTTTTGTTTTCAAATAAACTGTTGTTTTCGTTGAGGGGTCATAAAGACCATGACCTCGTCAAGAATATTAACAATCACAAAGACTGAGAATATCCACGGGTCATAAAGACCAGGAGCATGAGTTAAGGCATAACTACGCCACCCTTCTTCCTTGGCCATCACTGGTACACTAGGTGATTAGCCTATTGTACCCTTTTCCCTTTACTTTTTGGGTTGAACCACGTTAACCAACCCTTGTACCATATCCCCTTTTCAAGGTTGTTCACCTCAGACTTTAAAAATATTTTCTTTATTCATTTCTAGATTTAAAAACATTAACTTATTTTTTTTAGCAAAATGGTCTAACCAAAACAAATGGCATATACTCAAATCATTAAACCATTCATACTATACAAACTTGAAACTTTTAAAAAATTCAATTTCACTGTTATTGGCTCAAACTTTGAACCCAAGAAAAATCTTTTACAAGGTTTCATAATACTGCACTATCTTAGCAGTACGTTGAGAATTCAGCCATTTCAAGACTTCATAATACCGTACCGTCATCAAAGTACGTTGAGAATTCTTCCATTTTATCATTGTACACCATATTCAACAGTGTGACAATGATTTCATAAATACATTCTAAAATTTTTAAATAACTTTTGTCTAGTTAAATCAATTGGTGTAGATCATAAATCACAAAATTTTAAAATTTTAATTTGATACTTGAAGAAAACATTTCAATGCACCAACGTCCAAGAATAAGCACATTTTAAAACATTGATGGTCTAGCATAGCTAGAAGAGTGGATTGCATATCCAATCCTAATTAGCTTTCCTTTGCTTCCTTTACTCATTACATAATAATTCGATCTTTTTCATATTTCCTTAATCTTAGCCAATCTCTAAGAACCATGGAGGAACCATGATATAACCCAGCCCACTCGGATGAGACCTGCCCCCATCCCATACTGTATAGCGCATTATCAAAGCGTGATCAATGATAGGTGATAGGAGGGCTACCTCTTCATTGGTAGTCTAAGTCAACCCTGTTTGGCGACACAAAACACATATGAGTGAGGGATGAGGAAATCCTCCCGTTGTAGCCCCTTTCCAAGCTCGCAACTCGGAATCGTGAATGACACGCCCAACATTCACATTCATTCACGTCACTCATATGTCACGTAGGCATTAATCGTGCACAAATAAACGCACACCACACCTTGCTTTAATGATTTGCATTTTTGCGATATTGTAAATTATATGTTATTAATGAAAATTAAATATTTTGGAGAAGTGACAATCATTTTGGGACAAGCCAATTACATTGTATTTGGTGATGGAATTAACTTCAAGTCTAAAGAGACAAATTTAGATCAAAAAGGAATTGAATTGGATTAAATTTGAATAAAACATGAATTAAGGGGGATTAAATTTCCTATAAATGAGGGATAATGACCTTACTACCCTCATTAAATTTAAAAATGACATTGGTGTCCTAAGTTAGTCTAATGTCTATTATACCCTTAATTAATGAGGGGAAGTGACTTATTTGGCCTTGACCATACTAGAGTTAGTGAGCCAACCATGGTTAGTTGCTAGAAAAATCAATATAAGCATACTTGTATAGAATTTTCAGCATTTTACTTAATCACTCCCAAGCTAAGCAAGAACTTTCGAGAGAAGCAAGGAGAGGAAGAATAAAGAAGAGAAAGCCTAAGGTTTGGAAGAAAAGATTGGAAGATTTGTCAACAAGTGATCAAAAGAGAAGGAAGTGGCCATCAAGGTGGAGAACTAAGTGTTTACAAGGTTCCTAGCTAGAAGAAGGATAGCTAAAGGAAGGTATACTTTGTGTTCAAGTTATGAAATTTGTAGCTTATGTGCTTACATGCAAGAAGAGAAGAAATAATGCATGTATCTTTAGCTTTACATGATGATTATGTGAAGTTTTGTAAGTCTAAGTGCTATGTGATTAGTTGATCATACAACCCTAAGTTATATGTGTTAAAACAAAAGGTGATGCACTATTCATATGTGTAGACAAGCTAAAAGCTATAATCTAATGTATGATTACATGTTATATGTTATGAAACATGATGGAAACCTAGTTTGAGAGGATGAAGATGTGTAATTCATGCATTATCATAAATTAGAAAGCATCCAAGAAGCCAAGAGGGTGTAAAACCATGTTTTATGAGAGAGAATTAAATATTAGGCTATATTTTGTGCCTAAATGAAATTATAATCTGTAAAGTGTTTTGGAAGGAACATATAGAAGCTACACATGCATATATAGTAGCTAAATGGATATGTGTTGTCATATATACGCATAGTGTGTAAAGAATGAAAGTTGGTTTAGAAAAGAAATTATATTAAATTGGTGAAAATGCATACCATGTGTGATTATTGGCTATTTTGGTTAATTGAGAGTCAAACGAGGCTAAACATGTAAGTTATAAGTACACGCACGTGTTAGAATCGATTTGGGAGCTATTTGATGAATACGGCGATAATTGACCAATTCGAACGTTTTAAAATGTTAAAATACGACCAAAACGAATTATTTGGTAAAATAGGGTCACATGATGATTTTTAAAAGTTTCGAAGACCCACGCAAGTCAATTACGTGTTATATGTGCTATATGTGATGTTTGAATTGGAAAATTTACATTAGGGCCAAAGTTAACATGATTTTTGGAAAGAAAATTTTTTCTGATTCTGCAGCATGGCGCTGGGGCGCGGAGTTTTCTACTAGAGACTGCGCCGGGGCGCAGTGTGGCTGCAAGGTTTTTGCTGGGGGTGAGAGCAGAGCTCGCCGAGGCGCGGTCAGCCGAGGAGATCTCGCGGCCAGCGCTGTCTTCCTCGCCGGGGCGCAGTGTTCAGTTTTTTTTAAAATAAATTATTTTAGCTCCATAATGAAATGTTTTAATATTAAATGATAGAAATACATTTGTAAACCATAATGTGATAAACATAATCAATATGGTAGACGTTAAGGTGTTTTGAGCACTCTATTATGTGATTAGGGTTATGTATAGCTAAAGGGTAGCTTGTTTAATAAGTTATGGCATGCATGTGTATATAACTAATGCATGAACCAATATTGTGGTCATGTAGGTTATAGAAGGGATAATAATATACCGATTGTGATAGACGAGGACGAAGGCAACTCTTTCGCACTGAACTTTTATTTGCAGTTCTTTAAACAAACCTCCATGTTATTCATTTATATTGCTATGCAAAGTTCTTTCATTATTGAATTAATTTGAAAATGTCAATGCCAATCTTGATCCTGGCTAGACATACAATGTGATATACGTTGAGATCAAATGTTCATTGTTATGTACTCCAATCCACATTGGCTGTGGTGAGGATTCTATGTTATGCTATAATAGAACAACCCTACAAAAAGGGGATAATTATAATTTTATGACGTGGTTCCGTCGTTAGATGTTTATGTTGTGCACAATATAAAGGTACAATGGGATGATCACCCAAAGTACGCATCTATTTGAAATAGTAGTCTTTTGACTAACCTGAGCAATATCATTATTTACGATTGGTATTGTTCTAAACGAGTTCTGGGCCTTGTGGCCGTACAGCAAATAAAATCTTATTTTCTGATATTCTTGCAAAGTCACTTGTGATTCTTGTTCATATATTGAGCTAATGATGATCAGTCTATCTTAATGATCCGACTTATTTGTATTCGTCCAATGATTATGCATAATCCATATAAATTGTCTATGATTCTCATTTATTCATTTAGAAATATCATGATATTATTCATTGTTGAACTTGCTGAGCTATTTATGCTCATACTTGCTTTCATTCATGATATTTCAGTTAAGTCAGAAAAGGCAGAGGGAGCAGGTGTAGATAAAGGGAAAGGAAAAGTCGGCCAGCAATAGAGGAATTTCTAGTTAATGTTGTATTTATTATTATATTTTGTTATGTGTAAAATACGACAGTTTGTATGTATAAAGGTACGTAAAACTTGGGATTAGTTATATATGAATGTAAATTAAGTTTAATATTATTATCATTGTGTTTTGAATGGATGAATGAGATAACAGGGTAGAATAGTTGCGTGAGCACTGAACCCGTGGTTCAAGGAACCCGGATTTGGGGGCATCACATGTTGGTATCAGAGCTGATAGGTTATACACCTTAGGTGGGGAAAACCTTAGGAATATGACCTTAGGAAATATAGTGAGACTCAACTAGAGTTTTAAGAGGTGAAGGTTAGAGGTTGTTAAAGTGACAATTTTTAATTATGTGTTATATGTGATGTGTTGTAAGAATAAGGAAAGTTGCATTGAACTGAAAGAGTTGTTCTTGTGATATTATAGCATGTCAGAGATTGGGGAATCCAGTCGGACAGTAGATGAAGAGGAATCCAGAGATATTCATATAGATGTGATGACAACGGTGCCAGCTATGGAAATAGTACCGGCTGAGGATAGTGAACAGGAGGAAGATCCGGATGAGCTAGAAGGAGACTCGGATAATGTATCATCTGAGCAGAGGGAAGAAGATCAGGAATGGGTAACTGGTCTTATACAACAAAATAGTGAGTATGTGGATAGAATTTTGGAATTAGAGGCTCAAGCAGCTGAAAGGCAAACAACTGCGGAGCAGAATGAAACGGCAGTTCAAGAGTTAACCGATAAGAATATAGAACTGGAAAATAAATTGGGGCAAACAGAACAAAAGGTACAAGAGTTGAAAAATGACAAGGAAATCTTGGAGGCAAAGCTTAGGGAAGCAAATGCTGAGATAGCCAGGTATGAACGTGCCGGGACCAAAGCAGTGAGAAGAATAGATGTGTTGGAGGAAGAAGTGAGATCCAAGAAAGCTAGAATGGATAATATGGGTACAAAAATGGAAGACATGAGCAGAAGGATTTCGCACGGCATTTGGGAGAGCGCAGGATAGGGTATACTATTACCCTGTGGAATATAACCAATCAAGGGATATTTTAAGCCGGTGGAAGATGGTAGCCATAATGAATGAAGAGTACGAGGATGCTGTTAGGCGAGGAATGCTTTTATAGAAAATATGTAATAGATAAATATGTTTATGTATGTATAGTTATGTGTACAAATCCCTAACTTTTGTTATAAAAGGGATAGTTAGTTGTGTAATCCCCTTTGGTAAGGAGGGAAGGTCTAAGCTTGTTGTATAAAGTTATGTGAATCCCGATTCCAGTAGTTGAAGGGATAAAAAGTTAGTAGCATTGTGCTACATGAATATGTAATGTGCTAGGCACGAATCAAATTTGCTTATGAATATAAATTTAATTATGAGATGTGTGTTGACACGTGTATATGTTTAAAGTTCATAGAAATGTGGTATGCAAATATTGTAAAATAATTGTGATATAAACTGTGATACCGAAAATGTCGCCCAGACGTAGACAGAACGTTCAACCTCCTCCATATGAGTCAGTAAATGCTCCGAAGGAGCCAGCTAACCCTATGCAGCCATTTGTGGATTTATTGAGGGGAGCCTTACATAATAGGAATGTAAATATAGGGGTGATCAACCGGTGGCTGCTAGAGTCGCTACCTTTAAAGATTTCAAAGTAGTAGGACCCCCAGAATTTAAAGGAACAATGAATCCAGTGGAGGCTCAGAACTGGATAACCGAAATAGAGAAAGTATTTGATGTAGCCAACGTGGCGGAAGATCAAAAATTTGTTTTTGCCACATTCATGTTGAAAGGAGAGGCTAACTATTGGTGGGTTGCCAATAAGGGAAGGTTGGGAACAGGAGCTTCCCCGTGGGAGAGATTTAAGGAGATATTTCTCGAAGCCTATTTTCCTCCAGTGACATAAGATATGATGGAGATACAATTTTTAGAATTAAAGCAAGGGAACATGTCGGTCGCCGAGTATGCGGCGAAATTTAATGAGTTGGCACGGTTTGCTCCACATCAGGTGGACACGGAGCAGAGAAAGGCGAGACGCTTTAAGCATGGGTTGAAGCCATAGATTTACAGCAAGGTCTCGATGTTTCAGATTGGGACTTTTGCTGGAGTAATGGAGAAAGCTATTTTGGCTGAGGGAGGCAGTGAAGCCTTGAATAAATATAAACAGGAACAGCATGGAAAGAAGAAGAGTGATGGGCCTAATAAAGAAGGCGGGAGTAGAGGAAACAATCCTGACAAGTGGAAATGGAATAGCAATAGTGGCACAGCTATGGTTAAGCACGGGGAAACAAAGAAGAAGGTTGAACTATGTCCTAACTGTGGAAAAGGGCACTCAGGTGTTTGTTTGAAAGGGAAGAATGTATGGTTCAGATGCGGCAATGAATGGCATATTGCAACAAACTGTCCGGTACCGAAGAACATCAAAGGTTGCTTTTACTGTGGAGAAGCAGGACATCAAATCAAAGATTTCCCTAAGAAGAAGACTGAATGAGGAAGCGGAAGTAAGGGTAGTACCGGTGGGAAGTTAACCATAAGAGGGCCGGTACAACTGGGGAGACCGACGGCACGCATATTTAATATGACGGTACAGGATGCAATGGCATCAAAGGATGTGGTATCAGGTATTATTCCCGTTAATAATATAAAGGCATATATATTGTTCGATTTGGGTGCTACATGTTCTTTTATTTCGGATGAATTTGCTAAGAAGTTGAAATTGCCACAAGTAAAGTTAGAAAATGCGTTAAATATAGAAGTAGCAAATAAGGAAGTGATTCGGGTAGAAAATATTTGTCGGGACTGTTGTCTATAGATAAGGGGACATGAACTGTTAGTAGATTTAATTCCGATTCGGGTAGGAGAATTTGACGTGATATTGGGGATGGATTGGTTGTATAGCTGTGGGGCAGTGATCGACTGCCAGAGTAAATTGTAAACCTTCAGACTCCTACCAAGTCTAAGGTGGTGTTATATGGTAGTAAATCGCCTAGACAATCTTGTTGCTTGACGATGTTGCAAACCGGGAAGTTGTTAAGGAAAGGTTACATGGGGTATTTAGCTCATGTGGTTGATACACGCATAGTAGGATCAGAATTGGGTCAGATACCCGTTGTAAAAGAATATGTAGATGTATTTCCGGATGAATTACCGGGTCTTCCGCCAGACAGGGAGATTGAATTTGTTATTGATCTTGTGCCAGGAACAACGCCGATTTCAAAGACACCATACAGAATGGCCCTAATGGAAATAAAAGAATTGATGATTCAGCTACAAGAATTGCTGGACAAAAAGTATATTCAACCGATTGTGTCACCGTGAGGAGCGCCAGTTTTATTTGTCAAGAAGAAAGATGTCTCATTAAGGCTCTGTATTGATTACAGAGAATTGAATAAAGTGACAATAAAGAACAAGTATCCGCTACCAAGGATCGACGATTTATTTGATCAACTAAGGGGAGTCAAGTACTTTTCAAAGATTGATTTAAGAAGTGGTTATCATCAATTGAAAGTGAGGCCTGAAGATGTACCCAAAACAGCGTTTAGGACTTGTTATGGTCATTACGAGTTTTTAGTAATGTCATTTGGGTTGACGAATGCACCAGTTGCGTTTATAGATTTAATGAACCGTGTATTTAAACCGTATTTGGACAAATTTGTAGTGGTGTTCATTGATTATATCTTAATTTATTCCAAGACACGGGAAGATCATGCAGAACACCTAAGAATTGTGTTAGAGAAGCTAAGAGAAGCTAAGTTATATGCCAAATTTTTAAAATGTGAATTCTGGTTGCAAAGGGTGCAATTTCTAGGGCATGTGATTGATCAAGATGGAATATCAGTGGATCCAGCGAAGGTTGAAGCAGTAATCAATTGGGAACAACCGAAGACACCAACTGAGGTTCGTAGTTTTCTTGGTTTAGCGGGATACTACAGAAGATTTATCAAAGATTTTTCAAAGTTGTCGGGACCTCTGACTAATCTGACAAAGAAGGCTGTAATGTTTGTATGGACCGATAAATGTCAGGAAAGTTTTCTAGAACTTAAGAAAAGGTTAAGTGAAGCACCAGTGTTGTCATTGCCAGACGATACAGGAGGATTTGTTGTTTACAGTGACGCGTCGCACAAAGGATTGGGTTGTGTGTTAATGCAACATGGTAAAGTCATAGCTTATGCATCAAGACAGTTGAAAGATTTTGAAAGAAGGTATCCAACCCATGATTTGGAGTTGGCAGCAGTGGTATTTGCCTTGAAAATATGAAGGCATTACCTATACGGAGAAAAGTGTGAGATATACACAGACCACAAAAGTCTGAAGTATATTTTTACCCAAAAGGATTTAAATATGAGACAGAGGAGATGGTTGGAACAAATTTAGGATTATGATTGTGAGATTTTGTACCATCCAGGAAAAGCAAATGTGGTAGCCGATGCCTTAAGTAGAAAAGGTCGAGAAAGATTGGAAATCTTAACTGCTCAAGAAGAACTGATTAAAGATATGGAAAGACTGGAATTAGAAGTAAAACATCCGATGGAGTCGGAAGAAAGGTTATATATGGTTGAAGCATCCAACGTTATTGGATAGAGTGAAGGAAGCACAAATGCAGGATCAAGACTGTGATCAAATCAGAAAACGCATATCTAATGGACAAGAGACAAGATTCTAGATAGATAATAGCGGGATGCTGAGATTTTAAGGAAGAGTATGGGTGCCGTTAGTATCTGAATTAAAAGATGAGATTCTGCAAGAAGCACATAATTCGCAATTTTCAGTTCATCCAGGAAGCACGAAGATGTACCAAGATCTTCGTTAGCATTTTTGGTGGCCTAATATGAAAATGGATGTAGCAGAATGCGTCAAAAAATTAAAGCAGAACATCAGAGGCCTAGTGGATTGCTACAACCTCTAGAGATTCCAGAATGGAAGTGGGATCACGTTACAATGGATTTTGTCGTGGGACTCCCAGCTACGCAAAAAGCCAATGATGCAATATGGGTGATAGTGGATCGACTGGCAAAGTCCGCCCACTTTTTGCCAATTAAAGTTAAGTTTAACCTGGATCAGCTAGCAAAGTTATACGTGAAGGAAATAGTGTCAAGGCATGGAGTTCCAGTATCAATTGTTTCTGATAGAGATCCACGATTCACGTCAAATTTTTGAAGGAGTTTTCAAGAGCGTATGGGTACGCAATTGAGATTAAGTACGGCGTATCATCCTCAAACAGATGGCCAAAGTGAAAGAACGATCCAAACATTAGAAGATATGCTAAGTGAAAGTAGTATGCCCTCAAGCCAATCACATTTGATGTGATAAACATATACTTTGTAATATTGTTCATTTATTAATAAAAGTATCAAGACATTTCTTTATTCATGATTAATTACTTGGATTAATCAAATGGATAAACCCATAGTTTTCGAGCAATGCTTTTAGAATCATGATGAGGATCATGCTAATGAGATCTAAATTCAAGATAGCTCAAAACTAAAATTGTTCCTAATCGTTGGATCACTAAAAAGGGGATTAGTAGATCCAGATAGATTGGTACTGTAATATCCCAGATATTTTCAAGATTTTAAATAATATCTTAATTGATTTTATTAAAGGTTAAGGTTTAAAACCTAGAATTTGAGAAGTAAGATATGTAGAAAATGGGTGAACATTTTTTTTTAACATAATTTATCTGTTAGAAATTAAATGTGAGAATATTGTATTGATGCATGTAGAGAATTTACTAAGAAAATAAATTCAATTGAGAAGTGAAGGTGATTATATTAATATTTATATATATACCTAGAGTTGAGTTGTTAGTCAAACAAAATGATGTGTGAAGTAAATTAAGTACTCAATTAAACTAATAAATTAATTAGTTTAAAAATGGAGTAAGAAGGAAAGTCATGAAAGATAATTAATTAAGTTAATTATATTAGTTATGAGTTAAAGTTATATAAAAACTAGAAAGTTTGTCTAGAATGACAATATTAAGAAGTTAATTCATTAAGTAATTAACTTAATTATTAATTTGTGGTATAGAGTCCAAGTAATTTAATTACTACTAGTGGACTAGCCCAAAATGGTTATAGATGTTAGCCAATATGGGAATATTGGTATGAAGTGGGTAATTAAATAATAAGCCCAAATGTTATGTTGATTAATAGTCCAAGAGGTAATTAATATAAGTCCAATTAAATTATATTGGCAAGTATTGTATATAATGTGGTGGTAGTCCAATTAAATTAATTAACTAGTCCAAGTTATAAAGATATGTGAGTTGTGTTGGGTAGCTCAAATAATTAAATAAGGGAGCCCAATGCGAAATAAACTAGTAGCCCAAATATTGAATCCAAATTTAAAAGTCAAATGTTGGTCAATATGTTGAGAGAATAAATTCAAGTATGGTTAAGTGTAGAGAATTAACTAATGTAGGGTTAATTGAATAACCCTAGTTGGTAGACAAGAGAGAGCATTAACCAAACATTGGTTAATTGCTAGGTGAATGAATGTGATGAAGAGAATTAACTATGGAAGAGTTAATTGAGTAACCCTAGGTAGTAAATAAATTAAAGATTTAACTATACATGGATTAGTTGTAGGAAGAATATTATAAATACAATTATGTATGTATATAATTCACCAAGATAGGAATTAGTAACCATGGGTTACATGATTGTAGAGAGTTAACTCCACTTGAGTTAGATGTTGGGAAATGTATTAATATATATACATAATGTAGATAATTGACCAAGGTGGGTCATAATGTCAACCCTAGGTCACATGTTGTGTTAGTAGGTTAACTATACATGAGTTAAAAGATGGGAGAATATTGCCAAGTGGTTGCTTCTAAGTTACTCAATGTAATAACCACACTCTAACTAAAATTCATGTCATAGAAGCAATTAATTAGTCAAAGTATATACATATATACTATATATGTATAATGTAAAGATTTAACCATATGTTGGTTAAGTGATGGAAAAATGTATGTTGATTGTATTCAATTTAAATTGGTCAATTCAAGCTATGATGTAATTTAAATAAAAGGTTATTGGTGAATATGTAGAGATATATGTGTTGAAAGTATATGAATTGGTAGAGAGTTAACCAATGTTGGTTAAATGAATTAACCTTCTTTGGGCTAAGTTGTGTAGAAAGAATGTGTAGACATATAAAATATGTATACATATTTGGTGAGAGTTAACCAAGCATTGGTTAATTGTTGAAGGATGAGAAGCTTTAACTAAAGTTGAATTTGGTAGATCAACCCTAGTCACTTGATGTGTTAGTAAGTTAACCACATTGTGGTTAATTGTTGGAAGATGTGTGGATGATCAATTGAGACCATGGTTGATAGTTAAGTTAACCTAGGTTACAAAAGTAAGAGCTTTAACCACACATTAGTTAAGTGTTGGAGAATGATTGCTTTTTCTTTACTCCATTGGTTGCTTGGAAGTTATCTTGATGTAAGTCAATCACCTTGTCATTCACAAGGTCAATCACTCCAATAGTAATTACAATTAGCCCATAAATTGACCAATGTTAGTTGATTAGTAAGAGTTAATGATGATTAAGGGTGTGCTATAAATATAGTGCTCCACACATTGGCTATGTTTGTTAGTTATTTGTCTAGAATTTCTAGATAGAAAAGAGAGCTCTTGGAGAGAAAAACAAGAAAACACTTGTGAGTTGAAGGAGATTGCTAGAGGAGGAGCTTGGTGGATGGCACATAGCTTCATAGCATACGTTGGAAGGAGAAGAAGAAGAGCATCCATATCCAAGAGGTTAAAAAGTGTTCTAAACTTTCCTTAAGTTCATTTTTATAGTCTATATAAGTTTTAATCGGTCAAAATATATTTTTAACCGATCAAAAGTTATTTTGATGCTCTGGAAGTTTAAATCTATGATATATAGGTAGATTCATGGTTTAGTATGTTTAAAACAAGTATTGGTATGTGTGGTATGCAAATAATTAGTAGGAAAGTCCATATAACGATTTACCGGTAAAACCCTAAGTGGTTCGATATTTAAATTTCGTGTCAAACATTTTCAAAAATATGATTGAACCATGAAATGTTGTAAAACAAGAATTTAGGAAGACAACAACACTAAGTTGGTGTCATTTGGATGTGTAGAGTTTATTTTATTCAAGTTCAAACTATTAAAACCAAGGATTTGTGATTTTAGTTTTCACTTTGTCCTTGTGAGCAGTTTTTAGTACCCTTCCATTTGGAATTTGGATTTGTGATATAAAGAGACGTTGTAGAGGGGGAAATGCTGATGAGAATGGACTCAAGAATCACCCCAAAATGTTTTAAAATGAAGAAGTTATGGCTGTCGGAGGGTCGAACATCCCATTTTTAGGGTTTTGCTTCTGTTTTGGATGCCCCGACGCCCAGTTGAGCGCCCCGGCTTTCAAAACAGAATGTGTAAATTTTCTAGGTCGGTTCGGTCCGGGTCGGGTCGGTCCGGGTTGAGTTTTTAATGAAAATTTAAGTTGAAATAACTGTAAAATGAATGAGTTTGAATACTAAACCAATATATGAAGTTTATTAGTAACTAATTGGTATCTAAATGTATAAAATAAAGACTAAAGTTAACACCATTAAAAAGTTAACTATTGGTATTATTTGTAGATGATTAAAATATTATTAAATAATCAATAATATTAGTATATGACTAAAAAGTTATTAAATGATTAATAACATTAGTAAATGATTAAAAGGTTATCAAATGGGTAATAACATTACTACATGATGAATATGTTATTAAATAATTAATGATATTAATAAGTGATTAAATTATTATTAAATGGATAATAATATTAATATGTGATTAAAATATTATTAAATGGATAATAATATTAATAAGTGATTAAAATATTATTAAATGATTAATAATATTAATAAGTGATTAAAATATTATTAAATGATTAATAATATTAATAAGTGATTAAAATATTATTAAATGGTTAATAATATTAATATGTGATTAAAATATTATTAAATGATTAATAATATTAATAAGTGATTAAAATATTATTAAATAGTTAATAATATTAATATGTGATTAAAATATTATTAAATGGTTAATAATATTAATGAGAGATTAAAATATTATTAGATGATTAATAATATTAATAAGTGGATAAAATATTATTAAATGATTAATAATATTTGAACATAGTTGTATATTATCAAAGGTAGATAATATTTTGAAGTATTCGGTACATTATTAAATGTCCGAATCATTAAGTTATGTAAAAGAGGAAAGTTTAATCGAAGTAAACAAATATAAATAGTCCATTTGTGACTAATTTAAACAACTTATTAAAAAGTATATCGTACGAAGAACGTGTAAGGAATACATTGTGACGACCCCAAATCCGGGTTACTTTAACCTCGGATCCGGTTCAACACGAGTACAACCTTTTCTTTATTGTTCATGAATTACAACAATATTTTAATTGCTAAATAATCATTTATTTAAAATTTTACAACATCTCTTTCTATTCCAGAATCGAAATCTTTATACATTCCTAGTATGTCTCAATATCATACATGATACGACATTCTATTACAATCAATTTGAGTATTTAATACTCATATAACATACCAACTAAGTCTTATGCTACACAATCATTTACCTGTCCAATTCGGACTGATATCTACAATAGATATTTAGATCTTCAATGGAAGTAATATGTTTTCTTGTTCCTTGTTCTTTATCGAGAACTTCAGGTAACTAACCTTATATGAAAATGTTGGTTTAGGCAAGAGTGAGCACGACGGCTCAGCAAGTCTAACAACTACACATAACACATTACACGCTTCACATAAAATCTGCAATTTATACTAACATCATGCTTTTCATGCATTTCAGTTTATGACCTACTGCTCATGAATATCATGCCTCGCATTTAATCTATGCTTCATGTCTAACCTCTATCATGACATATAGTTCAATGCAGAACAATTGTCTTAAATCAACTACCGCATATCAACAGTTCAAATCAACTTATTACACAAAGGCACATTAAAACATCTTTGCACATAACCACGTATGAGCACATCTCAGTTTAATAACAAACTTATAATTCATGCACATAATACAACACGTTCTGAAAAACTTGCCTGGTTTGCTTCTACCAGTTACGCTTATTTGCGTCTCTCGTTCAACCTACAATTTATATAGAAAAATTGAAATAATCATTAGATATAATGACTATTACTTAGTCTTAACTTAAGACCTTAACTTTAAAGTGTTAACTCTTTAGTTGTCCGACAAATGAACCTATACGTTTCGGACAAAAACCCTAGCCCAAATCTAGTTGGACATGTCGGGTACACTTAACCAACTTACGCATTCACTACACATGCTTCGTACGACCCCCTTTCAATAAGCTGTCTAAATTAGTCACAAATTGACTATTTACATTGGTTTAATTCAATTATACTTTCTTCTTTTACATAACTTAATGATTCGGACATTTAATAATGTATCAAATATCTCAAAATATTATCTACCTTTGATAATATACAACTACCTTCAAATATTATTAACCATTTAATAATATTTTAATCACTTATTAATATTATTAACCATTTAATAATATTTTAATCACTCCTTAATATTATTAATTATTTAATAATATTTTAATAAATTATTAATATTATTAACCATTTAATAATATTTTAATCACTTCTTAATATTATTAACCATTTAATAGTATTTAATCACTTATTAATATTATTAACCATTTAATAATATTTTAATCACTTATTAATATTATTAATCATTTAATAATATTTTAATCACTTATTAATATTATTAACCATTTAATAATATTTTAATCATATACTAATGTTATTAACCATTTTATAACATTTTAGTTACTTACATATTTAATCCTTTAACCATATTTTAATACTCTTTAAACCATACAAATAGTTAACTTTTTAATAATGTTAACCTTAGTCTTTATTTTATACATTTAACTACTAATGAGTCACTAATAGACTTTATTTATATTAGTTTAATATTCAAACACATTTATTTTAGATGTTTATCTTAGGTTTTAAGTCTCTAACGGCATTTCGTTTAGACTTTTCATTAACCGACAAGTTAAATCGGAGTTCCGACTTGATAAAACTTTAAAATATCAAAATTTAGAAAAAATTTTACTGTACCAGCGCTGGCAGCGCTGGTCATAGAGTAAATTGAGAGATGCCAGCGCTCAAAACAGAATGTCCGAGCGCTGGCGGTGCTCATTTTGGCTGTCCGGACCTCCTTTACTCAAACTATCATAACTCTTTCATACGGAACTATTTTTGAGTGATTCTTGCGTCTAAATTGTGTAGAATTTCAAGATCTACAACTTCTATTCATATCACAAATCCAAATTCCTAACGGAACTAGACTAAAAATGGATCACAATGCAATCTAGGGTTTTAAAATCAACATCATTTGCGATAAAAGCCATAACTTCTTTGTTTTTTCATCTTTTTGTGAGATTCAAGTTGTGTTGTCTTTATAACTCACTCATAAAACTTTCTAGCCATATAAATCAAGTATTTAACTTGTACATTTCGAAATGGCACAAAATATAGCACATAACTACCTAGGGTTTTACTGGTGAATCGTTATAAAAACTTTTCTTCTAATTCTTTGCATAACTCTCATACAAATACATGTATTAACTATATCAAACTATGAATATACCTATATATCATAGTTTTAGACTTCTAGAGCATCAAAATAACTTTTGATCGATTAAAAATATATTTTGACCGATTAAAACTTATATAGACTACAAAAATGGAATAGGTGAAGGTTAGATCACTTTTGAACCTTTTGATATTGTATGTTCTTCATCACTTGACTATGATCTTGGCTTGTGACTCCACCTTGATCATCCTCTAGCAATCTCCTTGGTGGAAATCTCTAACAATGCTCTCCCTTCTCTCTAGAATTTCTTCCTCTCTCTAAAAATACCACCAAGCATAGAAATGACCAACATTGCTCATGTGTTGGTGATTTCTATTTATAGAACTCTAGGAGAACTTCATTAACTTCTTAATCAACCAACATTGGTGCAATTAGAAGCTTAAACTAGATTACTATTGGTTGAATGACCAATTGATAGACATATGGAATGACTAGGTGATTGACTAGGGTTGGTGAACCACTTTGATATTGTGTACAAGTGAAGCAACCAAGCAAATCAAGCCACCCCAAGTGGGCCCCTCTAAATCTCAGCAAATGGCCTTTTATTTCTCCATTTTTGCTTTATTTTTTCTTCATTTAATAGACATATATACATCTATATACATATATACACCTATGATTAATTGTTGACCAATTTTGACTACCATTTGGGCTCCACATTGGGCTCTAGAATTTAATATATTGGGCTCATCAATTTAATTAGTTTGGGCTCAATTTATTTATTACATTGGGCTAACATTACATACCCTATGTTACATTTAATTAAAACAAGCATTGGGCTTGATTAATTATAACTTGAATCAAGGTTTAATTAATTACATGGACTACTAGGTTAATTTATTTGACTTAGTTTAATACATCGATTGGACTTATAATATAATCCAATTAGACTTACCTTTAATTATTCTACCACATTGGGTTACATAATTAACTCATCCATAGTTAATTCTCAACACTACATTCTTTCCTCTAGCAATTAACCAATGTTTGGTTAATGCTCCCTCATGTCTACCAACTAGGGTTATTCAATTAACCCTACATTAGTTAATTCTCTACACTCAATCAATACTTGAAAAATATTCTCCCAACACATTGACCATCATTTGACTTTAATGTGTTTAGGCTACAAGGATTACTTTGTATTGGGCTCTCTTATTTAATTACTTGGGCTACCCAACATAACTCACATATCATATATAACTTGGGCTTGGTAATTAATTTAATTGGACTTCCACACCATTATATACCATACTTTCCAATATTATTTAATTGGACTTATATTAATTACCTCTTGGACTATATCATAACATAACATTTGGGCTTATTATTTAATTACCCACTTCATACCAATATTTTCATATTGGGCTAACATCTATAATCCTTTTGGGCTAGTCCACTAGTACTAATTAAATTACTTGAACTCTATACCACAACTTAATAATTAAGTTAATTACTTAATGAATTAACTTCTTAATATTGTCATTCTAAACAAACTTTCTAGTTTTTATATAACTTTAACTCATAACTAATATAATTAACATAATTAATTATATTTCATGATTTTCATTCTTACTTCATATTTAAACTAATTAATTTATTAGTTTTATTGAGTATTAATTTACTCATCTTCTTGTTTGGCTAACAAACACAACTCTAGGAATATATAACTATGTATATATATCCTTATAACCGTCTTCACTTCTCAAATGAATTTATTTCCTTAATAAATTCTCTATATGCATCATAAAATATTTTCACATTTAATTTCTAACAAATACATTATGTTAAAAAAAATGTTTACCCATTTTCTACACATCTTACTTCTCACATTCTAGGTTTTAAACCTTAACCTTTAATAAAATCAATTAAGATATTATTTAAAATCTTGAAAATATCTGGGATATTACACACATAAATGGTTAAAGTGTACCCGACATGTCCAACTAGATTTGGGCTAGGGTTTTTGTTCAGAACTTAAGGGTTCGATTGTCGAACATCTTAAGAGTTAGTAATTTGAAGTTAAGGTCTTAAGTTAAGACTAATTAATGGTCCTGGTAGCTAATTATTATGTCAATTTGTTATATAAATTGTAGGTTGAGCAAATGACGCAAATAGGCGTAAATGGTAGAAGCTGCCAGGCAAGTTTTTCAGAACTTGCCCCTATGTGTATTAACATGCTGCCATGTGATATTTAATTGTTGATAAGATAATCTAATGATAATTTTGTGATATGTGAAACGCATGAAGTATGATAACATGAAAAATATGTACAAGAATAAAGCAGGATTTGCTAAATGCTAGTTGGTTATTGTATGAAATGCCCGAGGAGCATGATGTAAGTATAAAATGCATAGTATGTTTAAAATGTGAAGCATGCAATGTGTTATGTGTAACTGTTAAACTTGCTGAGCCGTCGTGCTCACTCTTGCTTAAAACCAACATTTTCAGATAGTGCAAGTTAGGTGAAGTTTTCGATAAAGATCAAGGAATAGGAAAGCATAATACTTTCACTGAAGATCTAGATGTCTATTGTAGATATCAGTCCGAATTGGACAGGTAAATGATTGAGTAGTATACGAATTAGTTGGTATATTATATGAGTGTTAAATACTCAATTTGATTGTAATAGAATGTCGTATCATGTATGATATTGAGACATACTAGGAATGTATAAAGATTGCGATTCTGGAATAGAAAGACATGTTTGTGAAATTGTAAATAAATGGTTATTCACCAATTATTATATTGTTGTAATTCATGAACAATAAGGAAAAGGTAGTACTCGTGTTAAACCGGATCCGAGATTCAAGAAACCCGGATTTGGGGTCGTCACAGGTACATACTATGCTTGCTCTTATGAAGAGGATGATTGATCTCATAATTATTTGTGTCGAGACACTAAAGCAAGTATGTAGGTGCTTATTAGAGAATAAGTTCACTGAACGTGACTCGCTCAAGGAACACCTAATGGAGTTTTACTTGTCTGTCAATAGGAGTTCCTTATGTGATAGTCGTACAAGTGATCCTTGGACTTGAGATCATCATAGTATCTTGTGTGTACTAAGTTATACTTTGACATATTCCTTAAGACCTATTGGTATATCAAAGGATGTGATTGGGTATAATAAGGTACACATGGAGATAGATGAATGATCAACAAATGATCTACCACTTCCAGTAAAGGGAGAGAATATCCTATGCGATTCAATAAGTGACAACTCAGAAATCCCTGGCCAGGGTTGCATGGAATTAGAAAGGAGTTTCTAATTTACATTAACTAGAGTTGTGCATTTGTGAATTGAAATGCATATAATCAAATAAATAAGACTTGACAAAAATTCCGTGTCTTATATTTGATTAGGACATTGTAGGGTAGAAGGATTGAATTGTACGGTAACTATTTGCTGAAAGGTTCTTTTACGATTAAATGCTGAAATCTATATTATCTGGAAAGTCGACTAATCGCTAAGGGGGCTTACCCTTATTGTGGAATAATTATTTATTCTGAATTAAAGAGTTAATTCATAATAAATGAATTAGAATTGTTCTAATTTATTTATTATACAACCGGTTTAATATGGAGAACCTAAAGGGTCACACCGCAAAAGAGTAATATTTATTTTAGGAGTGGATGACATAATTGTAATAATAAATTGAGTATATTTAATTTATACTATGATGATAGAATAAATTAAATAGCTTAATATTTATAATTTAGTATTTTAGAAATACTAAATATAAATTAATAAGAGGAGTCTTATTATTATTATTATTACTATTATTTTTATTATTATTATTACTACTAGTATTATTATTTAGTTCCTAAATGGTTTAGGAATTAATTAATAAGTAGTAATATTATTATTAAATAATTAAGTTCCTAAATAGTTTAGGAATTATAATTATAATAATTAATTAAGTTACAAAATGGTTTAGTAATTAATTAATAAGAAGTACTCTCATTATTAAATAATTAAGTTCCTAAATGGTTTAGGAATTATAATTAATTAATTTATTTCCTAATTAAATTGGGAATTAAATTAAAACCCTAATCCTAAATAGTTTAGGAGGGTTGACTAGAGCTATAAATAAGAGGAGTCTTATCATAGATCAAGGTTGTAACACTCTTTCATTAGATTAGAGAGAGTACTCCATAATTCTCTAGATCTAAGAGTTAGAGAGAGAGAAAGAATTAGGGCTAGCCACCCATGGTTTGGAGAAACCAAGATCCACTTCTTTAATTCATAGATCTCTTGGTGGATCACCTCTAGAGGCTCAACACTTGGGGAGCTAACATTGATCCGTGGAATCTAATCGGTGAATTTGAAGAAGAACGTAAAGGATTAAAGGGAGATGAACTTGTACCCGTGGAAGCTTGGTTCTACAAAGGTATAAATTCTTTTATCCTTCCTCAATTAATAATAGTCGCATAAGAAAGATCCGGGTTATTGGTTTGTACAAAAATTTTAAAATCTGATTTTCTTGCTTCCGTTGCGCTTATATAATTTGATTATATGTATGCCATATTTTTGCAATCCAACAATAAGAGCTGTGTAATGGACTTTAAGGGCAATTGGGATGATCATTTGCCACTAGTGGAATTCGCATACAATAATAGTTATCATGCAAGCATTGGGATGCCACCATATGAAGCATTGTATGGAAGGAAATGCAGAACACCTCTCTGTTGGGACGAGGTAGGGGAAGGAAAATTATTGGGACCAGAAATTGTGCAACAGACTACTGAAATTGTTAAAGTAATAAGATCGAGGCTCGTAGCAGCGCAGGATACACAAAAGAAGTACGCTGACCAACATCGACATAAGAGAGAATTTGAGGTAGGGTCCCACGTGTTTCTAAAAGTCTCACCCTGGAAGGGAAAGATAAGGTTTGGAAAGAAAGGGAAGCTAAGTCCAAGGTTTATCGGACCATTTGAGGTGTTGAGAAGGATAGGAGAGGTAGCTTATGCAGTGGCATTACCTCCCGAGTTAGAGCACATACACAATGTATTTCACGTGTCAGTACTAAGACCGTATAAGCCGGACTATAAGCATGTAATTGAGTACGAGCCGATTCAGATTGAAAAGGATTTGACTTATGAAGAAACTCCTCTGCAAATCGTAGACAGGAAAGTACAGATTTTGAGAAACAAGGAAATACCTTCTGTAAAGGTAGTGTGGAGGCACCACAATATGGAAGAAGCGACTTGGGAGTTAGAGGAGAAAATGAAGAAAGAATATCCCAGTTTATTTAGATAATTTTGTAATAGTGATTCCGAGGACGAAATCCTTGTAAGGAGGGAAGAATGTAATGATTTGCATTTTTGTGATATTGTAAATTATATGTTATTAATGAAAATTAAATATTTTGGAGGAGTGACAATCATTTTGGGACAAGCCAATTACATTGTATTAGGTGATGGAATTAACTTCAAGTCTAAAGAGACAAATTTGGATCAAAAAGGAATTGAATTGGATTAAATTTGAATAAAACATGAATTAAGGGGGATTAAATTTCCTAGAAATGAGGGATAATGACCTTACTACCCTCATTAAATTTAAAAATGACATTGGTGTCCTAAGTTAGTCTAATGTCTATTATACCCTTAATTAATGAGGGGAAGTGACTTATTTGGCCTTGACCATACTAGAGTTAGTGAGCTAACCATGGTTAGTTGCTAGAAAAATCAATATAAGCATACTTGTATAGAATTTTCAGCATTTTACTTAATCACTCTCAAGCTAAGCAAGAACTTTCGAGAGAAGCAAGGAGAGGAAGAATAAAGAAGAGAAAGCCTAGGGTTTGGAAGAAAAGCTTGGAAGATTTGTCAACAAGTGATAAAAAGAGAAGGAAGTGGCCATCAAGGTGGAGAACTAAGTGTTTACAAGGTTCCTAACTAGAAGAAGGATAGCTAAAGGAAGGTATACTTTGTGTTCAAGTTATGAAATTTGTAGCTTATATGCTTACATGCAAGAAGAGAAGAAATCATGCATTTATCTTTAGCTTTACATGATGATTATGTGAAGTTTTGTAAGTCTAAGTTCTATGTGATTAGTTGATCATGCAACCCTAAGTTATATGTGTTGAAACAAAAGATGATGCACTATTCATATGTGTAGACAAGCTAAAAGCTATAATCTAATGTATGATTACATGTTATATGTTATGAAACATGATGGAAACCTAGTTTGAGAGGATGAAGATGTGTAATTCATGCATTATCATAAATTAGAAAGCATCCAAGAAGTCAAGAGGGTGTAAACCCATGTTTTATGAGAGAGAATTGAATATTAGGCTATATTTTGTGCCTAAATGAAAATATAATCTGTAAAGTGTTTTGGAAGGTACGTATAGAAGCTACACATGCATATAAAGTAGCTAAATGGATATGTGTTGTCATATATACGCATAGTGTGTAAAGAATCAAAGTTGGTTTATAAAGGAAATTATGTTAAATTGGTGAAAATGCATACCATGTGTGATTATTGGCTATTTTGGTTAATTGAGAGTCAAACGAGGCCAAACATGTAAGTTATAAGTAAACGCACGTGTTAGAATCGATTTGGGAGCTATTTGGTGAATACAGCGATATTTGACCAATTCGAACGTTTTAAAATGTTAAAATACGACCAAAACGAATTATTTGGTAAAATAGGGTCACATGATGATTTTTAAAAGTTTCGAAGACCCACGCAAGTCAATTACGTGTTATATGTGCTATATGAGATGTTGGAATTGGAAAATTTACATTAGGGCCAAAGTTAGCATGATTTTTGGAAAGAAAAATTTTTCTGATTCTGCAGCATGGCGTCGGGGCGCGGAGTTTTCAACTGGAGACTGCGTTGGGGTGCAGTGTGGTTGAAAGGTTTTCGCTGGGGGTGAGATCAGAGCTCGTCGGGGCGCGGTCAGCCGAGGAGATCTCGCGGCCAGCGCTGTCTTCCTCGCCGGGGCATAGTGTTTAGTTTTTTTAAAAATAAATTTTTTAGCTCCAAAATGAAATGTGTTAATATTAAATGATAGAAATACATTTGTAAACCATAACGTGATAAACATAATCAATATGATAGACGTTAAGGTGTTTTGAGCACTATGCTATGTGATTAGGGTTATGTATAGCTAAAAGGTAGCTTGTTTAATAAGTTATGGCATGCATGTGTATATAACTAATGCATGAACCAATATTGTGGTCATGTAGGTTATAGAATGGATAATAATATACCGATTGTGATAGACGAGGATGAAGGCAAGTTTTTTCCACTGAAGTTTTATTTGCAGTTCTTTAAACAAACCTCCATGTTATTCATTTTTATTGTTATGCAAAGTTCTTTCATTATTCAATTAATTTGAAAAGGTCAATGCCAATCTTGATCCTGGCTAGACATACAATGTGATATACGTTGAGATCAAATGTTCATTGTTATGTACTCCAATCCACATTGGCTGTGGTGCGGATTCTAACTGTTGTAATAGAACAACCCTACAAAAAGGGGATAATTATAATTTTATGACGTGGTTGCGTCGTTAGATGTTTATGTTGTGCACAATATAAAGGTACAATGGGCTGATCACCCAAAGTACGCATCTATTTGAAATAGCAGTCTTTTGACTAACCTGGGCAATATCATTCTTTACGATTGGTATTGTTCTAAACGAGTTATGGGCCTTGTGGCCGTACAGCAAATAAAATCTTATTTTTTGATATTCATGCAAAGTCAATTGTGATTCTTGTTCATATATTGACCTAATGATGATTAGTCTATCTTAATGATCCGACTTATTTGTATTCGTCCAATGATTATGCATAATCCATATAAATTGTCTATGATTCTCATTTATTCATTTAGAAATATCATGATATTATTCATTGTTGAACTTGCTGAGCTATTTATGCTCATACTTGCTTTCATTCAAGATATTTCAGTTAAGTCAGAAAAGGCAGAGGGAGCAGGTATAGATAAAGGGAAAGGAAAAGTCGGCCAGCAATAGAGGAATTTCTAGTTAATGTTATCTTTATTATTATATTTTGTTATATGTCAAATACGACAGTTTGTATGTATAAAGGTACGTAGAACCTAGGATTAGTTATATATGAATGTAAATTAAGTTTAATATTATTATCATTGTATTTTGAATGGATGAATGAGATAACAGGGTAGAATAGTTGCGTGAGCACCGAACCCGTGGTTCAAGGAACCCGGATTTGGGGGCGTCACACTTGCCGTACCGACTGAGTTCAGAATGTGAAAATGTCATCACTCTACTTTCCCTTAACTTCCATCGTGTTCCCGGTTTGCGTAAGGTAGTAATAATCGCGTCATAGTCCAGAGTATCACTGACATACTTCTAATATCCCTCATTAATCGCATAATCCGATAGGTTGAAGAAGTTGTTTATTTCGGAGATGACGAATGCAATTGGCTGCCCACGGATAAGAACTTCATGAGAGTTGTGTTCTTGTAGATTCGCATAAAATTCTTTAACAATGGGAACTACAGCTTCGATCGATTACTCTATAAATGAACGCCATCCTTTGTCAGCAATCATAGCTACCAAGTTACCATCTAGCCTTATATCGGGTCGTAAACCTCATTCCGAAATCACGGTGCGGTTATCCCATGCATGAAATTTGGTTGCCGCTTCAGCACTAATGAACCGCGTTTGATCATATTTCTTTGACGACTTGGAACATGATCCCTCAGACCATGGACGCTTAGAAGACATCCTGGCAATAGCTAGACCCAAGTACCCCCAAAAAAACTTCAAAAGTAGGCCAAGATCACACTCAGTTATCGTTGAGGCAAACTGTCGAACACTTGGTGTGCACTATGTAGGTCTCCCCTGAACAATGTCTCCCCCAAACCGGATTACACCACCCACTAGGGGTTTCTTTTCTACGACAGCAGGCCCCAAAGGCTTTTTCAACAGAATTACAACCCAGATTTCCCAACCCAGCCGAACGGCTAACCCACCAAGACACCAAGAAGATGAACTACACAATACACAGTGGATGGCAATAAACGTGCACCATTAAACTCGACTCGGCACAATAACCTCAGCACTAATACATCCACAATTGAGTCAAGAATGATTGGGCCAAAGCATTTACTTGGTAACATTTGTGGGGCTGAACAACCTTGAACTCCTTTCCTCAGTAAACGAATTGCAGCTGGGGAGTGAAGAAAAAAATACGAATGGAGGCTTGGAAGATAATGTTGAGCGGTGCTTTGAGCCTTGAGATGTCCACGAATCGGATGGAATGTGAGGGGACTAGAGGTTGGGATGTCGGTTGAATGGTGGAAGCCCGGTGTGCAAAATAGGGGCGTGCATTGGTGTGTAAGAGCCGGCTGGACGAGGTGTTTTAAAAACTGGCATCAGACCTCAGCGCCGGCGGTGCTGTAAATTACACTGATGTAGCGTTGGCAGCACCCAAAACAGCAGGGGTTAGCGCCGACAGCGCTCAAACTGCTTGATTATCAGAGCCGGCAGCGCTAGGCCATTATTACTGAAATTTTTTTCCAAATTTTGTTTCTTCTTTTAGTTCGTGTGCTGACATGCCTGACATGAAATATGACAATAATTAGCATGGTTTACAGAAACTCATATACTTAACGATTATGAAATCCAAAAATTAAACTAAATGACTAAACTAATTATAGAGAAAAAATAAATAAATAAATAAAATTGCAAATACTAAAAACGATAAATTGTGAACGATGATTGGGTTGCCTCCCAACAAGCGCTTGCTTTAGAGTCTTCCAACCTGACTACTTCCAGATTTATGCTGGGTCTGCAAGGCTGATTGAGGTTCGTTGACGATTCATCTCATCACCCCAATAATGCTTTAGTCTCTGACCATTGACCTTGAATGTTTGCTTGTAATTCGTTTCTAGCTCAATAGGTCCATGTGGAAACACCTTGGTAACAACGAACGGACCAAACCACCTTGATTTCAATTTTCCAGGGAAAAGACTGAGTCTAGAGTTGAACAGTAACACCTTTTGACCCTCTTCAAATCTTTGCTTGGTGATTTTACTATCATGCCATCGTTTAATCTTGTTTTGTATAACTTGGCATTTTCATACGATTGGAGACGAAATTCGTCCATTTCACTCAGTTGAAGCAGTCTTTTCTCACTTGCTGCATTCATATCAAAATTCAGCTGTCGAATTGCCCAATAAGCATTATGTTCTAACTCCACTGGTAAATGACACGCTTTTCCGTAGATGAGCCTATAAGGGGACATCCCAATCGGTGTTTTGTAGGCAGTTCTGTACGCCCACAACGCATCGTCCAGCTTCTTTGCCCAATCTTTTCGGCTTGGATTCACTATTTTCTCCAAGATTCTTTTTACTTCTCTGTTTGAAACCTCAGTTTGGCCGCTGGTTTGGGGATGATATGCTGTAGGGACCTTGTGGGTAACTCCGTACTTAGTGAGAATGGATTGGAAGTACTTATTGCAAAAATGAGTAACCCCGTCACTTATGATTGCCCTAGGTGTTCTAAACCGTGTAAAATTGTTCTTCTTGGTAAACTTTAATACCACCTTGGCATCATTCGTTGGCAAAGCGACTGCTTCCACCCATTTTTAGACGTAATCCACAGCAAGTAAAATATACTTATTATTGAATGATGACGGGAATGGCCCCATGAAATCAATACCCCAAACGTCGAATATTTCCACTTCCAAAATGGTGTTTAATGGCATCTCTTGCCGTTTTAAAATGTTTCCTACTCGTTGGCATCTGTCACACTGTATTGAAAATTTGTGGGCATCCTTAAAGAGGGATGGCCAGTAAAATCCTGATTGGAGAACCTTTGTTGCTGTTCTTTCTCCTCCGTAATGACCGCCATAATCCGATGAATGACATTGCTGTAGAATTCCTTCACATTCTTCTTCGGGCACACACCGCCTTATCATTAGATCGGCACATTGTTTGAATAAAAATGGTTCATCCCACAAATACTGCTTTACATTGTGCAATAACTTCTTTTTTTGTTGGTAGTTCATTTCAGGAGGAAGCACATGACTTACAAGGTAGTTCACATAGTCGGCATACCATGGTACCTCTTGCTTGACATAGAATAATTGTTCATCTGGGAAGGACTCATTGATCATCATACCATCTCCGTGTTGTTGTTGAGAACTTTCCAATCTAGATAAATGGTCTACTACTTGATTTTCCGTCCCTTTCCTATCTCTAATCTCTAGATCGAATTCCTGAAGCAGAAGGATCCAACGTATTAGTCTTGGCTTGGCATCCTTTTTCGATATAAGATATTTGATTGCGGAATGGTCAGTGAATACTATCACTTTCGTTCCAATAAGATAAGCTCGAAACTTGTCAAAGGAGAAGACTACTGCCAAAAGTTCCTTTTCTATAGTCATGTAATTCAACTGTGCATCCGTTAGAGTTTTACTAGCATAATAAATCGCATGAAATACCTTATCCTTACGTTGGCCTAAAACTGCGCCAACTGCAAAATCGCTAGCGTCACACATAAGTTCAAACGGAAGATTCCAATCTGGTGCAACTATTACGGGAGGAGATATCAACTTGTTCTTCAAGATCTTAAAAGCTTCACAACACTCTTCATCAAATCGGAAAGGCACATCCTTCTCAAGTAAAGTGCAAAGCGGCTTTGTTATCCTTGAGAAGTCCTTAATAAATCTTCGGTAGAATCCTGCATGCCCAAGGAAACTGCAGATTCCTTTTATAGATGTTGGAGGTGGTAAGTTTTCGTTGGTTTCAATCTTTGCCTTATCCACTTCGATACCATTTGCCGAGACTTGATGCCCTAGTATGATCCCTTCTTGCACCATGAAGTGACATTTTTCCCAATTGAGGACCAAATTGGTTTCTACACACCTTTTGAGCACCCGGATAAAATTCTGAAGGCATAGATCAAAGCTATCACCAAAAACCGAGAAATCGTCCATAAAAACCTCCAAATTCTGTTCCACCATATCCGAAAATATGGCCATCATACATCTTTGGAATGTAGTCGGTGCATTACAAAGCCCAAAAGACATCCTCCTAAAAGTTAAAGTACCATAAAGGCATGTGAAGGTTGTCTTTTCTTGATCTTCGGGGGCGATGGCGATTTGGTTATACCCCGAATACCCATCTAATAAGCAATAAAACTGATGGCCTGCAAGTCTGTCTAACATTTGATCAATAAATGGCAACGGGAAGTGATACATGCGAGTTGCCTTGTTCAATTTTCGGTAGTCCATACAGACCCGCCAGCCGATCACCGTCCTTGTCGGGATTAACTCGTTGTTTTCGTTAGACACCACAGTCATGCCACCCTTCTTTGGTACGCATTGCACCGGACTTACCCATAAACTGTCCGATGTGGGGTAAATGATGCCCGCATCCAACCACTTTATGATTTCTTTTTTCACAACTTCCTTCATGATTGGGTTTAGCCTTCTTTGCTGTTCTATTACCGGTTTCACAATATCCTCTAGCAGAATTTTATGCATACAAATTGACGGACTTATACCCTTTATATCTGCTATGGTCCACCCAATTGCGGTTTTGAACTCCCGTAGCACTCTCAATAATTTATCCACTTGTGCCTCATCGAGTGATGCAGAAATAATGACTGGTAGAGTAGAAGACTCACCCAAATAAGAGTACCGCAGATGATTTGGTAACTGCTTCAACTCCAAAACTGGTGGCTCCTCCAATGATGTCTTTGCTCGAGTGATGGGCCCCTCTTCCCGATCTGAGGATTCAAACCTCTTTGCAACTTGGAAATACGGTGACACTATATTCAAGAACTTCAAATATTCAAAACAATATGGAAAATATGCTGCGTTTGGATTAGTCAATGCCTTTTCAAGTGAATCCTCCTGCAAACTGTCTTTAGAACCCTCATCCACAGCTACCTCTAACCAATCAATCTTAAAGCATTCTTTAACTTCCTTTGGGAACTTCATGGCTTTGAATATGCTAAATGTTACTTCTTGATTATGTACCATCATGGTCAATTCTCTCTTCTGCACATCTATCAGAGTTCTACCCGTAGCCAAAAATGGACGCCCAAGGATGATTGGAATTTCTTTATCTTTTTCATAATCTAATACTATGAAATCTGCAGGAAAGATGAACTTCCTTCAGACCCAACTGTTGGTAGATTGATAAGGGCATCAAGTTGATACTCACACCTAAATCGCATAAAGCTCTTCCGAAGAATTTGTCTCCAATGGTGCATGGTATCGTAAAGCTACATGGATCTCTAAGTTTAGGTGGTAGCTTTTTCTGCAAGATAGCACTACACTCCTCCGTAAGTGCAACTGTTTCAAAGTCCTCAAGCTTTCTTTTCTTCGATAGTATCTCCTTCATGAATTTCACATAGCTTGGCATTTGAGCTAGGGCATCTACGAATGGTATGTTGATTTGGAGCTTCTTAAACACCTCTAAAAACTTCGCAAATTGCTTATCTTCCCTAGCCTTTTGAAGTCTTTGGGGAAAGGGAACCGGTGGTACATAAGAGTTTGGTTTAACTTCGTCAAATTTCTTCTCGACCTTTTCCTTCTTCTTGTCACCTTCCGAACTAACCTCCTTGACTGAATCTTGATCCATGTCAGTGTCCTCCTCATATGATTTCCTTACTTTCCCCTCGTTTTTAGGTTGTGCCAACTCTTTTCCACTCCTCAAAGTAATTGCTTTGCAGTGATCCCTTCCATCTCTTCGTGGATTCAGCTCCGTATCACTAGGTAAGGTTCCTTGGGGCCGATTGTTCAAAGCGTTGGCAAATTGCCCCATCTAATTTTCCAAATTACGAATGGCCACTGAATGACTCTTAATATTCATATCCATCTGTGACACGATCTTGTCTTGTGCCTGCATCCTTGATTCAGTACCCGCCATAAATTTTCCCAACACCTCCTCCAAATTATTCTACTTTTTCTGCCTGAGGAGGGGGTTGATTTTGGAATCCGGGTAGATTGGCTTGCCTTGGAGCCTGATTCTATGCTTGATTATCCCTCCAAGAAAAGTTTGGATGATTCCTCCACCCCGGATTGTAGGTATTAGAGTTGTTTCTGTACTGTTGTTGTTGCGTATTGTAATTTCCAACAAACTGAACGGATTCAGTACTAATTGCACATTGATTTGTCAAGTGATCACCCGCACAAAGTTCACAAACCATGGCCACGTTCTAAATGGGCTGCATTGCCATTGTATCAAACCTTTTTGTCAAAGTAGCCACTTGTGCCGCCAAGGCTGTAATTGGACTAACTTCATGAATTCCCGCTGCTCTTGGTTGATACGTCCGTGCCGTCAGCCACTAATAGTTGTTGGCAGCCATATTCTCAAGTAGATTGTAAGCTTCCTCGCAATTCTTGCCCATCAATGCTCCACCTGCAGTTTCATCTATGCTTGTCCTCACTTAACTGAACAAACCATTATAGAAGGTATGTACTTGTAACCACTTGGGTATCCCGTGATGGGGGAATCTCCTTAATAGATCTTTAAACCTCTCCCAAGCTTCATACAGTGACTCAGAGTCATGCTAAACGAGAGAAGTGGTATCGTTCTGCATCTTCGCTGTTTTCGCCGGTGGAAAGAATTTGGCAAGGAACTTTTGCGCCAAATCGTTCCACGTTGTAATGGACCCTGGTGGCAATGAGTGTAACCAACTCTTGGCTTTCTCTCGCAAGGTGAATGGGAAAAGCCTCAGTCTAATAGCATCTTCCGTCACCCCATTGTATTTAAAAGTGTCGCATATATCCAAGAAGCTAACAATATGGTCGTTGGGGTCATCGTTTGGTAAACCCCCAAACTGGACTGAGTTTTTGATCATCTGAATAGTTTCGAGTTTGATCTCAAAAACTAGTTGTTGTGATGGCAGGCCTTGTGATGCTGGTCTGAATTTCCGTAACCTCCGGCATAGTGTACTCCCGCAATGTTTTCTGATCCTCTTCTGCCATTCTTTCTTGGTTCTGCACCGTCTAGTGAATAAAGTTGTGAATCCTTCGAAACCTTCTCTCAATCTCGTCCTCGTATGGAACCAATTCCGGACCTTTGGATCTCATGTGCATACACAAATTAGAGGTACCTAGGCTTTAACTCCGGGAAAACGTAGTTTTACGTACGTTAGCGGAATTTTTCAGCTTCGGTGTCTACGTAATCTGTGTAAACCAAGATAGGCAAGCCAACACTTGGTGCACACGTGATACTAAGATCACTCCCTTGCAAGAGCACGAACTGTCTCGAATAGAAGAAAGGTTGCAAACGCAAAGGAAAACTGAAAATTAAAACGCTTAAATTAAAACTAACTTGATAAAAAAATAATAAAATAATTATTAGAACCGTTCCCCAGCAACGTCGCCAAAAACTTGTTGTCCGATTTATATATAGTCAATTCGCGCAAGTATACACAGTCAAGCAAGTAATATAGAAGTAAAAAGGATGTCAAACCCACAGGGAATGGGTAACAATTATTCTTATTATCACGCAATTAACAAATTAATCTAACTTAAACGATCACTAAGTTTACTTATGAAAATATTAAGTGGGAAGCTAGTGCTTAAGAACTGATTATCCGATATTTAAAAGCTAGGATTACAACTTCCCCAATTGATCATAACAATCTCTTCAGCTTACTTCCAATTAATTAATTCTCATGAGTTGTTAACGGAGATTGCCTATCTATTTACTAACTTTGTTTAATAGATAATAAAAAGATCTAATCCACTTACCTTGCTACTATTCGTGCAATATAAACTTGAACTAGACTCATTATGAACAAACTCTCCACCACATTACATATGGCACATAGATATTTTCATCCTATGCAATATTATACTATTCTCTTAAAAAGAATCAACAAGTTCATATGTTATTATACCCAGATCTAATCTTAGATTCCTTTCACAATTATGTCTAAGATATCAGATTAATTGCTACGCACACAATTAATAAATTCAAGCATAAGATATAATAAACAACTAAAATACAATCAATAACTGAAAATAAACAAGAATTAATTATCATAAACCAAAAGATTCCATTGAAATCCTAATTGAACGTTTAGTTCATCATAGTCAAATGGAAAACCATCATCATAATTATAATTAACATTCAAAAGTTCAAGATAAGGAGAATAAGAGAGAAAAAGAGTGAAACTCTATAACCTCTCTTGGTCTACAATCCTAGTCTTCTGATGCTCGTTCAGTTCACGTGTATGGAGGCTCTCTCCTGTCTTTTGTGTGTCCCTTGTACAGCCCACGCCTCCATGTATATACTAGTCATCCCTAGGTGGGATTTTAAGTGTGCAAAATTGATTAGGAAACTAGAATCTTCAGTAAATCGCGAAACTGTCCGACAAAATCTGCGACTCAGGGTTGCCAGCTCTGACCGTAGTACTATTCCAGCGCTGCCAGCTCTGGCCCTTTTCCCAGAAATTACAAAATTGCCATTTAAGCCCCGAACATGACTATTTTACCCCTTTTTCACCTTGCTGCAGAAAATAGACATAAATGCGAATAAAATGTACTAAAAAGACTTTAATGATAACCAAATAATAAGCCTAAACATATCCGAGTCATATGTATAAAACCTACTCATCACATTATAATCAATCATTCATCTTAAACCCATTATATTAACATTTAACCATCAAAATTCATATTTATAATAATTTCATTAGCTGTTACGTCACTAATGCACTTTAAATAGCTAACTGATCCATATACGATCTATAAACCCTCATTTACACTAAGAGTGCTTCTGTACCATTACAACCACATAGTTCATTTATAGCACATTGATTATATAATGATCCATTTTTAATCACTTTTACTACTTTTTGACATTCAACACCAAGTTTTATCTTCTAACCTTTACTAAATTAATCAAAATCCTCATTTGGAAATCCTATAAAAATTCGGGATGTCACATTCACCCCTCCTTCAAAAAAATTCAACCTCGAAATTGTTGTGTACTCATATCTATCTCATTTACAACATACACATCTATTTGCATTCATTTCACCTCAACTAGGTTTTCAATTAGTCTTTACATTCTCTCATCTCTCTACCCATCTTGCACATTTCTATCATTCATTTCAGGACATTGGAATGTCCTTCAGGAATCTTCACAATTGTTCAATAACTGTGAAGTAGTATGAATAAATAGGAGTGAACTTTTCCTTTAAACATAAAACCTTTTTGTTTTCAAACAAACTTTTGCTTTCGTTGAGGGGTCATAAAGACCATGAACTCGTCAAGAATATTAACAATCACAAAGACTGAGAATATCCACGGGTCATAAAGACCAGGAGCATAAGTTAAGGCATAACTATGCCACCCTTCTTCCTTGGCCATCATTGGTACACTAGGTGATTAGCCTATTGTACCCTTTTCCCTTTACTTTTTGGGTTGAACCACGTTAACCAACCCTTGTACCATATCCCCTTTTCAGGGTTGTTCACCTCAGACTTTAAAAATATTTTCTTTATTCATTTCTGGATTTAAAAACATTAACTTATTTTTTTTAGCAAAATGGTCTAACCGAAACAAATGGCATATACTAAAATTATTAAACCATTCATACTATACAAACTTGAAACTTTTAAAAAATTCAATTTCACTGTTATTGGCTCAAAACTTGAACCCAAGAAAAATCTTTTAAAATGCTTCATAATACTGCACTATCTTAGCAGTATGTTGAGAATTCAGTCATTTCAAGACTTCATAATACCGTACCGTCATCGAAGTACGTTGAGAATTCTGCCATTTTATCATTCTACACCATATTCAACAGTGTGACAATGATTTCATAAATACATTTTTAAATTTTTAAATAACTTTTGTCTAGTCAAATCAATTGGTGTAGACCATAAATCACAAAATTTTAAAATTTTAATTTGATACTTGAAGAAAACATTTTAATGCACCAACGTGCAAGAATAAGCACGTTTTAAAACATTAATGGTCTAGCATAGCTAGAAGAGTGGATAGCATATCCAATACTAATTATCTTTCCTTTGCTTCCTTTACTCATTACATATTAATTCTATCTTTTTCCTATTTCCTTAATCTTAGCCAATCTCTAAGAACTATTTCTCTTAACTTATGGTTCTCTTTTCTAATTCTCCCCATGTTCATCAAACTTGCATCGCATTTAGGCTCAGGAACTTACCAAAATCATATAGCTTGAGGAGCTTGTCCTAGTCAGGCTGAAGTCCCCCGTTCGCTGAGGGACTCCACCACACGATCATGTGTCATGAACTTACTATACGCTTGGATTTTCAGAACACTCAATTAACCTTACTATTTCTTTCTTCCTATGTATTAGGTATATATAGAAGAAAATAATCACATTCTCAACATACATAACCGATATCGGGATGCTAGATCTCCCCTAATTATCATTATAAGAAGCTAAGTGGTCGTGAAACCAAGTACAAATCCCCGCCCATACAAGGAAGTGTATAACTCAGCCACTACCATAAGTCCTCAATGAAAAATCCCACATACCCTAACATTTATTTAACTTGCCCTTACTTGGCTTTTCCTTAACCTGATATGAATTTCATCAATTCATATCTTTACAGTTCGTAACTCATCAAGAGTTCCATTATCTTTGATCATTTAAGATCTTTTAACCCTTTACCATGTCTAATTATCTTATCTTAAGATATCCTTTACCATTTCTTAATCCTGAATTTTCAAAATTTCTTTCTTTCTCACTTAACTCCTCTAGAGTTTATTTCCTTACCATTTCTTTTTTCCCACAAAAGTCATAGCCTAAGGTATTCTTACCTAAGGTCTATAACCCATCAGCTTTGATACCAACTGTAACGCACCGAAATCCCAACATTTTTTAATTCTATCCATTCACTTCTGGATAACATAATTATTAATCTTAAAATCATAATATTTGATCATAAAGCATCTTAACAGCGATTTCGTGCATTAATACATAACATTTAACCATTAAAATCAATATTTGAGCATATTGTGGTCCATAAATCTATTTACTTAGTTTACATTCCTTATCTGTCTCAGGATCGTAACGTTCATGTAATATTCATTAGAACTTAGTCACACATTTATTAATTGTGACCTAGTCTATTACAATTATCAGAATCATATATATAATTTATGATTTAACTTAACATAACCTGTGAATAAATTTTAACATTTATCTATTCAAACATAATCCTGTTCACCGTATACCTATTTCATACATTTGTACAATACATACGAGTTTATTACATGTCAAAACTGAACTCATAATAATACATTAATCATGCTTTATTTCAGGCTTTTCTGAATAAAACTTACATACATCCATTTAACTATCACATTACACATATGAATATAATACATTTATTCATGTATTTTTATGCAATTACCATCCTTCACCTTTATGCCTAACCAGGACCTCCGGTCTTCTTATACATTGCCTGAAAATGTCAGTTAAAGCAAGAATGAGCACAAAAGCTCAGCAAGTTTAACAGATAACACATTTCATGCTCGCAGTTTATAATATGCGTCTTGCATCCTTTACATTACCATGCTATGCTTAAATGTCACATATTATATTTAACAGTTAAGGCATATAGTTGCACGAAGTGCACATCTAAAAATATTTAATGTCATATAATTCACGTAGAACAGTTATCACACTTAAGTCTGAAAAAAAACCTTGCCTAATCTGTATTTATTTACTTAACCTTTACCCTTCTCGTTCGTTCTTTCTATCTTTCCTCGTATCGGGTTGCTAGTCCAAACTTTATCTACCAACATTGCGCCTATATAACATTATAGGACCATAAGACTTAATATAATTTATCAAACTTTATCCATAATCACCTAACCATTTATCTTTATTCATTTTACTTTTGATGTATTATACCTTATTTTGGTTAATAATACATCTTAGCTTGCCTCCGACCTAGCACACAAGCATTACAATGCTTTTATATAGTTGTAGGTATATTATAGTATACCATTTCCCGTTTCATTACCGTAATATCCTTTACTCTAGTTTACATCTACTGGTAATATCTTACCCCGATTAGGTCCTACATAACCATAATATTGGTTCAAGCTGTAATATCCCAGATATTTTCAAGATTTTAAATAATATCTTAATTGATTTTATTAAAGGTTAAGGTTTAAAACCTAGAATTTGAGAAGTAAGATGTGTAGAAAATGGGTGAATATTTTTTTTTTAACATAAGGTATTTGTTAGAAAATTAAATGTGGGAATATTTTAACGATGCTTGTAGATAATTTATTAAGAAAATAAATTCAATTGAAAAGTGAAGGTGATTATATTAATATATATACTTAGAATTGAGTTTGTTAGTCAAACAAGATGATGTGTGAAGTAAATTAAGTACTCAATTAAACTAATAAATTAATTAGTTTAAAAATAAAGTAAGAAGGAAAGACATAAAATATAATTAATTAAGTTAATTATATTAGTTAAGGTTTAAAATTATTGTAAAGCTAGAATAATTGTGTAGAATAACAATATTAATAAGTTAATTGATTAAGTAATTAACTTAATTATTAAGTTGTGGTATAGAGTCCAAGTAATTTAATTACTACTAGTGAACTAGCCCAAAAGGATTATATGTGTTAGCCCAATATGAGAATATTTACATGAAGGTGGGTAATTTAATAAGAGAGCCCAATGGAAGGTAAACTATGTAGCCCAAACATTTAAAAGTCCAATGTTGGTCAAAGTGTTGGAAAATATTATTGAGTGTAGAGAATTAACTAATGTAGGGTTAATTGAATAACCCTAGTTGGTAGACATGAGAGAGCATTAACCAAACGTTGGTGAATTGCTAGAAAAAGGAAAGTGGTGATGAGAATTAACTATGGATGAGTTAATTATGTAACCCAATGTGGTAGAATAAATTAAATCAAATTTAATTGGACTATAATATAAGTCCAAATGAGGTATTAAACTAGGTCAAATTAATTAACCTAGTAGTTCATGTATTTAATTAAGCCTTGATCCAAGTTATAATTAATCAAGCACAATGCTTATTTTAATTAAATGTAACATAGGGTATTTAATGTTAGCCCAATATAATAAATAAATTGAGCCCAAACTAATTAAATTGACGAGCCCAATATATTCAATCCTAGAGTCCAATGTGGAGCCCAAATGGTAGTCAAAATTGGTCAACAATTGATCATATGTGTGTATATATATATAGATGTATATATGTATATTAAATGAAGAAAAAATAAAGCAAAAATGGAAATTAAAAAGGGCATTTTGCTGAGATTTTAGAGGGGCCCACTTGGGGGTGGCTTGTTGCACTTATATTGCTTTTATTTCACTCAACCAATAGCTTGTAAGCAAGCTTGATGCATGTCAATCACTTGGTCAATCAAGCTAGTCATTCAAAGTAATAGTAATCGCCAATTTAGCTTCTAATTGCACCAAGGTTGGTTGATTAAGAAGTTAATGAAGTACTCCTAGAGTTCTATAAATAGAAATCACCAACACATGAGCAATGTTGGTCATTTCTATGCTTGGTAATATTTTTAGAGAGATGAAAGAATTCTAGAGAGAAGGGAGAGCATTGTTGGAGATTTCTACCAAGGAAAATTTGCTAGAGGATGGACAAGAGGAGTTCACAAGCCAAGATCATGTCAAGAGGAAGAGGAGCATCCATGATCAAGAGGTTCAAAAGTGATGTAACCTTCACCTATTTCATTTTTATAGTCTATATAAGTTTAATCGGTCAAAATATATTTTTAACCGATCAAAAGTAATTTTGATGCTCTAGAAGTCTAGATCTATGATATATTGGTAGAATCATGGTTTGATATATTTCAATCATGTTTTGGTATGAGCGGTATGCATAATAATGCAAGATATGTATATCTTAAGCTTTACCGGTAAACCCTAGTTAGGGTTGTGATTTATAGCATTTCATTTTGAAAGCTAGAGGTTGTGTTTGAAATTTTCTTCTTTGATATGGTAAATATATAAGTTAAGAACAAAACCTAGTTGGTATAATGTTCATGTGAGTTGTTATGGTCAATATATGATTTTTAGACCAAAGAAGGCCATTTTAAGAACTCAATGTGCAAACATTCCACTTTGTGGCTATTTTTTATAACCAAAACTTTTCCAAAAATTTGATCCAATGATGGAATATTGTAGTTTAGGAAGATACGAATCCATCAATACCAATTTGAGGTCATTTGGATTTGTAGATTTCATTTTATTCAAGTTTTAATTATTATTTATAATAAATAATAAATAAAGTAAATAAAAACTATTATTATAATTAATTATTATTTAAAGGATATTAAATGGTAATTAAAGAAAGATGAAGTTAATAAGGTAATTATTTATTATTTTAATAAATAAGGATAATTAGTTAATTATTATTTAAATGATATTAAATAATAATTAAAGGGAGATAAAGTGAATAAAATGATAATTTGTTATTTAATGAATATTAAATAATAAATGAGATTAATTAACTAAGAGATTATTATTTAAATAATCATTAAAGGATTTGAGGATTGTTAAAATATTATTAAGTGGTTAATAATATTAATAAGTGATTAAAATATTATTAAATGGTTAATAATATTAATAAGTGATTAAAATATTATTAAATGGTTAATAATATTAATAAGTGATTTAAAATATTATTAAATGGTTAATAATATTAATAAGTGATTAAAATATTATTAAAAGGTTAATAATATTAATAAGTGATTAAAATATTATTAAATGGTTAATAATATTAATAAGTGATTAAAATATTATTAAAAGGTTAATAATATTAATAAGTGATTAAAGTATTATTAAATGATTAATAATATTAATAAGTGATTAAAATATTATTAAATGGTTAATAATATTAATAAGTGATTAAAATATTGTTAAATGGTTAATAATATTAATAAGTGGTTAAAATATTATTAAATAGTTAATAATATTAATAAGTGATTAAAATATTATTAAATTGTTAATAATATTAATAAGTGATTAAAATATTATTAAAGGGTTAATAATATTTGATTGTAGTTATATATTATCAAAGGTAGATAATATTTTGAGATATTTGGTACATTATTAAATGTCCAAATCATTAAGTTGCGTAAAGAAGAAAGTTTAATTGAATTAAACCAAGGTAAGAGTCCATTGGTGATTAAATATTAGACAACTTATAAAATATAGGTTGTATGAAGAACGCAAGGTATTAGTGAAAGATGGTTAAGCGTACCCGATATGTTCAACTAGGTTTGGACTAGGGGTTTTGTCCAGAACTTAAGGGTTCATTTGTCGGACATCTTAAGAGTTAATAATTTAAAGTTAGAGTCTTATATAAAGGCTAAGTAATAGTCATTATATCTAATGATTATTTCAATTTCCTATATAAATTGTAGGTTGAACGCAAGACGCAAATAAGTGTAACTGGTAGAAGGGAACCAGGCAAGTTTTTCAGAATATGTTGCATTATTTGCATGATTTATAAGTTTATTATTAAACTGTGTGGTGCTCATACGTAATTATGTGCAAAGATGTTTTAATGTGCATTTGTGAAACAAGTTGACTTGAACTGTTGATATGTGGTAGTTGATTTAAGACAATTGTTCTCATTGCACTGTATGTAATGATAGATACTAGACATGAATCGTATATTAAATGCGAGGCATGTTATGCATGAGATATGTATGTACTGCAAAACATAGTATGCATGAAGCATGAAACATGATTGAACTGTTTTACGTGTTATGTGAAACTGTTAGACTTGCTGAGCCGTCGTGCTCACCCTTGCTTAAAACAAAACATTACAGGGTAGCTTGAAGAAGCCGATTACTTCGGTAGAGGCAAAGATGAAGATTGACTAACGAGTCATCAAGATTGAAGCGTAGGTGCTTTCATAGTAAAACCTTGGGGTAGATTACTTCATTTACTTGTGTAAGTATATATGAAGAGTTTATGTTTTGTTGTGATATGGATTAGCAAACTTAAAATGTTAAGAGAACATTTACATATTATTTTTAATATCATTTTCAGACGTTGTCCTTTATGTATAAGGATAATAGGATGGTGTGATTGAGTCATTATACATATGATCTCAAAGTGGTAATAGGATTTTAAAGATTGCGATTCTGGAATAGAAAGAGATGATGTAAAAATTGTAAATAAATGATTATTTAGCAATTATAATATTGTTGTAATTCATGAACAATAAAGAAAAGTAGTACTAGTGTTGAACCGGATCCGAGGTTAAAGGAACTCGGATTTGGGGTCGTCACACAAGCATTGGTTACACACATGTGTATGCTCAACATTGCCATATAAACTATCTTTTATCTTTACATAACTTAACACGTAACACATTGTTCCTTTATACTTTAATCTTTACCACATTAATCATTTTAGTCAATTTGAGGCTTATCATACATGTCTTTATCATTATGTATAAAAACATTTTATTTTGGGAATTTTTTATTTTTTTTTTAAATTTCTATTATGTGAACAATACATCTCGCCCCAGCGAGATGTTTAAGTTCACAACATCTAGTTGGCCGCGAGATGTCCTCGGCCCAACTTCACCTCGACACTCCCTGAACTCGCCCTAGCCAACTTCTTCAACAGCACTGTGCCCCGACGTAGTTTCTAGTTCAAATGACTGCGCCTCGGGCGTAGTCCTGCTGTCTCAGATTCTGTGATTTTTGCTGCTACTTTGATAATTTTTAACTCCGTCGTCACACATCCAATTAACTCCAAATTTGGAACAGAGCTAGGTATTACTACCTAGTATTTTATAAAACAATTACTTGCCTCATTTGGCTTCTCAAAATCATATAAACAATAGCCCGTAGGAGGGCGTTCAAACTCCCATTCAACTTAAAACTCAAATTTTACCAACTTTGTGATTTTTGGCCATTTACTTTAAAACTTCATTCCAACACTTGAAAAAGTTCATATATGTTATATATGGCATGCTCAAACCATTAAAATAGTTAAACTTTGCACGATTCGGGTTTTGTCCAAAAAAATCTATTTCGAGTCGAAACGATCGATTTCAATCGTTCAAATCGCCATTTCAATCCGTTGATTATTAAATCAACCTAAACACATGTAATAACATAAAACTAGGTCGTTTGACTTCATTACACTTTTAATTTCTCAAAATTGCTAACAATCATCTATAAGTTGGATTTTCAATACCTTTGTAAACTTTTTTAACTCCACTTGACATCTTAAACTTCATGCACCACATAGGCTATCACATACACATTTGACGACTTTGTAAGTTTATATCACTTCTATATGCACATACTAATGCACTTTACAGATTATAATTTGGTCTGTTATACACAAAGTATAGCCTAATATTGTAACTTTTTCTTAACAAATCATATTCTTGGACCTTCAATGCATCTTCAATGCAATTTAACATGAAATTTCATATGCTTTAAACATGTTCATCCTCTTCATCTAGGTTTTTATCAAAACCAACAACATTAAACACATAACCTTCCATAATTCATAGCTTGAATGCATGCATAATAGTGCACCACCTTTACAAAATCAAACTTGAGCTTAGGGTTTCATTACTTCTCAACCATTTAGTACTTAAGCTCATATACAAATTTACATCTAGTCACTAATTCATGCATGACTAGTCTTAAACTAACATTTAAACTCATAAATATCGCATTTCATAACTTGAACATAAACATACCTTCTTATAGTTCTTCTGTAATATTCCGAATTTGTGAGAGAGTTGTAATCCGACTTTATATGAATAAATAAAGATTAAATTACATCTTATATGTGTTATGAAATCTTTGTTAATGTTTATTTCTGTGTTTCGGTTCGAGTATCCAACCTTAGCATGAAATTGGAGAATAAATTTTTTGTTTCAAAAACTGAAAATAAGTTAAAACTTAAACCCTAACCCTAGGGTCCAAACCCTAGGAAATCTGATCTAGGCTCTCGAGCAAGATGTGTACATCGAAATGACATTCTATTTTAGAATTCATTTTTCCTACGCTTTGAAAACACGTTATAGCCGATAAAAGTTTTTCTCAAAAAGTGCGCTAGGAATAGGACGAAATAGGGAAAAGACAAAAATTATTTTTTTTACCTTTTTGGTTGTCTAACCATTTTTTGAGAAATGGTCGCCAAAAACACTATTCACCAAAATATGTGCCAAGTCTTTTGGACTTTCCACTTCACAGAATAGTGTTTATACGGAACAAAATTCAATAATATCAAGATTTTAAATCAGTAAAAGTTAACCAGTTAGTTGGAATAGGAAGAATAATAAAAGTATACTTTAATATATAATACGAAAATTGTACGAAATATTATATGAGATTAATACGAGAATAATACGAATATTATACAATGTATTATACAGAAGATTATACGAGATTAATACGAGAATAATACGATATATAATACCGGTAAAATACGAATATTATACAATGTATTATACGGAAGAAATACGTATAAATACTAATGTATTATACTATTTAATTAATTAGTTGAAATCAAACTAGGTTATATGTAACAAAGTTAGTGTAACCAAACTAGGAAAAAGTAGCACGATTACACTAACTGGAAAGAACTAACACAATTTGTTTGGGACTAAATCCAAGTGAAAATGAATCAACCAATCAGAAGAACGGTGATGTAAGCGAGAATGCAAACACTAGGGTGTAAAGTGTAATAAGCCGGGGTAAAAATGCAATTAATGAAACTTGATTTTTCTATAAATAGGAAGTTAACCTCTTCATTTTTCTCATCATTTTCCAAAGCAAAAATTCAAGTATAAAAGCTACACATATATTGAGAGAGAGTTCTAGTAAGTTACTACCTTGGAAATTGCAAAGATATAGTTAAAGCTTGCAAACACCAAATGTACAATCTCTAGTAGTTATTATGTTCAATTTTTCTTTCGTCTTTAATTTTTCAAAAGCTCAAGAACGCGAGTCGTAGCCATATACGATTGTCTCGTTCTCCGTGTTCTTCACGTGTTCTTGAGCCTTTCTACATTTTGTGTAGTTATAATGTCGAATTTCAATTCGTAGTTTAAAGCTCAATGAACATACGTCGTTACCATGTACGGTTTATCCGTTCTCCATGTTCTTCGAATATTCTTGAGCATTTTTATAAATTGTTTTAATCAATTATGCGAGTCGTTATAATGACCAAATTTTGTCAATTATAAAGTGTAATAACCACTTATGTAAGCAGTTATAATGCTCAAATTATTTTATGTACGAAAACCAAAAGCTCGAGAACATAGTCGTTACCATGTACGGTTTATCCGTTCTTCGTGTTCTTAAGCAAAAGTCATGAATATTTCTATGAGAAGGTTTTTGATTCATTACTTTTATGTTATAAAGTGTTATTGAGTCTTATAACATGATTTCTTAAATAGTTAAACCAAGTGGTACCATATTTCACATGGTTAACCCTAAAAATGTTGTTCAAAACATGCTTACTGACTGTTTTTGCTAAAATCTGAAAACTTAAAATTTGAATCTGCTTTATAAATACAAATGAAAGTTGCAGATCATGAAAGTTTAAGCAATTTAGACTCAAGAATCACATCAAAATATTTTCGTATGAAAAAATTATTGCAGTTACCGGAAAGAACGTCAAAGTTGAAAAAAATTTAGAGGCTCTCGGATCCTTGCACCAAAAATTAAGGTTTTGAGTTAGCCATACCTCCTAAACATTCCGCCAATGAAAAAAATTCTAGTTTAGGTATAAAAACAATTATAGAACAAGAAAATTTGATGAACTAAAATTTGGTACGCGAAACCCTTTATACGATTACCGAAAAACCCTAAATTATGCTTAAGGCAAGTTTTCTATCCTTAACCTTTGTTTACTTGCTTTTTATGTGATTTATATATTTTGTACAAGCAACGTGTTATAAATTTTTGATATGTGACTTATTGATTCTTGTTTCAGCATAACTTGAAAAATAAAATGCTTATTCGCGATATATTTCAAATCATGCTTTATTATATCAAACAAAGTTGTCTTGTGGCGATCCTGACATGTTAAGTAAACTGAGATGAACAAGTATGTATCACTATTCATAATTAGTCCAGTGTATAGTACCTTATACATAACATAGGATGTCATTAGGTTGATCCCCTTTCTATATTCACTATAAAAGGTTTTAAGTCGAAAGACAAATAACAGTTCAAGGTCTAACCACCACTCAGTCTTACTATGTTAAGAACATTTGTTATATCAATTATTGTACCATGAATCCTTACAATCCATATCGGTGTGAGTTCACTTATATGTTATGTGTTTAAGACTTGTTGAGCATCTTAGCTCACTCTTGCATAAACCAAAATTGCAGACAACCCCGAGAGCTCCGACTCAAAGAAGAAAGGAAAGAAGAAATGCGTAGACTAGTTTACTGCTTTTCTTAACTATTCTTAACAGTAGTTATAATGATATTTTGTAATATGAACAAGTTCCACACATGTAACCGAATATTATATAAACATTATCAGATTTTATCACATTCTACTGTTATGACTTTACTTTGATTAAACATAGAATTGTTTAAAACTTAACATAGTATTAACAATAATCTGTTTATTTGAATGAGGATCGATAAATAACTTGTGAGTGTTGTACATCCGAGACAGGACTACGCAATGTTGACTGGTCAAATCCATCGTTAAGGTTCCTTGAACCCAGGTATAACTCATTATTACTATTCTGAATGTCGAATAAGTAGGATTATTAATATAAAGAGATATCACTATAAATAAATATGTTTCGAATGAGGGTTTTAACTAGTTGGGTAATGTTCTTCATAGAAAGATAATTTTGCACCGGACAAAGATACAACCATTTGTCACGGATATAGATGCAAAAATTTATCACTGGTGAAGATGCAAACATTCATCGCGAGATTCTCTGTTCCTAAGAGTCGTCCTAATGATTTAATGTCATGGATGCTGGAACATGTAAAGTTATAGAATATCTAAATATTAAGGATAAAATGTTATGATTGAATATTAAGTCTCTTGTATCGATTGCAAGGACTTGATATATAATAATGAAAGATATTTGGGAATTAAGATGAGAACTTTGTGTATGAACAAAGGAAATCATCTATAAACTTAATGATTTAGCATTTATAATGAGCACCAAGTCAGCTATAGTAAGTATAGTGATTTGGGGGCGACACAAGTTGGTATCAAAGTTGTATATTATAGCTCTAAAGTAACAAGTACTTTAGGATATAATCTGATCGATTAAGTTAAAATGACTTATGAAAAGTCTATAGATAATTAAAAGATGTTAATAAATTTTAAATCTTAATTACTTAAAAGACATCATGTGAAAAGAATTATACTAATTAAAGTCAACCTTGTTTTGTAGAAATTACTGATATAAACGAAGACAACGCTCAAGACTTGGGCTATGACAGTGATCCAATCGAGCATTTCAGTGATGAGTACGAAATAGAAAAGCCTAATCATAACGTGGAACTACATGATGCCGAAGAGGTTAATCAAGTTCCCCCAGTAGATGATGAAGATGTCATAGACCTACCAACTTACGATGAGATCATCGCCAAGTTGGAAGAACAGGCTACTGAAATAATGGCATATGGAGAAGCTCGAGAAGAGCTGGTTGAACAACTGCAAATCGAGAACCAAGCCAATATGATCAAGGCCAATGATATTATAAAGGTGCTTGAAAGGCGGTGGTTGGATGAAGCTGAAAGAAGCTACCAACTACAGATCCAATTAGAAGCTTCGCAAGAGGAAGTATATCGCCTACAAGCAAACCGTGGTCAAATCAAAAGAGCTTATGGTGCTACTTACGCCAAGCTAGAGAAAAAAATAACTAAATTTCCTGCAGCCGTCAAAGATTTGGGGTTGGAAATAAATAAGTCTATGGTTATTAGCATGATCCACAAGATCAATAAGAAGGATAGAAAGATCTAGTCGAATAACGTATAATATATTAGTATATTGTAAATGTTTTGTTGAGCATTTTCCATTTTAATAAGGGATGTTAATAGTTGTTAAGTGATTTTAATAACTCGAATAATGTAATGTAAATAAGAAGTTTGTTTAAGAAATATATCTTGCAATTTTAATGCTTTCATATTTACACGTATTTTTCATTTATAAAGAAAATGGTTCTACCAAGGCCAAGAACAAGGGCAACAGCAACAACAAGTGCTAGTGATGAGAATAATGTTCAGACTCCAGATCCTATGCAACAATTCCTTGATAGATTAATAGAGGTCTTAGATAGTCGTACAACATATAATGTGCCACCACCACCTCCACAACCACAGCCACAACCACAACCACAAATACCACCACCACCTCAGCCAGAACCCCAACCACAGAAAGTCTTATTTAAAGACTTTAAAAATGTAGGTCCTCCCGAATTCAAAGGAACCGCTGAGCCTATAGAGGCTCAGTGCTAGATTAAGGAAATAGAGAAAAATTTTGACTTAACAGAGGTTGCTGAGGAAAAAAAGACTAAGTTTGCCACGTACCTTATGAAGGGCAAGGCTAACTTCTGGTAGGAAGCCACCCAAGCCCGTGTCAGGGAAGGTGTGGTTGCATGGGAAGCTTTCAAAGAGTTATTCTTTGAAAACTACTTTCCATGAAGCATAAAAAATAGAATGGAGGTACAATTTCTAAATTTGAAACAAAGGGACATGACTATTCCCCAGTATGCCTCCAAATTCAATGAACTTACATGTTTTGTTCCAAATCAAGTAGATACAGAGGAACGAAAGGCAAGAAGGTTTGAGGAGGGTTTAAAACCCTGGATTCATGGTAAGGTAGCTATCTTACAGATAGATAGTTATGCCCATCTTTTAGAAAAGGCTATCATTGCTGAAGGCAACAGTGAAGTCATAACAAAATTTAATAAGAAAAGGAACAATAAGAGAGGGAATGGAGGAAGAAATAATAATACGGGAAGGAACGGGGGAGGAAATAATAATAATAATAAGAGAAGGTTCAATGGCGGAAACTCCCGATAACAAAGGGAGAATAAAAAGAAAACATTAGAATCGTGCAAGATCTGTGAAAAACAACACGCAGTAGTGTGTCTAAAAGGAAAAAATATTTGCTACAATTGCAAACAAGAAGGACACATAGCACCCACATGCCCTAACCCTAGGAAAGACACTTGTTTTCACTGTGGAGCCACGAGGCATCAAGCTAAGATATGACCCAAGAAAGACGAAAATGTCGAAGGGGACAATAATAAAAAATCTACCCCAACAACTAACCCAGGTCGTCCAACAGCAAGGACATTCAACATGACCGTGGGAGATGTTGTAGCATTGCAATATGTAGTGTCAAGTATCATTCCGATCAACACCATAAGTGCTTACGTGCTATTTGATTCGGGTGCTACTTGCTCTTTTATTTCCCATGAATTTGCTAAGAAACTAAACGTGCCTAGTGAACTATTAGAAAGTCCTTTAATGATAGACATTGCTAACAAAGAACAAATTCCTGTTAATAACATATTGAAAGGTTGTTGCATAGTGATCAAGGGTCATGAGTTGAGAGTCGATCTTATTCTAATCCAATTAGGGGAATTTGATGTAATTCTAGGCATGGATTGGTTGACCAATCACTAAACGATGATCGATTATCAACAAAAGTGCGTTAAGCTTCTTACAACGTCCAAGTCAATAGTAGTCCTCAATGGAAGTTAGTCATCGAGAAAATCCCGATGCCTAACTGTAAATCAAGCAAAGGGATATCAGGGTTATTTGGCATATATCATAGACACCTAACAGAAAGGGTTAGATATAAACCAAATACTAGTGGTTAGAGAGTTTCAGGATGTCTTTCCCGATGATCTACCCAGTCTTCTACCAGATAGGGAGATTGAGTTCGTTATTGATTTAGCTCTTGGAACTACACCTGTTTCGAAGGCCCCATATAGAATGGCGCCTGTGGAATTGAAGGAGTTAATGGTACAGTTACAAGAACTGTTGGATAAGAAATACATTTAACCAAGTGTTTTTCCATGGGGAACACCAGTGTTATTTGTCAAGAAAAAGGATGGAACTTTAAGATTATGTGTTGATTATCATGAACTCAATAAATTGACCATAAAGAATAAGTATTACCTAGGATTGACGACTTGTTTGATCAACTCAAATGAGTGCAGTATTTCTCTAAGATTGATCTACGGTCAGGTTACCATTAACTGAAGGTTAGGAAGGAAGATGTGCTGAAGATAGAGTTTAGAACACGTTATGAACATTACGAGTTTCTAGTAATGTCCTTTAGATTAACAAATACACCAGCAGCATTCATGGACTTGATGAATAGGGTTTTTAGGTCTTGTCTAGATAAGTATGTTGTAGTGTCCATCGACGATATTCTCATATACTCGAAAACACTAGAAGAACATGTTATACACTTAAGAAGTGTAATAGAAACCTTACGAAAGGAACAACTCTATGCCAAATTTTCAAAATGCGAATTTTGGCTAGAGAAAGTTCAATTTTTAGGACATGTGATTAACAATAGTAGAGTTTCAGTGGATCTAGCAAAGATAGAAACAGTTATGAAATGGGAACAACCAAAGACCCTAACTGAAGTGAGGAGTTTCTTAGGTTTAGCGGGGTACTATAAACGCTTCATTATAGATTTTTCAAAGATAGCAACCCCATTAACCAACTTAACTAGGAAGACCGTGAAGTATACTTGGACAGACAAATGTGAAAAGAGCTTTCAAGAGCTAAAGAAGAGGCTAACTGAGGCACTAGTATTATCATTACCTAATGATAGTGGAGGTCTTGTAGTCTATAGTGATGCCTCACATAAAGGATTAGGATGTGTTTTAATGCAGCATAACAAAGTTATAGCTTATGCTTCGTGACAACTAAAGGATTATGAGTTAAGGTATCTTACTCACAATCTAGAATTAGCGGTAGTAGTATTTGCTTTAAAGATATGAAGGCATTACTTGTATGGGGAGAAGTGTGAAATTTATACAGATCATAAGAGTTTGAAGTATATTTTTACACAACGAGAGTTGAATATGAGGCAAAGACAATGGTTAAAATTGATTAAGGATTATGATTGTGAAACCTATATCATCTAGGAAAAGCCAACTTAGTTGCAGATGCTTTGATTAAAAAGTTCGCTAGACTCGAGGTAAGAGTTCCTTCAATCTCGACAATGAAATTGTTTGTAATGGAGGATCATTCAACCTTGTTGGGTAACATTAAGGAAATCCAAGAGGAGGATGGAAGCTATAGGAAGTTGAAGAAGTCAACATAGATTATAGACGGCAAATACAAGATGGACAAGGAGGGAATCATTAGATTTGAATCTAGAATTTAGATTCCTGCAGTTCAAGAACTCAAGGAAGAAATCATGTAAGGAGCACATAGTACTAAGTTTTCAGTACACCTAGGCAGTGCCAAAATGTACAAAGACATAAGTCAACATTTCTGGTGGCCAAACATGAAAAGAGAAATGGCTGAATTTGTTAGTAGGTGTTTGACATGTTGTTGGTTTGCAAAAATATGGCATACATATAATCAAATTATATAAGCGCAACGGAAGCAAGAAAATCAAATTTTAAAATTTTTGTACAAACCAATAACCCAGATCTTTCTTATGCGACTATTGTTAATTAAGGAAGGATAAAAGAATTTATACCTTTGTATAACCAAACTTCCACGGGTACAAGTTCATCTCCCTTTAATCCTTCACATTCTTCTTCAAATTCACCGATTAGATTCCACGGATCAATGTTAGCTCCCTAAGTGTGAAGCCTCTAGAGGAGATTAACCAAAAGATCTATATATTAAAGAAGTGGATTATGATTTCTCCAAACCATGGATGACTAGCCCTAATTCTCTCTGTCTTTAACTCCTTAGATGTAGAGAATTATGGAGTACTATCTCTATTCTAATGAAAGAGTGTGTAACCTTAATCTATGATAAGACTCCTTTTATTTATAGATCTAGTCAACCCTCCTAAACTATTTAGGATTAGAGTTTTAATTTAATTCCCAATTTAATTAAGAACTAAATTAACTAATAATAATTCTTAAACCATTTAGGAACTTAATTATTTAATAATGAGAGTACTTCTTATTAATTAATTACTAAACTATTTAGTAACTTAATTAATTATTATAATAACAATTCCTAAACTATTTAGGAACTTAATTATTTACAATAATACTACTACTTATTAATTAATTGGTAAACCATTTGGGAACTAAATAATAATACTAGTAATAATAATAATAGTAATAATAATAATAATAAGACTCTTCTTAATAATTTATAATTAGTATTTCTAAAATACTAAACTATAAATATTAAGCTATTTAATTTATTCTATCACCATAGTATAAATTAAATATACTTAATTTATTATTACGATTATGCCATCCACTTCTAAAATAAATATTACTCTTTTGTGGTGTGACCCTTTAAGTTCTCCATATTAAACCAGTTGTATAATAAATAAATTAGGATAATTCTAATTCATTTATTACGAATTAACTCTTTAATTCAGAATAAATAATTATTCCAGAATAAGAGCAAGCCCCCTTAGCGATTAGTCGGCATTCCAGATAATATAGATTTCAACATTTGATCGTAAAAAAACCTTTCAGGGAATAGTTACCGTACAATTCAATCATTCTACCATATAATGTCCCAATCAAATATAAGACATGAAATTTCTGTCAAGTCTTATTAATTTGATCATATGCATTTCAATTCACAAATACATAACTCTAGTTAATGTAAATTAGAAACTCCTTTCTAATTCCATTCAACCCTGGCTAGGGATTTCTGAGTTATCACTTATTAAATCGCATAGGACATTCTCTCCCTTTACTGGAAGTGGTAGATCCTTTGTTGATCATTCACCTATCTCCATGTGTACTTTATTATACCCAAGCATATCATTTGATATACCAACAAGTCTTAAGGAATATGTCAAAGTATAACTTAGTACACACAAGATACTATAATGATCTCAAGGCCAATGATCACTTGTACGACTATCACATAAGGAACTCCTATTGACAGACAAGTAAAACTCCATTACGTGTTTCTTGAGCGAGTCACGTTCAGTGAACTTATTCTCTAATAAGCACCTACATACTTGCTTTAGTGTCTCTAGACAAATGATTATGAGATCAATCATCATTTTCATAAAAGCAAGCCTAGTATGTACCAATCTATCCAGATCTACTAATCCCATTTTTAGTGATCCAATGATTAGGAACAATTTTAGTTTTGAGTTACCTTGAATTTAGGTCTCATTAGCATAATACTCATCATGGTTATAAAAGCATTGCTCGAAAACTATGGGTTTATTCATTTGATTATATCAAGTAACTAATCATGAATAAAGAAATGCATTGATTCTTTTATTAATAAATGAACAAGATTACAAAGTATATGCTTATCACATCAAATGTGATTGGCTTAAGGGCATACTACTTTCAAGCTCCCACTTGCACTAAAGTCAATCGCCCTTTGGTATCCCCATACCATTCTTCTCTAAGTGGCGTACAAATTGCTTAGTAAATGCTTTAGTTAATAGATCTGTAATGATGTTTTGAGAGTCTACCATCTTTATGGTGTCGTCTCCTTTTCAATGATTCATCTAATCATATGAAAGTGCTGCAACATATGTTTAGATTTCAGATGAGACCTAGGTTCCTTGGCGAATTAAACTCCTTTAATGTTAAGAAGCATTATAAGTTATGTAATGAACTTGTTGAACCAAACAATCACCTTTGGAGCTTCACTTATAGTTTTTTACTATGTCTTTGTCACTAAATCAGTAACTCTTTGCTGTTTGAAACTTTTCAACTCACTGCAGCACTGTTCAAGGTAATCATATTACCTGAAACGGATATGTTGTTATCTTGGATAGTCTGAACAAACTTGAGTCTGTTAAGCCCTCTAGTTTTATACCAGACCCATCATTACAAACTTGAGTCTTCTCCGTAATTGAACTGATATCTGCTTATCATACATAAATAATATCAAGTCTAGTACCTATCAACAAATCAATGTACATTCCTTAGGTTAAGCTGAGCATCTTTTATAATCTATCTATAGACCTTTATCTTGAAAAGAATGTTAGGATGTTTCTCCCAAGTCCTTAAAGAAGAAGTTTTTAGACAACCGCATCTTTACTGATTGTAGTATCGGTATGTCATTCATTATCAATATTATATCAACATATAATAATAAAAATGTCACAGTGCTCCCACTAACCCTTGTACACACTTGGTTTATCCTAGTCTTTGATAAAATCAAACTCTTTTGATTATCTTTTCAAAACAGATATTCCATTTTTGAGAAATTTGCTTCAATCCATAAGTGGATTGTTGTAGCTTTCATACTTGATTTACTCCATCATTATGGAGACAAATCCTTTTGGTTATATCATACATACATACTTTTGTATAGTAAGTTGCAACTGCAAGTAAAATCCAAATTGATATATGCATTTTCACTAGTGAAAAATTTTATTTTAGTCAAATCATTGACCTTGTTTGAAATCTTTTTACCACTAGTTAGGTCTTATAGGTCTCCACCTTGCCATCTTCTTTAGTCTTTCTCCAAAGACCCATTTCGGTTTTTAAGGTCATCAGTCATTTCTCTTGAGTATCTAATACTCATACCTCATCGTATATATCTGGATCATCATCCACTATGATGCGTACCTTATTATCATCATCTATGATGAATCCATACCATTCAGGTATCTTCGATACTAAACCATATTTATGACTTGGTTATGGTACAATAGGTTTATCTACTTGCACAGATTCCTTCACTTGATCTATAGTGTTTTGTGGTTCTTGAACTTCTTCAAAATCTATTTTACTCCCACTAACCCTTTAAGGAAAAACTTCTTTTCTTAGAAGACAGCGTATTTGAAACAAACACCTTTTAGTTAGTCGGATTATAGAAGTGATACCCTAAACTTTCTTTAGGATATCCCACAAGTTTACACTTATCAGATCTTGTCCCTAACTTATCATGTCAAACCTTTTGACATAAGCTGAACAATTCAAATCTTAACATGCTTAAGACTTGATTTCCTCCCTATCCCATAACTCATATGAAGTCTTAGGGATGGAATTTTAAAGTACCTTGTTTGGTAAATATGCGATCATTTCTAGGGCAAAACCCTATAAGGATACTGGAAGATTAGTATAACTCATCATGGATCATCACCATGTCCATTGTGAGAATACCATTTCACTTAAGATGATCTAGAAACTTACTGCTTAAGTATTCCCTTCTCGATCTAGTCGAAAAACTTTAATACTTTTGGCCTTTAGTTTCTATACTTCACTTTTAAATTCTTTGAACGTTTCAAACGATTTGTATTTGTATTTTATCAAATACATATATCAAAATCTAGAATAATTAGTGAAAGTAATGAATGAATACCCTCCTCTTACATTTTTTGTCATAGGTCCTACACACGACTGTGTGTACCATCTCTAACAACTCTGCAACTCGCTATCCATGTCCATTAAATAGAGATTTAGTCATATTGTCCATGATACAAGATTCACAAGTTGTATTGGATTCATGATCAAAAAGCTCTAAAAGCCTATCTTTACACAACTTGTTTAGTCTTGTTTCATTAACATGACCGAGTTAACAATATTACATGAAGGTATGATTCATATCATCTCTTTGCCTTTTAGTTTGTTCAAATTGTAATATTTTTCATGAAAGTCAAGTATACAAAATCCATTAAGTAATCAACATAGTAACAACTTACTAACTTAATAGACTTGCCCGTAGGCCATGCTAAACTGTAAGTTCCTATGGTTAATGCAGCAAGCTTTGCTTCATTCCCCATGTACAGGATTACTTATCTTTAGTTTAGCTTTCTACTTCTGCATAGTCTCTGCAACAGCTTGCATATTTGAGACCACCGGCCGGTATATAATACCTAAGTAGAACTTGACTTATAGAAAGTTCTATTTCATTATGAACAAATCTATATATATAGATAAAGCTTCACTAAACTTCTTCTACTTAACTACTGCAACTCTCTTGCAGTTGTTCTTCCAGTGTCCCAACTTATCGCAATGAAAGCAAACTCCTTTGCTCTCGGGATCACTTTTATTTATGTCCTTTGTTTAGCCTTTCTTTTGCCCTCTACTCTTTCTGACTCCTCAGAAATACCTTTGGCCATCTTCCTCCACTTAGAAGATTCATCTACGAGTAAGACTTGGTTTTTTTAGGAAGGAAAGTGACTCTTAACAGTCTTCAACATGTTTAGTTAATCAGGTAAACTGACATCTAGCTTAATAATGTATGAAGTTCGCAACAAATTGTGAATAAGAGTCAGTGAGTGACTGCAAGATCAAATCTTGACTCAACTCTCCATCCCTGACAAAACCTGTTGTCCTAGTTGATCAATCCAATTGATCATCTTTAGGATATGTGTCTTTTACTGTACTGTCATTGGTTATTATAGATCGGAAGAGCTCCTTAGATATCGTATATCTAGTTGACCTACTTTGCTCACTATACAACTATTGAATGTGTAGCAATATAGTAGGTGTATTAATTTTTCTCGTGTTAATGTTGTAACTCGATACTTATGGATGCGAGCATGATGCATTGAGCCACCTTTGCATCATCTTACCATTTCATAAAATAGCAATCTCTTCCTCAGAGGCTTAGTCTACAACGTTCGTAGGAATAGGCAAATTAAGGACATTTGCTAGCTTTTCAGCATTGAGAACTTTTCTCAAATTTGTTTAATCAATTTGAACAATTCGATTCGATTAATTGTTAGCATCCATTATGCTATGCAATGTTAGTGAATTAAACATAGCAACATTCTTTAAGTGAATTAATAACAACATTAACATGCATTCGTTTTATTAATTACCAAAATAAATTAGGTCTTTATTTAAAATGGTGTCTCCCACTATTTTCATCAAGCTATATTACTCCCCTTATATAGTTCAGCAAATCTAGTTAAAGATTTGCTAGTGAGAATAATGATCATATTTTAAATGTATATAGCCTTGTGTGACACAACAAACGATATATAAATAAATAGGTAGGCAACTCTTTGTCAATTACATCAACATGTAACGCCTTTTATTTTGCCTCTTATATTATTATGATCATCTGTGACACATCCAAATCAAAATTATCCAAGTTAAGTCCAACCTAGCATTTTCTTATATTAGAAGAGAAAAAGACCGTTCTTGTATTACACAACAAAATAGTAATGTTCAATTCCTTTATAAACATCAAATGTGATAAAACAACATCTCAAAAAAATAATATAAGCCTTGTGTGACACAACAAACTATAATGATTATTTGATACTCTATTGTTTTACCATGCTAGAATGCGACATTCGATATTTTTAATAAATAAATAAATTAGAACGATTCTAATTTTATTTAATTGAATTAAACTTTAATTCATGAATTAAATATTTTAATTCATTTTATAAATAATATTTATTCTAAACCATGAGGGGTTTGTTAATATTAATTGTCACATCTTGTTTAGCGCATATGCATATATATATATATATATATATATATATATATATATATATATATATATATATATATATATAATATGCGTCATATTAATTAACATGCGAAACATGTTTGATAATATATAATATATATAAATAAGCATGCACATATAGAATACTATATTCTACTTGGATTGATTATGGACTTTTATTCTAGTTTGATTCACTAGAGCCACCAAGTGAACTAAAAGGTCAAACCTAGGGTGCAAGAATAAATTAAATTAAATGTAACTATTACATTTAAATTCGAGCTCTATTACAAACGGGTCTCCATGCACTCCTTGTTTCTTTGCTCCAATTCTTCAAAATAATTCTAATTAATTCTATTACAAAACTATTTACAATAAATAAAAACATCGATCATCAGTCAAGGGGAAGTACATAGGAGAGAGATAGAATTTAACATACGAAAAATTAGAAAGACGAGGTACGCAAACCTCATTTATTAAATTCATTAATTCATGCATTTAATTAAGATTAAATCCAATCATATTGGTCAATAGTCCATAATCAATCTCATTTATTATCATATATATCAACATATATATTAATAAATAGTATCCATCGCATAAATTAAATAAAACATTCCATATATGTATTGGTATCATTTAATGGGCAATTAAAATTCCATGAAATCTAATTTCATGTTTAAAATAAACTTTCTATTTTAATTATAAAATTCTTTAAAAATAAACTATTTATTTTTATTATTTTAAAATTATCTAAAATAAACTCTTTTATTTTGAAATTTTAAAATCTGCTCAAAATTACCAAACTGTTTGGCTAATTAATATATATTATAAATATATCATATATATTAATAATATATATATATATATATATATATATATATATATATATATATATATATATAGGAAAGGTATAAATGCACAACATTTTTGTGCACAACATGTTGTGCACTTTCATCCACACCATTCAATGGTGGGGCCTGACACGAAAATCCGTGTCAGGCCTCACCATTGAATGGTGTGGATGAGTGTTGTACACAACATGTTGTGCACCTAAAATTATCCATATATATATGTGTGTGTGTGTGTGTGTGTGTGTGTGTGTGTGTATGTGTGTGTGTGTGTGTGTGTGTGTGTATATATATACACACACACCAATAGTTACTTTATTGCACAGAAAATCGTGCGGCATTTGTTGCTTTAACTATATCAACAATCCGAAACAGTGCTTTATCGAAAACAGTGGGCAACTTTAATGATTCAGCCGTGACATTAATTTTGGGACAAGCTTTATAATACTTATAAACCGTGGCTGCTTTTACAATCTTCTAAAATGGAAACCTACTGGACACTGAAAACCGTGGGCTACTAGTTTTATATTATATTACCGAAAACCATCGTGCTTGGCTTTATCAATATATATCCAAAATGGTGAATTTCATTGTGGGACGGTTGTTCATGGAGTACTTTACCGAAACCGAAGTTAATCTAATTAACTTCCAGGAAATCACGTGAATTGATTCCTGTGTTTCATGAATCCTTGAATCATGCATATATAAAGCAATTCAATTTCGTGAATCATATTAACAGAATTAATTCGCGAATACAATATAAAAAATCGTAATACCCAATTCGGAATTCGCAAGTTTTTCATAAAAAATAATAATTTTATACAACAAATTATACCTAATAAATTATTTTAAACACATACCAATACATATATGAAATCAAAACAATTAATAATTCGCATAAATTTGGCTCTTGATGCCACTGTTGGTTTTATATGGTAAAGATATAATCAAATTATATAAGTGCAACGAAAGTAAGAAAATCAGATTTTAAATTTTTTGTACAAACCAATAACCCGGATCTTTCTTATGCGACTATTATTAATTGAGGAATGATAAAAGAATTTATACCTTTATAGAACCAAGTTTCCACGGGTACAAGTTCATCTCCCTTTAATCATTCACGTTTTTCTTTAAATTCACCAATTTGGGATTAATTAACAATTTGGGATTAAGGAATAATTTAATTGAATAAGCAAGTGTATGATATTATTATTGTGTAGCCCATTGTATTGCCATTTTCGGGAAAGAGACCTTTAATTGCCCAAGTTCAGATGGATTTTCAGCAAGCCCAAGTGCCTTGGTCTTTTAGTGGTCTAATTGGAGAGCATTTTAGCAAGCTTATAACTTGTTAAGAGTCCAATTCTTGTACCCAGCCCCAAACCGTAAATTCCTGGAAGCATGTAAAGAGTGACTCTCAAATTGGGACAAGTGAGGGGCTGGATAACCAAAAAATAGGGGACCGGATGATTCATGAACGGCGCTGCAAAATCCATAGAAGCTATGGTGTAGGCCATCATGATAGCTAGGAGTTGGATTATGGGGAAGACCAGAGGTCTTTAACTGATGAAATTTGAAGGAAATCAGCTATATATGCAGTTGTAAGCTATTCCAAGATTTGTAGCACTTACTAATAGAAAACAGAGGAAACAACATAGATAGAAAGAAAAGAGCACGGTTGAAGAAGAAGGAGCAGTCTAGACTTCTTTAGCCATCAACCAATTAACAAGCAAAGGTATAATGATCTCTTTCCTTAAGCTCCATTACTTTCAAATTGTTGTTGATGGATTAACTGCTTGTGGGAATTTCTTTGTGTTTGGAGGGTCATGGAGGACCTGGTGGTATAAGGAGGATTATATGAATAGAGATTATATGCTCAAATTTCTGTAATAAGCCTATATTTCATATATGCCTACCAAGTATTTGACAAAATTCCTAAGAGAAAAGAATGTCTATGTTTTATGATTAAGTTGTGGTTTTCAAACTCAAGAGATGTTTATGTGTGTAAGTTATGAGAACTGAACATGTTACAATGAATTAAACTAAAAAATGGAAGCATATTTTTATGAGCTATATAAAAAGGGATTTTATGTGTTAAGTTTATAAACAAGTTTGTTGGTACGTGAGTATTGACTAATGAGAATCTTAAGAAAGTTTGGCGTTATGCTCATGAGTGTCATAATCTATATGATCATGATGTTATATGAACCCATCATGAGATATGAAAGCTTGGTGTGAAATGTCAAGCCATCATGTATACCATCTTTTAAAACAAAAAGGGTGTTCATACGATGAAACTATACTTTTAACTATATTGCTCACATATTTCTTAAAGAAATCCATGAAAAGCTTTGATCATGATTTGGTCTTAACTAAGGTAATCATACACTACATGAATGAAAATTGTGTTTGAGCAAGCAAAGAATCATGTATGCTCAAAATCTGGAAAAACTGGGAGCAAGGAAACCTGTTGTAAAATTTCTGATGGAGTAGCGCGGCCTCGCCGTTCCCTTTGTATTTTTGTGGGCGGCTGCGCCGTGAGCCATTTTGATTTTCAATGGGTGTGGGGCGGCCGCGCCACTACATGGGGCGGGCGCGCCATTGTAGATTCGAGAAAAAAAAAGAGTATGGAGCTAAAATTTCTGAAAATTTCAACTATGATATATTATGATGGTTTATTGTGAATTACAAAATGATTAGTATAGTCCATGTACATGCGTATAGTGAAAGTAATATGCCCTCAAACCAATCACATTTGATGTGATAAGCATATACTTCATAATCTTATTCGTTTATTAATAAAAGAATCAAGGCATGTCTTTATTCATGATTAATTACTTGAATTAATCAAATGGATAAACCAATAGTTTTCGAGAAATGCTTTTAGAACCATGATGAAGATCATGCTAATGAGATCTAAATTCAAGATAGCTCAAAACTAAAATTGTTTCCTAATCGTTGGATTACTAAAATGAGGATTAATAAATCCGGATAGATTAGTACATACTTTGCTTGCTCTTATGAAGAGAATGATTGATCTTATAATTATTTGTGTAGAGACACTAAAGCAAGTATGTAGAAGCTTATTAGAGAATAAGTTCACTGAACGTGACTCGCTCAAGGAACACCTAATGGAGTCTTACTTGCTTGTCAATAGGAGTTCCTTTTGTGATAGTAGTACAAGTGATCCTTGGACTTGAGATCATCATAGTATCTTGTGTATGATCAATTATATTTTGACATATTCCTTAAAACCTTTAGGGTGTATCAAATGGTATGATTGGATATAATAAGTCATACATGGAGATAGGTGAATGATCAACAAAGAATCTATCACTTCTAGTAAAAGAAGAGAATGTCCTATGCGATTCGATAAATGACAACTCAGTAGTCCTTGGCAAAGACAAAATGGAAATTAGAAAGTAGTTTCTAATTTACATTAATTAGAGTTATTCATTTAAGGATCGAAATGCATATAATCAAAATAAAATAAGACTTGACAGTTATAGCATGTCTTATATTTGATTGGGACGTTGTGAGGTAAAAGGATTGAATTGTACGGTAACTATTCGCTGAATAGGTTCTTTTTATGATTAAATGTTGAAATCTATATTATTTGGAAAGTCGTTGATCACTAAGGGGGTTTACCCTTATTATAGAATAAATATTATTTATTTAAATAAATTAAATATTTTAATTTATTCATATAAATAAGATTATAATAGTTCTAATTAATTTATTCTATAACCAGTTTAATATGGAGAACCTAAAGGGTCACACCGCAAAAGAAAAATAATTATTTAAGAAGTAAATGACATAATTGTAATAACGAATTAAGTATATTTAATTTATACTATAGAGATAGAATAAATTAAATAACTTCATATTTATTAATTAGTATTTTAAAAATATTAATTATAAATTAATAAGAGGAGTCTTATTATTATTATTACTATTATTATTATTATTTAGTAAAATGAATAGTAAAGAATAAAATTAACTTGGTGATTAATAAAATGAATGCATGTTAATGTTGTTATTAATTCACTTAAAAAATATTACTATGTTTAATTCACTAACACTGCATAGCATATTAGATGCTAATAATTTAATCGAACCGAATTGTTCGAATTTATTAAACAAATTTGAGAATAGTTCTCAATGCTGAAAAACTAGCAAATGTCCTTAATTTGCCTGTTCCTACAAACGTTGTAGACTAAGCCTCTGAGGAAGAGATTGTTATTTTAAGATAGCAAGATGATGCAAAGGTGGCTCAATGCATCATGCTCGCATCCATAAGTATCGAGTTACAGTGTCAACACGAGAAAATGGATGCACTTACTATATTGTTGCACATTCAATAGTTGTTTGGTGAGCAAAGTATGTCAACTAGATATAAGATATCTAAGGAGCTCTTCCGATCCATAATAACTAATGACACTATAGTAAAGACACGTGTCCTAAAGATGATTAGTCTGATTGATCAATTAGGATACCTAGGTTTTGTCAAAGATGGAGAGTTAAGTCAAGATTCGATCTTGCAGTCACTCGCCGACTCCATTTCACAAATTGTTGTGAACTTTAACATTAATAAGCTTGGAGTCAGTTTACCTGATTTGCTTAAATATGTTGAATAAGTTGAGAGTCACTTTCCTTCCAAGAAAGACCAAGTCTTACTAGTAGATGAATCTTCTAAGTTGAAGAAGATGGACAAAGGTGTTTCTGAGGAGTCAGAAAAGATAGAAGGCTAGACTAAACAAATGACATAAATAAAAGTGATCCCGAGGGCAAATGAGTTTGCTTTCATTGCGATAAGTTGGGACACTAGAAGAGGAACTGCAAAGAACTGCAAGGAGGACACTAGAAGCTTAGTAAAGCTTCAACTACATATATAGATTTTTTCATAATAAAATAGAACTTTCTATAAGTCAAGTTCTACTTGGGTATTAGATACCGGCTGGTGGTCTTGAATATGCAAACCGTTGTAGAGACTAGGCAGAAGTTGAAAGATGAACTAAAGATAAGTAATCATGTGCGTGGAGAATGGAGCAAAAGGTTGCTGCATTAATCATAGGAACTTACAATTTAGCATAGCCTACGGGCAAGTCTATTTAGTTAGTAAGATGTTGCTATGTTGATTACTTGATGGACTTTGTATACTTGACTTACATGAAAATATTTCAAATTGAACAAACTAAAGGCAAAGAGATGATATGAATCATACATTCATGCATTACTGTTAACTCGGTCATGTTAATGAAACAACACTAAACAAGTTGTATAAAGATAGGGTTTTAGAGCCTTTTGATTATGAATCAAATACAACTTGTGAATCTTATATCATGAACAATATGACTAAATCTCCATTTAGTGGACATAGAGAACGAGTTGTGAAGTTGTTAAAGATGGTACACATAGTTATGTGTGGGACCTATGACAACACTTGCAATAAGAAGGTATTCATTCATTACTTTCACTGATAATTCTAGATTTTGATATATGTATTTGATGAAATATAAATCCAAATCATTTGAAACGTTCAAAGAATTCAAAAGTGAAGTATAGAAACTAAAGACCAAAAATATTAAAGTTCTTCGATTAGATCGAGAAGGGAATACTTAAGCAGTAAGTTTCTAGATCATCTCAAACGAAATGGTATTCTCTCACTATGGACATGGTGATGATTCATAATGAGTATTACTGATCTTCCAGTATCCTTCTAGGGTTATACCTTAGAAACAGTCGCATATCTACTAAACAAGGTACCTTCAAATTCCGTCCCTAAGACTTCATATGAGTTATGGATAGGGAGGAAACCAAGTATTAAATATGTTGAGATTGGATTGTCCAGCTTATGTCAAAAGGTTTGACTGTGATAAGCTTAGGACAAGATTTGACAAGTGTAAACTTGTGGGATATCTTAAAGAAAGTTTAGGATATCATTTCTATGATCCGACTAATTAAAAGGTGTTTGTTGAAACACGCTACCTATAGGAAAAAAGGTTTTTCCTTAAAGGGTTAGTAGGAGTAAAATAGATCTTGAAGAAGTTCAAGAAGGAATCTGTATAAGTAGATAAACCTATTGTACCATAACAAAGTCGTAAATATCGTTTAGTACCGAAGATACCTGAGTAGTATGGATTCATCATAGATGATGATGATGATGAGGTACACATCATAGTGGATGATGATCCAGTTACATATGATGAGGCATGAGTATTAGATACTCAAGAGAAATGACTGATGATCATAAAATTCGAAATGAGTCTTTAGAGAAAGACTAAAGCATATTGCAAGGTGGAGACTTAAAAGACCTGATTAGTGGTAAAAGATTTCAAATAAGGTTAATGAGTTGACTATAATAAAACTTTTCACTATTGAAAATGCATATATCAATTCGGATTTTACTTGCAGTTGTAGCTTATTATACAAAAGGATGTATGTATGATACAACCAAGAGGATTTGTCTCCATATAGATGCAGTAAATCAAGTATGTAAGTTATAACGATCCAATTATGGATTGAAACAAGTTTCTCGAAAATGAAACATCCATTTTGATGAGACAATCAAAGGAGTTTGATTTTATCAAAGACGATGATGAACCAAGTGTGTACAAAGGTTAGTGGGAGCACTGTGACATTCCTAGTATTATATGGTGATATAATACTGATAAGAAATGACATACTGATGCTACAATCAGTAAAGATGTGGTTGTCTAAACACTTCTCCGTGAAGGACTTGGGTGAAACATCCTATATTTTGGGGATAAAGATCTATAAAGATAGGTCTAAAAGGATGATTGGCTTGTCCCAAGGAACGTACATTGATTATATGCTAAAGAAGTTTAGCATGAAAGATTCCAAGAAAGGGTTCATGCCGATGGGTTCTGAAATACATCTCTCAAAGAAGCAGGCCCCAAAGACACCTGAAGAGAGAGACCGTATAAGTAAGACTCCTTATGCCTCAACAATAGGATCTATCATGTACGGGATGATATGTACTTGACCTGATATTGCTTATGCATGATAAGCATATATCAGTTCATTTCTGGAGAAGAATATTAGAAAAGAGTTTCTAATGATGAGTCTGATATAAAACTAGAGGGCTTAACGAACTCAAGTTTGTTCAGACTAACCAAGATAACAGCATATCCGTTTCAGGTAATATGATTACCTTGAACAGTGCTGCAGTGAGTTGGAAAAGTTTCAAATAGCAAGGAGTTGCTGATTTAGTGACAAAGACATAGTAAATAACTATAAGTGAAGCTGCAAAGGTGATTGTTTGGTTCAACAAGTTCATTACACAACTTATAATGGTTCCTAGCATTAAAGGAGTTTAATTTGCCAAAGAACCTAGGTCTCATCTGAAATCCAAACATATGTTGCAGCACTCTCATATCATTAGATGAATCATTGAAAATAAGACGACACCATAAAGATGGTAGACTCATAAAACAACATTACAGATCCGTTAAGTAAAGCAATTACTAAGCAATTTGTACGCCACTTAGAAAAGAATGGTATGGGGATACCAAAGGACGATTGACTTTAGTGCAAATGGGAGATTGAAAGTAATATGCCCTCAAGCTAATCACATTTGATGTGATAAGCATATACTTTATAATCCTATTCGTTTATTAATAAAAGAATCAAGGCATTTCTTTATTCATGATTAATTACTTGAATTAATCAAATGGATAAACCCATAGTTTTCGAGCAATGCTTTTAGAACCATGCTGAGGATCATGCTAATGAGATCTAAATTCAAGATAGCTCAAAACTAAAATTGTTCCTAATCGTTGAATTACTAAAATGGGGATTAGTGAATCCGGATAGATTAGTACATACTTTGCTTGCTCTTATGAAGAGAATGATTGATCTCATAATCATTTGTGAAGAGACATTAAAGCAAGTATGTAGGTGCTTATTAGAGAATAAGTTCACTAAACGTGACTCGCTCAAGGAACACCTAATGGAGTCTTACTTGTCTGTCAGTAGGAGTTCCTTTTGTGATAGTAGTACAAGTGATCCTTGGACTTGAGATCAACATAATATCTTGTGTATGATCAATTATGTTTTGACATATTCCTTAAAACCTTTAGGGTATATCAGAGGGTATGATCGGAAATAATAAGTCATACATGGAGATAGGTGAATGATCAACAAAGAATCTATCACTTCTAGTAAAAGAAGAGAATGTCCTATGCGATTCGATAAAAGACAACTCAGTAGTCCTTGGCCAAGGTAGAATGGAAATTAGAAAGTAGTTTCTAATTTACATTAATTAGAGTTATTCATTTAAGGATCGAAATGCATATAATCAAATAAAATAAGACTTAACAGTTATACCATGTCTTATATTTGATTGGGACGTTGTGAGGTAAAATGATTGAATTGTACGGTAACTATTCCCTGAATAGGTTCTTTTTATGATTAAATGATGAAATCTATATTATCTATAAAGTCATTGATCGCTAAGGGGGCTTACCCTTATTATGGAATAAATATTATTTATTTAAATAAATTAAATAGTTTAATTTATTTATATAAATAAGATTAGAATAGTTCTAATTAATTTATTCTATAACTGGTTTTATATGGAGAACCTAAAGGGTCACACCGCAAAAAGAAAATAATTATTTAAGAAGTAAATGGCATAAATGTAATAATGAATTAAGTATATTTAATTTATACTATGTGGATAGAATAAATTAAATAGCTTAATATTTATTAATTAGTATTTTAGAAATATTAATTATAAATTAATAAGAGGAGTCTTATTATTATTATTATTATTATTATTATTATTATTATTATTATTATTATTATTATTATTTAGTTCCTAAATAGTTTAGGAATTAATTAATAAGAGTACTCTCATAATTAATAATTAAGTTCCTAAATAGTTTAAGAATTATAATTATTATATTAAATCAATTAAGTTCCTAATTAGATTAGAAGTTTAATTAAAAACCCTATTCCTAAAGGTGTTAGGAGTGTTTACTAAATCTATAAATAAGAGAAGTCTTATTATGGATTAAGGTTACACACATACACTTTCACAAGTTTTGAGAGAGTACTCACATATTCTTTAGAGAGAGAAAACTAGGGTTTGCCATCACCCACTTCTTGAATTATTATTATTCCTTGGTGGATCACCTCTAGAGGCCAAACACTTGGGTGGCTAACATTGATCATTGGAATCCAATCGGTGAAATTCAAGGAGAACGCGAAGGATTTGGAGGTGAACTTGTACCCGTTGAAACTTTGAGTTCTACAAGGGTATATCTCTAACTTTTTCTTTATTAATTAATAGTTGCGCGTAAAGGTCGATCCTAAATTATGGTTTGTAAATTTTTTAAATTTGATTTTACCATGCTTCCGCTATTTTGTGCAATTTGATTGCATCTATGAATATTACAAACCAACATATAGAACTTATATTGTGAGTCATGTGACCATATGTGATTAGATGGCTCGTATGTAATAACTAGACGTTCAAGTGAATCGATTTATAGCTATACCTAATTAGCAAATCGATGACATGGGATGTGTAGGTTAATTCGATAACGAGGTAGAACAGTTAAGTGTAATCAACATATCAGGCAAGTGTCATATTCTAAACTCTTTATTGGTACATAATTGTTGTATGAATGTCATGCTTCGCACTTTGTGCATCTTGTCAGAATATTCGTAGATTGAATTGTTCATGCTTAATGTTCTTTGACTTTTGAAGTGTCGTATGAAGGTTTAATCCATTTGATCCGGTTAGACCAAGACTGGCAGAAGTTATTAAATTCAAATAAATTCTTTGAAGCTAATCCAAGCCATATTGTTGTGGTGCAGAATCATAATGTAAAACTGAGATGAACAAAACCCTAATATAGGGAATTTTTATCGGTTAATCCGATGTAGAAAAATTGAACGATATGCATATTTGTAAGTACAAGAGGCTGATCACCTTAAGTACTTGTGAGAATATTTTTCATTCATTCGAATGTTAAATATTCCGTAGAACTAACTGTTCATATCTCATTATTATCCTTGGTTCTTTATAACCATTTGTCATGTTAACTCAGTTATTTATCAGTTATGAGAATGTTATTATTTACGTACTTCACAATTCTTGTTCAATTGTTGAAGGCATTGAGAAGCTTATTTTTGTTCATAACAATTCTTTATTGAACATTTTAAACTTGCTTAGTAAATTTGTTGCTCACCCTTGCTTATATTACCAAATGCAGCTAAGCCCGAGAATTTGGAAGAGAATAAGAAAGATAAAGGCAAAGGCAAAGTCCAGGACTAGTTTAATTGTATTTACTTTCATTTTATTTATGATGTAGAATTTATGAATTGTATGATGAGATTTAAGGTTAGAAACCTGGGATGAATGTAAGAATGATTTAAGTCTATGTAATATTTATATTTTCACGTAAGAATGGGTAGATGTATGGTATGTTTGTGTGGATCGTGAGCACCGAACCTGGAGTTGCAAGAACCCGGATTTGGGGGCGTCACGGGTTGGTAGCAGAGCTGTAGGTTATTAACCTTAGGTTGGAGGGAAAAAACCTTAGGAATATGACCTTGATAAAACTCATATCGAGTTAGAACTGAATTGTGAAAATAAAGGATCAACTTATGTGTTAGGTGGTAGAATAAAATTACTTTTTCAATATACTAATTATTGTTTTGGTTGTAGGATGTCAGAAGTTAGAGAATTGAGTGGGATGGTTGAGGAGGCATTCCTAGATATCCACATGGGTATGGAACAACCGATAGAGATTGAGCCTGAGATAGATCCTGAGGAGGATCACATGGCTGAAAACAATGAGGAGCTAGTAGTCGCAAAGGAGCTAGCTGATGGGCGAATTTATACCCAAAGCTGAGGAAGAGGTTGAAAGTAGTATGCCCTCAAGCCAATCACATTTGATGTGATAAGCATATACTTTGTAATCTTGTTCATTTATTAATAAAAGTTTCATGACATTTATTTATACATGATTAATTACTTGAATTAATCAAATGGATAAACTCATAGTTTTCGAGCAATGCTTTTAGTGAAAGTAATATGCCCTCAAGCCAATCACATTTGATGTGATAAGCATATACTTTGTAATCTTGTTCATTTATTAATAAAAGTATCAAGGCATTTCTTTATTCATGATTAATTACTTGAATTAATCAAATGGATAAACCCATAGTTTTTGAGCAATGCTTTTTGAACCATGATGAGGATCATGCTAATGAGATCTAAATTCAAGATAGCTCAAAACTAAAACTGTTCCTAATCATTGGATTACTAAAAAGGGGATTAGTAGATCCGGATAGATTGGTACATACTATGCTTGCTCTTATGAAGAGGATGATTGATCTCATAATCATTTGTGTAGAGACACTAAAGCAAGTATGTTGGTGCTTATTAGAGAATAAGTTCACTGAACGTGACTCGCTCAAGGAACACCTAATGGAGTTTTACTCGTCTGTCAATAGGAGTTCCTTATGTGATAGTCGTACAAGTGATCCTTAGACTTGAGATCATCTTAGTATCTTGTGTGTACTAAGTTATACTTTGACATATTCCTTAAGACCTATTGGTATATCAAAGGATGTGCTTGTGTATAATAAGGTACACATGGAGATAGATGAATGGTCAACAAATGATCTACCACTTCCAGTAAAGGGAGAAAATGTCCTATGCGATTCAATAAGTGACAACTCAGAAATCCCTGGTCATGGTTGAATGGAATTAGAAAGGAGTTTCTAATTTACATTAACTAGAGTTGTGTATTTGTGAATTGAAATGCATATAATCAAATAAATAAGACTTGACAGAAATTCCGTGTCTTATATTTGATTGGGACATTGTGTGGTAGAAGGATTGAATTGTACGGTAACTATTTACTGAAAGGTTCTTTTACGATTAAATGTTGAAATCTATACTATCTGGAAAGTCGACTAATCGCTAAGGGGGCTTACCCTTATTGTGGAATAATTATTTATTCTGAATTAAAGAGTTAATTCGTAATAAATGAATTAGAATTGTTCTAATTAATTTATTATACAACCGGTTTAATATGGAGAACCTAAAGGGTCACACCGCAAAAGAGTAATATTTATTTTAGAAGTGGATGGCATAATTGTAATAATAAATTAAGTATATTTAATTTATACTATGGTGATATAATAAATTAAATAGCTTAATATTTATAATTTAGTATTTTAGAAATACTAATTATAATTTAATAAGAGGAGTCTTATTATTATTATTACTATTATTATTATTACTAGCATTATTATTTAGTTCCTAAATGGTTTAAGAATTAATTAATAAGTAGTAATATTATTATTAAATAATTAAGTTCCTAAATAGTTTAGGAATTATAATTATAATAATTAATTAAGTTACTAAATGGTTTAGTAATTAATTAATAAGAAGTACTCTCATTATTAAATAATTAAGTTCCTAAATGGTTTAGGAATTGTAATTAATTAATTTAGTTCCTAATTAAATTGGGAATTAAATTAAAACACTAATCCTAAATAGTTTAGGAGGGTTGACTAGATCTATAAATAAGAGGAGTCTTATCATAGATCAAGGTTACACACTCTTTCATTAAGAGAAAGAGAGAGTACTCCATAATTCTCTAGATCTAAGAGTTAGAGAGAGAGAGAGAATTAGGGCTAGCCACTCATGGTTTGGAGAAACCAAGATCTACTTCTTTAATTCATAGATCTCTTGGTGGATCACCTCTATAGGCTCAACACTTGGGGAGCTAACATTGATCCGTGAAATCTAATCGGTGAATTTGAAGAAGAACGTGAAGGATCAAAGGGAGATGAACTTGTACCCGTGGAAGCTTGGTTCTACAAAGGTATAAATTCTTTTATTCTTCCTCAATTAATAATAGTCGCATAAGAAAGATCCGGGTTATTGGTTTGTACAAAAAATTTTAAAATCTGATTTTTTGCTTCCGTTGCGCTTATATAATTTGATTATATGTATGCCATAATTTTTGCAAACCAACAGTGGCATCAAGAGCCAAACTTATGCGAATTATTAATTGTTTTAATTTCATATATGTATGGGTATGTGTTTAGAACAATTTATTGGGTATAATTAGTTGTATAAAAATATATTTTTTTAAATACCGAAATTAGTTACCGGAATTAAATGTTCCGGATATATATGTATATATTATTTCCGGTAAAGCAGCAGCTGTTTTGCTTTTTCTTGGCAGCCCACGATTTCCGGTTTTGGAATTCAAAAGCTGTCGCATGGTTATACAGCAGTTGCGGTTTATAATGATAAAGCAGTCCCTTATTTTCGGTAATAATAAATAAAGGAGCAGCCGCAATATATATATTATCATGTTTGCTTCTTCATGGATTTGGTACTTTCGGTATTATACATATATATATATATATATATATATATAATGTGACAAGCAGCCGCATGGTACATATTATATATATATATATATATATATATATATATAGTAAATAAGACAAGCATGTTTTGGCGAAAAGGAAAATAGCAACATGGTTTTCGGATTTGGAAAAGTTAGAGCAATGCTCGGTTTTGGTTAATTTAAAAGGTAGCTACGGTTTCGGTATTATATATTAATTACCGATTATTAATATATATGATATATTATTAATATATATTAATTAGCCAAACAGTTTGGTAATTTAATATAGATTTTAAAATTTCAAAATAAAAGAGTTTATTTTGGGTAATTTTAAAATAACAAAAATAAATAGTTTATTTTTAAATAATTTTATAATTAAAATAAAAGGTTTATTTTAATTATGAAATTAGATTTCATGCAACTTTAATTGCCCATTAAATGATACCAATACATATATGGAATGATTTATTTAATTCATGAGATGAATATTATTTATTAATAAATATGTTGATATATATGATAATAAATGAGATTGATTATGGACTATTGACCAATGTGATTGGATTTAATTTTAATTAAATGCATGAATGAATGAGTTTTAATAAATGGGGTCTGCGTACCTCGTCTTTCTAATTTTTCTTATGTATAATTCTATCTCCCTCCTATGTACATCCCCTTGACTGTTGATCAAGGTTTTTATTTATTGTAAATAATTTGTAATAGGATTAGTTAGAATTATTTTGAAGAATTGGAGCACAGAAGCAAGGAGCGCATGAAGACCCGTTTGTAATGGAGCCCGAATTTAAATGTAATAGTTACATTTAATTTAATTTATTCTTGCACCCTAGGTTTGACCAATTGGTTTATTTGGTGGCTCGAATAAACCAAACTAGAAAAACAAAGTCCATAATCAATCCAAGTAGAATATAGTATTCTATATGTGCATGCTTATTTATATATATTATATATTATCAAACATGTTTCGCATGTTAATTAATATGACGCGTATTTTATATATATATGTGCATGTGCGCTAAACAAGATGAGACAATTAATATTAATAAATCCCTCATAATGTAGAATAAATATTATTTATAAAATGAATTAAAATGTTTAATTCATGAATTAAAGGAGTTTAATTCAATTAAATAAAATTAGAATTGTTCTAATTTATTTATTCTACTACTCATAATATTAAGTTGTAACGTTCAAAGATATTTATTAAAAATATCGAACGTCGCCTTCTAGCATGGTAAAACGATAGAGTATCAAATAATCATTATAAGTTTGTTGTGTCACACAAGGCTTATATTAATTTTTTGAGATGTTGTTTTATCACATTTGATGTTTATAAAAAGAATTGAACATTACTGTTTTGTTGTGTCACACAAGGACGGTCTTTTTCTCTTCTAATATAAGAAAATGCTAGGTTGGACTTAACTTGGATAATTTTGATTTGGATGTGTCACACATGATCATAATAATCTAAGAGGCAAAATAAAAGGAGTTACATGTTAATGTAATTGACAAGAGTTGTCTACCTATTTATTTATATATCGTTTGTTATGTCACACAAGGCTATATACATTTGAAATAGGATTCTTATTCTCACTAGCAAATCTTTAACTAGATTTGCCGAACTATATAAGGAGGGTAATATAGTTTGATGAAAATAGTGGGAGACACCATTTTAAATAAAGACCTAATTTATTTTGGTAATTAATAAAACGAATGCATGTTAATGTTGTTATTAATTCACTTAAAGAATATTGCTATGTTTAATTCACTAACATTGCATAGCATATTAGATGCTAACAATTAATCGAACCAAATTGTTCGGATTGATTAAACAAATTTGAGAAAAGTTCTCAATGCTGAAAAGCTAGCAAATGTCCTTAATTTGCCTGTTCCTACAAATGTTGTAGACTAAGCCTCTGAGGAAGAGATTGCTATTTTAAATGGCAAGATGATGCAAAGGTGGCTCAATGCATCATGATCACATCCATAAGTATCGAGTTACAGCGTCAACACGAGAAAATGGATGCACCTACTATATTGCTGCACATTCAATAGTTATATGGTGAGCAAAGTAGGTCAAATAGATATAAGATATTTAAGGAGCTCTTCCGATCTATAATAATCAATGGCACTACAGTAAAAGACGTATGTCCTAAAGATGATCAATTGGATTGATCAATTAGGACAAACATGTTTTGTCAAGGATGGAGAGTTGAGTCAAGATTCGATCTTGCAGTCACTTACTGACTCTAATTCACAATATGTTGTGAACTTCAAACATTAATAAGCTAGAAGTCAGTTTAACTGATTTGCTTACTATGTTGAAGACTGTTAAGAGTCACTTTCCTTCCTAGAAAAACAAAGTCTTACTCGTAGATGAATCTTCTAAGCGGAGGAAGATGGTCAAAGGTATTTCTGAGGAGTCAGAAAGAGTAGAAGGAAAAGAAAGGCTAAACAAAGGACATAAATAAAAGTGATCCTGAGGGCAAAGAAGTTTGCTTTCATTGCGATAAGCTGGGACACTAGAAGAACAACTACAAGAGAGTTGTAGTAGTTAAGTAGAAGAAGTTTAGTGAAGCTTCAGCTACAGATATAGATTTGTTCATAATGAAATAGAACTTTCTATAAGTCAAATTTCTACTTAGGAATTAGATTCCGAATGTTGGTCTCACATATGCAAGTCGTTGCAGAGACTAAGCAGAAGTAGAAAGCTAAATAAATGATAAGTAATTATGTGCTGGGAATGAAGTATAGGTTGCTGCATTAGCCATGTGAACTTATAATTTAGCACTGCCTACGGGCTAGACTATTAAGTTAGTAAGTTGTTACTACGTTCCAGTTCTTAGAAACATTATTTCAGTTCCATGTGATGACAATGAAGGGTTTTTGACATTATAATAATGAACAATCGTTGTTCTATTTATAATGATAATGTTTTATTTAGAACTGGTTGATTACTTAATAGATTTTGTATACTTGACTTACATGAAAAATATTTCAATTTGAACAAACTAAAAGCAAAGAAATGATATGAATCATACCTTCATGCAACACTGTTAACTCGGTCACGTTAATGAAATAAGACTAAACAAGTTGTATAAAGATAGGCTTCTAGAGCTTTTGATTATGAATCAAATACAACTTGTGAATCTTGTATCATGGATAATATGACTAAATCTCCATTTAGTGGACATGGAGAGCGAGTTACGGAGTTGTTAGAGATGGTACACACAGTGGTGTGTGGGACCTATGACAACAAATGCAAGAGGAGGGTATTCATTCATTACTTTCACTAATGATTCTAGATTTTGATATATGTATTTAATGAAATACAAATCCAAATCGTTTGAAATGTTCAAAGAATTCAAAAGTGAAGTATAGAAACTAAAGGTCAAAAGTATTAAAGTTCTTCGATTAGATCGAGAAGGGAATACTTAAAGTAGTAAGTTTCTAGATCATCTCAAGCGAAATGGTATTCTCACAATGGACATGGTGATGATCCATAATGAGTATTACCGATCTTCCAGTATCCTTCTAGGGTTATGCTCTAGAAACGATCGCATATCTACTAAATAAGATACCTTCAAATTCCGTCCCTAAGACTTCATATGAGTCATGGAAAGGGAGGAAACCAAGTCTTAAGCATGTTAAGATTTGAATTGTTCAGCTTATGTCAAAAGGATTGACAAAGATAAGCTAGGGACATGATCTGATAAGTGTAAACTTGTGGGATATCCTAAAGAAAGTTTAGGATATCACTTCTATAATCCGACTAACTAAAAGGTGTTTGTTGAAACACGCTGCCTTATAAGAAAAAGAAGTTTTTTTTCTTAAAGGGTTAGTGGGAGTAAAATAGATCTTGAAGAAGTTCAAGAACCACAAAACACTACAGATCAAGTGAAGGAATCTGTACAAGTAGATAAACCTATTGTACCACAACCAAGTCGTAAATCTGATTTAGTACCGAAGATACCTGAATGGTATAGATTCATCATAGATGATGATGATTAGGTACGCATCATAGTGGATGATGATCCAGATATATACGATGAGGTATGAGTATTAGATACTCAAGAGAAATGGTCGATAACCATAAAATCAGATGGTTAGGTGGAGACCTATAAGATCTGACTAGTGGTAAAAGATTTCAACCAAGGTCAATGAGTTGACTATGATGAAATTTTTCACCAGTGAAAATGCATATATCCATTCGGATTTTACTTGCAGTAACAGCTTACTATACAAAAGGATGTATGTATGATACAACCAAAAGAATTTGTCTCCATATAGATGGAGCAAATCAAGTATGTAAGTTACAACGATCCAATTATGAATTGAAGAAAGTTTCTCGAAGATGGAACATCCGTTTTTGATGAGACAATCAAAAGAGTTTGATTTTATCAAAGACAAGGATGAACCAAGTATGTACAAAGGTTAGTGGAAGCACTGTGACATTTCTAGTATTATATGATGATATAATATCGATAAGGAATGACATACCGATACTACAATCAGTAAAGATGTGGTTGTCTAAAACTTCTCCATTAAGGACTTGGGAGAAGCGTCCTAACATTCTATTTAGGATAAAGGTCCATAGAGATAGATCATAAAGGATGCTCGGCTTAACCCAAGGGACGTACATTGATTCATTGAAATGTACTAGACTTGATATTGCTTATGTATAATAAGCAGATATCAGTTCAATTTTGGAGAAGAATATTAGAAAAGAGTTTCTAATGATGGGTCTGATATAAAACTAGAGGGTTTGACAAACTCAAGTTTGTTCAGACTAACCAAGATAACAACATATTCGTTGCAGGTAATATGATTACCGTGAACGGTGCTGCAGTGAGTTGGAAAAGTTCCAAACAGCAAAGAGTTGATGATTTAGTGACAAAGACATAGTAAATAACTATAAGTGAAACTGCAAAGGTGATTGTTTGGTTAAACAAGTTCTTTACAGAACTTATAATGGTTCCTAACATTAAAGGAGTTTAATTCGCCAAGGAACCTAGGTCTCATCTGAAATCCAAACATGTGTTGCGGCACTTTTATATGATTAGATGAATCATTGAAAAGGAGACGACACCATAAAGATGGTAGACTCTTAGAACAACATTACAGATCCATTAACTAAAGCATTTACTAAGCAATTTGTACGCCACTTAGAGAAGAATGGTATGAGGATACCAAAGGGCGATTGGCTTTAGTGCAAGTGGGAGATTGAAAGTAATATGCCCTCAAGCCAATCACTTTTGATGTGATAAGCATATACTTTGTAATCTTGTTCATTTATTAATAAAAGTATCAAAGCATTTCTTTATTCATGATTAATTACTTGAATTAATCAAATGGATAAACCCATAGTTTTCGAGCAATGCTTTTTGAACCATGATGAGGATCATGCTAATGAGATCTAAATTCAAGATAGCTCAAAACTAAAATTGTTCCTAATCGTTGGATTACTAAAAAGGGGATTAGTAGATCCGGATAGATTGGTACATACTATGCTTGCTCTTATGAAGAGGATGATTGATCTCATAATCATTTGTGTAAAGACACTAAAGCAAGTATGTAGGTGCTTATTAGAGAATAAGTTCACTGAACGTGACTCGCTCAAGGAACACCTAATAGAGTTTTACTCGTCTGTCAATAGGAGTTCCTTATGTGATAGTCGTACAAGTGATCCTTAGACTTGAGATCATCTTAGTATCTTGTGTGTACTAAGTTATACTTTGACATATTCCTTAAGACCTATTGGTATATCAAAGGATGTGCTTGGTATAATAAGGTACACATGGAGATAGATGAATGGTCAACAAAGGATCTACCACTTCCAGTAAAGGGAGAGAATGTCCTATGCGATTCAATAAGTGACAACTCAGAAATCCCTGGCCAGGGTTGAATGGAATTAGAAAGGAGTTTCTAATTTACATTAACTAGAGTTGTGTATTTGTGAATTGAAATGCATATAATCAAATAAATAAGACTTGACAGAAATTCCGTGTCTTATATTTGATTGGGACATTGTGTGGTAGAAGGATTGAATTGTACGGTAACTATTTACTGAAAGGTTCTTTTACGATTAAATGTTGAAATCTATATTATTTGGAAAGTCGACTAATCGCTAAGGGGGCTTACCCTTATTGTGGAATAATTATTTATTCTGAATTAAAGAGTTAATTCGTAATAAATGAATTAGAATTGTTCTAATTTATTTATTATACAACCGGTTTAATATGGAGAACCTAAAGGGTCACACCGCAAAAGAGTAATTTTTATTTTAGAAGTGGATGGCATAATTGTAATAATAAATTTAGTATATTTAATTTATACTATGTTGATAGAATAAATTAAATAGCTTAATATTTATAATTTAGTATTTTAGAAATACTAATTATAAATTAATAAGAGGAGTCTTATTATTATTATTACTATTATTATTATTACTGGTATTATTATTTAGTTCCTAAATGGTTTAAGAATTAATTAATAAGTAGTAATATTATTATTAAATAATTAAGTTCCTAAATAGTTTAGGAATTATAATTATAATAATTAATTAAGTTACTAAATGGTTTAGTAATTAATTAATAAGAAGTACTCTCATTATTAAATAATTAAGTTCCTAAATGGTTTAGGAATTGTAATTAATTAATTTAGTTCCTAATTAAATTGGGAATTAAATTAAAACCCTAATCCTAAATAGTTTAGGAGGGTTGACTAGATCTATAAATAAGAGGAGTCTTATCATAGATCAAGGTTACACACTCTTTCATTAAGAGAGAGAGAGAGTACTCCATAATTCTCTAGATCTAAGAGTTAGAGAGAGAGAGAGAGAATTAGGGCTAGCCACCCATGGTTTGGAGAAACCAAGATCTATTTCTTTAATTCATAGATCTCTTGGTGGATCACCTCTAGAGGCTCAACACTTGGGGAGCTAACATTGATCCGTGGAATCTAATCGGTGAATTTGAAGAAGAACGTGAAGGATCAAAGGGAGATGAACTTGTACCCGTGGAAGCTTGGTTCTACAAAGGTATAAATTCTTTTATCCTTCCTCAATTAATAATAGTCGCATAAGAAAGATCCGGGTTATTGGTTTGTACAAAAAATTTTAAAATCTGATTTTTTGCTTCCGTTGCGCTTATATAATTTGATTATATGTATGCCATAATTTTTGCAAACCAACATTTAGAACCATGATAAGGATCATGCTAATGAGATCTAAATTCAAGATAGCTCAAAACTAAAGTTGTTCCTAATCGTTGGATCACTAAAAAGGGGATTAGTAGATCCGGATAGATTGGTACATACTATGCTTGCTCTTATGAAGAGGATTATTGATCTCATAATCATTTGTATAGAGACACTAAAGCAAGTATGTAGGTGCTTATTAGAGAATAAGTTCACTGAACATGACTCGCTTAAGGAACACCTAATGGAGTTTTACTTGTATGTCAATAGGAGTTCCTTATGTGATAGTCGTACAAGTGATCCTTGGACTTGAGATCATCATAGTATCTTGTGTGTACTAAGTTATACTTTGACATATTCCTTAAGACATGTTGGTATATCAAAGGATATGCTTGGGTATAATAAGGTACACATGGAGATAGGTGAATGATCAACAAAGGATCTACCACTTCCAGTAAAGGGAGAGAATGTCCTATGTGATTCAATAAGTGACAACTCAGAAATCCCTGGACAGGGTTGAATGGAATTAGAAATGAGTTTCTAATTTATATTAACTAGAGTTGTGTATTTGTGAATTGAAATGCATATAATCAAATAAATAAGACTTAACAAAAATACCGTGTCTTATATTTGTTTGGGACATTGTATGGTAGAAGAATTAAATTGTACGGTAACTATTTGCTGAAAGGTTCTTTTACGATCAAATGTTGAAATCTATATTATCTGGAAAGTCGACTAATCGCTAAAGGGGGTTACCCTTATTGTGGAATAATTATTTATTCTGAATTAAAGAGTTAATTCGTAATAAATGAATTAGAATTGTTCTAATTTATTTATTATACAACCGGTTTAATATGGAGAACCTAAAGGGTCACATCGCAAAAGAGTAATATTTATTTTAAAAGTGGATCGCATAATCGTAATAATAAATTAAGTATATTTAATTTATACTATGGTGATAAAATAAATTAAATAGCTTAATATTTATAATTTAGTATTTTAGAAATACTAATTATAAATTAAGAAGATGAGTCTTATTATTATTATTATTATTATTATTATTGTTATTATTATTATTATTATTATTATTATTATTATTATTATTATTATTATTATTATTATTATTATTATTATTATTATTATTATTATTATTATTATTATTATTATTATTATTATTATTACTAGTATTATTATTTAGTTCCTAAATGGTTTATGAATTAATTAATAAGGAGTAGTATTATTGTAAATAATTAAGTTCCTAAATATTTTAGGAATTGTGATTATAATAATTAATTAAGTTACTAAATGGTTGTCGACGCCGAGATTTTCGTCGTCTCGTTTTTTATTATTAAAATGCCCCTTTCCAATTTTAACCTTTGGTTTGAGATGTGACTTTTGAAAAGGGTCGGCTTAATGTCGACGGGGTTTGAAATGTCGATTATATAATGAGCCAATTGACCAGAGTCGCCAGTTGGTATATTTGAAATGGATGTACCAACTCATCCGGATTTAGTTTTCGTAATCGCTGGCTTATATGTGACTCCGATTTATTGGTCCGCAAACCGAGATTCATAGAGTTCGGGGGCTTGCTTAAGCGAGGGGAAGGTGTTAGGCACCCCCCGACTTCCGTAAAACACGGTTACCGCAATCTTGATGTTTTCCTATCCTTCTAAATCCTAAAATGTGTGAGTTGCGTGTGTGTGCGTGTGTGCCTAGGTGAATGCTTGTGGTGAATTTTGTTTGGATTTTTGTATGGCAAATGTGCTTTATCTGGAAAGCATTTTAACGTCTTTTGACCCAAATGACGAGGCTTCGTTTTTAAAATAAAGATTGATTTTAATTTCGAACCGATGAGGGTTTTTATTAGGTGTCGTTTTCATAAAACAATTTGTAAACTTTTGTCAAATAGGTATCGAGACTATACATTGCCCTCTAATAATAAAATGAACAAAATGAAGGCAACTTTTAGAACTCTTTCACCCTATGCACAAAGTTTAATGAAAACATTTATTTATTTGCGAAATCGTTTTTTATGACCTTTTGGAACCAAATGAAGCCTTTTTGCCAAACATGGATTTAAGTTCGCCAAAACTCTTAATTTTAATCCTCGTGGGTCTAATATCCTAATTTGATCACTTTTAGAAAATCTTCATCGTTTGCCTTATTTTGGAAAACCGTTTTTTCGTGTCGTAAATTAAAACAAGCATCCACAACATATCGGGGCTGTCCTTGGGCATGTGAGCCATCTCGACAACCCCAAACACCCACAATCACATATTTTATTATTATCACGGGGCCTTAACCCGAACACGACTTTGTATCGTTTTAAGGCCCGATATTACAACATACACATACATGGACCCTATATCATGATTACATATACCCAACACGTCCATCATCGGGATTCGACCGCTAGGATCTCCTCCCTAGGCTCACAATCACCCAAATAGCTACATAACCAATAATAAGCCAAATCTAAACAATATTAAACATCACTATCACATTACATAACCCAAATATCACCCAAATCAACACTACGCATTACTCATTACCACGACGAGCGAAAAATCACCGTACGGGTGTCATCGGGGCGTTAGGAGGAATTATGTTCCGATGGAACCCTCGCTAACGACGCCTAACCCACGGATCATCACCCACATAATAACATATTACATCAAATAAACCAAACACAATGCTATACTAACAATACAAACAAAAAAACCAAAACAAATAACTTTTTCACCTTGCAAAACGTCGATTCGAGCCTCTTATATCATAAAATGAACTACACCACAAGATCACTCAACTAAAATAGCACAACAATATGGATCTAATGCTTAAATCTAACCAAAACCGAGCTTTCTCTCTCTCTCTCCCGCGATCTTTCTCTCTCTCTTTTTCTTTCTTTTTTCTCTTTTTTTTCTTTCTTCTTCTGGTCTCGGGTGGAAAAATGGCCGCATATAGGCTTCAGCAGGCCGTCCCAGCCGTCGCCTCGGCTGCCGCGTGCCGTTCTCGAGCCTCGTGCCTGTCACCTTTGTCGGTGGCAGCGGTTGCATTCGCGGCCGTCCGGCTTGCTTTTTCGATTTTCGTGCCACGCGGTCTTAATTCGCCAATTTCTGCTTGATTATTTTGGAAGGCTGTATTTTTGCAGTCCAAAAATCCCTGGGAAACGTGCCATATTGTTCTGGGAGGCCAGTTTGGAGGGCCGCGACTTGATATAGAATTTGATAATTGTGCTTGGCTCACCGGGGAGCGAGACCCCCGAACATCGTAAGCGTAGTGGCCATTAGTCGCCTCTTGTGATCAACTCGGCTTTTCTGGATCAACTGTTGCCTTGCCTCAAGTGACCGGATGCTCGTTGTCCGTTTGTGGCGGCTTTGACCGTAAATCGTTGGGGTGGCTTCGTGTTGGGGTCCACCCTCCTTTTCGCATGTCGAGTCAAATTACAACTTTGCCCTCCTGCCAGGGTTAGTAGAGAAGTGCAAAATTTGGGTGTCTACAATGGTTTAGTAATTAATTAATAAGAATTACTCTCATTATTAAATAATTAAGTTCCTAAATGGTTCAGGAATTGTCATTAATTAATTTTGTTCTTAATTAAATTGGGAATTAAATTAAAAATCCTAATCCTAAATAGTTTAGAATGGTTGACTAGATCTTTAAATAAGAGGAGTCTTATCATAGATCAAGGTTACACACTCTTTCATTAGATTAGAGAGAGTACTCCATAATTCTCTACATCTATGGAGTTAGAGAGAGAGAGAGAGAGAGAATTAGAGCTAGCCACCCATGGTTTGGAGAAACCATAATCCACTTCTTTAATTTATAGATCTCTTGGTGGATCACCTCTAGAGGGTTCACACTTGGAGAGCTAACATTGATCCGTGAAATCTAATTGGTGAATTTGAAGAAGAACGTGAAGAAATAAAGGGAAATGAATTTGTACCAGTGGAAGTTTGGTTCTACAAAGGTATAAATTCTTTTATCCTTCCTCAATTAATAATAGTCGCATAAGAAAGATACGGATTATTGGTTTGTACAAGAATTTTAAAATATGATTTTTATTGATTCCGTTGCGCTTATATAATTTGATTATATGTATGCCATATTTTTGCAAACCAACAGTGGTATCCAGAGCCAAACTTATGTGAATTATTAATTGTTTTAATTTCATATGTGTATGAGTATGTGTTTAAAATAATTTATTGGGCATAATTTATTATATAAAATTATTTTTTTAAAATAATAATAATAATATTTCGGATTTATGATTACCGAATTGGTCTTCACTGTTTTCGGTAATGCATCATTGTACCGACGCAGCCCACGGTTTTTCAGCACACAGTAATGTGTATATATATATATATATATATATATATATATATATATATATATATGTGTGTGTGTGTGTGTGTGTGTGTGTGTGTGTGTATGTATGTATGTATGTATTGTACACGGTAATGGTGAAAAGAGGTAAAGTGATATATATACTATGGGTATTATATATTTATATTCTAACTGATTAAATATATATTATTAATATATATGATATATTTATAATATATATTAATTAGCCAAATAGTTTGGTAATTTTGTATAGATTTTAAAATTTCAAAATAAAAGAGTTTATTTTGGGTAATTTTAAAATAATAAAAATAAATAGTTTATTTTTAAATAATTTTATAATTAAAATAAAAGGTTTATTTTAAACATGAAATTAGATTTCATGAAACTTTAAATTGCCCATTAAATGATACTAATACATATATGGAATGATTTATTTAATTCATAAGATGAATATTATTTATTAATATATATATTGATATATATGATAATAAATGAGATTGATTATAGACTATTGACCAATATGATTGGATTTAATTTTAATTGGATGCATGAATGAATAAGTTTTATAAATGGGGTCTGCGTACCTCGTCTTTCTAATTTTTCTTATGTATACTTCTATCTCCCTCCTATGTACTTCCCTTTGATTGTTGATCAAGGTTTCTATTTATTGTAAATAGTTTTGTAATAGGATTAGTTAAAATTATTTTGAAGAATTGGAGCAGAGAAGTAATGAGCGCATGAAGACCCGTTTGTAATGGAACTCGAATTTAAATGTAATAGTTATATTTAATTTAATTTATTCCTGCACCCTAGGTTTGATCAATTGGTTTATTTGGTGGCTCGAATAAATCAAACTAGAATAAAAGTCCATAATCAATCCAAGTAGAATATAGTATTCTATATGTGCATGCTTATTTATATATATATATATATATATATATATATATATATGTGTGTGTGTGTGTGTGTGTGTGTGTGTGTGTGTGTGTGTGTGTGTGTGTGTGAATGTGCGCTAAACAAGATGAGACAATTAATATTAACAAACCCCTCATGATGTAGAATAAATATTAATTATAAAATGAATTAAAATTTTAATTCATGAATTAAAGGAGTTTAATTCAATTAAATAAAATTAGAATTGTTCTAATTTATTTATTTTACTACTCATAATATTAAGTTGTAACGTTCAAAGATATTTATTAAAAATATCGAACGTCACCTTCTAGCATGATAAAACGATAGAGTATCAAATACTTGATATAGTTTGTTGTGCACACACAAGACTCATATCGATTATTTGAGATGTTGTTTTTATCACATTTGATGCTTATAAAGGAATTGAACATTACTGTTTTGTTGTGCACACACAAGGGCGGTATTTTTCTTTTCACTTATATGGAAGTGCTAGGTTTGACTTAACTTAGATAATTTTAATTTGGATGTGCACACACATGATCATAATAATCTAATAGGCAAAATAAAAAGGAGTTACATGTTGATGTAATTGACAAGGAGTTGTCTACCTATTGAAAAAACTATAGTTTGTTGTGCACACATAGGGCTGTACTTATGTCGATAGGATCATTTTCTCACTAGCAGATCTTTAACTAAATTTACTGAACTATATAAAAAGGGTAATATAGTTTATAAAAAATGGTGGGAGACACCATTTTAAATAAAGACCTAATTTATTTTGGTAATTAATAAAATGAATACATGTTAATGTTGTTATTAATTCACTTAAAGAATATTGCTATGTTTAATTCACTAACACTGCATAGCATAATGTATGCTAATAATTAATCGAACCGAATTATTTGGATTGATTAAACAAATTTGAGAATAGTTCTCAATGTTGAGAAGCTAGCAAATGTCCTTAATTTGCCTTTTTCTGCAAACGTTGCAGACTAAACCTCTGAGGAAGAGATTGTTATTTTATGAAGTGACAAGATGATGCAAATGTGGCTCAATGCATCATGCTCGCATCCATAAGTATCGAGTTACAACGTCAACAAGAGGAAATAGATGCACCTACTATATTGCTGCACATTTAATAGTTGTATGGTGAGCAAAGTAGGTCAACTAGATATAAGATATCTAAAGAGCTCTTCCGATCTATAATAGCTAATGACACTACAGTAAAGACACATGTCCTAAAGATAATCAATTCGATTGATCAATTTGGACAATAGGTTTTGTCCAGGACGGAGAATTGAGTCAAGATTCGATCTTGCAGTTGTCGACGCCGGGATTTTCGTCGCTTCGTTTTTTTTTATTATTAAAAATGTCCCTTTCCAATTTTAGCCTTTGGTTTGAGATGTGACTTTTGAAAAGGGTCGGCTTAATGTCGACGGGGTTTGAAATGTCGATTATATAATGAGCCAATCGACCAGAGTCGCCAGTTGGTATATTTGAAATGGATGTACCAACTCATCCGGATTTAGTTTTCGTAATCGCTGGCTCATATGTGACTCCGATTAATTGGTCCACAAACCGAGATTCATAGAGTTCGGGGGCTTGCTTAAGCGAGGGGAAGGTGTTAGGCACCCCCGACTTCCGTAAAACACGGTTACCGCAATCTTGATGTTTTCCTATCCTTTTAAATCCTAAAATGTGTGAGTTGCGTGTGTGTGTGTGTGTGTGTGCCTAGGTGAATGCTTGTGATGAATTTTGTTTGGATTTTTGTATGGCAAATGTGCTTTATCTGGAAACCGTTTTAACGTCTTTTGACCCAAATGACGAGGCTTCGTTTTAAAATAAAGATTGATTTTAATTTCGAACCGATGAGGGTTTTTATTTAGATGTCATTTTCAGAAGATAGTTTTTTAAACTTTTGTCAAATAGGTATCGAGACTATACATTGCCCTCTAATAACAGATTAAATAACATGAAGGCAACTTCTAGAACTCTTTCACCCTATGCACAAAGTTTAACGAAAACATTCATTTATTTTACGAAATCATTTTTTATGACATTTTAACACCAACTAAAGCCTTTTCATCAATCATGGATTAAAGTTTGCCAAAACCCTTGATTTTAAACCTCGTGAATCTAGCATCCTAGTTTGATCATTTTTTACAAAATCTTCATTATTTGCCTTATTTAAAAACCATTTTTGTGTCGTAAATTAAAACAAACACTCACAACGTGTCGGGGCTATCCACGGGCATGTAAGCCATCCAGACAACCCCAAACACCCACAATCACATATTTTATTATTCTTACGGGGCCTTAACCCGAACACGACTTTGTATCGCTTTAAGGCCGGATATTACAAAATACACATCCATGGACCCTATACCATGATTACATATACCAAAAAGTCCATCATCGGGATTTAACCACGAGGATCTCCTCCCTAGGCTCACATTCACCCAAATCATGGCACAACCAACCCTAAACCAAATCTAACGAGATTTAACATTGCTATCACATTACATAACCCAAATATCACAACTTAATCACTACAAACTATCCATTACCACAACGAACGATATATCACCGTACGGATGTCATCGGGGCGTTAGGAGGAGTTACTTTCCGATGGAAACCTCGCTAACAACCCCTAATCCACGGATCCTTTATCAACATAATAACATATTACATCACATAACCCAAAACATAAGCTATATTAACAATACAAGCAATAGAATACCAAAAAGACAATCTTTTTCACCTTGCAAAACGCGGATTCAAGCTTCTTATACCACAAAATGGATTACACCACAAGATTACTAAACTAAATAGCACAACAATATGGATCTAGTGCTTGAATCTAGCCCAAAACCGGACTCTCTCCCTCTCTCCCGCGATCTCTCTCTCTCTCTCCTTTTCTTTCTTTTTTCTCTTTTTTCTTTCTTCTCTTTTGGTCTCGGGTGGAAAAAATGGCCGCATATAGGCTTCAGCAGGCAGCCGCAGATGCATCTGCGGCTGGCCGCACATGCATCTGCGGCTGGGCCTGCTGTGGCCGTCCCAGCCGTCGCCTCGGCTGCCGCGTGCCGTTCTCGAGCCTCGTGCCTGTCACCTTTGTCGGTGGCAGCGATTGCATTCGCGGCCGTCTGACTTGCTTTTTCGATTTTTGTGCCACGCGGTCTTAATTCGCCAATTTCTGCGGTATTATTTTGGAAGGCTGTATTTTTGCAGTCCGAAAATCCCTGGGAAACGTGCCATATTGTTCTGGGAGGCCAGTTTGGAGGGCCGCGACTTGATATAGAATTTGATAATTGTGCTTGGTTCCCGAACATCGTAAGCGGAGTGGCCATTAGTCGTCCTTTGTGGTCGGCTCAGGCTTTTCTGGATCAACTGTTCGCCCTGCCTCAAATGACCGGATGCTCGTTGTCCGTTGCGGCGGCTTTAACCGTAAATCGCTGGGGTGGCTTTGTGTTGGGGTCCACCTTTCTTTCCGCATGTCGGGTCAAATGACGATTTTAGCCTCCTGCCAGGGTTAGTAGAGAAGTGCAAAATTTGGGGTGTCTATAGCAGTCACTCACTGACTCTTATTCATAATTTATTGTGAACTTCATACATTATTAAGCTAGATGTCAGTTTACCTGATTAGCTAAACATGTTGAAGACTGTTGAGAGTCACTTTCCTTCATAGAAAAACCAAGTCTTACTCGTAGATAAATCTTCTAAGCGGTGGAAGATGGCCAAAGGTATTTCTGAGGAGTCAGAAAGAGTAGAAGGCAAAAGAAAAGCTAAACAAATGACATAAATAAAAGTGATCCCGAGTGCAAAGGAGTTTGCTTTCATTGTGATAAGCTGGGACACTGGAAGAACAACTGCAAGAGAGTTACAGTAGTTAAGTAGAAGAAGTTTAATGAAGCTTCAGCTACAAATATAGATTTGTTCATAGTAAAATAAAACTTTCTATAAGTCAAGTTTCTACTTAGGTATTAGATACCGGCTGGTGGTCTCACATATGCAAGTCGTTACAGAGACTAAACAGAAGTAGAAAGCTAAACAAATGATAAGTAATCATGTGTTGGGGAATGAAGCAAAGGTTACTGCATTAGCCATGAGAACTTATAGTTTAGCACTGCCTACGGGCAAGCCTATTAAGTTACTAAGTTGTTACTAGGTTCCAGTTCTTAGAAACATTATTTCAATTCCATGTGATGACAAGGAAGGGTTTTTGACATTATAATAATGAACAATCGCTGTTCTGTTTATAATGATAATGTTTTATTTAGAACTTGTTGATTTCTTAATGGATTTTGTATACTTGACTTACATGAAAAATATTCTAATTTGAACAAACTAAAAGTAGTATGCCCTCAAGCCAATCACATTTGATGTGATAAGCATATACTTTCTAATCTTGTTCGTTTATTAATAAAAGAATCAAGGCATTTCTTTATTCATGATTAATTACTAGAATTAATCAAATGGATAAACCTATAGTTTTCGAGCAATGCTTTTAGAACCATGATGAGGATCATGCTAATGAGATCTAAATTCAAGATAACTCAAAACTAAAATTGTTCCTAATCGTTGGATCACTAAAATGGGGATTAGTGAATCCGGATAGATTAGTATATACTATGATTGCTCTTATGAAGAGGATGATTGATCTCATAATCATTTGTGTAGAGACACTAAAACAAGTATGTAGGTGCTTATTAGAGAATAAGCTCACTGAACGTGACTCGCTCAAGGAACACCTAATGGAGTCTTACTTGCCTATCAATAGGAGTTCCTTTTGTGATAGTAGTACAAGTGATCCTTGGACTTGAGATCATCATAGTATCTTATGTATGATGAATTATATTTTGACATATTCCTTAAAACCTTTAGGGTGTATCAAATGGTATGATTGGATATAATAAGTCATACATGGAGATAGGTGAATGATCAACAAAGAATCTACCACTTCTAGTAAAAGAAGAGAATATCCTATGCGATTCGATAAATGACAACACAGTAGTCCTTGGCCAAGGCAGAATGAAAATTAGAAAGTAGTTTCTAATTTACATTAATTAGAGTTATTCATTTAAGGATCGAAATGCATATAATCAAATAAAATAAGACTTGACAGTAATACCATGTCTTATATTTGATTGGGACATTGTGAGGTAGAAGGATTGAATTGTACGGTAATTATTCGCTGAATAGGTTCTTTTGTGATTAAATGTTGAAATCTATATTATCTGGAAAGTCGTTGATCGCTAAGGGGGCTTACCCTTACTATGGAATAAATATTATTTATTTAAATATATTAAATAGTTTAATTTATTTATATAAATAAGATTAGAATAGTTCTAATTAATTTATTCTATAACCGGTTTAATAAGGAGAACCTAAAGGGTCACACCACAAAAGGAAAATAATTATTTAAGAAGTAAATGACATAATTGTAATAATGAATTAAGTATATTTAATTTATACTAAGTGGATAGAATAAATTAAATAGCTTAATATTTATTATTTAGTATTTTGGAAATACTAATTATAAATTAATAAGAGGAGTCTTATTATTATTATTACTATTACGATTATTATTTAGTTCCTAAATGGTTTAAGAATTAATTAATAAGAGTGGCCATCGTAAGCGGAGTGGCCATTAGTCGTCTTTTGTGGTCGGCTCAGGCTTTTCTAGATCAACTGTTCGCCCTGCCTCAAGTGACCGGATGCTCGTTGTCCGTTGCGGCGGCTTTAACCGTAAATCGCTGGGGTGACTTTGTGTTGGGGTCCACCTTTCTTTCCGCATGTCGGGTCAAATGACGATTTTGCCCTCCTGCCAGGGTTAGTAGAGAAGTGCAAAATTTGGGGTGTCTACAGCTGCCCCTCTTTATCATGTCTATGGAATGAAATATGAAATGGACATGATAAAGAAGTAGGCACCCGATGCATGAAAATGCCAAATATATTTTTAACGATGCCGCACATGCGTTAAGATGATGCAATGCCACATTCAATATGTTCATGTAGAGGTTATTTTCAAAGTTACGAATGAACACTGCCCGGGTCTCGTCTCCGGCGGGTCGTTATGAGGGGTCAGGTATTGTTTCTAACTGGTCGTTTTTGAATTGGTCAGGTATCGTCTCTGACAGGTCGTTTTTGAATTGGTCAGGTATCGTATCTGACGGGTCGTTTTTTCAATTGGTCAGGTATCGTATCTGACGGGTCGTTTTTCAATTGGTTAGGTATCGTATTTGACGGGTCATTTTTCAATTGGTCAGGTATCGTCTATGACGGGTCGTTTTTCAATTGGTCAGGTATCGTGTCTGACGGGTCGTTTTTTCAATTGGTCAGGTATCGTATCTGACGGGTCGCTTTTCAATTGGTCAGGTATCGTATCTGACGGGTCGCTTTTCAATTGGTCAGGTATCGTATCTGACGGGTCATTTTTCAATTGGTCAGGTATCGTGTCTGACGGGTCATTTTTTCAATTGGTCAGGTATCGTATCTGACGGGTCGCTTTTCAATTGGTCAGGTATCATATCTGACGGGTCGTTTTTCAATTGGTCAGGTATCGTATCTGACGGGTCGTTTTTTTTCAATTGGTCAGGTATCGTATCTGACGGGTCGTTTTTCAATTGGTCAGGTATCGTATCTGACGGGTCGTTTTTTATTTGTCAGGGGGTTCTAAGATCTTGTATTTTATCACGTGACACGCTACATGTTGACTCGGGGTAACAAAAGGGGGGCAAAAGGTTCACCGAGACCAGCCGCAGATGCATCTGCGGCTGGGATCGGCCCCCATATCAGATCGTGAGGGGTCGCGATCCATCACTTTCTTCACTTCTCTCTCTCTCGTTTTCGATTTTCCTCGTCCCCTACTCGGTCTTTTCGTCTTTTGGACCACTTTTGGCAAAATCTGCTCCGATTAGATCAGTCTACGCACTTTGGGTAACGTTTTAACTCCTTTTTCTTTGATTTTCGCTTTCATTTGGTTATGTATTTACTTGTTTAAATGTTTTAATTTTTAGCAATGCATGCCTCTATGAGATATTTTATGTCGGACGTAGCATAAAAATAATGGGTCTTGCAGTCATGCTCTAATTACTTTGAAAAATCGTCGTTTTAGTTATTTCATGCTCATGATGCACCATTCTTACTGGCATTTGGGATTTGTTGGTTGCCTGACTTGATTAAACATGCCTGATCGTGCATGGGATGTCCATTTTACAAACGAAACTCTGCCGAAATTTCGGGAAATCTAGCGCACCCCTAGGGATTTATTCATGCATTTTCATTTCATAAACATGTCATGCTGCCCTATGATTCTTAGCAATATGCAATAAGATTTTTGAAAGATAACGAGCTAAGGATGTACCTCCTTTTCGTGATGCCGTTTCAGTCATGGATCCTGATGCTCCCAGTGGTTACTCAGTGCCCCGGGTTGCTGGTGTCCGCCGTCGTAGAGCGGCTGCCTCGGTTCCCGCTCCAGTTTTGACTCGTCATTCCCGTAGACTGGCAGAGTCCATTATTCGCCCCGCTCTCCCTGATGTTGATGAGGATGCCCCAACTGAGGCAGAGGCGGGCCCTTCTGGCACAGCGGCTCCTCCCCCCACGCGTCGGACCTTACCGGGGGCCCGTGCCAGGATACCGGATCTGCTTGGTCCTGATCTCAGCCGTCACCCCTCTGCCTACCTTGCAGCTAACGAGGTATATCCATCGTCTAAGTTCACTCAAATCCGTATGGTTACTCTGCCTGACTTTTGATGGCTGTCACAGGTTCCTGAATTTACCCAACCTCGTGGTAACTGGTTCAACATCTATCCTCTCTACCATGCGCTGCATCCCGATTACAGGGGAATGGTGGATTCATGGGGGTTCAGACATTTCTTTACCATTGCCCCTGCCGGTGTCCGTGGGGCTACATGAGGGCCTTATCCGAGCGCTGGTTTCACCAGACACAGTCTCTTCATCTTCTGGATTGTGAGCTGCTGCTGACCCCACTAGACTGGCGTTATATCACCGGGGTGGAGTTCTCTGGACCCCGGGTTCCCTTGGAGTCGGACATCACCCCCGCTGCTGTTCGATCCTTGTTGGGTTTTACTCCTCAGGAGAAAGTCTTTAAATCCCGCAGCATCCGATCTGGGGCATTGGCCGTGGATGCCATTGGAGGGGTCCTTTCTGAGCCATTTCCCGCTGACCGATCCACTCGTGACTTCCTGCTTCGGCGCTTATTTTTGACCATCATGAGGGGCTGTTTTCTGGGGAACAATTCCTCGACCATTCATTTCAGTATCGTTGGAGCTACTCGGGATGTGGATCGGATCGGGGATTATGATTGGGGCTCCTTCACGTTCGCTTACTTCCTTCATGGTCTTCGCCTTCGCTCAGAGGGGCAGACTGATGCTTGGCTGGGGTTTTATCCCTTTTTGCTGGTAAGTCATACTCATTGTGCCGCTTTTCATTTTGTTTCATTCCTTTGTCGTCCCTGGTATTTATGTCCCTTCTTCCTTGTTTGTCAGTTCTGGGCTTATGAGCGTCTGCCCTGCTTGCGGCCAGTTACTACCCTCGGTCCGGAGACTTATCCCAGGGGTCGTCGATGGCACCATAGCACTCTTGCGGAGACCCCCGTGTCAGATAGCTTTGCTCATTGTCGGCTACAGTTAGAGCTGATCTCGTCCGCGGATGTGACCTGGGTTCCCTACACGGTGGATCACTTGGCGGCTGGACTAGCTGGTGGCTATGCCGCGGATCTGGAGCTGGCCTTGTCCACCCGTCGTATTCCCTTTCTGACCTATGGTGGATGGGAGTTGTATCTGGGGGAGCGTGCCATCCGATGTGTGACTGGGGAGGCTGGTATCCCCTTCGCCCCTCCCTCACAGAGATTTTGGTTCGCGGATGCCCATCTTCCCGAGGCTCTGACAGCCGGGGAGGACGGATATATGCTGTCGGCCAGTCCTCATACGAGCGAGAGCTTCAGTGCCTGGTGGAGACCCCGCACTATCGGGCCTCAGACTCGTGCCACTTTCTTCCTCGGAGACCTGGTTCACGGGTCGGTGATGATGGCAGATTGGATGGAGTGTGTCCGTGTCCCCACCCATTCGGACCAGATTGCTTCCCTCACTCGGCAGGTGGATCAGCTATCCCTTTTTGTTCGGCGCTTGGGCCGAGATCCAGAGGAGGCTTATGTCGCGGACCCGCACGGATCTGACTTTGGCGCGGGCCCCGGCCCATCGGAGGCCCCAATTCCGTTTTATTCCTGCCCAGACCTGAATTGTGAGGGTGAAGCTTCCCTTCCCCCGGATTTGCCTGCAGATCAGTTTGAGGATGATGCCTTCATTGACGGCATAGAGTTTACTGATTAGATCTGGATAGGCTAGGACCTCTGTATTTAGACCTGTTCGTTTTATTATCATTTCTCATTTCATGGATTATGTACAGACTCATTTTATTTTATGCACAATCATTTACTTTTGATGATCCATTCATTCTATTATAGCTTGTATGATGTATGATTTGTTATATAAGGAAAAATTGACCCCTGTATAGTCTTTTGATACCGCTTTTTACAGATGTCATCCCTGGACGTGGTTCGCGTGGACCCTCGCGCCCCCTCAGGGATTATTGGCAGGCTCTTCTTGTGCCTGGATAGTTTGCTACCCTCCGACCGAATCATCGCAGAGGGTCTTTTGGGACACTCCTTGGCTCTACTGTCGTTTCAGGTGCCGCCGGGCTTTGTTGATGGCATTCTCAGTTGTTGGATCCCGGACAGACAGGTTTTCAGGTTTAGGCTGGAGTATCTGACTCCACCCTTGAGGAGTATGCTCGCTTTACCGGTTTATCAGTGGATGGTCCCTGTGCACGGGTTACCTCGGGCCATATGCGCCGCCAGTTTCTGACTTTCACAGGCTTGCGGAGGACAGCTCTGCTATCCGTGACCTCCTCGAGCCACCTTGTTCCTCTATCCTTCCTGGTTGACAGATTTGGCTCGGTGGATAGCTTCTCTCGGTTTTTCAGTGATTTTTCAGTATCTGAGGAGCGCTGGGGTGCTTTGAGAGTGGATGTTTTGATGGCTTGTGTCGTATCAGTTCTGTACATGCCTGCAGGGGATGACCTTATGGATATGCGGGTTATTGTGGCGGTTCAAGCCCTTCAGGAGGATCATACTATCCTTCCCATGATACTTGCCGAGACTTACCTATCTGCCTCGTATTGCCATTCCTTTTCTGGTCGCACATTCAGGGGAAGCTCCATTTTGTTGTATGTATGGTTCATGAGCCATCTCAGACCTATCGGACAGTTTCGTCGGCATGGGTTTTGTTTCAGCCACAGCTTGGCCATGCAGTTCTCATTCCGTCCCCGGCGATGCACGGATACAGCTTCCTGGAGGGAGTTCTTATCGGCCATTGAGGAGCCTTTCCATCTTCTGATCTATTCGGGCTATTGCTCCTTCCAGAGTTTCTTGACTCATGTGCCACCTTTTGATTTCCTCCCTCTTCTTGGCTTGAGAGGGGTGACGACTTATCATCCCTTAGCTGTCATGGGACAGTTTGACCAGATGCAGGATCTCCATCTCTTTGCGGGAGCAGCTGATTACCGATTTCTCATATCGCCTCAGACGGAGAGGGAGCTGCTGAGGGTATACGATCTTTGGTCACACAGGGTCTCGGCCGAGTTTGGGGACAGTCACCCCGGTCAGACACCCGATTATCTGTTATGGTTGCACGGGGATTCTGAGATTGCCGACTTTGACCCGATCGGGGTATTGGATGGTTCCCGAGGACTTTTTCCAGGTGAGACTAGTTCAGATGCGATCATTTCTCCGGAGGTTTCAGGATTAGCGCCCAGATCTGGTGTTGAGGAGGTTTCCACTTCGGTACATGCCCATTCCTTTGACTTGACTGATCGGATCCAGAGATTGACGATTGAGGGTACCCGGCTCCGGTTCGCTTTGAGTGCTACTGAGACTGAGAGGGATACCGCCTATGCGGAGCGGGATGCTGCTGTACTAGCCCGGGATGCCGCCCTTTCTGCTAGAGATAACATCGTAGAGCAGGCCCGAGTCATCATGGAGGGCCATTCTACGACTGTTACCAGTGCTGCTGCTCTTTTGACTCGGATTGACATGATGGGACAGCAGATTGCGGATGAGCCGGAGGTTTATGATGCCTCGACTATTCTGTCTATCCTGCTCCAGCTGGTCTCTGACCTGTAGATGATTTTATTTCCTGCACGGACTATGTCAGTTTCATCACTTTTATTTAAAAGACAGACTTGTAATCAAAATGTTTTGTATATATAGAGAAATATTTATGGTTTTAGTCATTTCCCTTTTTTATGCATCGTCGCCCTTCATTGGATCCTCATTTTATCCAGCCGATTATGATTTCGATATATTGCCTTATTTCTTTCCTCAAGTCTTGATTGGAACTCCACAGATATTGCCGCGGGCCCCCTTTGATTTCATCGAAGTGAGTCTTGGACTTTGGGCTAATTATGTGGCTAGGTTTGGGTAAGTTTTGGAGTGTATAGGATTTCGGGATTTTCTGGAAGTGGTTTCGGTATAGGGACAAGGTTTATTATTTTGGTATAGAACGGACCGGGCCATGACGGCTGAATGTATTTGTCCAAAGTAAGGTTTCGGGTTTTCTGGAAATGGGTTTGGTATAGGGACAAGATTTATTATTTTGCATAGAACGGACTGTGCCAGGATGGCTGCTTACGTACTCCCACAAGGTCGGGAGATCAGATCCTACGTAGTTCGAACTACAAGGGAGATAGAAGAAAATTTTATTTTTTATTTTTATTTTTATTTTTTATTTTTTATTTTTTTTTAAGCGTAGAACCGTTTCACAGAGTCAGAATTCAGGGGCTGCGGAAATACCTCGCCATCCATTTCCTGTAGGATGAGGGCCCCTCCGGATAGGACCTTCTTGATCACAAAGGGCCCTTCCCAATTTGGTGCGAATTTCCCCTTGGCTTCGTCTTGACAGGGCATGACCCTCTTTAGCACTAAATCCTTTTCATTGAACTTTCGGGACCGAATCTTTTTGTCGTACGATCGAGAGATGCGTTGCAGATACAACTGACCGTGTAATATAGCCGCCACCCTTCTTTCATCTATTAAGGCTAACTGGTCATACTGACTTTGTATCCAATCCTCCTCGTCAATTCGAGCATCGAGCAAAATTCGGAGGGATGCCATCTCCATTTCAACTGGCAAAACGGCCTCCATCCCATATACCAAGGCGTAAGGGGTTGCCCCTGTGGACGTACGAACCGACGTCCGATATGCAAACAGCGTGAGGGGCAATAACTCTGGCCATCCCCGATGATTGGCAGACATTTTCGCCATAATCCTCTTTATATTCTTATTTGTCGCCTCCACGGCCCCATTCATTTTGGGCCTATAAATGACAGAATTGAGATGCTTGATCTTGAATTGGGCGCATAACTCCTTCATAAGGGCATTGTTCAGATTCTTGGCATTGTCGGACACCAAGATTTCAGGCTGTCCGTACCGGCAAATGACATTGTTCCGGATGAAACTGACTATGACTTCCTGCGTCACTTTGGGGAACGAAGCTGCCTACACCCATTTAGTGAAATAGTCGATCATGACGAAAATGAACCGGTGGCCGTTGCTCGCTTTGGGCTCCACGGGTCCGATAACATCCATACCCCACATGGAGAAATGCCAAGGGGAAGTCATACAATGCAGTTCATTAGGAGGTGCATGCATCACATTACCGTGTGCTTGGCATTGGAAACATCGCTTGACATGATCGTCACAGTCAGCCTTAATTGACAGCCAGAAATGCCCCGTCCTCAGAATTTTCTTGGCCAATATCGGTCCACTCATATGCGGCCCACATACTCCACCGTGCACCTCGCCCATGATTTTCTGTGCTTGAGTTTCGTCCACACATCGCAACAATCCCAAGCCTACATCCCTCTTATACAGGGAATCTCCGCTTAAATAGAATTTCATCGCCATCTTCTAGATTCTCTGCCTTTCCGTTCGGTTCGCCTGGTCGGGGAGGGATCTATCCCTCAAGTATTTCAGGATGTCATGATACCAGGGCTGATTTGGCTGACCCATGTCTCCGGATAACTCCAATATATGTTCTTCGTAAGCGGGAGCATTTTGCACTGATATTTCAATCTGTGGAGTGGCCTTACTTTTGAGTACGTGGACTAACGAAGCCAGGGTGGCCAATGCATCGGCAAAGTCATTCCGCCCCCTGGGAATATGTCGGAAGGCTATATCTTCAAATTCTTGCATCAATCGGACTACACACCGGTGGTACGGAAGTAACCGAAGCTCCTTAGTGCCATATACCCCGGTCGCTTGTCTGATCACCAACTCTGAATCTCCGAATACGGCTAATCTTTTCACTCCCATATTGCGGGCGAACCTCAGTCCCAATATACATCCTTCATATTCAGCCGTATTGTTTGAGTTACTGAACTTTAGTTTGGTGAGAACAGGGTATTGCTCGCCCGTAATGGATACCAGGACCGCTCCAGCTCCAGCCCCTTCAGCATTCATGGCACCGTCAAAATACATCTTCCAAAATTGCCCTTCGTCATCACACCTCGCTTGTTGGACCCACAGTATGTCTTCACCCGGTAGGAAAGTCTCTAAAGGCTCCATCCCCCCTGTCGGCATCTCTGATAACTGATCAGCAATTCCCTGCCCTTTCATGGCCTTCTGGGTAACATACAGGATGTCGAATTGCTGGAGGATTAACTGCCACCTTGACAATCGACAATTCAGCATTGGTCTCTCAAATATATACTTCAAGGGGTCGATCCGCGAGATCAAATAGGTAGTGTGTCCATGGAGGTAATGCTGTAACCTCATAGCAGCCCAGGCCAAGGCGCAACATGTTCTCTCGATCGGCGTGTAATTCTGTTCACAGCTGCTGAATCTCTTGCTGAGGTAATAAATGGCATGCTCCTTACCGGATTCACTCTTCTGCCCCAGCATACAACCCATCGCCATATCATTCACGGCTATATACAGGAAAAGGGGAATCCCGTCCTTTGGAGGTACCAGCACTGGCGCTTCTGTTAATTGCTCCTTAATAGTCTGAAAGGCCTTTTGGCATTGACTGCTCCACTTCCGGGAAGCATTTTTCCTTAACAGTTTGAAGATTGGTTCCCAGGTGGTGGTCAGATGGGATATGAACCGACTGATAAAGTTTATCCTCCCCAAAAATCCCCTTATCTCTTTCTTTGTACGGGGAGCTGGCATATCCACAATAGCCCTGATCTTAGCCGGATCCAGTTCGATGCCTCGATTGCTCACCAAGAATCCAAGGAGCCTACCTGACTGAACCCCGAAGGCACATTTGGCTGGATTGAGCTTCAAATTATACTTCCTGAGCCGCTCAAATAGCTTCTTGAGGTGAGTCACATGGTCAGATTCCGCCCTCGATTTCACAATGATGTCATCCACGTAAACCTCTATCTCCTTGTGCATCATGTCGTGAAATAGGGCCATCATGGCCCTCTGATAAGTGGCTCCTGCATTTGTGAGGCCGAAAGCAAGTCGTCTATAACAAAACGTGCCCCAGGGGGTGATGAAGGCAGTCTTTTCTCGATCCTCTTCCGCCACCATTATCTGGTGATATCCCGCGAAACAATCGACAAATGAATACATTTCATACTGAGCTGTGTTATCCACCAAGATGTGTATGAAAGGCACTGGGAAGTTATCCTTAAGACTGGCCTTGTTCAGATCCCTGTAATCCACGCACACTCTCACCTTTCCTCCAGGTTTCGCCACGGGGACTATATTGGAAAGCCATTCTGGGTAAGTAGACACCATGATGATCGCAGCCTTGAATTGCTTGACTATCTCTTCTTTCACCTTTAAGCTCCAATCTGGCTTTAATTTTCTCAACTTCTGCTTAACTGGCCTGAAACCCTCCTTGATAGGCAATCGATGTACCACGATGTCCGTGGACAAACCGACCATGTCTTCGTGTGACCAAGCAAACACATCCTCATATTGGCTCAACAGTTCAGCTACTTCTGCTTTCTGGTTGGGAGTCAAGTCTGCCCCAATTTTTAGCTCTTTGGGGTTTTCAGGGGTTCCTATGTTGATGGTGATGGTTTGGTCTAGGTTGGGTTTGGGTTTATCCTCGACCCACTCTTTGATCTCGTCGGGGGCGTCGTCATCATCTGCTTCGTCCTGCTCAATTCCCATCAAATCGAAATCCAGTTCTATATCAAAATCATAATCGTCTTTCAAATTTGGAAAATCGTTTGTTAGGCTAGAATGACTCAAATCGGTACACCTGACATGAAACAAAAATATTTGTCATATATATAAACATTAAGTACATGACTTCCTTTTTCAATAATCATGACAAAAATATGAAATAGACGTGCAGATACATAAAAACAAAAACACCGTCTTAAAAACCCCTTGATCCCCCTACTGGACAAGATTCCCGGACACTCCTGCATTTACCCTTTTCTGGATACTACTGGCTGCACGGTCCAATTCCTGGGGATCACTTCGGTTTTATAGCTAGTGATGGAGGGGATCTCTGTATCTGGCACCTCTTCTAGGATTGCGGCAACTTGGCCTCTACTTTCATTTTCACTTTCCTCGGGCACCTCTAACCCGGCCCAATTGATAAATGGCATGATCTCCTTGCCCTCAGATATCTTTTCTTTTCCCTTTTTATTGGGGCCGGACTGCCCTGGGAGATGACACTTCTCCTCAAACTGTTCCATGATTTCTCGCAAGAAATCCATCTGCTGGACCAATCCCTTGGCTGTGGGAGCCTCCACTTTACCCTCTGCTTCAGATGTGGGCCTGACTGCCCTTGGGGATTGTTCACCATTGGTTCTCGGGATCGGGACTCCGGTTATCCGAATGGGAATTCGTCTATATGAGTTCTTTGGCCTGATACCTCCGTGATATCCCAACCCCGCCTTGCCTGACTGCACTGGTATTTTGATGGGTTCGGTGATTCCTTGGCTGTGCTTGCCCAGCCCTTGCCCCTGCTGAAAGTTCATTGCCATCATTTCCCGGGCAACGAAAGTGAGCTCGGGGGACACTTTAAGCTTTAACTTCGGAGCTCCCAATTGCTTGTACTGAGGGGTGCTGATTTCAAACGCCTGATAGCTGATGGGTTCGGCCGACTCATCCACATGGATCACTGGCATGCCTTTTACGGATGGAACAGGATATTCGGATTCTGCTGCGATCGTTACCAGGTGCCCCTCAATGATGAATTTTATTTGTTGATGCAGGGTGGAGGGCACTGCCCCGACCATATGAATCCAGGGTCTCCCCAGTAGCATGTTATAACTGGCCGTGATATCTAGCACTTGGAAGGAAATATCAAAAGTGTAAGGCCCGATCTCCACCGGCAGCTCAATCTCTCCCACCGTGTCCTTTTTAGATCCGTCGAATGCCCTCACCACCACCTGGCTGGCCCGCAGGCGCTTAGGGCTGATTTTCATCTTCTCCAGAGTACTATATGGGCAAATATTCAGGGCTGACCCACCATCAATCAAGACCCCATTCATCACATATCCGGAGGAGATGACCACAATGTGTAACGGCCTCCGGTGCCCCCTTCCTTCTTCAGGGATGTCGTCGTCGGTAAATGATATTACATTGCTGTCTAACAGGTGGCCCACCAAGTGGCTGAATCTTTCCGTACTAATTGATTTGGGGGCATGCGCCTCTTCTAGGACTTTGCTCAATGCCTGATGATGATCATTTGATGCCAATGCAAGATCCAAGATTGATGTCAGGGGCGACTGTACCTCCAGTGTTTTAACCACACTTGTCTTGCCGTGATTCATTTTCTCCCAAAACTCCAACGCTTTTTCCTCCGATATTTTCCCGTTTCCCCTTCTCGTTTTTTCAAAAACCCGCCTTGGTAAATACAATGGATTTCCCTTAGAGTTGACCGATGCACAACTGGCCTCTTCCACGGTCTTCCCCCCGTAATTCCACGGAACAGTCTTCAGATTGGTGATTGGCAATTGTGACCTAGCTGTTACAACAAGGGGTCTTGGGGCCGACAACCGGATAGGATCTTTTTTGGTCCCTTGAATTATTTCAACCAACTTGATAGGCTCCTTTTGCGCGTCCTCCTGGGCATTGGTAATGGCAATTTCTCCCTCTATCCTCCTTATGTATCTCAATCTTAAGGGACCCTCCTCCCCACTAGTTTCCACTGCATTCACGCCTCCCCCATTGTGCTCGGGAAGAGGGTTGGCTTTTACGTTTGGGGGTTCTGGTTGTTCCACCACAATCTCTCCATTGTCAATCATGTTTTGGATTTTATGTTTTAGTGACCAGCATTCTTGAGTGTCGTGCCCCGGGGAAGCCGAGTGGTAGGCGCATCTCTTGCTAGGGTCATATCTCTTGCTTTTCGGGTCTGATGGAGGCAATAGCTCTGTAATCTTTTTCTGGCCCACCAACAGGGCCAGTATATGTTCCAATGAATCCCCCAATGGGGTGAACTCCCTTTCTGGTGGCTTTTCGAACTTCCTGCGCCCCTCATATCTTTGATTGTTGAAATTTGACGGACGCGGGGCCTCACTTCTTTGCATGCGGACCGGAGGGCTGGTCATTGTTTTCCCAGATAGTCCTTGCAGTATCAGGGACACATCCTCTTCCTTTCTCTTCTGGGGTCTCCGGGATGAACTGCCGTAGTTTCCACTCTGGATTTGCTCAGCAACAGCTTCAAGAGCTGTGAAATCTCGGATCTTTCCTGACTTCAATCCCATCTCAGCCATTTCCCCATGCTTGATCATCTCCGCAAAAGGCTTTCCTATTCCCGCCATTACTCTTTCATAATAGGGAGCCTCCTGGATATCAATGAAAGTCATAACCATTTCTGCCTCACTCATGGGTGGGTTCACTTGGGCTGCCATCCTCCTCCACCGTTGAGCATAGTCTCTGAAGGATTCACTGGTCTGTTTTCTGATTTTGGTCATCTGGTATCGATCCGGGGCCATCTGGGACTGAAAGCTATATTGGGTTAGGAAAGTATGGGCCAGCTCCTCCCAATTGTGAATCTTAGCATTGTCCAATCTCGCATACCACGTTCTAGCCTCCCCGTCAGGCTTTTCTGGAACAGTTGCATTCTCAGTGATTCGTCCTCAGCATATCCCCCCAGCTCTCCGATGTATACTTTCAAATGGGTGTAAGGATCCCCTGACCCGTTATACTTTTCAAATTCGGGGAGTTTGAACTTTTCTGGATATCTGGTTCCCGGAAAGATGCAAAGGTCGGAATAGTTCACACTGCCATACGACCCGATCCCCTTCATCGCTTTGATGGCCTCTTCCATCTGCTTTATCTTCTTACTAACACCACTGGCCACCTCGTCCTCCGGGATGATAATGACTTGCTTTGGCAGCTCTACTTTTGGAGTTTCTGGGGTCAGTACGTTCCCTTGAGATGATGGCCCCGGCGGGTCCTCGAGCTGTGGCCCTGATTTTAGTTTGAAATGCTCTTTGAGCAACATAGTCAGCTCTGTCATTTGATTTCTTACAGCGTTGAACTCTTCCCGAGATACGGGAGCCAGGTCAGGATCAGGGTTCTCAGCCATCTCGACTGTTGATTCTCTAGCTTTCTTAGATCGGAGACGGGTTTGAGGTGCAATCCTGCGTATAAAACAACCGAAGTTTAGTTTCGGGAAATGACACTAGTGGATGCATGCTGAAGCAAATATTTTTGTGTTTTTGAGTTTTTTGTAATCTTTTCCTGCAAAAACAGGGTCAGTATCCCTTTATTTTAACCAAGGTATGACAGTGTGCAATTATGATGCTCTCCCAGTTGTCCCTGTAAAACAGAGGTTAGTATTTTATTTTGACAAAACGGGAGATACAAAATGTTTGACTAAAGTATGACATTACGTGCGTGAAACGTAAAGGGGTATGAAGAGACTTCCCACGCGTTGGGTTTATCTGAGGCTGACCTACCCTAAGTTACTCTCGCGGGCTTTTCGGCATGAAGGTTCCCAGATCTTCGCAACATACTAGAAGGGAATAAATCCGATCTTTCAATTGGATTGGATCTGAGTGGACGCTTTTCCTGAGCCTCGCCGGGGAGCACCCCTTTGAGTCCAGTAATCCACATCCGACGGGTTTGCCTCAGGAGGAGGAACTACTCAACATACATTCATCATTCATTCATCGTTCCTCGCCGTATGCATATGATGCTAATAAAGTAAAGACTTTGAAAAGAAATTGCAATCACACCATTCACACGCAAAAAGGTAAATCCACGCAAATAACGCAAACACACATTTTTTAGTTTTAAAGGATAAGAAAACATCAGGATTTTAAATGCGGCTTAAGCCCTCTAATGTTCCCCAGCAGAGTCGCCAGCTGTCGACGCCGGGATTTTCGTCGCTTCGTTTTTTTTTATTATTAAAAATGTCCCTTTCCAATTTTAGCCTTTGGTTTGAGATGTGACTTTTGAAAAGGGTCGGCTTAATGTCGACGGGGTTTGAAATGTCGATTATATAATGAGCCAATCGACCAGAGTCGCCAGTTGGTATATTTGAAATGGATGTACCAACTCATCTGGATTTAGTTTTCGTAATCGCTGGCTCATATGTGACTTCGATTAATTGGTCCGCAAACCGAGATTCATAGAGTTCGGGGGCTTGCTTAAGCGAGGGGAAGGTGTTAGGCACCCCCCGACTTCCGTAAAACACGGTTACCGCAATCTTGATGTTTTCCTATCCTTTTAAATCCTAAAATGTGTGAGTTGCGTGTGTGTGCGTGTGTGCCTATGTGAATGCTTGTGGTGAATTTTGTTTGGATTTTTGTATGGCAAATGTGCTTTATCTGGAAAGCGTTTTAACGTCTTTTGACCCAAATGACGAGGCTTCGTTTTAAAATAAAGATTGATTTTAATTTCGAACCGATGAGGGTTTTTATTTAGATGTCATTTTCAGAAGATAGTTTTTTAAACTTTTGTCAAATAGGTATCGAGACTATACATTGCCTTCTAATAACAGATTAAATAACATGAAGGCAACTTCTAGAACTCTTTCACCCTATGCACAAAGTTTAACGAAAACATTCATTTATTTTACGAAATCATTTTTTATGACATTTTAACACCAACTAAAGCCTTTTCATCAATCATGGATTAAAGTTTGCCAAAACCCTTGATTTTAAACCTCGTGAATCTAGCATCCTAGTTTGATCATTTTTTACAAAATCTTCATTATTTGCCTTATTTAAAAACCATTTTTGTGTCGTAAATTAAAACAAGCACTCACAACGTGTCGGGGCTATCCACGGGCATGTAAGCCATCCAGACAACCCCAAACACCCACAATCACATATTTTATTATTCTTACGGGGCCTTAACCCGAACACGACTTTGTATCGCTTTAAGGCCGGATATTACAAAATACACATCCATGGACCCTATACCATGATTACATATACCAAAATGTCCATCATCGGGATTTGACCACGAGGATCTCCTCCCTAGGCTCACATTCACCCAAATCATGGCACAACCAACCCTAAACCAAATCTAACGAGATTTAACATTGCTATCACATTACATAACCCAAATATCACAACTTAATCACTACAAACTATCCATTACCACAACGAACGATATATCACCGTACGGATGTCATCGGGGCGTTAGGAGGAATTACTTTCCGATGGAAACCTCGCTAACAACCCCTAATCCACGGATCCTTTATCAACATAATAACATATTACATCACATAACCCAAAACATAAGCTATATTAACAATACAAGCAACATAATACCAAAAAGACAATCTTTTTCACCTTGTAAAACGCGGATTCAAGCTTCTTATACCACAAAATGGATTACACTACAAGATTACTAAACTAAATAGCACAACAATATGGATCTAGTGCTTGAATCTAGCCCAAAACCGGACTCTCTCCCTCTCTCCCGCGATCTCTCTCTCTCTCTCCTTTTCTTTCTTTTTTCTCTTTTTTCTTTCTTCTCTTTTGGTCTCGGGTGGAAAAAATGGCCGCATATAGGCTTCAGCAGGCAGCCGCAGATGCATCTGCGGCTGGCCGCACATGCATCTGCGGCTGGGCCTGCTATGGCCGTCCCAGCCGTCGCCTCGGCTGCCGCGTGCCGTTCTCGAGCCTCGTGCCTGTCACCTTTGTCGGTGGCAGCGGTTGCATTCACGGCCGTCCGGCTTGCTTTTTCGATTTTCGTGCCACGCGGTCTTAATTCGCCAATTTCTGCTGTATTATTTTGTAAGGCTGTATTTTTGCAGTCCGAAAATCCCTGGGAAACGTGTCATATTGTTCTGGGAGGCCAGTTTGGAGGGCCGCGACTTGATATAGAATTTGATAATTGTGCTTGGCTCCCGAACATCGTAAGCGGAGTGGCCATTAGTCGTCTTTTGTGGTCGGCTCAGGCTTTTCTGGATCAACTGTTCGGCCTGCCTCAAGTGACCGGATGCTCGTTGTCCGTTGCGGCGGCTTTAACCGTAAATCGCTGGGGTGGCTTTGTGTTGGGGTCCACCTTTCTTTCCGCATGTCGGGTCAAATGACGATTTTGCCCTCCTGCCAGGGTTAGTAGAGAAGTGCAAAATTTGGGGTGTCTACAGCAGTCACTCACTGACTCTTATTCATAATTTATTGTGAACTTCATACATTATTAAGCTAGATGTCAGTTTACCTGATTAGCTAAACATGTTGAAGACTGTTGAGAGTCACTTTCCTTCATAGAAAAACCAAGTCTTACTCGTAGATAAATCTTCTAAGCGGTGGAAGATGGCCAAAGGTATTTCTGAGGAGTCAGAAAGAGTAGAAGGCAAAAGAAAGGCTAAACAAATGACATAAATAAAAGTGATCCCGAGTGCAAAGGAGTTTGCTTTCATTGTGATAAGCTGGGACACTGGAAGAACAACTGCAAGGGAGTTACAGTAGTTAAGTAGAAGAAGTTTAATGAAGCTTCAGCTACAAATATAGATTTGTTCATAGTAAAATAAAACTTTCTATAAGTCAAGTTTCTACTTAGGTATTAGATACCGGCTGGTGGTCTCACATATGCAAGTCGTTACAGAGACTAAACAGAAGTAGAAAGCTAAACAAATGATAAGTAATCCTGTGCTGGGGAATGAAGCAAAGGTTACTGCATTAGCCATGAGAACTTATAGTTTAGCACTGCCTACGGGCAAGCCTATTAAGTTACTAAGTTGTTACTAGGTTCCAGTTCTTAGAAACATTATTTCAATTCCATGTGATGACAAGGAAGGGTTTTTGACATTATAATAATGAACAATCGCTGTTCTGTTTATAATGATAATGTTTTATTTAGAACTTGTTGATTTCTTAATGGATTTTGTATACTTGACTTACATGAAAAATATTCTAATTTGAACAAACTAAAAGTAGTATGCCCTCAAGCCAATCACATTTGATGTGATAAGCATATACTTTCTAATCTTGTTCGTTTATTAATAAAAGAATCAAGGCATTTCTTTATTCATGATTAATTACTAGAATTAATCAAATGGATAAACCTATAGTTTTCGAGCAATGCTTTTAGAACCATGATGAGGATCATGCTAATGAGATCTAAATTCAAGATAACTCAAAATTAAAATTGTTCCTAATCGTTGGATCACTAAAATGGGGATTAGTGAATCCGGATAGATTAGTATATACTATGATTGCTCTTATGAAGAGGATGATTGATCTCATAATTATTTGTGTAGAGACACTAAAACAAGTATGTAGGTGCTTATTAGAGAATAAGTTCACTGAACGTGACTCGCTCAAGGAACACCTAATGGAGTCTTACTTGCCTATCAATAGGAGTTCCTTTTGTGATAGTAGTACAAGTGATCCTTGGACTTGAGATCATCATAGTATCTTGTGTATGATCAATTATATTTTGACATATTCCTTAAAACCTTTAGGGTGTATCAAATGGTATGATTGGATATAATAAGTCATACATGGAGATAGGTGAATGATCAACAAAGAATCTACCACTTCTAGTAAAAGAAGAGAATATCCTATGCGATTCGATAAATGACAACTCAGTAGTCCTTGGCCAAGGCAGAATGAAAATTAGAAAGTAGTTTCTAATTTACATTAATTAGAGTTATTCATTTAAGGATCGAAATGCATATAATCAAATAAAATAAGACTTGACAGTAATACCATGTCTTATATTTGATTGGGACATTGTGAGGTAGAAGGATTGAATTGTACGGTAATTATTCGCTGAATAGGTTCTTTTGTGATTAAATGTTGAAATCTATATTATCTGGAAATTCGTTGATCGCTAAGGGGGCTTACCCTTACTATGGAATAAATATTATTTATTTAAATATATTAAATAGTTTAATTTATTTATATAAATAAGATTAGAATAGTTCTAATTAATTTATTCTATAACCGGTTTAATAAGGAGAACCTAAAGGGTCACACCACAAAAGGAAAATAATTATTTAAGAAGTAAATGACATAATTGTAATGATGAATTAAGTATATTTAATTTATACTAAGTGGATAGAATAAATTAAATAGCTTAATATTTATTATTTAGTATTTTGGAAATACTAATTATAAATTAATAAGAGGAGTTTTATTATTATTATTACTATTACGATTATTATTTAGTTCCTAAATGGTTTAAGAATTAATTAATAAGAGTACTCTCATAATTAATAATTAAGTTCCTAAATAGTTTAGGAATTATAATTGTTATATTAAATCAATTAAGTTCCTAATTAGATTAGGAGTTTAATTAAAAACCCTATTCCTAAAGGTGTTAGGAGGATTTACTAAATCTATAAATAAGAGAAGTCTTATTATGGATTAAGGTTATACACATACACTTCCATAAGTTTTTGGGAGAGTACTCGCATATTCTCTAGAGAGAGAAAACTAGGGGTTGCCATAACCCACTTCTTGAATTATTATTATTCCTTGGTGGATCACCTCTAGAGGCCAAACACTTGGGTGGCTTACATTGATCATTGGAATCCAATCGGTGAAATTCAAGGAGAACGCGAAGGATTTGAAGGTGAACTTCTACCCGTTGAAGTTTTGAGTTCTACAAGGGTATATCTCTAACTTCTTCTTTGTTAATTAATAATTGCGCATAAAGGTCGATCATGGATTATGGTTTGTAAATTTTTTAAATTTGATTTTATCATGTTTTCGTTATTTTATGCAATTTGATTGCGTCTATGAATATTACAAACCAACAGTGGCATCAAGAGCCAAACTTTATGCGAATTATTAATTGTTTTGATTTCATATATGTATGAGGTATGTGTTTAGAATAATTTATTGGGCATAATTTGTTATATAAAATTATTATTTTGAATACCGTAATTGGTTTTGAAAAACAATTTAACAGTTTCGGTAAAACATGGTATATATATATATATGGACGTTACCGAATTAATTGCCGCACATGTTACGATTACCGAATATGAATCAATTTGGTGCTCCCTATTTTCGGTAAAGCTTTAATGCAAGGTTTCAGATTTTTATAATATTATATATTAGTAACCAGTAACTTGATTTGGTTGATTTGGTATGTGATTCAAATTGGGCAGGACAAGCTTTATACATATATATTAGATTGATAAACCAACAAAAGCTCCCGTGTTTCGATAAAAATGCCGCACTGTTTTGGTGATTATATATATATATATATATATATATATATATATATATATATATATATATTCTTGTCCCATTTTGTGTGTCACATGGTAAAGCCAACAAATCAATACAAAACCGAAAGCTGCTTTTATTTCCAAAACAGTGCACAATTTGGCTTTTATGGATTCGGTAATCTTGGATTATATAATATATATCTATATATATATATATATTAAAATTACCGATTATTATATATATATATTGATACCGAATTGTTAGTTTATATATTATTAATATATATGATATATTTATAATATATATTAATTAGCCAAACAGTTTGGTAATTTTGTGTAGATTTTAAAATTTCAAAATAAAAGAGTTTATTTTGGGTAATTTTAAAATAATAAAAATAAATAGTTTATTTTTAAATAATTTTATAATTAAAATAAAAGGTTTATTTTAAACATGAAATTGGATTTCATGCAACTCTAATTGCCCATTAAATGATACCAATACATATATGGAATGTTTTATTTAATTCATGCGATGAATATTATGTATTGATATATATGTTGATATATATGATAATAAATGGGATTGATTATGAACTATTTGACCAATGTGATTGGATTTAATTTTAAATTGATGCATGAATGAATGATTTTTATAAATGGGGTCTGCGTACCTCGTCTTTCTAATTTTTCTTATGTATAATTCTATCTCTCTCCTATGTACTTCCCCTTGACTGTTGATCAAGGTTTCTATTTATTGTAAATAGTTTTGTAATAGAAATAGTTAGAATTATTTTGAAGAATTGGAGCAAAGGAGCAAGGAACGTAAGAAGACACATTTGTATTGGAGCCCAGATTTAAATGTAATAGTTATATTTAATTTAATTTATTCTTGCACCATAGGTTTGACCTTTCGGTTCACTTGGTGGCTCTAGTGAACCAAATTAGAATAAAAGTCCATAATCAATTCAAGTAGAATATAGTATTCTATATGTGCATGTTAATTATATATATTATATATTATCCAAACATGTTTCGCATGTTAAATAATATGACACGTATTTTATATATATATGTGCATGCGCGCTAAACAAGATGAGACAATTAATATTAACAAACCCCTCATGATGTAGAATAAATATTATTTATAAAATGAATTAAAATGTTTAATTTATGAATTAAAAGGTGTTTAATTCAATTAAATAAAATTAGAATTGTTCTAATTTATTTATTCTACTATTAAAATATTAAGTTGTAACGTTCAAAGATATTTGGAATATCGAACGTCGCCTTCTAACATGATAAAACGATAAAAGTATCAAATAATCAATATACGTTTGTTGTGCACACACAAGGCTTATATCGATCATTTGAGATGTTGTTTTATCACATTTGATGCTTATAAGAAATTGAACATTACTGTTTTGTTGTGCAAACACAAGGGCAGTATTTTTCTCTTCACTTATATGGAAGTGTTATGTATGACTTAACTTAGATAATTTTGATTTGAATGTGCACACACATGATCATAATAATCTAAGAGGCAAAATACAAGGAGTTACATATTGATGTAATTGACAAAAATTGTCTACCTATTTATTTATATATAGTTTGTTGTGCACACACAAGGCTATATACATTTGAAATAGGATCCTTATTCTCACTAGCAAGTTTTTAATTAGATTTGCCGAACTATATAAGAAGAGGGTATTATAGTTTGATGAAAATAGTGGGAGACACCATTTTAAATAAAGACCTAATTAACTTGGTGATTAATAAAATGAATGCATGTTAATGTTGTTATTAATTCACTTAAAGAATATTGGTATGTTTAATTCACTAACACTGCATAGCATATTAGATGCTAACAATTAATCGAACCGAATTGTTCAGATTGATTAAACAAATTTGAGAAATGTTCTCAATGCTTAAAACCTAGCAAATATCCTTAATTTGCCTATTCCTGCAAACGTTGTAGACTAAGCCTATGAGGAATATATTGTTATTTTAAGAAATAGCAAGATGATGCAAAGATGGCTAAATGCATCATGCTCGCATCCATAAGTATTTAGTTACAGCGTCAACACGAGAAAATGGATGCACCTACTATATTGTTGCACATTCAATAGTTGTTTAGTGAGCAAAGTATGTCAACTAGATATAAGATATCTAATGAGCTCTTCCAATCTATAATAACCAATGGCACTACAGTAAAGACACATGTCCTAAAGATGATCAATCCGATTGATCAATTAGGACACCTAGGTTTTGTCAAAGATGGAGAATTGAGTCAAGATTCGATCTTGCAGTCACTCGCTGACTCCCTTTCACAAATTGTTGTGAACTTTAACATTAATAAGCTTGAAGTCAGTTTACCTGATTTGCTTAAATATGTTGAATAAGTTGAGAGTCACTTTCCTTCCAAGAAAGACAAGTCTTATTAGTAGATGAATCTTCTAAGTTGAAGAAGATGGCCAAAGGTGTTTCTGAGGAGTCAGAAAAGATAGAAGGCAAAAGAAAGGCTAAACAAAGGACATAAATAAAAGTGATCCCGAGGGCAAAGGAGTTTGCTTTCATTGCGATAAGCTGGGATACTGGAAGAAGAACTACAAGGAGTATCTTGTAGTAGTTAAGCAGAAGAAGCTTAGTGAAGCTTCAACTGCAGATATAGATTTGTTCATAATGAAGTAGAACTTTCTATAAGTCAAGTTTCTACTTAGGTATTAGATACTGGATGGTGGTCTCAAATATGCAAACCGTTGTAGAGACTAGGCAGAAGTAGAAAGCTGAACTAAAGATAAGTAATCCTGTGCGTGGGGAATGGAGCAAAAGGTTGTTGCATTAATCATAGGAACTTACAGTTTAGCATTGCCTACAGGCAGGTCCATTTAGTTAGTAAGATGTTACTATGTTGATTACTTGATGGATTTTGTAAGCTTGACTTACATGAAAATATTTCAAAATTGAACAAACTAAAGGCAAAGAGATAATATGGATCATACCTTCTTGTAATACTGTTAACTCGGTCATGTTAATGAAACAAGACTAAACAAGTTGTATAAAGATAGGTTTTTAGAGCCTTTTGATTATGAATCAAATACAACTTGTGAATCTTGTATCATGAAAAATATGACTAAATCTTCATTTAGTGGACATGGAGAGCGAGTTACGGAGTTGTTAGAGATGGTACACATAGTCGTGTGTGGGACCTATGACAACAAATGCAAGAGGAGAGTATTCATTCATTACTTTCACTGATGATTCTAGATTTCGATATATGTATTTGATGAAATACAAATCCGAATCGTTTGAAACGTTCAAAGAATTGAAAAGTGAAGTATAGAAACTAAAGGCCAAAAGTATTAAAGTTCTTCGATTAGATCGAGAAGGGAATACTTAAGCAATAAGTTTCTAGATCATTTTAAGCGAAATGGTATTATCTCACAATGGACATGGTGATGATCCATGATGAGTTATACCAATCTTTCAGTATCCTTCTAGGGTTATACCTTAGAAACGATCGCATATCTACTAAATCAGATACCTTCTTATTTCCTCCTCAAGACTTCATATGAGTCATGGATAGGGAGAAAACCAAGTCTTAAGTATGTTAAGATTTGGATTGTCCAGCTTATGTCAAAAAGTTTGACAGTGATAAGCTTGGGACAAGATCTGATAAGTATAAACTTGTGGGATATCCTAAAGAAAGTTTAGGGTATCACTTCTATAATCCGACTAACTAAAAAGTGTTTATTGAAACACGCTGCCTTATAAGAAAAGAAGTTTTTCCTTAAAGGGTTAGTGGGAGTAAAATAGATCTTGAAGAAGTTCAAGAACCACAAAACACTACAAATTAAGTGAAGGAATTTGTATAAGTAGATAAACCTATTGTACCACAACCAAGTCGTAAATCTGGTTTAGTACCGAAGATACCTGAATGGTATGGATTCATCATAGATGATGGTGATGAGGTACACATCATAGTGGATGATGATCCAGTTATATACGATGATGTATGAATATTAGATACTCAAGAGAAATGACTGATAATCATAAAATTCGAAATGGGTCTTTGGAGAAAGACTAAAGCATATGGCAAGGTGGAGACCTATAAGACCTAACTAGTGGTAAAAGATTTCAAATAAGGTCAATGAGTTGACTATAATGAAACTTTTCACTAGTGAAAATGCATATATCAATTCGGATTTTACTTGTAGTTGTAGCTTATTATACAAAAAGATGTATGTATGATACAACCAAGAGGATTTGTCTCTATATAGATGGAGTAAATCAAGTATGAAAGCTACAACGATCCAATTTTGGATTGAAGCAAGTTTCTCGAAGATGGAACATCCGTTTTGATGAGATAATCAAAAGTGTTTGATTATATCAAAGACGATAATGAACCAAGTGTGTACAAAGGTTAGTGGGAGCACTGTGACATTCCTAGTATTATATGGTGATATAATGCTGATAAGGAATGACATACCGATGCTACAATCAGTAAAGATGTGATTGTCTAAACACTTATTCGTGAAGGACTTGGGAGAAACATCCTATATTTTGGGGATAAAGATCTATAGAGATAGATCATAAAGGATGCTCGGTTTAACCCAAAGACTGTACGGGATGATATGTACTAGATTTGATATTGCTTATGTATGATAAGCAGATATCAGTTTAATTTTGGAGAAGAATATTAGAAAATAGTTTCTAATGATAAGTTTGATATAAAACTATAGGGTTTAACAAACTCAAGTTTGTTTAGACTAATCAAGATAACAGTATATCCATTTCAGGTAATATGATTACCTTGAACGGTGCTGCAGTGAGTTGGAAAGATTCCAAACAGCAAGGAGTTGCTGATTTAGTGACAAATACATAGTAAATAACTATAAGTGAAGCTGCAAAGGTGACTGTTTCGTTCAATAAGTTCATTATAGAACTTATAATGGTTCCTAGCATTAAAGGAGTTTAATTTGCCAAAGAACCTAGGTCTTATCTGAAATCCAAACATATATTGCAGCACTTTCATATGATTAGATGAATCATTGAAAAGGAGACGACACCATAAAGATGGCAAGCTCTTAGAACAGCATTACAGATCCATTAACTAAAGCATTTACTAAGCAATTTGTACGCCACTTAGAGAAGAATGGTATAGGAATACCAAAGGGCGATTGGCTTTAGTGCAAGTGGGAGATTGAAAGTAGTATGCCCTCAAGCCAATCACATTTGATGTGATAAGCATACACTTTGTAATCTTGTTCATTTATTAATAAAAGAATCAAGGCATTTCTTTATTCATGATTAATTACTAGAATTAATCAAATGGATAAACCCATAGTTTCCGAGCAATGCTTTTAGAACCATGATGAGGATCATGCTAATGAGATCTAAATTCAAGATAGCTCAAAACTAAAATTGTTCCTAATCGTTGGGTCACTAAAATGGGGATTAGTGAATCCAGATAGATTAGTACATACTATGCTTGCTCTTATGAAGAAGATGATTGATCTCATAATCATTTGTGTAGAGACACTAAAGCAAGTATGTAAGTATATTTAATTTATACTATGTAAGGGTCACACCGCAAAAGGAAAATAATTATTTAAGAAGTAAATGGCATAATTGTAATAATGAATTAAGTATATTTAATTTATACTATGTGGATAGAATAAATTAAATAGCTTAATATTTATTATTTAGTATTTTGGAAATACTAATTATATATTAATAAGAGGAGTCTTATTATTATTATTACTATTATCATTATTATTTAGTTCCTAAATGGTTTAGGAATTAATTAATAAGAGTACTCTCATAATTAATAATTAAGTTCCTAAATAGTTTAGGAATTATAATTATTATATTAAATCAATTAAGTTCCTAATTAGATTAGGAGTTTAATTAAAAACCCTATTCCTAAAGGTGTTAGGAGGGTTTACTAAATCTATAAATAAGAGAAGTCTTATTATGGATTAAGGTTATACACGTACACTTCCATAAGTTTTTGGGAGAGTACTCGCATATTCTCTAGAGAGAGAAAATTAGGGTTTGCCATAACCCACTTCTTGAATTATTATTATTCCTTGGTGGATCACCTCTAGTGGCCAAACACTTGGGTGGCTTACATTGATCATTGGAATCCAATCGGTGAAATTCAAAGAGAACGCGAAGGATTTGGAGGTGAACTTCTACCCGTTGAAGCTTTGAGTTCTACAAGGGTATATCTCTAACTTCTTCTTTGTTAATTAATAATTGCGCATAAAGGTCGATCCTGGATTATGGTTTGTAAATTTTTTAAATTTGATTTTATCATGCTTTCGCTATTTTATGCAATTTGATTGCGTCTATGAATATTACAAACCAACAGTGGCATCAAGAGCCAAACTTTATGCGAATTATTAATTGTTTTGATTTCATATATATATGAGGTATGTGTTTAGAATAATTTATTGGGCATAATTTGTTGTATAAAATTATTATTTTGAATACCGTAATTGGTTTTGAAAAACAATTTAACAGTTTCGGTAAAGCATGGTATATATATATATATATATGGACGTTACCGAATTAATTGCCGCGCATGTTACGATTACCGAATATGAATCAATTTGGTTCATACTATGCTTGTGCTTATGAAGAGGATTATTGATCTCATAATCATTTGTATAGAGACACTAAAGCAAGTATGTAGGTGCTTATTAGAGAATAAGTTCACTGAACGTGACTCGCTTAAGGAACACCTAATGGAGTTTTACTTGTCTGTCAGTAGGAGTTCCTTATGTGATAGTCGTACAAGTGATCCTTGGACTTGAGAACATCATAGTATCTTGTGTGTACTAAGTTATACTTTGACATATTCCTTAAGACCTGTTGGTATATCAAAGGATATGCTTGGGTATAATAAGGTACACATGGAGATAGGTGAATGATCAACAAAGGATCTACCACTTTCAGTAAAGGGAGAGAATGTCCTATGCGATTCATTAAGTGACAACTCAGAAATCCCTGACTAGGGTTGAATGGAATTAGAAAGGATTTTCTAATTTACATTAACTAGAGTTGTGTATTTGTGAATTGAAATGCATATAATCAAATAAATAAGACTTGACAGAAATTCCATGTCTTATATTTGATTGGGACATTGTATGGTAGAAGGATTGAATTGTACGGTAACTATTGGTTGAAAGGTTCTTTTACGATCAAATGTTGAAATCTATATTATCTGGAAAGTCGACTAATCGCTAAGGGGGCTTACCCTTATTGTGGAATAATTATTTATTATGAATTAAAAAGTTAATTCGTAATAAATGAATTAGAATTGTTCTAATTTATTTATTATACAACCGATTTAATATGGAGAACCTAAATGGTCACACCGCAAAAGAGTAATATTTATTTTAGAAGTGGATGGCATAATCGTAATAATAAGTTAAGTATATTTAATTTATACTATGGTGATAGAATAAATTAAATAGCTTAATATTTATAATTTAGTATTTTAGAAATACTAATTATAAATTAAGAAGATGAGTCTTATTATTATTATTATTACTATTATTATTATTATTATTATTATTATTATTATTATTATTATTATTATTATTATTATTATTATTATTATTATTATTATTATTATTATTATTATTATTATTATTATTATTATTATTATTATTATTATTATTATTATTATTATTATTATTATTACTACTACTACTATTATTATTATTATTATTAGTGGTAGTAGTATTTAGTTCCTAAATGGTTTAGGAATTAATTAATAAGGAGTAGTATTATTGTAAAAAATTAAGTTCTTAAATAGTTTAGGAATTGTGATTATAATAATTAATTAAGTTACTAAATGGTTTAGTAATTAATTAATAAGAAATACTCTCATTATTAAATAATTAAGTTCCCAAATGGTTCATGAATTGTAATTAATTAATTTAGTTCTTAATTAAATTGGGAATTAAATTAAAAACCCTAATCCTAAATAGTTTAGGAGGGTTGACTAGATCTATAAATAAGAGGAGTTTTATCATATATCAAGGTTACACACTCATTCATTAGATTAGAGAGAGTACTCCATAATTCTCTACATCTAAGGAGTTAGAGAGAAAGAGGATTAGGGCTAGTCACTCATGGTTTGGAGAAATCATAATCCACTTCTTTAATTTATAGATCTTTTGGTGGATCACCTCTAGAGGCTTCACACTTGGGGAGTTAACATTGATCCGTGGAATCTAATTGGTGAATTTGAAGAAGAACGTGAAGGATTAAAGGGAGATGAACTTGTACCCATGGAAGTTTGGTTCTACAAAGGTATAAATTCTTTTATCCTTCTTTAATTAATAATAGTCGCATAAGAAAGATCCGGGTTATTGGTTTGTACAAGAATTTTAAAATCTAATTTTTATTGCTTCCGTTGCGCTTATATAATTTGATTATATGTATGCCATATTTTTGTAAACCAACAGAGGTACAGTACTATACTTCACCGGATGAGCCGTCAGCTGAGAATCCTTGGGTAGGGTAGCTGGTAGATGAGAATCTGGAGCTAAAAGACAGGATTATGCACCTGAAGGAGGAAAATAAAAAACATCAGGATATGGAAGACCAATATAAGTCTGTGGCATATTAGTTTATTGATAAGAATATGGAATTGGAGGATAGAGTTCGTGAGCTGCAGGAGGAGAACCATGAGTATTAGAATGTGGTGGGACAGTATAAGTCACTATTACATCAATTGATGGCAAAAGTGACTGAGATGAATAAGAAGTATCTAGAGGTTGAACAAAAGGGAGATGAGCTTCAGATGGAGAATGAGGCCATGAAAGCTGAGTTCGATTTAGAGATTGCTGATAAGATAGGAGTTGAGGAGGCATGGAGCAGATCTACCAGGCGTGTAGATCAACTGGAGGGAGAGGTCAGAGCCAAGAAGGGAAAGATAGATTCCATGAGCTATGCATTCAGCACGGCTGTGGGAAGATGGTTGAATAGGGTGCAAAGATACCCTGCAGAGAAAGGACAGACTAGTCACACCATGAGTCGACAGTTGGTAGATTACATAGGCCGTTAGGAGTATGATGATGCCATTCAGCGTGGCACGCTTGGATAGTTGGTCTATATTATATTATATCTATATGTTAATGTAATCCCAACTTTTGTATAGGTAAGGGATGTGTAGACTGTCCCCAAGCTTTTGTGATAGTAGGGGCTATATTATGTAAATCCGATCTTTTGTTTAGTGGGATAATGAATGTTTATAGCAATATGCTATGTTATGTAAGATGTTATGTATCACTTGCTGGCATATGAATATAAACGACCTTTATTAAGAATGTGCCTTGAGATGTTTAAATGATTAAATGTTTAATGTTTGAAGATAAATATTGAAATAGTAATACAAAGTTTTAATTATCAGAAAATGCCGCCGCGAAGAAGAATACCAGCACACCAAGAAGAGTCTGTAAATGATGAGAGAGGTCCAGTTGACTCGATGCAACGTTTTGTAGATCTCCTAGTAGGAGCAATGCAAGGGAGAGAACCTCATGTAACTAACCCACCTTTGGTAGTGAATCCACAAGCTAGTTTTAAGGAATTTAAGGCTGTAGGACCACCAGAATTTAAAGGAACCACGGATCCAATTGAAGCCCAGACTTGGGTGGAAGAAATGGAGAAAATCTTTGAGGTTGCATGCAAAAACGACGAATAGAAAACAGCTTTTGCTACCTTCATGATGAAGGGGAAGCAAGAATCGAGCAGGAGAAGGAATAGTGTCATGGGATCGCTTCAACGAGCTATTTTTCGAAAATTACTTTTTCAACTAGCCTACAAACAAGAATGGAGGTCAAGTTTCTAAAACTCAAGCAAGGGAACATGACAACAGTTGAATATGCTACTAAGTTCAATGAATTAATAAGGTTTGCTCCACACTAAGTGGACACTGAAGAATGCAAGGCAAGAAGGTTGGAGTTAGGATTAAAGCCTTGGATATATAGTAGAGTTTCAGTTTTACAGATTAACTCTTTCACAACGCTATTAGAGAAATAAATAATAGCTGAGGGTGGAAGCGAATCCCTGATAAGATACAACCAAGAGAAAAAGGGAAAGAAGAGCGATGGTGTGAGCCGCAAAGGTAGCAGCGGGGGAAGTAACTTTGAAAAAAAAAAGTGGAATAGTAACAACAATAATTCTGGGAATAATCAAGAGGATCGGAAGAAGAAAAGTACAGTCTGTGGGAACTGTGGCAAGAGCCATCAAGGTGTTTGCATGAAAGGAAAGAATGTATGTTGTAATTGTGGAATGGAGGGACATATTTCGCCCAATTCCCCCAAACCAAGGAAGAACTAAGGATGCTTCATTTGTGGCGCTACTGATCATGTAGTCAAGAATTATCCGAAGAAAGGATCTGGAGGAAGTGATGGGAATAAGGGAAGTAACAACAAATTGTTAATCGAAGGACCAACGCAGCCTAACCAACCAACAGCAAGGACATTCAACATGACGGTTCAGGATGTGGTGACCTCTAGAGACGTAGTGTCAGGTATCATCCCAAGAAACGATATAAATGCTTACGTTTTATTTGATTCGGGTGCTACTTGTTCTTTCATATCTGATGAATTTGCGCAACGACTAGAATTTCCCCAAGAGAAACTTGAATCCCCATTAAATATTGAAGTAGCAAACAAAGAGATAATTCCTGTTAGGTATGTGCATAGATATTATTGCGTGAATATAAGAGGGCACAAGACGATGGTGGATTTAATTCCAATAAGGCTAGGAGAATTTGATGTAATCCTAGGAATGAATTGGTTATTCAACCATGGTGCAGTTATAGACTGCGAGAAGAAGTGTGTAAACCTGTTAACTCCAAAGAAGTCATATGTAGTATTTTATGGTAGCAAATCGCCAAGACAATCATGTAGTCTGACGATGATGCATGCCAAGAAACTGTTAAAAAAAGGATGTGTAGGTTATCTGTGCCTGTTGGTGCCAAACCGTACGCATGAAAAATGAACACTTACACGTGGTCAACAAGTAATATAGAATAAGTAAAGTATCATTCCCACGAGGACTATTTATCGTTTTTAAACTAACAAGCAACAATTTGCAACTATTTTGGTTCTTTTAAACAGTGGTCTAGCAAAACAATGATTTGTGAGCTAAGTCTAAGTTGTAAAACTTAAATACAACTAATTAACCAACGATAAAAGTAGACAAAGAAGGCATGGGATTATAACTTCACCTAGGGTGTCATTCAACTGCAATACTTCCTGTTAAACCTAACTGATTAATTCAGATTGTTAGTCAAAAACACGAAACCAAAGTACGACCAACTTTCGTTGCATCATACTCATATCCGACCCAACGGGCAACAGAACAGGAAAAAACACCCAAGTTAATTAAATCACTATATGTCTATGTGACCTAGAGAAAATGGGTTTAAACACAAGTTTTCAAAAGACTACGTGCGGTGCTTTGGTATATGTCTATCCTTATCACTAATCATGAAATCCAACAACATGTGAATTCACAAACACAAGCTAACATGGTCTGATCTAGACTCACACTCCCCATCTCGGTTCCGTGTGAGTTATCAAGGTAATTGGTGATCAAACAATTAAACAATTAAAACAAACCACATTAGACAATCCATACATAATCATTTAGCCACAACACAGAAGCGTAACAAATTAAAATAAACCCTAGGTTTCATTATAATCCCATAAAAGAAGTTAGTTCATAATAGAAATAACATCCATCATCCACAAATGTTCATACATTGAAGCTATAAATGAAAAGAAAGAGAAAACAAAGGTTAAGAAATGCAAAGCTTGGTTTCTCTTCTTCAAATCCGGAGTTCCAAGGTTAACACAATGCTTCAAACTTCCAAAGTCCAGCCTTAAGCTTAACTACACTAGATAGATCAAAAGGAACAAGAGAGAACAAATAAAATAATGAATAAAATGAACAAGAAACTCTCTCCTCTTCCTTATAACCTAACTTTGTTTCTATATCCTTCTCTTAATCTGATACTACTGTTAAATAGAGACTCGGTCGCTTTCTTTTCGATCACTGTAGCAGCAGGAAGGTTTTAATTGACCCATTCAAAAAGTCATTGCAGGTGTAATAACCGCATATATTATTAGCCTATTGTAAATTAAATTAGGAATTTATTTCCAATAGAATGAACTCTAATGAGTGTAATTAAATCATTATGTGACTTTGTGGATCATTTGATTGGAAATTTTATTTAGTTAACGGGAGTCCAATTATTTAAGATATTAAAATATTGGACTAAACCTAAGAGTTTGATATCAAGAAATTGATGAGTTGAGTTAAGTAAATATTCAAGTAATACTTGAATATGACAAGTCTAATTGGATTAAATAATTGAGTTAAGTGAAATGAATTATTATTGTGAGACTAGTTATTTAAGCTAGCTACCTTAAGCATTAAATTGCAAGTTGGCTAGTGAAGTTATAATGTCCTATTGTGTGATTAGATTGAGCATATTTGGATGCATTCTAGTATCCTACGAGATAAATTAAGTGTATTTTACATGGAAGTCAATTAATGGTTTATAATTATACCAAGTTGCTAGGTAAATTGTAAAACAAAAGCATTATCTAGTTATTGATATGAATGAAGGTGGGGCCGAATGGTAGAGAGGGTATTAATATGCCATGTGTTTGAACTTTATAATTAGTGGACTTAGAATAAATATTCAAAATGGTTAATAAGGAGATAAGCCTTAGAAAGATATTTGTGGACTTCAAATGAGATTTAATTGGAATTGAATTATTACTTCAAATCCATGTCATTCTTATCCATCCATCCAAGCTCCTTTTCATTTCATTTTTTTTCATCTAAGTCCAAGAAACGTAAGAAGAGAGAGAGAGAGAGAGAGAGAGAGAGAGAGAGAGAAGAGAGAAGAAGAAGAAACCATGAAAGCTTAGAGAGAGAAATCTTGATTTAGCAATTAAAACATAAAACCTCTAGCATTAAACTTGTTCTAGAGCTTAATCCTTCCATAGATCTAAACCCTAAACCTTAAAAGAGTAGTTTTTAAGATCTTGGAGGAGAGAGAAAGTGGATGTTACCACCTTTGAGCACTTACTTTGGACTATCAAGGAGAAGAGCTCATAAATCGCAAAGGTTTAAAGTCTCTCTAAACCCTAACTTTTATTTTGGTTATTTATTGTTTTAAATATTTATGACATGGTTGATATGGCACCTTTGTGTGCTTGTGGAACCATGTGAGGCTTGAATATGTAAGGATATAGGTTTTAATGGCATCTATGTGGCCATGTATGTGAATTAGGTAATTTTGTGGATTAGATGACTTATGTTGTCATATTAGGTTAACTAGGTGGTCTCATATGTGTGACTTGTATGCTTGGTTTCATGATCTAAGTTGATAAATGAATTCATAAGGAGAAGAACCTAGTTGGGAATGACATAAAAATATTGTGAAATGAGAAAGTTATGAAATTTTTAGTAAAACACATCCATGTTGGAAAATCAGAAAAATTAGCTATTGATCAACCCCTTTAACACTGTTTTTCGAGACCTATACAACTCCAAATTTGGGGTTTGATAAATGAAAACTATAGTTCAGGAAAATATGAGTCCAACGCCTCCGACTGGACCTCAATCGGAGTTGTAGATTTTGTTTTATAATCGTTTCCGTAAAGGACCCCAAAACTGTCCGAAAATCTGAAAAGGCCAAAAATAGTTACTGTTCAGTTTGGTCCAGGGGCATTTTCGTCCACTTTTATTTCTCTAAAAATTCTGGAAAACTTTGGAATGATAATATGATGAGTTTTATAGATTGTTTCCAAAAACGGTGATTTTTGGATGTATAGAATGAGAGATATGGATTTTCCGGGAAAAGACTATTTTAAAAGTAAACCTGTATAACTCTTTGTGGTTAACTCCAAAAATTGTGAAAATTTTACTGGGAGTACATATACATAGCAGGAGTATACCCTGTAAAGTTAGGAAGTTTTGGACAAAAACACAGTTTATAATAAATGTTGTAACATTCGGCAGTTTTGGCCATTTAAAAAAATAGTAAATGAATTTTAAAAATTACGAGAAAAATATATGTTCAATATGGAGCTATATTCTGTCAAATACCAGAAAAGAAGAATTTTTAGAACTAATTTTGCATTTTTCATGGAAATGGACTAGTTATGAGTAAATGAATTAAATATGTGATGTGATGTTGAAAATTTAGAAAATAGGATTTATGGCTTGGAAATCCTATATACAGTATACGCTGATTTTTGGATGAGGGATTTAGTCATTGTTGATAAAATCTTCTGGGTATGGCATTTTAGAATGATAAAAATACATTAATTAGTAAACTGTAAACAATTAAAATAAATTGTTTATAAGTTTAGGAAATGATTAAGATATTATTAAAATATTAATAATATTAGATTATGATATTATTGAATTCTTGATAACATTTAGATTAAAGTGTTATTAAATTATTGATTTAAAATATTATTTAGTGATTAATAATATTAGTAAATGAATTTAATGTTATTAAATAATTAATAATATTAAATGGAGTTTAAAAGAGGAATTAAGTTATTATTTTGGACATTCAGTAGGCCATATTTAATGTATAGTATGGTGATTATTTTGAAAAATCGTGATCTAGATAATAATATGAACACTTTGCGATCTCTTAATTAGGGATCCACGTGTATGAAGAGAAACAATTGGGTTAAATCATTAGATTAAATCCTGATATGGATAATCAACAGTGGACTTACAAATGAAGGTTAAGAGAGAGAAAATAAAATAGTGTCTTAATAAAAGTTTAAACGTTGAGTCAAGCTTTGACTAATATGTGTTGTCGATCTCGCATACGGTGTAGGTTGTACAAGGAATATGAAGCGATAACGTAAGCTGGTTTGCAGTCTAGGCAAGTTTTTCAAATATTGTTGCTATGTGTATAACTGTTGTGTGTACACTTGAAGTATGTGAGAATTTGAATTAAATATGCTTTTGTGAAATCATGTGATGTGTGTTGATTCTATATGATAGAAAGCTTGAGTTAATTAAATAAGTTAAACTGTATGCCATGTATTCATTCTAATGCATGATCAGTATGTTGCATAAATAAATGCAAAGCATGAGAAGCATTATGTATTCATATAATATAATGCATTTAGTATGAGAAGCATGTATAAACATGAACTATGTATTATGTGCTATCTGTTAAACTTATTGAGCCGTCGTGCTCATTCTTGCTTAATCAACATTTTCAGTTGAAGCTCGAGAAATTTAAACGATGTCGATAAAGACAGAGAATGAGACGTGAATGTCCAACTTGTACGAATGGTATTATACATGGTAATGGAATCTATGCGTAGAGAAAGTTAGATGTTATTGTGATAAACCCGTTAAGGTAGTTTGTTTGGATAAATCAAAGTTAGAAAACTTGAATAATTAGTATAACTTGCGATTTGGAACAGATGTGAGATATATTATCGTACCCTTGTGTATAAAGGAATATTTGTATAAGTAAACAAAATTTGAATATGGTATTTAGTGAGTTTAGTGTACTCATATTTTTGTAATAGACTAGATCATATTATATTCGGTCTGAGATGTCATTAAGTAAAGATTTTGATTCTGAGACAGGATTATGATATAGTTTTGAATAAACTTTGTTTTAAACAACTATAGTATAGTTGTAGATTGGGAAGGAGATTTTAATAGTTTTAAAATAAACTAGTTTTGTCAATTATATTATTGAGTTATATTGTGGATTTAAGTACAAGGTTGTACGTCTAACGAGCGGGATTCGGCGTGGCCAACACGCGGATTTTTGGGTCGTTACAACAGGATTCTGGCACGAAGGACCGGCGCAGCTGTGCCATTTTTGTACTGATATGGGGCGCAGCTGCGCCTGACGGCAGACAGACAGGAAGGGTGCAACTGCGTAGTATTTGTGAAAGAATGGGACGCAGCTGCGCCGTGCACCAGTCATGCAATATGTGCTCAATTTCCTGTAGCATCCGATCTTCGCGCAAATTACTCCCACATTGAACCAATTTTGTCTTGATTTATTGTACTTCTCTCCCCCGCACAGGTTCTAGTCCAAAACAAGCCAGTTTGTCCACAAATAGACGGAACAGGCCAAAAATGAGCTATGGAACATGAAAACTACAAAATAGACATAAAAGGATGAACGGTAATAAAAACTAATGAGAACTAGCGAAATTATAGCCAGTTGGCATCGAAATAGTAGGTATAAAACCTACTAATCAAATACCCCCAAACTTAGCCCGTTGCTTGCCCTCAAGCTACACAATAAAGAAACTGTATAAGCAATCTGAAATGCAAGTTAAGCTAAAAATGCAGTCTACACTACATGCCTACGAATCCACGTCACCTAGTACAAAGCTTCATTGAGCAGCCTCAAAGGAGTTGCAATGATCAATAAACATAGCATCCAACCAAGAAAACAGTTAGTAGGTCATATCAATCGACAAATCCACAACCTATTATTACTGATACAGTGTGTTGTGTGCTTGGCTACCATTAAGGTTGATATAATGCAAATATTGCCATAATGCGCTTCTTAGAGGGAAAATCACAATTCTAACTCAAGAAAGACGATAAATAGGAAAACTGTCAGCTACGATTTCACATCAACCAAAATCAGGGTTATTCATAATTAACTAGCTTTATATACAACCACGAGAGCATTATATGCTCTTTCTCTCGTTTACACCCGGTTGTGCAATGCCTAGTCCTATTAGGCTTTGAAGATACCCATATAGCGAGCTTTCGACTAACGACTCCCAAACTAGTCGGCTTTAGGGCGCTAGGTATAAAGACACCCCTACGGGCCTATTAACTCGAGTATCAACGGCTACAGAACTAAACTAGCCAACGTGTTTATTTTTATTTTTTAAATTTTTTTTGGCTTTCTTATCCCCCAAACTTGATTTCTGTGTTGTCACAGCCAACACAACCCATTCACCAAATTTCAATTGTTTTAACAAAAAATTTCCACCAGAAGACAATTATGTACATATTTAGATTACACCAAACAAAATAATTACACATAAAGTGCTATCCGGTTATATTAGAGTCAAACAAGTTAGGATTCACAAATCAACATGACACTATAACTATGACTCGGTTTTCAACCCCGTTACATAATCAAGCAACATCGAGTATCATCATAGGCCAATATGACTTTGCCCGAACAAGACGCTAGGATTCATACGATATGATGCAATTAATCTCAATACGAGAAATAAATATGATGCAAATTAATTTAATTTTTTTTAACAAATTAAACTAAATGCAATGCAACTAAAAATAAAACTAATTTAAATAACAAGCAAAACAGAATAATAAATATGACATAGCAAAATATGGCATGCACCCAATACCCCCAAACTTAAGTGTCACAATGTCCTCATTGGTGATAAGGGTGAGAGAGAAAACTCCCCTAGGCCTCGGGTGGCGTATCTGGCGATGGGTACAACCCTCCTTGCCCGAAGGTCGGGAACTGTGCGTCCGCGCCTAACTGAGAGAATGCACTAGTCAATTCCGCTGAAAAGTCAGCTGTATATGATCTGAAGTCCATGTGCATCGCGTCCATACGCCTCTACAAACGACGCATCTCTCTATCATGCCTATCGATAAAATCAGGAGGAAGCCCTCCGGCCTATGGCTCATTAGCTGCCACACCCTGCTCCTCAATAACCTCTTCCCTTACAAAACCGAGGCCCCTTGGATGCGACCACATGCCCTTCCAAACCGTGAGCTTCTCAATGGCGGTATGATCAATGTCCCTCATTGGCAATTGAACAGTCTCCTCGCCCCACTCCACATGTGCCGCTAGACATAAATGCGTAATAATGGAGGCATGCGGGATTCCGCCCGAAGTACTAGCCCTTATGAACTCAAGCATAGAGTGATGGATGATGTGTCCTACATCCATACTTTGACCCTTGCAAATGCCATACAAAATCACTGCCCTCTCCTTAGTCACGTCCTGATGGTGGCTCGTAGGCAATATGCTTCCACATATGAAACTGTACCAGGCCTTGGCATACCTGCTCAAAGTCGTATGAGGAAAATGCACTTTTTTATCTGTGCCCGGCCTAGTCTTCCATACCGCACCGAGCCTGCACATCTCCTTCATCAAGCTGTCTAAATCAGTTTGGAATCGCAGTTCTTGCGTCCACTGAATTGCCTCAGCAGTCAGGGTCGGCACCCTAAACAGTTATGGCTCGAGGGGTGTAATCTACTTGCTTGCCCCTCACATACGAAATCCCATTCTGAGTCTCGCGGGCATTAGCATAGAACTCTCTCACAATTGACATTAGCGCAGCTATGGGCGTTTCCACAAGCAATAATCACCCATGAATCTTAATCAGCTGCAGCATCCTTCCATCCTCAGAACTGGGCTTGAGGCCCCTTTCTAACACGAATGACTTAGCAATCATCACGTCCCAATAGTAATGTTGTGCAGAAAGGTTGACAAACCTGACCATATCAAGCGTATCTCTGTCAACACTATCTCCCCCCGCATCACTGCTAGCCGACGAAGAAGATGGGGTACGAGTGCGCTTAGGCATTTTGAAAAGGCTAGGGCTTGATGTAATTTCTCTGTAGAAAGCAACCTTGAAGAACCCCCAAATTTGCTTCACACAACCCTACTGTTAGGAATCAGACTATTTTCTTGAATGGGAGATAGAAAATGGTGTGAAATGCGGATTTCTTGGTTGAAAATTATTGGGCAAAGGAGTGATAGGAAATGGGTAAGGGAAATGAGGGTTTGATACTTCTTTGATATCTCTCAGCTCTGCGGTGGAAGGAAATAGGGAACGAAATGATTTAAAGTGAAGAGGGAAGTCCATCGGTCGGGTTTTACAATAATTCACAAACTGAAACTAACGCTCTATACAGAGCGCCTAAATTGCACGAGAAAACAGCGCATTTGCGCCTTCCCTTGCCTTGGAAACTCAGTTCTGCTACCCGGCGCAACTGCGTCTATGGGTAGTGTAAAAATGGCACAGCTGCGCAGTCTGCCAGTCAGCCCAAAACTGAAAGCCTTCTTTTTCTCTGATCAAACATGCTGGTTCAGTACAGGCTCCTCCTGAAAGAATTCACAAAAATAAAATTCAAATCTCCAAGAGTATTTCACACGCTAAGCTAAAAAATATCATAATTCAAAGATTAATCAAATGGAAATTTAGACAAAAAGTGGGGTGCCTCCCAACAAGCGCTTAGTTCTAGTCATAGCTCGATTGTTCTTCGGTTCATTCTGCTTCATCGAGGGCAATTGAGGTCTGTTGGCGATCAACGTTGCCTCCCCAATAATGTTTCAGACGTTGCCCATTGACCTTGAAGGGTTGATCATGCTCTTTTCCCACTATTTCGATGGTACCATGAGGATAAACAGTTTTGATTATGAATGGCCCTGACCATCGAGACTTAAGTTTGCCAGGGAAGAGTCGAAGTCTGGAATTGAATAACAATACTGCTTGTCCAGGCTCGAACTTCCGTTCCATAATTTTTCGATCATGCCATCGTTTCACTTTCTTCTTGTACAATTTCATACTCTCATAAGCTCACTGGCGGAATTTGTCTAACTCATTAAGTTGGAGCAGTCGCTGCTCTCCTGCGGCTAAGAGATCAAAATTCAGCTTCTTGATGGCCCAGTAAGCCTTATGCTCTAATTCCACTGGAAGGTGACATGCCTTGCCATAAACTAACTGGAAAGACGACATGCCAATGGGAGTCTTATAGGTTGTCCTATATGCCCATAATGCATCGTCAAGTTTCATTGACCAATCCTTCCTCGACGGATTTACCATCTTTTCTAGAATTCTCTTCACATCCCGATTAGAAACTTCTGCTTGGCCACTTGATTGGGGGTGGTAGGTTGTAGCTACTCTGTGCTTTACTCCATATTTTGCTAATAATGTTGTGAAGAGCCTGTTACAGAAATGGCTCCTTCCATCACTGATGATTACCCTAGGAGTGCCAAATTTAGTGAAGATGTTCCTTTGAAGGAATTTCAGGACGACTCTGGAATCGTTGGATGGTAGAGCACTGGCTTCTACCCATTTCGAGACGTAATTAACTGTCAAGAGAATAAACAGATTTCCGACTGATGATGGAAATGGCCCCATGAAGTCAATTCCCCATATATCAAAGATCTCCACTTCCAGAATTGAATTTAATGGCATTTTATTTCGTCTGGAAATGTTACCCACTCGTTGACATCGATCACGGTTTTTTACAAACTAGTGGGCATCTTTGAATATAGAAGGCCAATAGAATTATGCTTGAAGTATTTTAGTTGCGGTTCTCTCCGTCCCATAATGACCTCCATAGAGGGAAGAATGGCATGCATGCAGTATACTGGTCATCTCATTGTGTGGGATGCATTTGCAAATTATCGGATCTGCACACTATCTGAACAAGAATGGTTCATCCCACAGGTAACTCTTCACTTTATGGAAAAATTTCTTCTTTTGCTGGTGAGTTAACTCTGGTGGGAGAACATTACTGGCTATAAAATTGACAAAGTCAGCGTACCAAAGAATCTCTGAGGTCATAGTGAAAAGTTGCTCATCGAGAAAATACTCATTTATCACCACCTCGTCCTTCCTATCCTACTCTTGATTTTCTAATCTAGACAGATGATTCGCTACTTGGTTCTCTGAACCCTTCTTGTCTCGAATTTCCAGATCAAACTCTTAGAGAAGAAGAATCCATCTGATAAGTCTGGGCTTTGCATCTTTCATGGAAATCAGATATCTAATAGCCGCGTGATAAGTATAAACCACCACTTTTGTTCCAACGAGATATGACCTAAATTTGTTGAAAGCGTATACAACCGCTAATAGTTCTTTCTTGGTGGTGGTGTAGTTTAGCTGAGCATCTGTTAAGGTCTTGCTGGCATAATAAATAGCATGAAAAATCTTTTCCTTGCGCTGACCCAACACTGCCCCCACAGCATAATCACTAGCATCGCACATCAATTCGAATAGTACAGACCAATCCGGTGCTACAATTACAGGTGTCGATGTTAGTTTTGTTTTCAATAGCTCAAAGGCCTTTAAACAATCTTCGTTAAAATTGAATTGGACCTCCTTTTCTAATAGGCTACATAAAGGCTTGGATATTTTGGAGAGGTCAATGATAAACCGTCTGTAAAAGTCCGCATGACCTAAAAATCTACGCACCTCCGTAACAGTTGTAGGTGGTGGCAATTTCTCAATTGTCTCCAGCTTTGCCTTGTCAACCTCCACTCCTTTTTCTGAGACTTTGTGCCCAAGGATAATTCCTTCTTGTACCATAAAATGGCATTTTTTCCAGTTTAGAATCAGATTCGTCTTTATACAACATTTCGATACAAGAATCAAGTTTTCTAGACACAACTCAAATGAGTCCCCGAATACAAAAAAATCGTCCATGAGGACTTCCACATTATGCTCCACCATGCTAGAAAAGATGGTCATCATGCACCTTTGAAATGTTACTGGCGCATTGCAAAGCCCAAAGGACATTCGTCTGAACGCAAACGTCCCGTAGGGGCACGTGAAGGTTGTCTTTTCCTGGTCCTCAGGTGCAATAGCTATCTGATTATACCCCGAGTAGCCATCCAAGAGACAGTAGTACTCGTGACCCGCCAGTCTGTCCAACATTTGGTCAATAAACGGCAATGAAAATGATCTTTCTTGTTGCTTTGTTTAGCTTTCTATAATCCATACACACCCTCCAACCAGTCACTGTCCTTGTTGGTATCAACTCATTATGCTCATTCTTCACTACTGTCATCCCTCCTTTCTTAGGTACACATTGGACAGGGCTCACCCATGCACTGTTAGAGATAGGATATATGATCCTAGCATCTAGCAATTTCAGAATCTCCTTTTTAACAACCTTTTTCATAATGGGGTTGAGCCTTCTCTGATGCTCCACAGTCGGCTTGCTATCCTCTTCCATTAGAATCTTGTGCATACAGAAGGACGGACTAATGCCCTTGATATCGACGATTGTCCATCCGATAGCTTCCTTGAATTCTCTCAAGATTCTTATCAGCTTACTTTCCTGTAAAGGGGTTAGTGCAGATGCAATAATCACATGCAAAGTATTTGAATCACCCAAATAAGCATACCTGAGATGTGATGGGAACGGTTTAAGCTCAAGAGTATGAGGTACCTCCAAGGATGGTTTCAAACGATCTGGAGGTTCAACTGCATTTTCTAACGGCTCAATAGGTATCTTGCATGTGTTCATCTGTGGTAGTGCCTCCAGCTCTTGGAGACAATCAACCATCCCCTGCTCATCATCGTCACTTTCACTGTCCTTCACAAAGGTAGTTCCCATTGGATCCTTACTCGCCCTTTTAAGAAACTCATCTTCCACTTCTACCACATCCATTCGAAAGCATTCTTCTTCATCAGTAGGGAACTTCATTGCCCGGAACACATTGAAAGTTATTTCTTGGTCCTGGACCCTCATTGTCAATTCTCCCTTTTACACATCAATGAGAGTTCTTCCCGTGACTAAAAATGGTCTCCCCAAAATGATGGGAATGTCCTTGTCCTCTTTATAGTCCAGGATAACGAAGTCCGCGGGGAATATGAACTTGTCAATTTTTACCAGAATGTCCTCCACAATCCCTCTTGCATATGTAATAGATCTATCTGCGAGCTGTAGGGATATGTTTGTGGGCTTTGGTGCAGGAAGTCCCAATTGTGTGTAAATCGACAACGGCATGAGGTTAATGCTTGCTCCTAAGTCACACAAACATCTGTTGAAAGACAAACTCCCTCTCGTGCACGAAATGGTGAAACAACCCAGATCCTTCAGTTTAGGAGGTAGTTTCCTTTGTAAAACCACACTGCATTCCTCAGTTAAAGCCACAGTCTCAAAGCCTTCCAATCTCTTCTTTCAGGGTAGAATTCCTTTCATGAACTTAGCATAGCTCGGCATCTATTCTAAAGCTTCTACAAACAGTATGTTTATTTGAAGCTTTTTAAAAATTTCAAGGAACTTAGCGAACTGCTTGTCCATTTTCTGTTTCTGAAGCCTTTGTGGAAAAGGTATTAGGGGATAGACTCGTGTGTGAGTAACCGAAGGCTTTTCTGGTTGATCCTTATTTTCTGATTCTGTCCCCACTACACCTTCCTCTTTTTCCTTAGAACTTTCTGCACCAACTGAGTCTGAGGCAGGGCGCGACTGTTCCGTTTCCCTTTGTACTTCCGACTCATTCGCGCCAGTTGGCAGAAACTATTTTTTGCTTCTAGTTATGACAACCTTGCAGTGCTCATTTCCCTCCCTTCGCGGGTTTTCTTCTGTATTGCTTGGAAGAGATCTTTGAGGTCTGTTTGTCAGCATATTGGCCATTTGGCCCACTTCGTTCTCTAAATTTTTGTTGGCTGCAGACTGACTCTTTAACAACACATCATTGCTAGCCATGTATTTCAGCATTAACTCTTCTAAATCTGGCTTTCTCTCTGGTTGGGACGATTATGCTACATGTTGGTGATTCTGAAATCCCGAAGGATAGTGTGGTCTTGGAGCTTGTTGATGGTTCTGATTATTGCTCCATGACGAATTTGGGTGATTCGTAGCTCCAGGGTTATAAGTATTCTGATACTGATTTGGTTGTCTCTGGTAGCTACTCACAAACTGTACTGCTTCCGAGTTGATAGCACATTGCTCTGTAGGATGTGCCCCTGCACATAGCTCACAAACATAAGCTACCTGCTGCACTTTAGTATCCGCAATAGCATCAATCTTCTTGGACATTACTGATAATTGAGCTACTAAGGCTGTGATAGCATCTACTTCTATAACCTCGACCACTTTTGGTTGATTTAGCCTAGAAGTAGGCCATTGATAATTGTTGGCAGCCATAGTTTCAAGCAGCTCGTATGCCTCATCAAAATTCTTTGCCATAAATTCCCCTCCAGATGCTGCGTCTATGCTAGTCCGAGTGTTACCACTCAAACCACTGTAAAAGATGTTCATCTGCATCCATTGGGGTAATGCATGATGCAGGCATCTTCTTAGCAACTCTTTAAATCTCTCCCATGCCTCATATAACGACTCTCCATGTTGTTGCGTAAACATAGAAATGTCGTTTCTCATTTTATTGGTCTTTGCAGGAGGAAAGAATATCTTCAAAAATTTATGCGCCAAATCTTCCCACGTAGTAATCGACCCTGGAGGTAATGAGTGAAGCCAACTCTTCGCCTTATCTCTCAGTGTAAATGGGAAGAGTCTAAGTCTCACTGCATCATCCGTTACTCCATTGAATTTGAATGTATCACAAATCTCCAAAAAACTTAGCAAGTGATCATTCGGATCATCGTTGGCCATTCCCCCAAACTGTACTGAATTTTTCACCATTTGAATGGTACTCAGTTTAATTTCAAAGGAGAGAGCTGTGATTGCCGACCTTGTGATACTTGCTTGCAATTTATTTATTCACGGTGTTGAATAATCTCTTAATGGCTTGGGTGCCTCTTGGTCTTCCGTCATGATTTCTGGCGGTTCAATTCCTTCTTGACTGTCAGAGCTCACCTCAATTACTTGTTGAACTCTTATATTAATGTTGTCGTTGCGAGCCAACAACTTACGTTTCTTTGATCGAGTTAGCATGCATAAGTCAAGAGTACCTAAAACCAAAGAAATATATAAAAAGAATGGAGGTAAGATAAGATTGTTTAACTAAACCAATCTAATTTAAACTAACGATGAAAGTAATAAAAACTACTCAAAGTCCCCGACAACAGCGCCAAAAACTTGTTGGTGCCAAACTGTACGCATGACAAATCAACACTTACACGCAAGTGAACATGGTTAACAAGTAATATAGAATAAGTAAAGTATCGTTCCCACAAGGACTATTTATCGTTTTTAAACTAACAAGCAACAGTTTGCAAGTATTTTGGTTCTTTTAAACAGTGGTCTAGCAAAACAATGATTTGTGAGCTAAGTCTAAGTTGTAAAAATTAAAGACAACTAATTAACCAAGGATAAAAGTAGACAAAGAAGGCATGGGATTATAACTTCACCTAGGGTGTCATTCAACTGCAATACTTCTTGTTAAACCTAACTAATTAATTCGGATTGTTAGTCGAAAACACGAAACCAAAGTACAACCAACTCTCGTTGCATCATACTCATATCCAACCTAGATTCGACCCAAGGGGCAATAGAACAGGAAAGAACACCCAAGTTAATTAAATCACTATATGTCTATGTGACCTAGAGAAAAATGGGTTTAAACACAAGTTTTCAAAAGACTACGTGCGGTGCTTCGGTATATGTTTATCCTTAGCACTAATCATGAAATCCAACAACATGTGAATTCACGAACAGAAGCTAACATGGTCAGATCTAGACTCACACTCCCTATCTCGGTTCCGTGTGAGTTATCAAGGTAATTGGTGATCAAGCAATTAAACAATTAAAACAAACCACATTAGACAATCCATACATAATCATTTAGCCACATCACAGAAGCGTAACAAATTGAACTAAACCTTAGGTTTCATTATAATCCCATAAAAGAAGTTAGTTCATAATAGAAATAACAACCATCATCCACAAATGTTCATATATTGAAGCTACAAATGAAAAGAAAGAGAAAACAAAGGTTAAGAAATACAAAGCTTGGTTTCTCTTCTTCAAATCCAGAGTTCCAAGGTTGACACAATGCTTCAAACTTCCAAAGTCCAGCCCTAAGCTTAACTACACTAGATAGATCAAAAGGAACAAGAGAGAACAAAGAAAAGAATGAATAAAATGAACAAGAAGCTCTCTCCTCTTCCTTATAACCTAACTTTTTTTCTATATCCTTCTCTTAATCTAATACTACTATTAAATAGAGACTCGGTCGCTTTCTTTTCGATCACTGTAGCAGCAGGAAGGTTTTAATTGGCCTGTTCAAAAAGTCATTACAGGATTCTGGCACGAAGGACTGGCACAGCTGCGCCGTTTTTGAACTGATATGGGGCGCAGCTGCGCCTGACGACAGGCAGAGAGCAGACAGACAGGAAGGGCGCAACTGCGCAGTATTTGTGAAGGAATGGGACGCAGCTGCGCCGTGCACCAGTCATGCAATATGTGCTCAATTTCCTGTATCATCCGATCTTCGCGCAAATTACTCCCACATCGAACCAATTTTGTCCTGATATATTGTACTTCTCTCCCCCGCACAGGTTCTAGTCCAAAACAAGCCAGTTTGTCCACAAATAGACGGAACAGGCCAAAAATGAGCTACGGAACATGGAACCTATAAAATAGACATAAAAGCATAAACGGTAATAAAAACTAATGAGAACTAGCGAAATTATAGCCAGTTAGCATCGAAATAGGAAGTATAAAACCTACTAATCAATGCCATATAGTGGATACCCAGAAGGAGGTGAAAGAAATAGGACAGATACCTGTAGTGAACAAGTTTGCGGATGTTTTTTTTCGGATGAACTACCAGGTCTGCCGCCAGACCGAGAGATTGAGTTTGTTATAGATTTAGTACTGGGAACAACATCGATATCGAAGGCTCCGTATCGAATGGCGCCTGTAGAGATGAAGGAACTAAAGGTCCAACTATAGGACTTATTAGACAAGAAACACATTCAACCGAGTGTCTCCATGGGGAACACCAATGCTATTTGTGAAAAAGAAGGATGGGTCGGTGATGTAATATCCCAGATATTTTCAAGATTTTAAATAATATCTTAATTGATTTTATTAAAGGTTAAGGTTTAAAACCTAGAATTTGAGAAGTAAGATGTGTATAAAATGGGTGAACATTTTTTTTTAACATAATTTATTTGTTAGAAATTAAATGCGGGAATATTTTAATGATGCATGTAGAGAATTTATTAAGGAAATAAATTCAATTGAGAAGTGAAGGTAATTATATTAATACGTATATACCTGCAGTGTGATGGTTAGCCAAATAAGAGGATGAGTAAGTTAATACTCAATTAAGCTAATAAATTAATTAGTTTAAATATGAAGTAAGAAGGAAAGTCATGTAATATAATTAATTGAGTTAATTATAGGAGTCATGAATTAAAGTTGTAATTAATAAGTAGAGAAGTTAGAATATTGCCTAGAATGACAATATTAAGAAGTTAATTAATTAAGTAATTAACTTAATTAATAAGTTGTTATATGTGTTAGCCCAATATGAGAATATTGCATGAAGGTGGGTAATTAAATATTAAGCCCAAGTGTTATGTTAATTAATAGTCCAAGAGGTAATTAATATAAGACCAATTAAATAATATTGGCAAGTATTGTATATAATGTGGTGGTAGTCCAATTAAATTAATTACCTAGCCCAAGTTATAAAGATGTGTGAGTTATGTTGGGTAGCCCAAATAATTAAATAAGAGAGCCCAATGCAAAATAAACTAGTAGCCCAAATATTGAGTCTAAATTTAAAAGTCAAATGTTGGTCAATATGTTGGGAGAATAAATTCAAGTATTGTTAAGTGTAGAGAATTAACCATACCTTGGTTAATTGTTAATAGAAATTGCATGTATTATATATATATATAATAAAATTAAAGGAAAAAAAGTGGAGTGTTGACCAAACATGGGGTCCTACTTGGAGATTGAGTAAAAATGTATGTTACTTGTATTTAATTTAAATTCGTCAATTCAAGCTATGATGTAATTTAAATAAAAGGTTATTGGTGAATATGTAGAGATATATATGTAGTAAGTATATGAATTGGTATAGAGTTAACCAATGTTGGTTAAATGAATTAACCAATTGGTGGTTCACCAACCCTAGTCAATAAAGATGATCAATTCTTATGAATTTATGTTTTAGAGAACTAACCATTGTTGGGATTCTTATTAACCCTAAAGTGGTAATAAAAATAAAATCTTAACTAATGTTAGATATGTATGTATACTAGATTGTAGAGTATTAACCCTACTTGGGTTATTTGGTGGAAGATGTGTGTATGTTTAATTGATGAGTTTAGACCATGGTTGGGTGAGTGAACCAACGTAGGTCATTTTAATGTAGAGAATTAACCACATTGTGGTTAGTTGTTGTGAGATATATAAATAAGATGAGCCCTAACTAAGGTTGAGTTTTAAGTGACCAATGTTAAGTGTAGTACTTTAACCATAGGTCTTATGAGAGTTAAACACATGTGGGTTAAGTGTTGGGTGAATTGCTCACCAACTACCCAACCACCCTAGTCAATCAAAATTGTCATTCATGGTGATTAATCACTTGGTCAATCACCAAGTCCATCAAGTAGTCATTCACTAAAATAGTAAGCATGGATTAACCCTTTAATTCACCTATGTTAGTTGATTAGTGGATGATAAGTAAGGTTAATTGAGTCCTATAAATAGAACTCATTACCAAGGCTTGGAAGAGTTTGCTTATTTGCTTCCTTTTACTAACTTATATAGAAAGAGGTTCTAGAGAGAATGGAGAGCACATTTGAGAGATTCATCTATGTTCTCCAAAGTGTTAGTGAATATTGGTAAGAGGAAGGTTAAGTCATCAAGAAGGATAGCTATTTTGGGTAGATCAAGAAGATCAAGAAGAAGAACATTCAAATCCAAGAGGTTGAAAAGTGTTCTAACTCTTCCTTAGTGCATTTTTATAATTTATATAAGTTTTAAACGGTCAAAATATATTTTTAATCGATCAAAAGTTATTTTGATGATTTAGAAGTCTAAATCTATGATATATAAGTAGATTCATAGTTTAGTATGTTTAATACATGTATTGGTATGTGTTACGCAAATAAATGAAAGAAAATTTCATATTGCGATTTACCGGTAAAGCCTAGATGATAAAATCTTAAATTTTTGTCAAAACATTTTCAAAAATGTGATCAAATCATGACATATTGTAAAACAATAAGTTAGGAAGACAACAACACTTAGTTGGTGTATTTTGGATGTGTAGATTTTATTTTATTCAAGTTTAAACCATTAAAACCAATGATTTGTGATTTTAGTTTTTACTTTGTCCTTGTGAGCCATTTTTAGTCCACTTCGATTTGGAATTTGGATTTGTGATCTAAAGAGAAATTGTAGAGGGGGAAATTCTGATAAGAATGGACTCAAAAATCACCCCAAAATGTTTTAAAATGAAGACGTTATGACTGTCGGAGCGTCGGATGGTCGAGCAGTCAAAAAGTTGACTTTCTGAAAAAGGGGTCGAGTGCACCTTCGCTCGGGCCGGGTGCAGCTGTGCCCGAGGCCACTGCCAAAGAAGATTTTTTTGCTCCGGGTTGGGTCGAGTCGAGTTTTCTTTAAAAAATTAAGTTGAATAAGTGTAAAATGAATTTGTTTGGTTATTAAACCAATATATATGAAATCCATGAATGATTAATTGGTAACTAAATGTTTAAAATAAAGACTAAAGTTAACACAATTAAAAAGTTAACTATTGGTATTATTTGATGTGTATTTAAAATATTATTAAATTATCAATAATATTAGTATATGATTAAAAAGTTATTAAATGATGAATAACATTAGTAAATGATTAAAATATTATTAAATGATTAATAATATTAGTAAGAGATTAAAATATTATTAAATGGATAATAATATTAATAAGTGATTAAAATATTATTAAATGGTTAATAATATTAATATGTGATTAAAATATTATTAAAGAGATAATAATATTAATAAGTGATTAAAATATTATTAAATGGTTAATAATATTAATGTGTGATTAAAATATTATTAAATGGTTAGTAATATTAATATGTGATTAAAATATTATTAAATGGTTAATAATATTATTAAGTGATTAAAATATTGTTAAATGGTTAATAATATTAATAAATGATTAAAATATTATTAAATGGTTAATAATATTAAGAAGTGAATAAAATATTATTAAATGGTTAATAATATTAGTAAGTGATTAAAATATTATTAAATGATTAATAATATTAAGAAGTGATTAAAATATTATTAAATGGTTAATTATATTAATAAGTGATTAAAATATTATTAAATGGTGAATAATATTAGTAAGTGATTAAAATATTATTAAATGATTAATAATATTAAGAAGTGATTAAAATATTATTAAATGATTAATAATATTAATAAGAGATTAAAATATTATCAAATGGTTAATAATATTTGTAAGTGATTAAAATATTATTAAATGATTAATAATATTAATATGTGATTAAAATATTATTAAATGATTAATAATATTAATAAGTGATTAAAATATTATTAAAAAGTTAATAATATTAATATGGGATTAAAATATTATTAAATAATTAATAATATTAATAAGTGATTAAAATATTATTAAATGGTTAATAATATTTGAATGTAGTTGTATATTATCAAGGATAGATAATATTTTGAGGTATTTGGTACATTATTAAATGTCTGAATCATTAAGTTATGAAAAAGAAGAATGTTTAATTAAATTAAACAGATGTAAATAGTCAATTCGTGACTAAATTTTTGACAACTTATTAAAAGTAAGTCGTACGAAGAACGTGTAGTGAAGGTGTAAGTTAGATGAGCATACTCGATATGTCCAACTGGGGTTGGGCTAGGGTTTTGTACAGAACTTAAGGGTTCGTTTGTCGAATATCTTAAGAGTTAATAATTTAAAGTTAGAGTCTTATATAAAGGATAAGTAGTAGTCATTACATTTAATGATTATGTCAATTTCCTATATAAATTGTAGGTTGAACGAAAGACGCAAATAAGCATAACTGGTAGAAGCGAACCAGACAAGTTTTTCAGAACTTGCTCCTATGTGCCTTGACATGCTATGATGTGATATTAAATTGTTAATAGAAGGATATTGATGATAATTATGATATGCATGAGATATGATTACATGTAAAATATGAAGCATGAAATGCTAGATGTTATATGTGATGCATGAGCAGTATGACATAAACTTAAATGCATAAAAAGCATGACGTAAGTATAAATTGCAGAGTATATGTGAAGCATGTAATGTGTTATGTGTAACTGTTAAATTTGTTGAGCCGTCGTGCTCACTCTTGCTTGAACCAACATTTTCAGATAGTGCAAATTATTTGAAGTTCTCGATAAAGATCAAGGAACGGGAAAGCATATTTCTTTCACTGAAGATCTAAATATTTGTTGTAGATATCAGTCTGAATTGGACAGGTAAATGATTGTGTAGTATAATACTTAGTTGGTATATTATATGAGTGTTAAATACTCAATTTGATTGTAATATAATGTCGTATCATGTATGATATTGAGACATACTAAAAATGTATAAAGATTGCGATTCTGGAATAGAAAGAGATGTTGTGAAATTGTAAATAAATGGTTATTTATCAATTATTATATTGTTGTAATTCATGAACAATAAGAAAAAGGTAGTACTCGTGTTGAACCGGATCTGAGGTTTAAGGAACCCGAATTTGGGTTCATTACAGGTGAGACTTTGTATTGACTATAGGGAGTTGAACAAAGTCACAATCAAGAACAAGTATCCACTACCAAGGATCGACGATTTGTTTGATCAGTTGAAGGGAGCGAGATATTTCTCCAAGATAGACTTAAGAACTGGTTACCATTAGTTGAAGGTGAGAAAGGAAGATGTGCCAAAGACAGTATTTAGGACTCATTACGGACATTACGAGTTTTTAGTGATGTCATTTAGATTGACGAACGCGCCAGCAGTGTTTATGGATATGATGAATCGGGTGTTCAAACAATATTTAGACAAGTTTATAGTGGTCTTCATTGACGATATTTTAGTTTACTCTAAAGATAAGGAAGAGCATATAAAACATCTGAGAATAGTATTGGAAACCCTGAGAAAGGAGAAGTTGTACGCAAAATTTACAAAGTGTGAATTTTAGTTGGAGAGAGTTCAGTTTTTAGGACATGTTATTGATAAACAAGGAATCTCTATGGATCCGGCAAAAGTGGAGTCGGTGATTAATTGGGAGCAGCCCAAGACGCCGACAGAAGTACAAAGTTTCTTAGGATTAGCAGGTTACTATCGAAGATTTATCCAAGATTTTTCGAAGATAACAACTCCATTAACTAATCTGACAAGAAGGACGGTAAAGTTTGTTTGGACGGATAAATGCGAGGAGAGCTTTAGGGAGTTAAAGAAGAAGTTGAGTCAGGCACCTGTGCTATCATTGCCAGATAGCACAGGAGGATTTATAGTGTATAGTGATGCATCGCATAAAGGACTAGGTTGTGTGCTTATGCAAAATGATAAAGTTATTGCGTATGCGTCACGTCAGTTGAAAGATTATGAGAAGAACTATCTGACGCATGATTTGGAATTAGCGGGAGTGGTTTTTGCATTAAAAATTTAGAGGCATTATCTCTATGGAGAGTAGTGTGAGATATATACAGACCATAAAAGTCTGAAATATATTTTCACCCAGAAGGAAAGCAATATGAGGCAGATAAGATAGTTGGAGTTAATTAAAGATTACAATTGTGAAATTTTGTATCATCCAGGGAAGGCCAACATAGTGGCCGACGTGTTAAGCAGAAAAGGTAGAGAAAGATTGATGACATTGACTGTTCAGGATGGATTAATCCGAGAAATGGTAAGGTTGGAGTTGGAAATCAAAATTCCAGAAGAATCGAAAAAAATGTTATTTGTAATGGAGATTCGACCGACTCTATTGGACAGAATAAAAGAAGTGCAAGAAAAAGACGACGAATATGAGAAGCTACGAAAGAGAATTGTTGAAGGAGGGGAAGTTAAGTATAAGATGGATAAGGATAACATCCTCAGATTTGAAGGAAGAGTGTGGGTACCATCAGTATCGGAATTAAAAGAGGAAATTTTGCAAGAAGCTCATAGCTCAAAGTATTCGGTACACCCAGGTAGTACAAAAATGTACCAAGACTTACGACAGCATTTCTGGTGGTCGAATATGAAACGAGAAGTGGCAGAATGTGTGAGCCGATGTTTGATGTGTTAAAGAATTAAAGGTGAACATCAGCTACCAGGCGGTCTATTGCAACCCTTAGAGATACCCGAGTGGAAATGGGAGCACATTGCGATGGATTTTGTTGTTGGACTTCCAGTTACCCCGAAAGGATTTGATGCGATATGGGTAATAGTAGATCGGTTAACAAAGTCAACGCACTTTTTTTCGATCAAGATCTGATTTAATTTAGATCAATTGGCCAAACTGTACATCAAGGAGATTGTTTCAAGACATGGGGTCCTAGTGACGATAGTGTCAGATCGAGACTCAAGATTTACTTCAAAATTTTGGAGAAGTTTTCAAGAACGAATGGGAATGCAGTTGAGGTTGAGTACGACTTACTATCCTCAGACAGATGGACAAAGCGAAAGAACTATTCAAACGTTAGAAGACATGTTACGAGCACGTGTGATGGATTTTAAGGGAAATTAGGATGACCATTTGCCTTTAGTCGAGTTTGCATATAATAACAGTTACCATGCAAGTATCGACATGCCGCCTTATGAAGCATTGTACGGAAGGAAGTGCAAGACACCTCTGTGCTGGGATGAGGTGGGAGAACATCAATTATTAGGACCGAAAATGGTACAACAGATAGCAGAGATGGTTAAAGTGATAAGAACCAGACTTGTAGCAGCGCAAGATCGACAGAAGAAATATGCAGATTTGCATCGTTAGCGTCGAGACTTTGAGAAAGGAAGTTTCGTATTTTTGAAAGTATCTCTTTGGAAAGGGAAAATAAGATTTGGAAAGAAGGGAAAATTGAGCCCCAGGTTTATAGGACCTTTCAAGATTCTGAAAAGAGTTGGAGAAGTGGCATATGAGGTAGCTTTACCTCCTGAACTGGAATATATTCACAACGTGTTTCACGTGTCAGTGTTACGACCATACAAGCCAGATTATAAGCATGTGATCGCGTACGAGCAAATTCAAGTTGAGAAAGATCTAATGTATGAAGAAGTTCCTGTTCAGATCAGATCATTGATCGTAAAGAACAAGTTTTAAGAAATAAGCTAATACCTTCTTTAAAGGTAGTTTGGAGGAACCACAGCGCTGAAGAGGCCACTGGGAACTCAAAGATAAAATGAAGAATAGTTATCCCCATCTCTTTGTGTAACCTTGTATTTGTGATTCCGGTGACGGAATCCTTATAAGGGAGGGAGAATGTAATGACCAAGAAAATTGTGTAATATTTATTTTCAATAAAATTATGTGAATTTGAATTCTTTTATGTGATGTGATGAATATATACTTAAATTGAGAACACAAAGAAAGTTAACATGCAATTTAAAATGATGGGTAATTAAATTGCATGATTGAGGAATTGAATTTGTTGTATTATTTTGAGACCCAAATAATTAATTAACAATTTGGGATTAAGGAATAATTTAATTGAATAAGAAAGTGTGTGATATTATTATTGTGTAGCCCATTGTATTGCCATTTTTAAGAAAGAGACCTTTAATGGCCTAAGTTCAGATGGATTTCCAGCAAGCCCAAGTGCCTTGGTCTTTTAGTGGTCCAATTGGAGAGCATTTTAGCAAGCTTATAACTTGTTAAGAGTCCAATTCTTGTACCCAGCCCCAAATCGTAAATTCCTGGAAGCATGTAAAGAATGACTCTCAAATTAGGACAAGTGAGGGGCTGGATAACCGAAAAACAGGGGACCGGATGATTCATGAACGGCGCTGCAAAATCCATAGGAGCTATGGTGTAGACCATCATGATAGCTAGGAGTTGGATTATGGGGAAGACCAGAGGACTTTAACTGATGAAATTGGAAGGAAATCATCTATATACGCAGCTGTAAGCTATTTCTGGATTTGTAGCACTTACTAATAGAAAATAGAGGAAACAACATAGATAGAAAGAAAAGAGCACGGTTGAAGAAGAAAGAGCAGTCTAGACTTCTTTAGCCATCAACCAATTAACAAGCAAAGGTATAATGATCTCTTTCCTTAAGCTCCATTACTTTCAGATTGTTGTTGATGGATTAACTGCTTGTGGGAGTTTCTTTGTGTTTGGAGGGTCATGGAGGACCTGGTGGTATAAGGAGGATTATATGAATAGAGATTATATGCTCAAATTTCTGTAACAAGCCTATATTTCATATATGCCTACCAAGTATTTGACAAAATTCCTAAGAGAAAAGAATGTATGTGTTTTATGATTAAGTTATGGTTTCCAAACTCAAGAGATGTTTATGTGTGTAAGTTATGAGAACTGAACATGTTACAATGAATTAAACTAAAAAATGGAAGCATATTTTTATGAGCTATATAAAAAGGGATTTTATGTGTTAAGTTTATAAACAAGTTTGTTGGTACGTGAGTATTGACTAATGAGAATCTTACGAAAGTTTGGCGTTATGCTCATGAGTGTCATAAACTATATGATCATGATGTTATATGAACCCATCATGAGATATGAAAGCTTCGTGTGAAATGTCAAGCCATCATGTATACCATCTTTTAAAACAAAAAGGGAGTGTTCATACGATGAAACTATACTTTTAACTGTATTGATCACATATTTCTTAAAGAAATCCATGAAAAGCTTTGATCATGATTTGGTCTTAACTAAGGTAATCATACACTACATGAATGAAAATTGTGTTTAAGCAAGCAAATAATCATGTATGCTCAAAATCTGGAAAAACTGGGAGTAAGGAAACCTGCTGTGAAATTTTTGATGGAGTAACGCGGCCGCGCCGCTCCCTTTATATTTTTGGGTAATGCCGCGCCGTGAGGCATTTTCATTTTTGGTGGGACTAGGGCGACCACGCCACTACATGGGGCGGGCGCGCCACTGTAGATTCAAGAAAAAAAAAAGAGTCTGGAGCTAAAATTTCTGAAAATTTCAACTATGTTATATTATGATGGTTTATTGTGAATTACAAAATGATTAGTATAGTCCATGTACATGTGTATAGAACTTATTTTGTGAGTCATGTGACCATATGTGAATAGATGGCTCGTATGTGATAACTACACGTTCAAGTGAATCGATTTATAGCTATACCTAATTTGCAAATCGATGACATGGGATGCGTAGGTCAATTTGATAACGAGGTAGAACAGTTAAGTGTAATCAACCTATCAGGCAAGTGTCCTATTCTAAACTCTTTATTGGAACATAATTGTTGTACGAATGCCATGTTTCGCACTTTGTGCATCTTGTCAAAATATTCGTATATTGAATTGTTCATGCTTAAAGTTCTTTGACTTTTGAAGTGTCGTATGAAGGTCTAATCCATTTGATTCGGTTAGACCAAGACTGGCAGAAGTTATTAAATTCAAATAAATTCTTTGAAGCTAATCCAAGCCATATTGTTGTGGTGCAGAATCATAATGTAAAACTGAGATGAACAAAACCCTAATATAAGGAATTTTTATCAGTTAATTCGATGTAGAAAAATTGAACGATATACATATTCGTAAGTACAAGAGGCTGATCACTTCAAGTACTTGAAAGAATATTTTTCATTCATTCGAATGTTAAATATTTCGTAGAACTAACTGTTCATATCTCATTATTATCCATGGTTCTTTATAACCATTTGTCATGTTAACTCAGTTATTTATCAGTTATGAGAATGCTATTATTTACGTACTTCACAATTCTTGTTCAATTGATTAAGGCATTGAGAAGCTTATTTTTGTTCATAACAATTCTTTATTGAACGTTTTAAACTTGCTGAGCAAATTTGTTGCTCACCCTTGCTTATATTACCAAATGCAGCTAAGCTCGAGAATTTGGAAGAGAATAAGAAAGATAAAGGCAAAGTCTAAAACTAGTTTAATTGTACTTACTTTCATTTTATCTATGATGTAGAATTTATGAATTGTATGATGAGATTTAAGGTTAGAAATCTGGGATGAATGTAAGAATGATTTAAGTCTATGTAATATTTATAATTCCGCGTATTAATGGGTAGATGTATGGTATGTTTGTGTGGATCGTGAGCATCGAACCCAGAGCTGCAAGAACTCGGATTTGGGGGCGTCACAAATTTAGTGTTGTTGTCTTCCTAACTTCTTGTTTTACAATATTTCATGGTTCAATCACATTTTTGAAAACGTTTTGACAAGAAATTTAAGATCGAACCATTTAGGGTTTTACCGGTAACACAATATGGAATTTTCTTCCATTTATTTGTATACCACTCATACCAAAACATGATTTAAACCTATCAAATCGTGATTCTACCAATATAACATAGCTTAAGACTTCTAGAGCATCAAAATAACTTTTGATCGATTAAAAATATATTTTAACCATTCAAATCATATCTAGACTACAAAAATGAACTTAAGAAGGGTTAGAGCACTTTTTAACCTTATGGACTTGTGTTCTCTTCTTCTTCTCCTTCCAAAGAATGATGTGAAGCTTTGTGTTATCCACCAAGCTCTACCTCTAGCAATATTTTTCACACTGAAAAGTGCTCTCTCTATATTTCTCTCAAATGCTCTCTATTTCTTCTTTTGAGCTCTAGCAAATGACCAAACAAACATGACAAGGGTGTGGAGTACTCTATATATAGAGTCGCCTTAATCACCATCACATAAGATACTATGATGATCTCAAGTCCAATGACCACTTATACGACTATCACATAAGGAACTCCTATTGACAGACAAGTAAAACTCCATTAGGTGTTCCTTGAGCGACTCACATTCAGTGAACTTATTCTCTAAGAAACACCTACATACTTGCTTTAGTGTCTCTACACAAATGATTATGAGATCAATCATCCTCTTCATAAGAGCAAACATAGTATGTACCAATCTATCCGGATCTACTAATCCATTTTTTAGCGATCCAATGATTAGGAACAATTTTAGTTTTTAGCTATCTTGAATTTATATCTCATTAGCATGATCCTCATCATGGTTCTAAAAGCATTGCTAAAAAATTATGGGTTTATCCATTTGATTAATTCAAGTAATTAATCATGAATAAAGAAATGTCTTGATACTTTTATTAATAAATGAACAAGATTACAAAGTATATGCTTATCACATCAAATGTGATTGGACTCATTTGACTTCTTAAAATTATTGAAACATTAGCCCGTAAATGGTGTTTTAACACATTTTCACATTTAGAAAAAAATTCAACTTTTTCGTCAACTTTGTGATTTTTTGCCATTCACTTATAACGTTCATTCTGACACTTAATTTAGCTTACATACATCATATAACACTTTTCTAGACCTTTCAAATAACTTAATTTTGCACGAGGCGAGATTTGTCCGCAAAAATCTGTTTTTGGTCGAAATGATCGATTTCGATCGTTCGAAATGCATTTTCATTCTAACATTCGTCCGTTGACTACCAAATCAATATAGACACGTGTAATAACATAAAACCAAGTCTTTTAGCTTCATTTCACCATTAATTTCTCAAAATTGTCAAAAAGCACCTTTAAGTTGGATTTTTATCAACTTTACCAAACTTTTCTTAAAATTTTATTTCCAAGTCTTAGACTCCAATTCTCATATACTCATCAAATAATTCGTTTATAACCTTTGTAGACTTATATTAAACATATATGAATTGTTCAAATTTTATTTACCTTTAAAATATGTTTACATGAACATATTAACATCTTAGGTAGATTTAACCTCCAAATTCATACTTTCAATACTTTTAAGCATTTTTCATGCTATCTTTCAAGCAATTAACCCTCACACCACCATACTCAACCTTTTAGCTTAAGGTTTCACCAAAAAAATTTAACTTTAGACACATATTCTTCCATAAATTATGACTTTAGCTATACATACATACATACATAGACTAGCATAAATTAAGCTTTTAAGTACATAAAACTTTTTAACCTTTATGGATGATCAACTTCTTCACATCAATAGCTTTGCCACAATGAGGCCTTCCTCTTTTTTTCTTGCTCATTGATCATCCAAGCATCATAACTCAAGAACTCAAGCTTCATTCTCTTTTCTTTCATGGCTTCTTCACACACACACTCTCTCTCTCTCTCTCCTAGGGCATGAAATTTAAGAAAAATGAATGAAGGAGAAGAGTCACATGCTTTGCTTTTGTAGAGAATTAACCCAAAATGGTATAATTCCACTTAATCATAGTTTATTTAACCCAAGGGCATTTTGGTCATTTCACATAATTAGTCAAGGGCATTTTGTCATTTCACCTCTTGGGACATAACGGTTATTACTTAATTTATCGAGGGTATTTTGGTCATTTTGCCCTTTAAGACACAAAGGTCATTAATTAAATTATGAAGGGCATTTTGGTCTTTATCCAAGATTGCTAGATTTTCTTCTTCTTTTTTCCATGTAATTTCCTTTTAAAGGAACTTTTATACATTTCTTTCATTAATTCATGTCATGCTCATTTAAATTAGTTTTTCTTTCAATCGACTGGCTAGGTCATTCGTTTTCCACTGTGTTATGTCCACGTAGTCTCATTTAATAGCTTAATTAGTCATTTAATCGTAAATCGATTAAATAACATTTACATAATTATAATTATGTTTTTAATTTCTTATGAACATTCTCGGTTCCACATTTAATCAATTTCAATTCCCGACATCTCAGATAGTCGAAATGCTCATTTTTTTCATCAATCGATTCCTCGAAAAGTGAACCCTGATCAGATTACCAAAATCCACTCGCTTTTATCCTCTTACGCTTATTTTAATATTTTATGACTTTTACGTCCTTACATTCGTTTACTTAATATACATATGACAATTTATGTCATATATGCATTCTATATTCCTTCTACTCATATTTGAGAGTATTACCTTCTGTATTTACACATCGTATAAATGCATAATTAATTTCAATCAATTAATATTAATTCCTTAATAAATTCCAAATATTCAAAAATCATACTCCTTATTATTCCGTTAATTCCTAATACATTGATCAGGTTAAACTGATCCTTCCTTTCTGCACATGCTGCCATACATTACCTTACCATTCTCGTAACCTAGCCTCTCAAGGCCTATTTATCAAGCTAGTTACTTTTTATTTATAACTAAAGCTTAATTTATATATTCTCTCATCAATTTTCTTTTCTCTCAAAATCTTAATTTTTCCTTTTATTCATTAGATTAAACATATATATTTAGCTACATACATATATTTAATCTATCATATTTCTGACACACTACAGTGTCTTACAATAATTCTTTTCTGACTCCATAATCAATGGTATTACAATCTATCTGTCGCATTTAATCCATTCTATTTTCATTAAATCATAGTAAATTATATTATATATAATTTCAATATATATCAAGCCATTAATGTACCTTAAATTAGTGACTGATCCTCATAACCTCTATAGAGCCTTTGCTACTTCATGAGTCTTTTTTTATAATTTAACCACATAGGTCATTTTTAACACACTGATTAAATAATAAATTATATTTAATTACTTAATTACACTTTTTGTCTTTTCAAATTAGGTTTTAACTTCTAACTTTTACTTAATTAACCAAAATTCTTATTTAGAAATCTTGTTAAAATATGGGATGTCATAGCAAGTTACTACAGAAGGTTTATTCAGGATTTCTCAAAGTTAGGGATGCCATTAACAAATTTGACATGGAAGACAGTTTACATATGGATAGAGAAGTGTGAAACAAGTTTCTTAGAACTGAAAAAGAGTGTGACATCCTAGATTTTTGACAAGAATTATAAATAAGAATCTTGGCTAATTAAGTAAAGGTTAGAAGTTAAAACTTAGTTTAGAAGGACATAAGTTATTAATAAGTAATTAAATATAATTTATTATTTAATCAATGTGTTAAAAATAACCTATGTGGTTGATTTGGTAAAGATGGACTCTTGGTATAAATAAGGGTCTATAGAACTTGTAAAGACCAGTCATCAATTTAAAGTGCATTTGTGACTTCCCATATTTTTGACAAAATTTTTAAATAAGGATCTTGGTTAATTAAGTAAAGGTTAGAAGTTAAAATCTAGTTTAGAAGGACATCAAGTATTATGAGGTGATTAAATTTAAATTAAAATTTAATTAATGTGTTAAGAATAACCTATGTGGTTGAATTCGTAAAGAATGAATATTTATGTAAAAAGGGGTCTATATAGCTTTTAAGGATCAATCACTAATTTAAAGTACATTAGTGACTCGAAATATGAAGGAATTATAATAAATATAAAATTTAATGGTTGAATGGTAATATAACAAAATAAAGACGAAAGATAGAATGAAATACCTATGATTAGTTAATTAGAAAGAAATTATTGTAAAACACGGTGTTGTGTTAGAATATGGAAAATTTAGAATTTGAAAATAGAAGTAAAATGATGAAAAATATGTAAATTAAGCTCTGGCTATGAATATTAATAACTAGCTTAATGAATAGGCCGTGAGAGGCTAGGTTACGAGAATGACAAGGTAATGTATGGCAGTATGTGTTGAAAGGAATGGTCAGTTTAACCTAATCCGTATATTAGGGATTAAAGAAATAATAAGGTTAATGATTTTTGAACGTTTTGAAATTATTAAAGAATTAATATTAATTGATTGAAATAAATTATATACTTATACGACGTGTAAATACAGAAGGTAATACTCTCAAATATGAGTCGAAGGAATGTACAATGCATGTATGACGCAAATTGTCATATGTATATTAAGTAAACGAATGTAAGGATGCAAAAGTCGTAAAATGACTATATTAGTGTAAAAGAGATAAATGATGATAAATTTTGGTAATCCAGTCAAGGTTCGCTTTTCGAGGAAGCGGTTTAGGAAATAAGTAAGCAATTAGACTATTTGAGATGTCAATAATTGAAATTGATTAAATATGGAACCGAGAAGGTTCGTCAGAAATTAAAAACGTAATCGTAGTTATATATAAGTTATTTAATCGATTTACGATTAAATGACTAATTAAGTTATAAAATGAGACTATGTGAATGTAGCACAGTGAAAAATGAATGAGCTAGTCAGTCGATTGAAAGAAAAATCAATTTAAATGAGTATGAAATGAATTAATGGAAGGAAAATATAAAAGTTTACTTAAAAAGGAAAGTTGCATGGAAATGAAAATTATAGGAAATTTGGCTTTTTACCAAATTGCCCTTAATAATTTTGTTAATGACCTTTGTGTCTTAAAGGGAAAAATGATCAAAATACCCATGACAAATTAAGTAATAACTGTTGTGTCCCAAGAGGTGAAATATCAAAAATGCCCTTCATTAATCATGTGAAATGACCAAAATACCATCGGGTTGATTTGACCATGGTTAAGTTAAGTTAACTCAATTTGAGCTAACTCTCATAAATTGCAAGCAAGAGCTCTTCTCCTTCATTTCCATTTTACTTAAAATAGGCCTAAGAGAGAGAAAGAGAGAGAGAAGCCATGGAAGCATGGAAGAAAGCTTAAAGTTCTTGAGCTTGGATGCTTGGATGGTCATGGAGCAAGAAGGAAAGAAGAAGGCGTCGACATGGTAAAGCTTTATATGTAAGAAGATTGAGTATCCATGAAGGTTTAAAAGTTTTCTAAACTTAAAACTTAGATTTATGCATGAAGGTTTAAAAGTTTTCTAAACTTAAAACTTAGATTTATGTATGTTTAAGCATGTATGTATGGTTAATATCCTAAGTTATGGAAGAATATGTGTATAGAGTTGGAAGATTTTGGTGAAACCTTAAGCTGTAAGGTTGAATATGGTGGTATGTGGGCTAATTGCTTGAAAGATAGCATGTTAAATACTTAAATGTATAGAAAGGTTGATTTTGGGAGCTAAAACTAGCTATTGTTGCAATATGTTAATATAAACATATTTTGAAAGTAAAAAAGTTTAGAAAAAGTCTTATATGTGTAGTATAAGGCCACAAAGTTGATAAATGAACTAATTATAAGTGTATTGAAGTGGAATCTAAGAATTGGAAAATAAAATTTAAGTAAAGTTGATAAAAATTCAACTTAAAGGTATTTTTGACAATTTTGAGTAATTAAAGGTGAAATAAAGTCAAATGAGTTATTTTTATGTTATTACATGTGTCTACGTTCATTTGGTAGTCAACGGATCAAAGTTAGAACAAAAATGCAATTCCAACGATCAAAATCGATCGTTTAAGCCTAAAATGGATTTTTATGGACAAATCTCGTCTTGAGCAACACAAAGTTGATTCAAAGGTCTATACATGTCTTATATGAGATATATGAGCTTTATCAAGTGTTATAATGAAGTTTGGAAGGCCAAAAATCACAAAGTTGGTAAAAATGAGTTTTAAGGTTGAAAATTTTTCTAAGTATAAAAATGAGTTGAAACGTTCTCGTACGGGCTATTGCTTCGATAATTTTAAGAAGCCAAATCAGCCAAGTAGTATTTTTTTTAAATACGAGGTAGTACGACCTAGCTATAGTCCAAATTTGACCTTAATTGGATATAAGATGAAGGAATTAAAAATTAGCAAAGGTAATGCAAAAATTAGAATTTCAAATTTTTGAGCACTGAGCCTAGGCGCAGTGTTTTGTACTAAACACTGAGCCAAGGACAAGTTATTGTTCATAGCTAAGAGCTTTTCTCGACCAACAAAGTCAGTTGGCGCCAGGGCAAGGTTACTGTTCATTAGGGGGGGAAATTAAGTTTCCAAAAAGCTATATTTTGATGTGGGATGATAGAAATAAGTTATATAAACCCTATAATTGATAAAAATGGTCAATGTAAATGGTATAATATAACATACCTAAAGCTAAGTAAAGGAAATATAATGCTTATGTAAAAGGGTCGGTAATGAGTTATGATGTATTATTAACCTATGTAAGGTATAATACATCAAATGTGAAATGATTAGAGACTAGTGGTCTAGTAATTATGGATTAAGTTCAAAAAATATATGAGACATACTATGATCTTATAATGATATACAGGTTGTGTATTGACAGATAGAGTTCGAAATAAACAAACCAGTGCGACGAAGGATGGAAAAGACGATCGAGGAACGTAATGGTTACATGTGTAATGCGTAACAGGCAAGTTTTTCAGGCTTAATGAAATGTGATAGTTGTTCTATGCGAACTATATAACAAATTATGTGGCATTTAATGTTTTAAAAATGTGCACTTCATGTAACTATGTGTTTTATTTGTTAAATGAAATATGTAACATTTATATTTTTGAAAATGCATAGCATGGTAAAGTAAAAAATGAATGACGCATGTTATGAACTGCAAGCATGAAAAATGTTATCTGTTAGACTTGCTGAGCCTTTGTGCTCATTCTTACTTTAACTGACATTTTCAAGCAAAGTATGAGAATGCCGGAATTTTCGGTAAAGCTAAAAGGGTAAAGAATGTTAGATACTTAGAAAAGCATAAATAATTTGTTATATGTAATTATATAATGTGGCAAGTCAGTTAGTTAAATGTAAACCTATAAAGGTAAAAGTTAATTAACATCTTGGTTTTAATTATGAACTTGGTCATTAATAAGAGCTGAATGATTTGTAAATCCATAGGGATTAATATGTATATATGTATTATTCGAAGAAAGGCTGTAAAGAGATAAGAGTAATGTATCATAGTAAGACGAGTATGTTATGTAATGAAACTTGTATATATAGAACAAATATGGATAAACGGGTGTATGTATAGATATTTATGAATGATGATTGATACTCACAAGTTAAGTTAAGGAAAACTCATAAACTATCTAATTTTGGAATGGTAATAGACTAGGTCATGATATATGCAATTATGATATGAGTTCTAAGATAGAGAATGTGAAGGTTATGATTCTGAGACAGATAATGAATGCAAGCTTTAATAAACAAGATTATGAGCTGTATTATAGTTAAATGAATAGTTTTAAAGGAAAAAAATATATATTAACGCACGAAATCGTCATCAAGAAATGATGGGGTTTCGGGGTCGTTACAACATTAGTGACGTGACAGATAATGAAATTATAATAAATATAAATTTCAATGGTTTAATGGTAATATAATGAATTAAAGGTGAAAGATAGATTCTAATACCTACGATTAGGTAATTAAAAAAGCAATTATTGTAAGACGTTGTGTTGTTTCAGCATGTCGTAGATTGAATATATGAATATGTATATATTTGATCTAATAATGAAAGAAAAGTTAAAATTTAGAGAATAAAGAAAATGAGGAAAGAATATTTAAATTTAGCTTTAGTTATGAATATTAATAACTAGCTTAATGAATAGGCCTGGAGAGGCTAGGTTACGAGAATGACAAGGTAATGTGTGGAAGCATGTGAAGAAAAGAAGGTACTGTATAACCTAAACGGTATATTAAGGATTAACAGAATAATAAGGATTACGATTTTTGAATATTTTAAATTTATTAAGGAATTAATATTAATTAATTGAAATAAGGTAAATATTTATACGACATATAAATGCAGAAAGTAATACTCCCGAATATGAGTAAAAGGAATTTAGATTTCTTGTATGATAAAAATTATCATATGTGTATTAAGTAAGTGAACGTAAGGAACGTAAAAGTTGTAAAACGTTAATATGAGCGTAAAAGGATAAAAGAGAATGGATTTTGATAATCCGATTAGGGTTTGTTTTTCGAGAAAGTGGTTTATGGAAAAAGTGAACATTTCGACTATTTGAGATGTCGGGAATTGAAATTTGTTAAATGTTGAACCGAGAAGGTTTGTAGGAAAATATAAACATATTTTTAGTTAAAAAAAGTTCTTTAGTCGATTTGCGATTAAATGACTAATTAAGCTATAAAATGAGACTATGTGAACTTAGCATAGTGAAAAACGAAGGACCTAGTCGGTCGATTGAAAGAAAAATCGATTTAATTGAGTATAAAATGAATTAATAAGAGAAATTTATAAAGGTTAGCTTAAATAGAAATTAATATGAAAATGAAAATCTAGCAAAAAGGGCTAAAGACCAAAATGCCCTCAACAAATTATTTAATGACCATTGTGTCCTAAAGGGCAAAATGACAAACATACCCTTAATAAATTAAGGAATGACCATGGCGTCCCATGAGATGAAATGTCAAAAACGCCCTTGACTAATTATGTGAAATGACCAAAATGTCCTTAGTAGGTTAACTATGGTTATATGTGATTAACCACACATGAGTTTAATCTCATAATTTAAACAAAACAAGAGCTCTTCTCCTTCATTTTACTTTCCTGAAAATTAGAGCTCTAGGAGAGAGAGAGAGAGAGAGAGAGAGAGAGAGAGAGAGAGAGAGAGAGAGAGAGAGAGAAGAAGAAGAAAGCCATGAGAATAAGAAGCAAAAACTTTGAGTTTTGAAGCTATGAAGCTTGGATGGTCATGGAGCAAAAAGAAAAGATGAAGCCCTCGCCATGAGGAAGCTTCTTATGTGAAGAAATTGATCATCTATAGAGGTTTAAAAGTTTTTCAAACTTAAAACTTGGATTTAAGTATGTTTAAGCTTGTATTTATGGTTGAAGTTAAGAGTTATGCAAGAATATGTGTATAGAATTAGAAGATCAAGGTGAAACCTTAATATATAAGGTTGAGCATGATGGTATGAGAGGTATTTGCATGTATATAGATTGTTATATACTCTAAGGTATAGAAAATGTGAATTTGAAGGCTAAAACTTTTGCTATGGTAGTAATATGTTATGATAAACATATTTTTGAAATAAAGAAATTTGGAACAAGTCATATATGTGTAGTATAAGGCCAAAAAGTTTTTAAATAAACTCTTTAATGAGTATATAAAAATTGGAGTATAAGAATAGAAAAGAAGTTTTCATAGAAAGTTTTGCGAAGTCGGTGAAAATCCAACAAAAATGTGGTTTTTGATAATTTTGAGTAATTAATGGTGAAATAAAGTTAAATGACTTAGTTTTATGTTATTACACGTGTCTGCATTGATTTGATAGTCAATTGATGAAAGTTGGAAAAAAATTTTGATTCGAGCGATCGAAATCGATCGTTTTAACCTAAAACGAAGTTTTGCAGACAAATCCTACCATGTGCAAAGTTAAGTTATTTGAAAGGTTTAGACAAGTGTTATATGATATATGTAAGCTAACTCAAGTGTCGGAATGAACGTTAAAATTGAATGGCTAAAAATCACAAAGTTGACGAAATGGTTGGAAAAAAAAAGTATAAAAATGAGTTGAAATGCCCTGCTATGGGCTATTGCTTCAATAATTTTAAGAAGTCAGATGAGTCAAGTAGTATTTTTTTAAAATACTAGATAGCAAGACCTAGTTATAGTCCAAATTTGAGCTTAATCGGATGTGAGACGAAAGAGTTAAAAATCAGCAATGGTAGTGCAAAAATCAAACTGATTTTTGAACACTGCATCTAGGTGCAGTTTTTTGCACTAAACACTGTGTCGGGGCCAAGTTACTGTTCATGACCCAGAAGATTTCGCGGCTAGTAAGTTCAGTCGGCACCGGGGCGAGGTTACTGTTCATCAGAAAAAAAATTAATTTTTTAAAAAGCTATGTTTTAATGTGTAATGATAAAAATAGGTTATATAAGCCGTAGATTGATAAAAATGGTCAATGTAACGGGTATTAAGGTATAATTGTTAGAGTTTATGCCCTAGAGGCCAATTATTTGATGTTATTGCTTAACTTTTCTTGATATTATATTTGATTGAATAAATGATATTATTTTATTATGTTTTTATTTACTGCGTTATATAAATGTTAACATAATAAAAATCCTTAGAATAGTGATACAAATTATATAGCTTCAAGTATGTGACTTGAACATGAGATCATATAATTACAGTTAGTATCATTACTCTTAAACGTCCCTAGTCGAGTATCATTGTTAATGGGACAACAATGATGCATTGAGACTAGTATGTAGATTAACTGATGGCCAAATCTCATTGATCATAAATATATGAGATATTTGAGTTAATGCATAGGTACATGTTAGAGAACAATGTACTGGACTGACCCACCGTGAGAATTCTACGTGGAGCATTATGTAAAGTATCATAAGAAATTCTCATAGTGACAATGATGTAATGATCCTCCGACCTGAGATAACTATATTGTTACACGAGAATTTATGTACTTTGATATCATCAAATGTCACCTTTAATAGGGTGGACAATAAAGGTGATTATTGGGTACATCATGAATCGTGTGAGGAATATGAGTGATCTAGATTGAATTTAACCCTCCTATAAATTAGGGAGTGATATCCATAGGCATCTTGATTGAGTAGGACTATAAAATGCATGACCATGCTCAAATAGTGATTTGTTTCATATAGCCTACTCATTGATCAAGAAAACTCAGATTAAATTATGAAGAGTATGACACATTCCATGCCTCGAGTTTAATCTAGGATATAAGGTTAAAAGGATTAAATTACATTGAAACATTGGTCACGAAAAGGTTGTATCGAATCACCGATCTTATTATTATTTGGGTAACAGTGATGCATTACTAGATGCCGCTCACTGTTTATAATTTTATAATATGATTTTAAAATTATTGTCAACATAATAATAACATATAGGGTCACACACTTAGAACGTAATTAAAAGGGAATTAATTTAAATTGTAAGTATTTTAAATATGTCAATATGATTGATAGTATTTAAAAATTATGAATTTAAATTAATAGGATAATTTGTATATATGTATATTAATTAAGTAAGACTTCATTAAAATATAATATATATAAATTCGAATTTTATTTTTCTAATTAAATTAGGTTTTGGTTAATTCCTATTAACTACTATATATATGATATATCAATAGTCTAAAAATCACGTAAGGAAAAACTAAAAACCCTAGCCGCTTTCAGAAAGAGGCTAGAGAGAAAAATAGTTCCGAAATTCTGATCTTGGTGGCTAGTACCGCAGATCCCTTTCGCTGCAGATCGTGTGACGGTTCGCGAAGCGTTCATTTGGATACCGTAGAGACGCAGTCGCTGGATTGCGTTGAAGATTCGAAGCCGTTTCAGAATTCCATCGTCTCATGTCCATCTCGAATAATCGGTAAGTAATCTAAACCTCTGAATTGATATGGTTTTGCATGGATCCTGGCTTAGGGTTTCGGAAATTTTTTGAAATTCCGCTGCTTTCTCTGTGTCGAAACCCTAACAATAATGAAACAAGAAATGATATAATTTAATATATCCAAAAGCTAAGTAAAAGCATGATAATGCTTGTGTAAAAGGTTGGTAATGAGTTAGGATGTATTATTTACCTATATAAGGTATAATACATCAAATGTGAAATGATTAGAGACGAGTGGTCTAGTATTTATAAGTAAAGTTTGAAAAAGATTATATAACATGTTATGACCCTATAATGACATATAGATTCAATGTTGATAGATAAAGTTCGGATTAGCAACCCGACGCGATGAAGATTAGAAAAGACAATCGAAGAACGTAAAGGTTAAGTGGGTAATGTGTAACAGACAAGTTTTTCAGACTTGTTGAATGTGATAGTTGTTCTATGCGAACTATATGATAGATTATATGGCATTGAATGTTTTGAAATATGCACTTCGTGCAACTATATGTTTTAATTGTTAAATGCAATATGTGATATTTGTATTTTAAAAATGCATAGCATGGTAAAGTAAGAAATGCATGATGCATGTATATAAACTACACGCATGAAAGGTGTTATCTGTTAGACTTGCTAAGCATTGGTGCTCACTCTTGCCATAAATTGACATTTTAAGGCAAAGTACGAGAAGGCCGAAGTTTTTGGTAAAGCTAAAGGGTAAGTAATGCTAGATGCTTAGGAAATCATAAAGAATTTGTTATTTGTAATCATGTAATGTGTCAAGTTAGATAGTTAAATATAAACCTATAAAGGTACGAGTTAATTAACATCTTAGTTTTAATATTAAACTTTGTCGTTAATAAAGAGATATTTAGTTTTGTAAATCTATAAAGATAGCTATATATGTAATTTGTTTCAGTAAAACGTTGTAAAGAAATAAGATTAATGTATTATTATAAGTCGAGTCTTATATGTAATAAACTCGCATGTAAGGAACATGTATGATGTAAGCAGGGTCATGTATGATAGTGATTAATGGTGAATGTATTCAGGTTATATCATGTAAAATCATAAATTATATGATTTGAATTGTAATAGACTATGTTATGATTTATGTGACATCCCAGATTTTAACAAGATTTCTAAATAAGGATTTTGGCTAATTAATAAAGGTTAGCAGTTAAAACCTAGTTTTGAATGATAGAAAGTAGTAAGAATGATTAAATATGATTTATTATTTAATCAATGTGCTAGAAATGACCTATTTGGTAGGTTGAATATGTAAATATGTATGTATATTTAATTTGATAAAAGGAAGAATGAATTAAATTTAGAAAGAAAAGAAATAAGGATGTATATGTGAATTGAACTTAAGTGATAAAAATTGATAACAAGCTTGGTGAATAGGCCTGGAGAGGCGAGGAGGTGAGAATGACAAGGTGAGGTAAGTATGTATGTGCAGTGAAAAAGGAACTGTATGACCTGATTGATTTGTTAGAATTAAAGGAATAATAAGGATATTGATTGTTGAAAAAGTTGGAAGTTATTAAGAAATTGATTTGTATTGAATGAAATGAGATTAGCATTAATACGATGTGTAAGTACAGGATGTAATACCCCCGAGAATGAGTAGAAAGAATTTTGGATGCAAGAATGGTTCAAATTGAAATTTATGTGCTAAGTAAACAAGTGAAAGGATGTAAAAGATCGTAAAATGACTATACGAGCGTAAAAAGGATAAATGATAATGGATTTTGGTAATTCGGTCTAGGTTCGCTTTTCGAGAAAGCAATTTATGAAAAAGAATGAGCAATTGACTATTGGGGTATCAGAAAATGAAATTGATTGATTGAGGAACCGAAAGGTTCGTAGAAAATTTAAAATAAAATGATATGCAAATTAGCATAATTATAAATTATTATAGATAATTAATGAAATTCAATTTTTAAAGAGTGGCAAGTGTTTTAGGACAAGCCAATTGTAAACTATTTGATGGTAGAATAAAATTCGAGCCTATAGAAATAAATTTGGTTCAAAAAGGACGTGAATTGGAACAAAAATGATTAAGTTATGATTTAGGAGAATAAAATTTCTCTAGATTTTATGGCTAATGACTATATTTCCCTTGACAACTTATAGAATGACCATGGTGTCCTATGTTGGTGTAATGACCATTAGGCCCTTGCTTGGTTAAGTGAAATGTCCTAAGTGGCCCAAACCATGCATGGTTAAACTAACCAATGCATGGTTAGTTGTTGGAGTGTTTTATACAATTTATGTATAAACCAAGCTAGCTATTCATTCTTCTTTATCTTCCAAGTTGCCGGCAAAGTGAGAGATAAAGAGAGAAAGAAGAAGATAAGCTAGGGTTCAAAGAATCATCAAGGATTTAAGTGCAAAAGTGATCAAGGAAAGCATAACAAACCATCAAAGTGAAGATTAAAGATCTAGTAAGCTTTATATCAAGAAGGAAGAGGGCTTAAGGAAGGTACAAATGAGTTGTAACTTTAAAACTCATCTTTTATGTGCTTAAGTTCAAGAATAAGGGTAGTCATGCTTGAATTAATAGCTAGATGTAAGGTTTATGTGAGATATGTGTTATATTTGTAGTTATTAATGAAACCCTAAGCTTATATGTTGTTGTTACAAAGGTGGTGCACTATTTATGCACAAATTAAAAGCTAAGGATCATGATTTATAGAGAATCATGTGTTATATGTTGGTGGTTTTGATGAAAACCTAGTTAGAAATGATGATCATTTTTGAAGTATGAGAAATTTCATGATTAATGGCTTTAAAGATTCATAAATGGAAGAAAAACATGAGTAGTTATAGAAATATATAATATTAGGCTATATATCTTATGTAAACCAAATTATAATCTGTAAAGTGCATTAGAAGGTGTAATATCCCAAACATTTCAAATATGATCTAACAAGATCAAATCAAGGTTGTCAATTCAAAACCTATGAACGATTGCTCGAGCATACCTTGAGCTATCTTAAAGAATATATACGACTCAAAAATACGATCGTATACGACTGTAACTTAAAACTTTTAACCTAAACTATGTGTTATGTGAATAGTAAACCTTGAATTGAGCTTTTAAATGTGATATGTAAATTATATATGTATAGGATTTTGTGTTTTGGTTTGAGTAGTTAACCTTAACACTTATTAAAAATCAGAAGTCAATTTAGGGCAAAAATTTTAATTGGAAAAAAAGTAACCCTAAACCTTAATCCTAGGGTCTAAACCCTTGAAAATAATCTAGCCTCTCGAGAAAAATTTGTAGGTCAAATTGACATTCTGTTTCAACATTCAACCTTCCCACACTTTGAAAACACGTAACAGTCAATAAAAGATTTTTTCTCGAAAAACGTGTAAAATTACTATTCACGAGGAAACGTTTTTCGTCATTTTGACTGTTTCTTTCATCTGTAGCACTCTCGTATTTTGATAAGTAGGTTTTATACCTACTATTTCGGTACCAACTTGCTTAACTTTCGCTTGTTCTCATTAGTTTTTATTTACTATCCATGCTTTTATGTCACTTTTGTAGGTTTCATGCTCCATAGCTCTTTATTGTCCTTTTCCGTCTTTTTGTGGACAAATTGGTGTGTTTTGGACTAGAACTTGTGCGGGGAGGGTGTGATATGCGCGAAGATCGGACGCAGCAGAAAGCGGTGCACAAATTCCAAGATTGGTGCACGGCGCAGCTGCGCCCCAATCCTTCACAAACACTGCGCAGCTGCACAATCCCTCTGCATGCTGCCTGACTGGTGCACGGCGCAGCTGCGTCGCATTCCTTCACAATTTCTGCGCAGCTGCGCAATCCCTCTGCTGGTTATTTGACTACCGTGAGGCGCAGCTGCGCCCCCATCTCCGTACAAACACAGCGCAGCTGCGCCGGTCCTTCGCACCAAAATCTGATATGACTTATTTTAAACGGGCCAATCACAAACTCCTTGCTACAGTGATCGAAAATGAAGCGGCTGGGGCTCTATATAACAGAAGTTCAGTCTAAGTGCTCACATATAAAAGATAAGATAGAGAATAGCTAGGTCATAAAGAAGAGGGGAGAGCTCATTGTCATTTTCATTCTTTGTTTTCCTTGTTCTCTCTTGTTCCTTGTGATTTATCTAGAGTAGTTTAGCTTAGGGCTGGGCTTTGAAAGTTTGAAGCATTGTGTCAACCTTGGAACTTCAGATTTGAAGAAGAGAAACCGATCTTTGCATTTCTTAACCTTTGTTATCTCTTTCTTTTCATTTGTAGCTTCAATGTATGAACATTTGTGGATGATGGTTGTTATTTCTATTATGAACTAACTTCTCTTATGGGATTATAATGAAACCTAGGGTTTAGTTCAATTTGTTATGCTTCCTTGTTGTGGCTAAATGATTATGTATGGATTGTCTAATGTGGTTTATTTTTATTTTTTAATTGTTTGATCACCAATTACCGTGTTAACTCACACGGAACCGAGATGGGGAGTGTGAGTTTAGAACTGACCATGTTAGCTTGTGTTCATGAATTCACATGACGTTGGATTGCATGATTAGTGCTAATGTAATATCCTGAATATTTATAGCACTTATAAATATGATATTAAATGACTAAAGTGAATTGTAAAGTTAATTTCGAGGACGAAATTCCTGTAAGTTGGGTTGAATATAATATCCCAAATATTTCAAAAGTGATCTAACAAGATCTAAGCAAGGTTGTCAATTCAAAACCTAAGAAGGATTTCTCAAGCATACCTTGAGTTATCTGAAAGAATATATACGACTCGAAACTACGATCGTATACAACTAAGAGGTTAAATTCTTTAACCTAAACTATGTGTTATGTGATTAGTAAAGCTTGAATTGAGCTTTTAAATGTGTTGTATGAATTATCTATATGTAGGATTTTGTGTTTTGGTTCGAGTTGTTAACCTTAACACTTATTAAAAGTCAGAAGTCAATTTAAGGAAAAAACCTAAATTGGAAAAAAGAGTTAAAACCTAAACCCTAACCCTAGGGTTTAAACCCTAGAAAATAACCTAGGCCCTCGAGCAAAATGTGAATGTCAAATTGGCATTCCGTTTCAAGATTCAACCGTCCCACGATTTGAAAACACGTAACAGTCAATAAAAGTTTTTCTCGAAAAACGTGTAAAAGTACTATTCATGAAGAAACGTTTTTCATTCGTTTGATCGTTTCTTTCATCTGTAGGACTTCTTGTATTTCACGATATAGTGTTAATATGAGGTTTAGATGTCAGGGAACCAATAAAATTTTCTGGGGAAAAAGACGAAAAAGAAACGATTTACGAGAAAACGTTTGTCGTCTTTTTGAACGTTCTTTTCGACGTTTGGACTTTTTTCATTTCACGATATAGCATTTATACGGGGAATAGATACCAGGGAGCCACTGATATTTTTCCCAAAATAAAACGTAAAACGCTCTTCAAACGAAAACGCTTTCCGTTTTTGAACGTTCCGCTAAAGGATATAGTGTTTGTATGCAACAACAATGCGTAATAAGCAATAAAAGTTTTTCTCGAAAAGTGTGTCCAGAATAAGACGAAATAGGGAAAAGACAAAAATAAATATTATTTTTGACTTTTTGGTCTTCTAACCATTTTCTGAGAAATGGTCGCCAAAAACACTATTCATCGAAAAACGTGCCAAGTCTTTTGGACTTTTCACTTTACAAAATAGTGTTTATTCGGAACAAAACTCAGTAATATCAAGTTTTTAAATCAGTATAAGTTAACCATTTAGTTGGAATCAGACTGTTATATAATTAAACTGCTAATTCATCTGTGTTGTTTTCTTCAAATGCAACATGAGACAGGTTAACATAAAACTTGAATAATCAAATTTATCAGATTAATACCTAATTATATTATTCCATCATAATTAGCGTCTAGAATGAAAGAAATTTATCAATCATGTCGCCCGGTAGGTATATTTGAGAAAAATATACGGAAGATTATCCGAGATTAAATCAAGGAAAACTTTGAGGGTCAGACGAGACATCATATTAATACTGTATGATGTATTTTATGAATAAAATATGTATAACTAATTAAAACTTAAATTACTAATGCGAAATATTTTAAATTAATCGCACGCGATTTATCCGATATACAGAAGTCGGAAGAAAGAGCTCACCAAGCTTGCTTTGGAAGCTAAAAGAAGTGTGTTGGAGAAGCTTTGTTAAGCTTGTTCAAGAAGCTTGGTCCTAATGACCAAAATACCCTAACTTTGAAAGTCCTATAAATAGAAGGCTTAAGTTCATTAGTTCTTTACCATTTTGAAAGCTAAAGAGCAAATATAGAGAGAGTTCTTGTGAGACAAGAATCGATTGCAAAGAAATAGTTAAAGCTTGCAATAATAAAAGGTACGATTCTTAATCGTTATTATACTTAAAGTTTTATTTTATCGATGAGGCTCAAGAACATAAGTCGTAGCCATGTACGATTTTTCGTTCTCCGTGTTCCTTATGACTTGAGCAAGTCGTTGTTATGTCAAATTTCATTTCATAGTTTAAAGTTCAAGAACATACGTCGTATCCATGTACGGTTTATCCGTTCTCCGTGTTCTTCGTATGTTCTAGAGTATTATTATAAATTGTTATAATTAAGTAAACACGTCGTTATAATGACCAAATTTTGTCAATTATAAAGTGTTATAATAACATATGTAAGCAGTTATAATGCTCAAATTATTTCAAGTATGAAATCCAAAAGCTCAAGAACATAAGTCGTTACGATGTACGATTTTTCGTTCTTCGTGTGTTCTTGAGCAAAAGTCATAATTTCTACATAAGTAGGTTTATGATTTGGTAATTTAGTGTTATGGGATGATGAAACATGATGGCCTTGCTAAATAATGCTTGTGGCATCAAGTTTTAGTAGTCGAAACGAAGAACAATGAAACTTTGTTCTTCGTGTTCTTCGATTCGTTCTTCGTGTTCTTGAGAAAAAGTCGTGAAATCTTATATAAGTAGGTTTATGATTTTGTTATTTTTATGTTATGAAGTGATACAAAGTGTTAGAACATGTTATCTTAGCAAATTAATGCTTGAGGTATCATGTTTTACCAATCGGATCAAAGAAAGTTAAGTCTAATATAGTCGCAGAATATTTTTGCAAAATTCCGAAATTTTAAAGTCTGAATCTGCCTTAGTAGCCTAAATGAAAGTTGTAGATCATGAAATTCTAAGCAATTTAGACTCAAGAATCACTCAAAAATGTTTTCGTATGACAAAGTTATGGCTGTCGCAATAAAATAGGTCGAAGCTGAATTTTTTTAAGGACCATTCGGATCCTAGCACTAAAAAATAAAATTTTGAGTTTGCCACTTAACGAAATGATTCCACCTATGGAAATAGTCTAGCTGAGTTATTCTAAGACTTATTCAAAAGGAAAATTTGATAAACTAACATTCGGGGTCGCGTAACCCTTTTTGTAGGCGTTTAACGATTTCCCAGGAAAACCCTAACATGGTTTCAAGGCAAGTCTTCTAACTCTTGTTCTGTGCTACTTGTTTAGTATTGTTAAAATGATAAATGAGATGTATACTGTCATGTTATTATGCAATAGATAATATGTGAAGTCTTTAACTGATGTTTACAAGCCTTCTAACTTTTATGCGTTATGTTTATGATGTATAAACATGATTTATACACTTTGTGTGTCAATGTGATATAAATTATTAGAACGTGAGTTATATGTGATATTAAATGGAGAATTATGTTCAATCAATGCATGTTAAAGTTTATATGAAAGCATAAACTGCGTATGTGTTGTATGTTAGACTTGCTGAGCCGTCGTGCTCATTCTTGCGAATAAAACCTTAGTTGCAGATTAAAGATGAACGTTAAGAAGATCATGAACGTAAAGATGAAGCGTAGATTAAGTTTTCATGTTTATTACTTGTATTTGTATAAGTCATAACGATTGTTGTAATACGAACAAACAAACATGTAACCGAATATTGAATGAATGATATAAATTATTATCATCAGAATGTTGTTATGTCTTTATTTTGATATAACCTAGAATTGTTAAGACTTAACATAGTATTGATAATGATCTACTTATCTGGATGAGGATCGGTAAATAACTTGTAAGTACTGTACATCCGAGACAGGACTAAGCGATGTTGACTGGTCAAATCCATCGTTAAGGTTCCTCGGACCCAGGTATAACTCGTTATTACTATTCTGAATACCATATAAGTAGGCTTACTGATACGAAGAGATATCACTATAAACAAATATGTTTCGAATGAGGGTTTTAACTAGTTGGGTAATGTTCTGTACGGAAAGAGAATTTTGCACCGGACAAAGATACAACCATTTGTCACGGATAAATATGCAAACATTTATCACGGGTGAAGATACAAACATTCACCGCGAGATTCTCTATTCCCAAGAGCCGTCCTAATGATTTAATACCGTGGATGTTGGAACATGTAAAGTTATAGAATATTTAAATCTTAAGGTTAAAATTAGACCGTTATATATGGTTTTATCCATTTATACGGATGAAATACAAGTTGATACTTGTATACTTATGAGACTGAGATCAAGTTAAGATCCAGGGACAAAGTTAAGAGAAATTTTTAATGTATAGTCTAAAATAATACTAATTCAACCAATATGATTATGGGATCATTGGTTAAGTCGATAGATGTACGAAATTAACGCACAAGGTCCGCCGCAGTCGAAAGTGCGGGGATTTTGGGGGGCGTTACAGCTAAGGATAGACATATACCGAAGCACCGCACGTAGTCTTTTAAAAACTTGTGCTTAAACTGATTTTTCTCTAGGTCACATAGAGATATAGTGATTTAATTAACTTGGATGTTCTTTCCCGTTCTGTTGCCCTTGGGTCGGATCTGGGTTGGATATGGGTATGATGCAACGAGAGTTAGTTATGCTTTAGTTTCGTGTTTTCGACTAACAATCTGAGATAATCAGTTAGGTTTAACAGGAAGTAGCACAGGTGAATGGCACCCTAGGTGAAGTTATAATCCCATGCCTCCTTTGTCTGCTTAAATCGTTTATTATTTAGTTGTCTTTAATTTTCATAACTTAGATTTAATTCACAATTCCTTGATTTACTTGACCACTGTTTAAAGAAGCCAAAATAATTATAAAACTGCTGTTTGATAGTGTAATAACGATTCATAGTCCTCGTGGGAACGATTGTTTACTTATTCTATATTACTTGTTGACCACGTGCACTTGCGTGTAAGTGTTGATTTGTCATGCGTACGGTTTGGCACCCAACAAGTTTTTGGCGCCGTTGCCGGGGACTTTGAGTAGTTTTTATTACTTTCATCGTCAGTTTAAATTAGATTGGTCTAGTTAAACAATCTTTTCTTACCTCATTTCTTTTTATCTATTTCTTTGGTTTCAGGTACTTGTGACTTGTGCATGCTAACTCGAGCAAAGAAACGTAAGTTGTTTGCTCTCAACGACAACGTTAATACACGAGTTCAACAAGTGATTGAGGTTAGCTCTGACAGTCAAGAGGCATTTGAACATCCAGAAATCATGGCGGGAGAACAAGAGGCACCCAAGCCATTAAGAGATTATGCAACGCCGCGAATAAATGAATTGCAAGCAAGTATCACAAGGCCGGCAATCACAACCCTCTCCTTTGAAATTAAACTGAGTACCATTCAAATGGTGAAAACTTCAGTAAAGTTTGGGGGAATGGCTAATGATGATCCGAATGATCACTTGCTGAGCTTTTTGGAGATTTGTGACACCTTCAAATTCAATGGAGTAACGGATGATGCAGTGAGACTTAGACTCTTCCCATTTACACTAGGAGATAAAAGCAAAGAGTTGGCTTCACTCATTACCTCCGGGGTCAATTACTACATGGGAAGACTTGGCGTATAAATTTTTGAAGAAATTCTTTCCTCCTGCAAAGACCAATAAAATGAGAAACGACATTTCTATGTTTGCACAACAACATGGAGAGTCGTTATATGAAGCATGGGAGAGGTTTAAAGAGTTGCTAAGAATATGCCCGCATCATGCACTACCCCAATGGATGCAGATGAACACCTTTTACAGTGGTTTGAGTGGTAACACTTGGACTAGCATTGACGCAACATCTGGAAGGGAATTTATGGCAAAGAATTTTGATGAGGCATACGAGCTGCTTGAAACCATGGCTGCCAACAATTATCAATGGCCTACTTCTAGGCTAAATCAACCAAAAGTGGTCGGGGTTATAGAAGTAGATGCTATCACAGCCTTAGCAGCTCAATTATCAGTAATGTCCAAGAAGATTGATGCTGTTGCGGATAATAAAGTGCAGTAGGTGGCTTATGTATGTGAGTTATGTGCAGGAGAACATCCTACAGAGCAATGTGCTATCAACTCGGAAGCAGTGCAGTTTGTGAGTAGCTACCAGAGACAACCGAATCAGTATCAGAATACTTATAACTTTGGAGCTAGGAATCACCCAAACTCGTCATGGAGCAATAATCAGAACCATCAACAAGCTCCAAGACAACACTATCCTCCGGGATTTCAGAGTCATCATCAGGCAGCACAACCGTCCCAACCAGAGAGAAAACCAGATTTAGAAGAGTTAATGCTGAAATACATGGCTAACACTGATGTGTTGATAAAGAGTCAGTCTGCTTCCATAAAAAATTTAGAGAACCAAGTGGGCCAAATGGCCAATTTGCTGGCAAACAGACCTCAAGGATCTCTTCCAAGAAATACAGAAGAAACCCCACGAAGAGAGGGAAAGGAGCACTGCAAAGCTGTCATAACTAGAAGCGGAAGGCAGTTTATGCCAACTGGCGCGAATGAGCCAGAAGTACAAAGGGAAACAGAGCAGTTGCGTCCTGCCTCAGACTTAGTTGGAGCAGAAAGTTCTAAGGAAAAAGAGGAAGGTGTTGTGGAGTTGGAATCAGGAAATAAGGATCAACCAGAAAAGCCTCCGGTTACTCACACACGAGTCTATCCTCCAGTACCTTTTCCACAGAGGCTTCAGAAACAGAAATTGGACAAGCAGTTCGCTAAGTTCCTTGAAATTTTCAAAAAGCTGCAAATAAACATACCGTTTACAGAAGCATTACAACAAATGCCGAGCTATGCTAAGTTCATGAAAGGAATTCTATCCCGAAAGAAGAGATAGGAAGACTTTGAGACTGTGGCTCTAACTGAGGAATGCAGTGCGGTCTTACAAAGAAAACTACCTCCTAAACTGAAGGATCCTGGTAGTTTCACCATTCCATGCGAGATAGGGAGCGTGTCCTTCAACAGATGCTTGTGTGACTTAGGAACAAGCATTAACCTCATACCATTGTCAATTTACACACAATTGGGACTTCCTGCACCAAAGCCCACAAACATATCCCTACAGAGGGATAGTGGAGGACATTCTGGTTAAAGTTGACAAGTTCATATTCCCCGCAGACTTCATTATCCTAGACTATGAAGAGGACAAGGATATTCCCATCATTTTGGGGAGACCATTTTTAGCCACACTGAGAACTCTCATCGATGTACAAAAGGGAGAATTAACAATGAGGGTCCAGGACCAAAGAATAACCTCCAATGTGTTCCGGGCAATGAAGTTCCCTACTGATGAAGAAGAATGCTTCCGAATGGATGTGGTAGAAAGGGTTATGGAAGATGAGTTTCTTAAAATTGCAAGTAAGGATCCAATGGAAACTACCTTGATGAGGGATAGTGATAGTGACAATGATGAGTCAAGGATGGATGATTGTATCCATGAGCTGGAGGCACTACCACAGGTGAACACATGCAAGATACCTGTTGGGCTGTTAGAAAGTGCAGAAGAACCTCCAGATCGTTTGAAACCATCTTCGGAGGTACCTCCTACTCTTGAGCTTAAACCGCTCCCATCACATCTCAGGTATGCTTATTTAGGGGAATCAAACACTTTGCCTATGATTATTGCATCTGCACTAACCCCTTTACAGGAAAGTAAGCTGATAAGAATCTTGAGAGAATTCAAGGAAGCTATCTGATGGACAATCGCCAACATCAAGGGCATTAGTCTGTCCTTCTGTATGCACAAGATTCTTATGGAAGAGGACAGTAAACCGACTGTGGAGCATCAGAGAAGGCTCAACCCCATTATGAAAGAGGTTGTTAAGAAGGAGATTCTGAAATTGCTAGATGCTGGGAACATATATCCTATCTTCGACAGTGCATGGGTAAGCCCTGTCTAATGCGTGCCCAAGAAAGGAGGGATGCCAGTTGTGAAGAATGAGCATAATGAATTGATACCAACAAGAACAGTGACCGGTTAGAGGGTGTGTATGGATTACAGAAAGCTGAACAAGGCAACAAGAAAAGATCACTTTCCATTGCCGTTCATTGACCAAATGTTGGACAGACTGGAGGGTCATGAATATTACTGTCTCCTGGATGGCTATTCGGGGTAGAATCAGATAGCCATTGCGCCTGAGGACCAGGAAAAGACAACCTTTACTTGCCCCTACGAGACATTTGCGTTCAGATGAATGCCCTTTGGGCTTTACAATGTGCCAACAACATTTCAAAGGTGCATGATGGCCGTCTTTTCTGGCATGGTGGAGCAAAATGTGGAAGTCTTCATGGACGATTTTTCTGTATTTGGGGAATCCTTTGAATTGTGTCTAGAGAATTTGATTATGGTATTGAAACGCTGTATAGAGACAAATCTAATTCTAAACTGGGAGAAATGCCATTTCATGGTACAAGAAGGAATTATCCTTGGACACAAGGTCTCAGGAAAAGGACTGGAGGTTGACAAGGCGAAACTGGAGATAATTGAGAAATTGCCACCACCTACAACTGTTAAGGGGGTGCGTAGTTTTTTAAGCCATGCGGGCTTTTACAGACGATTTATTAAGGACTTCTCCAAAATATCCAAGCCTTTATGCAGCCTACTAGAAAAGGAGGTCCAATTCAAATTTGATGAAGACTGTTTAAAGGCCTTTGAGCTTTTGAAGACAAAGCTAACATCAACACCCGTAATTGTAGTACCGGATTGGTCTGTACCATTCGAATTGATGTGCGATGCTAGCGATTATGCAGTTGGGGCAGTTTTGGGTCAGCGCAAGGAAAAGATCTTTCATGCTATCTATTATGCCGGTAAGACCTTAACAGATGCTCAGCTAAACTACACCACCACCGAGAAAGAACTATTAGCGGTTGTATACGCTTTCGACAAATTCAGGTCATATCTTGTTGGAACAAAAGTTGTGGTGTATACGGATCATGCGGCTATTAGATATCTGATTTCCAAGAAAGATGCAAAGCCTGGACTTATCAGATGGATTCTTCTTCTCCAAGAGTTTGATCTGGAAATTAGAGACAAGAAGGGTTCAGAAAACCAAGTGGTAGATCATCTTTCTAGATTAGAACATCCGGAGCAAGATAGGAAGGACGAGGCAGATATAAATGAGTATTTTCCCGATGAGCAGCTCTTCACTGTGACCTCAGAGATTCCTTGGTACACTGACTTTGTCAATTATATAGTAAGCAATGTTCTCCCACCAGAGTTAACTCGCCAGCAAAAGAAAAAGTTTTTCCATGAAGTGAAGAGTTACCTGTGGGATGAACCTTTCTTGTTCAGATAGTGTGCAGATCAGATAATTCGCAGATGCATCCCTCACAGTGAGACGTCCAGTATACTACATGCATGCCATTCTTCTCTCTATGGAGGTCATTATGGGACGGAACGAACCACATCTAAAGTACTTCAAGCAGGGTTCTATTGGCCGACTATATTCAAAGATGCCCACCAGTTTGTAAAAAGTTGTGATCGATGTCAATGAGTGGGTAACATTTCCAGACGAAATGAAATGCCATTAAATTCAATTCTAGAAGTGGAAATCTTTGATGTTTGGGGAATCGACTTCATGGGCCCATTTCCATCATCGTCTGGCAATCTGTATATTCTCTTGGCAGTCGATTATGTCTCAAAATGGGTAGAATCCAGTGTTGTACCATCCAACGATGCCAGAGTCGTCCTGAAATTCATTCAAAGGAACATCTTCACTAGATTTGGCACTCCTCGAGCAATCATCAGTGATGGAGGGAGCCATTTCTGTAACAGGCTCTTCACAACATTATTAGCCAAATATGGGGTAAAGCACAGAGTAGCCACAGCCTACCACCCCCAAGCGAAAGTATCTAATCGAGATGTGAAGAGGATTCTAGAGGAGATGGTAAATCTGTCAAGGAAAGATTGGTCAATGAAACTTGACGATGCATTATGGGCATACAGGACATCCTATAAGACCTTTTCAGATGGTTTATGGTAAGGCATGTCACCTTCCAGCGGAGTTAGAGCACAAGGCTTACTGGGCCATCAAGAAGCTGAATTTCGATCTCTCAGCAGTAGGAAAGCAGCGACTGCTCCAACTTAATGAGTTAGATGAATTTCGACTGCGGGCTTATGAGAATATGAAATTGAACAAGGAAAAAGTGAAACGATGGCATGATCGGAAAATTATTGAAAGGAAGTTCGAGCCGGGGCAAGCAGTATTGTTATTCAATTCCAGGCTTTGATTTTTCCCGGGCAAACTCAAGTCTCAATGGTTAGGACCATTCACAATCAAAACTGTCTATGTAACGCCCCCAAAATCCCCCGCGCTTTCGATGCGGCGGACCTTGTGCGTTAATTTCATACATCTATTGACTTAACCAATGATCCCATAATCATATTGGTTAATTTAGTCTTATTTTAGACTATACATTAAAATTTTCTCTTAACTTTGTCCTTGGATCTTAACTTGATCTCAGTCTCATAAGTATACAAGTATCAACTTGTATTTCATCCGTATAAATGGATAAAACCATATATAACGGTTTAATTTTAACCTTAGGATTTAAATATTCTATATACGTCCACTTGTAACGTTCTCATTCGTAGTACAAGTATCAATATACAAAGATATCTCTTCATATCAATAATCTTACTTATATGGTATTCAGAATAGTAATAACGAGTTATACCTGGGTCCGAGGAACCTTAACGATGGATTTGACCAGTCAACATCGCTTAGTTCTGTCTCAGATGTACAGCACTCACAAGTTATTTACCGATCCTCATCCAGATAAATAGATCATTATCAATACTATGTTAAATTTTAACAATTCTAGGTTATATCAAAATAAAGACATAACAACATTCTGATGATAATTATTTATATCATTCATTCAATATTCGGTTACATGTTTGTTTGTTCGTATTATAACAGTCATTATGACATATACAAATACAATCAATTTACATGAAAACCTAATCTATGCTGCATCTTTAAGTTCATGATCTTCTTAACGTTCATCTTTAATCTGCAAATAAGGTTTTATTCGCAAGAATGAGCACGACGGCTCAGCAAGTCTAACATACATCACATACGCAGTTTATGCTTTCATATAAACTTTAACATGCATTGACTGAACATAATTCTCCATTTAATATCACATATAACTCACGTTCCAATAATTTTTATCACATTGACACACAAAGTGTATAAATCATGTTCGTAACTCGTAAACATAACGCATAACAGTTAGAAGGCTTGTAAACATCAGTTAAAGACTTCACATATCATCTATTGCATAATAACATGACATTATACATCTCACTTATCATTTTAACAATACTAAACGAGTAGCACATAGCAAGAGTTAGAAGACTTGCCTTAAAACCATGTTTTAGGGTTTTCCCGGGAAATCGTTAAACGCCTACAAAAAGGGTTACGCGACCCCGAATGTTAGTTTATCAAAATTTTCTTTTGAACAAGTCTTAGAATAACTTAATTACACTATTTCCATAGGTGGGATTAATTGAAAAATTGGCTAACTCAAAAACTCATTTTTAAGCCCTAAAATCCGAATGCCCCTTAAAAATTCAGCTTTGACCTCTTTTACTGCGACAGCCATAACTTTGTCATACGAAAACATTTTTGAGTGATTATTGAGTCTAAATTGCTTAGAATATTATGATCTACAACTTTGATTTAGGTTGCTAAGGCATATTCAGACTTTAAATTTTCAGAAATTTGCAAAAATATTCTGCGAGTATATTAAGCTTAACTTTCTTTGATCCGATTGGTAAAACATGATACCTCAAGCATTAATTTGCTAAGATAACATGTTCTAACACTCCGTATCACTTCATAACATAAAAATAATAAAATCATAAACCTACTTATATAAGATTTCATTACTTTTTCTCAAGAACACGAAGAACGAATCGAAGAACACGAAGAACAAAGTTTCATCGTTCTTCGTTTCGACTACTAAAACTTGATGCCACAAGCATTATTTAGCAAGGCCATCATGTTTCATCATCCCATAACACTAAATTACCAAATCATAAACCTACTTATGTAGAAATTATGACTTTTGCTCAAGAACACACGAAGAACACGAAGAACGAAAAATCGTACATGGTAACGACTTATGTTCTTGAGCTTTTGGATTTCATACTTGAAATAATTTGAGCATTATAATTGCTTACATATGTGATTATAACACTTTATAATTGACAAAATTTGGTCATTATAACGACTTGTTTACTTAATTATAACAATTTATAATAATACTCCAGAACATACGCAAACGCGGAGAACGGATAAACCGTACATGACCACTACGTATGTTCATTAAGCTTTAAACTACGAATGAAATTTGACATAACAACGACTTGCTCAAGTCATAAGGAACACGGAGAACGAAAAATCGTACATGGCTACGACTTATGTTCTTGAGCCTCATCGATAAAATAAAACTTTAAGCATAATAACGATTAAGAATCGTACATTTTATTATTGCAAGCTTTAACTATTTCTTTGCAATCGATTCTTGTCTCACAAGAACTCTCTCTATATTTGCTCTTTAGCTTTCAAAATGGTAAAGAACTAATGAACTTAAGCCTTCTATTTATAGGAAAACCAAGGGTCGGGGTAGTTTGGTCATTAGTTTAAAAGACCAAGGGCCTTTTAGTCTTTTCTCCCTAGCGCTTGCATCATCGCTTACATCACCCTTCTTCTAATTGGTCGATTCATTTTCACTTGGATTTAGTTCCAAACAAATCGTGTTAGTTCTTTTTCAGTTAGTGTAATCGTGCTAGTTCTCCCTAGTTTAGTTACACTAACTTAGTTACACATAAACTAGTTTGATTTCAACTAATTTAATTAAATAGTATAATACATTAATATTTATACGTATTTCTTCCGTATAATACATCGTATAATATTCGTATTCTACTGGTATGATACCTCATATTATTCTCGTATTAATCTCGTATAATCTTTCGTATAATCCTCGTATTATACATTACAATATACTTTTATTATTCTCGTATTCCTTTCGTATTCGCTACGTATTCATCCCGTATACGGGAATAGTAATCCCCATAAATTATTTTGGGTAAAAATTTTATTGGTCAAAATGCATCTACTGTCAATAAAAATGCTATTCAGGAATGTGAATTTTCAAAATTCGGAAGAAAATTTTCCAAATGAATAGTGTTTTACACGTTTTTTGAGTAAAACTTTTATTGGCTAAATAATATCTATACTTCATATAAATGCTATTTCGTGAAATACGATATATCAAAATATCGAAAAGAACAGTCAAAAAGACGACAAACGTTTTCTCGTAAATCGTGACGTTTTCGTCTTTTTCCCCAGAAAATTTTATTGGTTCTCTGGCATCTAAACCTCATATTATCACTATATTGTGAAATGTAAGAAGTCCTACAGATGAAAGAAACAGTCAAACGAATGAAAAACGTCACCTCGTTAATAGTGCTTGTACACGTTTTTCGAGAAAAAACTTTTATTGACTGTTACGTGTTTTCAAATCGTGGGAAGGTTGAATCTTTAAACGGAATGTCAATTTGACCTTCACATTTTTCTCAAGGGCCTAGGTTATTTTCTAGGGTTTAGACCCTAGGGTTTAGGTTTTAACTCTTTTTCCAATTTAGGTTTTTGCCCTAAATTGACTTCTGATTTTTAATAAGTGTTAAGGTTAACTACTCAAACCAAAACACAAAATCATACACATAGATAATTCATATATCGCATTTAAAAGCTCCATTCAAGCTTTATTAATCACATAACACATAGTTTAGGTTAAAGAATTTAACCTCTTAGTTGTATACGATCGTAGTTTCGAGTCGTATATATTCTTTCAGATAGCTCAAGGTATGCTTGAGCAATCCTTCTTAGGTTTTGAATTGACAACATTGCTTAGATCTTGTTAGATCACTTTTGAAATATTTGGGATATGACAGTCTATCCTCATGGCGCCATCGAAATTGTGGAAAAAGAGCATGAACAACCCTTCAAGGTCAATGGGCAGCGTCTGAAGCATTATTGGGGAGGCGACTTTGATCACCAACAGTCCTCAATTGCCCTCGAGGAGACAGAATGAGCCGAAGAACAGTCGAGCTACGACTATAACTAAAGCGCTTGTTGGGAGGCACCTCACTTTTTGTCTAAATCTCCATTTGATTAATTGTTGAATTATGATATTGTTATGCTTAATGTTTGAAATACTCTTGGAGATTTAAATTTTGTTGTTGTGATTTCTTTCAGGAGGAGTTGAACTGAATTTGCATGATGGATCACAGAAAAAAAAAAAACGAAGCCTCAGTTTTGGGCTGACTGGCAGAAGGCGCAGCTGCGCCGGTTTTACACTACCCAGAGGCGTAGCTGTGTCGGGTAGCAAGGAAGAATTCTGAAGACAGGGGAAGGTGCAACTACGCTGTTATCCCTTGCATTTGCTGCGCCGCACGCCAGTTGCAATTTTTGAGGATCTTTTCAAACCCGACCGATGGACTCCCTTCTTTTTGCTTTAAATCATTTCATTCCCCAGCCCCTTCCACAAAAGATCACAAGAGCTATCAAAGAGTATCAAACCCTAGTTTCCCCTACCCATTTCCTAGCACACCTTGGCCCAATAATCTCCATCTATAGAATCCTCATCTAGCCCTAGTCGAGCAAATAATCAGATAAGGGTTGTGTGAAGCAAGTTTGGGGGTTCTTCAAGGTTGAGAACTGCGTTTTTACAAAGAATCCTCATCTAGCCCTAGCACTTTCAAAATGCCGAAGCGCATTCATACCCCATCTTCTTCGTCGGCTAGTAGTGATGCGGGGGGAGAAGGCGATGACAGAAACATGCTAGATGTATCAAGGTTTGTCAACCTTTTTGCACAACATTACTATTGGGACGTCATGATTATGAAGTCGTTTGTTTTAGAAAGGGGCCTCAAGCCCAGTTCTGCAGATGGAGGGCTGCTAGAGCAGATTAGGAGTCGTGGGTGGGTCTTGCTTGTGGAAACGCCCATAGCGGCACCGATGTCAATTGTGAGGGAGTTCTATGCCAATGCCCGAGAGACTCATAATGGGATTTCATATGTGTGGGGCAAGCAAGTTGACTACTCCCCTCGAGCCATAAACGAACTGTTCAGGATGCCGACCCTGACTGCTGAGGCAATTCGGTGGACGTGAGAACTACGATTCCAGACCGATTTAGACACCCTGATGGAGGAGATGTGCAGGCCCGGTGCGGAGTGGAAGATTAGGCCAGACACGAATCAAAAGGTGCATTTTCCTCAGACGACCTTGAGCAGGTATGCTAAGGCATGATACAGTTTCATATGTGGCAGCATATTGCCTACGACCCACCATCAGGACATGACTAAGGAGAGGGCTATAATTTTGTATGGGATTTGCAAGGGTCAATGTATGGATGTAGGATACATCATCCATCACTCTATGCTTAAGTTCATGAGGGCCAGTACTTCAGGCGGAATCCCGCATGCCTCCATTATTACACAATTATGTAGAGCAACAGAGGTGGAGTGGGGCGAGGAGTCCTCTCAGTTGCCGATGAGGGATATTGATCATACCGTCATTGAGAAGTTCACGGTCTGGAAGGGTATGAGATCGCATCCAAGGGGTCTCGGTTTTATTAGGGAAGAGGTTCCTGAGGAGTAGGGTGTGGCAGCTGATGAGCCATAGGACGGAGGGCTTCCTCCTGATTTTATTGCTAGGCATGATAGAGAGATGTGTCGCTTGCAGAGGCGCGTGGACGCTATGCACACGGACTTCAGATCATATACTGCCGACTTCTCAGCGGCATTGACTAGTGCATTCTCTCAGCTAGGCGCGGACGCACAGTTCCCGACCTTCGAGTAGGGAGGCTTGTACCCACCGCCAGATTCGCCACCCGAGGCCTAGGGGAGTTTTCTCTCTCACCCTTATCTCCAATGAGGACATTGTGACATTTAAGTTTGGGGGTATTGGGTGCATGCCATATTTTGCTATGTTATATTATTATTATATTTTGCTTGTAATTTAAATTTAGTTTATGTTTAGTTGCATTGCATCTAGATTAATTTGTAATAAATAAATAAATAAATAAATTGCACCATATTTATTTCTCGTACTGCATTTAGATTAATTGCATCTTATTGCATGAATCCTAGCGTCTTGTTCGGTCAAAGTCATATTGGCCTATGATGATACTCGGTTTTACTTGATCATGTAACGGGGTTGAAAATCGAGTCATAGTCTTAGTGTCATGTTCATTTATGATTCCTAACTTGTTTGACTCTGATATAACTGGATAGCACTTTATGTGTAATTGTTTTGTTTGGTTTAATCTAAATATGTGCATAATTTGTCTTCTGGTGGAAAATTTTTGTTTTTTTTAGAAATTTGGTGAATGGGTTGTGTCGGCTATAATAACACAGAAATCAAGTTTGGGGGTTAAGAGAGCTATAGCGTGAGATGGAGCGTTAAAACGCACTCACATAAAAAATAGTAATAATAATAATAAACACGTTGGCTAGTTTAGTTCTGTGGCCGTAGATACTCGAGTTAATAGGCCCGTAGGGGTGTCTTTACACCTAGCGCCCTAAAGCCGACTGGTTTGGGAGTCATTGGTCGAAAGCTTGCTACATGGGTATCTTCGAAGCCTAATAGGACTAGGCATTGCACAGCCGAGTGTAAACGCGAGATAGAGCAATTAATGCCCTCGTGGTTGTATATAAAGTCGGTTAATTCAGAATAACCCTGATATTGATTAATGTGAAGTCGTAGCTGACAGTTTTCCTGTTATCGTCTTTCTTGAGTTAGAACTATGATTTTCCCTTTAAGAAGCGCATTATGACAATATTTGCATCATACCAACCTTAATGATGGCCAAGCACACTACACACTGTATCAGTAATAATATGTTGTGGAATTGTCGATTGATATGACCTACTGACTGTTTCTTGGTTAGATGCTATGTTTAATGATCATTGCAACTTTTCTGAGGATGCTCAATTAAGCTTTGTACTGACTGACGTGAATTCATAGGCATGTAGCGTAGACTGCATTTGTAGCTTAACTTGCATTTCAGATTTCTTGTTCAGTTTGCTTATTATGTAGCTTGAGGGCAAGCAACGGGTTAAGTTTGGGGGTATTTAATAAGTAGGTTTTATACCTACTATTTCAGTACCAACTTGCTTAACTTTCGCTTGTTCTCATTTGTTTTTATTTACTATTCATGCTTTTATGTCGCTTTTGTAGGTTTCATGCTCCATAGCTCTTTATTGGCCTTTTCCGTCTTTTTGTGGACAAACCGGCGTGTTTTGGACAAGAACTTGTGCGGGGAGGAATAATAGCAGTTTTCAGCACAAAATTGGTACGAGGAGGGTGTGATATTCACGAAGATCGGATGCAGCAGAAAGCGGTGCACAAATTCCAAGACTGGTGCACGGCGCAGCTGCGCCCCAATCCTTCACAAACACTACGCAGCTACGCAGTCCCTCTGCATGCTGCCTGACTGGTGCACGGCGCAACTGCGCCGCATTCCTTCACAATTTCTGCGCAGCTGCGCAGTCCCTCTGCTGCCTATTTGACTGTCATGAGGCGCAACTGCGCCCCATCTCAGTACAAACACGGCGCAGCTGCGCCGGTCCTTCGCACCAAAATCTGATATGACTTATTTTAAACGGGTCAATCACAAACTCCTTGCTACAGTGATCGAAAATGAAGTGGCTGGGGCTCTATATAACAGAAGTTCAGTCTAAGTGCTCACATATAGAAGATAAGATAGAGAATAGCTAGGTCATAAGGAAGAAGGGAGAGCTCATTGTCATTTTCATTCTTTGTTTTCCTTGTTCTCTCTTGTTCCTTGTGATTTATCTAGAGGAGTTTAGCTTAGGGCTGGGCTTTGAAAGTTTGAAGCATTGTGTCAACCTTAGAACTATGGATTTGAAGAAGAGAAACCGAGCTTTGCATTTCTTAACCTTTGTTATCTCTTTCTTTTCATTTGTAGCTTCAATGTATGAACATTTGTGGATGATGGTTGTTATTTCTATTATGAACTAACTTCTCTTATGGGATTATAATGAAACCTAGGGTTTAGTTCAATTTGTTATGCTTCCTTGTTGTGGCTAAATTATTATGTATGGATTGTCTAATGTGGTTTATTTTCATTGTTTAATTGTTTGAGCACCAATTACCATGTGAACTCACACGGAACCGAGATGGGGAGTGTGAGTTTAGAACCGACCATGTTAGCTTGTGTTCGTGAATTCACATGACGTTGGATTGCATGATTAGTGCTAAGGATAGACATATACCGAAGCACCACACGTAGTCTTTTGAAAACTTGTGCTTAAACTCATTTTTCTCTAGGTCACATAGAGATATAGTGATTTAATTAACTTGGGTGTTCTTTCCCATTCTGTTGCCCTTGGGTCGGATCTGGGTTGGATATGGGTATGATGCAACGAGAGTTGGTTATGCTTTAGTTTTGTGTTTTCGACTAACAATCCAAGATAATCAGTTAGGTTTAACAGGAAGTAGCACAGTTGAATGACACCCTAGGTGAAGTTATAATCCCATGCCTCCTTTGTCTGCTTAAATCGTTTATTATGTAGTTGTCTTTAATTTTCATAACTTAGATTTAATTCACAATTCCTTGATTTACTTGACCACTGTTTAAAGAAGCCAAAATAATTATAAAACTACTGTTTGATAGTGTAATAACGATTCATAGTCCTCGTGGGAACGATTCTTTACTTATTCTATATTACTTGTTAACCACGTGCACTTACGTGTAAGTGTTGATTTGTCATGCGTACGGTTTGGCACCGAACATATTTCACAACATAGTGTTAATATGTGGTTTAGTTGTTAGAGAATCAATGAAATTTTTTAGGGAAAAGACGAAAACATCACGATTTATGAGAAAACGTTTTCCATCTCTTTGAACTTTCTTTTCAACATTTTGACTTTTTACATTTCACAAAATAGTATTTATACGGGGAATAGATATCAGGGAGCCACTAATATTTTTTCAAAAATAAAACATAAAACGCTCTTAAAACGGAAACATTTTCCATTTTTGAACGTTCTGCTGAAGGATATAGTGTTTGTATGCAACACCGATGCGTAATAATCAATAAAAGATTTTCTTGAAAAGCATGTCTGGAATAAGACAAAATATGGGAAAAAATGTGTAGGATTAGTTAACCTTCACACTTATTAAAAATCAGAAGTCAATTTAGGGCAAAAACTCTATTATGTAAACTCTAACCCTAAGGTCCAAACTCTAGAAAATAACCTTGGCTCTCAAGAAAAACATGTAGGTCAAATTGACATTTCGTTTCAAGATTCAACCTTCCCACACTTTGAAAACACGTAACAGTCAATAAAAGTTTTTTTCTCAAAAAATGTGTAAAATTATTATTCACGAGGAAACAATTTTCGTTTCTTTGACTGTTTTTTCATCTGTAGGACTTCTCGTATTTCACAACATAGTGTTAATATGAGATTTAGATGTCAGAGAATCAGTAAAAAAAATTGGGGAAAAAGATGAAAACGTCATGATTTACGAGAAAATATTCGTTGTCTTTTTGAACATTCCTTTCAACGTTTTGACTTTTTACATTTCACGATATAGTATTTATACGGGAATAGATACCAGGGAGCCACTGATATTTTTCCAAAAATAAAACGTAAAACGCTTTTTAAACGGAAACCTTTTTCATTTTTGAACGTTCCGCTCAAGGATATAGTGTTTGTATGCAACACATATGCGTAATAATCAATAAAAGATATTTTTTAAAAACGTGTCAGGAATAGGACGAAATAGGAAAAAGATAAAAAAATATTTTTTCAACTTTTTGGTCGTATAACCATTTTCTGAGAAATGGTCGCCAAAAATACTATTCATCGAAAAATGTGTCAAGTCTTTTGGACTTTCCAATTCACATAATAGTGTTTATACGGAACAAAACTCAGTAATATCAAATTTTAAAATTAATAGAAGTTAACCATTTAGTTGGAATCAGACTGTTATATACTTAAACTACTAATTCATCCGTGTTGTTTTCTTCAAACGCAACATGAGATAGGTTAACATAAAATTTAAATAATCAAATTTATGAGATTAATACCTAATTATATTATTCAATCATAATTTGTGCCTAGAATGAAAGAAATTTATCAATCGCATCACTCGATAGGTGTATTTGGGAAAATTATACAGAAGATTATCCGAGATTAATTTAAGGAAAACTTTGAGGGTCAGACGAGACATCATATTAATAATGTATGATGTATTTTATGAATAAAATATGTATAACTAATAAAACTGATATTACTAATGCGAAATATTTCAAAATAATCACACACGATTTATCTAATATACCGAAAACGGAAGAAGGAGTGGGTAAGAGTGTGGCTGGCACACATTGACACATGATGGCACACGCTTGGTGTAAGGCACTGAGATCCCCACGTTCTTTTAATTAAGTCTGGATAAGATAATCATTAACTTTAACCACATTAACTAGAATCTCGTGCATTAAAACTTAATCTTTATCCTTTAAAAACTTTATTTGACAATAATGCAGTCCATATTTTTTTTATTTTTTTATCTTACATTCCTTACCTGTCTCAAGATCACAATGCTTACTTAACATTCATTAGCCCTTAGGTCAAACATTTATTATTTGTGTCCTAGTCTATTACCATTCACTATCATATAATACATATTTCACATAACTTGTAAATAAAAATTTCGCAATGATTTATCCATACATGGCTCTATTTACTTATGCCCTTACTGTACCTGGTTCTGATCACAAATACCTGTATATAAACATTTATAACATACATGCGAGTTTCATTTTATATACATTCACCTTATAACAATAATACAATAATCTTGTCTCATTATCTCGGGATAATACATACATTTATTACTATGGATTTATAAACCATACATTCCATAATACCCTTACAAATTTATATTTATCTGGCTCATTTGCACGTTACACAAATTACAATTATCCTTCATGCTTATTTATGCATTTAGCATTCTTTTACCTTAGTTGCACCGAAATCACCGGCCTTCTCGTACTTTACCTGAAACGTTAGTTCATAGCAAGAATAAGCACATAGGCTTAACAAGTCAATCAGATAGCACCTTTCATGCTCATAATTCATAATATGCAGCATGCATCCTTTACCTTAACATGTTATGCTTAATGTTACGTAATTCATTTAGCAATTAAACCATATAATTGCACATAGGGCACATTTCAATTCATTTACTATCACATAGTTCACATAGAACATTTATTTCATTTAAGTCTGAATAACTTGCCTATACGCTTTTATATTTAACCTTTACTGCCTCGTTTGGCTTTTATATCTTTCCTTGCATTAGTATGCTACATCAAGTGCCATCTGTCAACATACAATCTATATACATCATTATAAAATCATAAACTTTCTATGACTTGACAAACTTAATAATCTCTAATCATTTCACTTTTAATGTATTATACCCTATGTAGGTTAGTAATACATCCTAACTTATTACTGACATTTTTCATAACACTTTACATGATTTGGCTTAGCTTTAGGCATGCTATATTCTACCATTCATCATCCCATTATACCTTAACACCCTTTACATTGACCATTATTATCAATTCTAGGGTTTATATAACTTATTTCTATCATCCCACATCAAAACATCACATTTTAGACCCTTAAAATTTTTCAGGTTTTAGAACAATGCGCCCTGACGCAGTGTTTCTTCTTCCCAATTTTGTTGGCTGTGCATTCATCTTGGCCATGAACAGTACATTGAGCCCCGGTGTAGTATTCAGTGTTAATCACTGTGCCCCGGCGCAGTCTGCTGGTGCAGAATTATATGATTTTTGCCTCTGCTTTGCTAATTTTTAACTCCTTCATTATACATCCAATTAACTCCAAATTTGGAACATAACTAGGTCTTACTAGCTAGTATTTTACAAAAAATTTACTTGGAACATTTGTCAACTTAAAATCATTGCAAAACTAGCCCATAGGAGGGCTATTCAACATTTTTCAACACTTAGAAAATTTTCTAACTTTAAACCAAATCTCAAACTTTGTGATTTTTGGCCATAAGCTTCAAAACTTAATTCCAAAACTTAACATAGCTCACATACATCATATAGGATGTGTGACCTTTCAAATCATTAAATTATACTCGAGGCGAGTTTTGTTCGTAAAAGTCCATTTTGCGTCGAAACGATAGATTTCGATCGTTTGAAACTCATTTTCATTCTAATTCTCATCCGTTGATTTCAAAATCAACGTAGACACATATAATAACATAAAACTAAGTCATTTGACTTCATTTTACCTTTAATTTTTCAAAATTGCCAAAAATCACCCTAAAAGTTGAATTTTCATCAAATTTCCAAACTTTTCATTTTCAACATTTATGTTATTCTTGGCCCCTTCTTGCAAGACTTGATTCCGACATGTCATTCATCACTTATAACATGTATTTAACTTGTACGGGCCTTTAAAATATTTCAAAATTTTCAAAATGAAATCATTTCTCCAAAGTTTCCTTTTTTGTCGTCGGCCAACGTTTTAAAACGTTTAAAATCCATAAATGTTACCATTGACACCAAATGACTTTTAAAATGACTCTAACACATGTATTAACATCAAACTTAGTTATTTGGTCTCATTTGACTTTCAATTACACACAATGCCCAAAATCACACATTGGTGGCATTTTGCTAACTTAACAAATTTTAAACTTAAACTTATCTTAAGTCCTTATACTCTATACTGAAAGTAGTATGCCCTTAAGTGAGTCACATTTGATGTGATACTTTGTAATCTTATTCATTTATTAATAAAATAATCAAGAAATTTCTTTATTCATGATTAATTACTTGAATTAATCAAATGGATAAACTCATAGTTTTTGAGCAATGATTTTAGAACCATGATGAGGATCATGCTAATGAGATCTAAATTCAAGATAACTCAAAATTTAAATTATTCCTAATCGTTGGATCACTAAAATTGGGATTAGTGAATCTGGATAGATTAGTACATACTATGCTTAATCTTATGAAGATGATGATTGATCTCATAATCATTTGTGTAGAGACACTAAAGCAAGTATGTAGGTGCTTATTAGAGAATAAGTTCATTGAACGTGACTCACTCAAGGAACACCTAATGGAGTCTTACTTGTCTGTCAATAGGAGTTCCTTTTGTGATAGTAGTACAAGTGATCCTTGGACATGAAATCATCATAATATCTTATGTATGAAGAATTATATTTTGACATATTCCTTAAAACATTTAGGGTGTATCAAAGGGTATGATTGGATATAAAAAGTCATACATGGAGATAGGTGAGTGATCAACAAAGAATCGACCACTTCTAGTAAAAGAAGGGAATGTCCTATGCGATTCGATAAATGTCAACTCAGTAGTCCTAGGCCAAGGCAGAATGAAAATTAGAAAGTAGTTTCTAATTTACATTAATTAGACTTATTCATTTAAGGATCGAAATGCATATTGTGACGCCCCCAAATCCGGGTTCCTTGAACCACGGGTTCGGTGCTCACGCTGTTCTACCCTGTTATCCCATTCATCCATTCGAAACACAATGATAATAATATTAAACTTAATTTACATTCATACATAGCTAATCCCAGGTTCTACGTACCTTTATACATACAAACTGTCGTATTGGACATATAACAAAATATAATAATAAATACAACATTAACTAGAAATTCCTCTATTTCTCCTTTCCTTTCCCTTTATCTATACCTGCTCTTCCTCTGCCTTTTCTGACTTAACTAAAATATCATGAATGAAAGCAAGTATGAGCATAAACAGCTCAGTAAGTTCAACAATGAATAATATCATGATATTTCTAAATGAGTAAATGAGAATCATATACAATTTATATGGATTATGCATAATCATTGGACGAATACAAATAAAATGGATCATTGGAATAGACTGATCATCATTAGTTCAATATATGAACAAGAATCACAACTGAATTTGCATGAATATCAGAAAATAAGATTTTTATTTGTTGTACGGCCACAAGGCTCAGAACTCGTTTAGAACAATACCGATCGTATAGAATGATATTGCCCAAGTTAGTCAAAGAGACTGCTGTTTCAAATAGATGCGTACTCTGGGTGATCAGCCCATTGTAGCTTTATATTGTGAACAACATAAACATCTAACGACGCAACCACATCATAAAATTATAATTATCCCCTTTTTGTAGGGTTGTTCTATTACAGCATAACATAGAATCCGCACCACAACCAATGTGGATTGGAGTACATAACAATGAACATTTTATCTCAACGTATATCACATTGTATGTTTAGCCAGGATCAAGATTGGCATTGACCTTTTCAAATTAATTCATTAATGAAAGAACTTTGCATAGCAATATAAATGCTTAACATGGATGTCTGTTTAAAGAACTGCAAATAAAAGTTCAGTGGGAAAAACTTGCCTTCGTCCTCGTCTATCACAATCGGTATATTATTATCCCGTCTATAACCTACATGACCACAATATTGGTTCATGCATTAGTTACATACACATGCATGCCATAACTTACTAATCAAGCTATCCTTTAGCTATACACAACCCTAATCACATAACACATTGCTCAAACATATCTTAACGCTTACCATATTGATTATTTTTATCAAATTATGGTTTACATATATATTTTTATCATTTAATATTAAAACATTTCATTTTGGAATAAAACAATTTATTTTAAAATTCTTAAACACTGCACCCCGGCGAGGAAGACCGCGCTGGCCTCGAGATCTCCTCGGCTGACTGCGCCTCGACGAGCTCTGATCTCGCCCCCAGCGGATTCCTTGCAGCTGAACTGTGCCCCGGCGCAGTCTTCCGTGTGAAAACCTCCGCCCCGGCGCCATGCTGTAGTTTCTGAAAAAAAATTCTTTCCAAAAATGATGCTATATGTATGCATTTACGCCATTAATAGGGATGATACCTGATACAACGTCCTTTGATGCAACGTATCTTGCACCGTCATATTAAACGTGCGCGCTGTTGGTCTCCCAGGCTATACCGGCCCTCCTATAGTCAATTTTCCACCGGTGCTACCTTTACTCCCGCTTCCTCCTTCAATCTTTTTCTTAGGGCAATCTTTGATCTGATGTCCTACTTCTTCGCAGTAAAAACAACCCTTGGCAGTCTTCGGTACTGGACAATTTGTTGCAATATGCCCTTCTTTGCCGCACCTGAAGCATACATTCTTCCCTTTCAAACAAACACCTGAGTGTCCCTTTCCACAGTTAGGACACAGTTCAACCTTCTTCTTTGTTTCCCCTTGCTTAACCATGGCTGTACTACTATTGCTATTCCATTTCCGCTTGTTGGGGTTATTTCCTCCACTACTTCCTTCTTTACTAGGCCCATCACTTTTCTTCTTGCCATGCCGTTCCTGTTTATACTTATTTAAGGCTTCACTGCCTCCCTCTCCCAGAATAGCTTTCTCCATCACTCCAGCAAAAGTCCCAATTTGGAACATCGAGACCTTGCTGTAGATCCATGGCTTCAACCCACGCTCAAAGCGTCTTGCCTTTCTCTGTTCTGTGTCCACCTGATGTGGTGCAAATCATGCCAACTCATTAAATTTTGCTACATACTCGGCGACCGACATGTTCCCTTGCTTTAATTCTAAAATTTGTACCTCCATCATATCCTGCGTCACTGGAGGAAAATAGGCTTCGAAAAATATCTCCTTGAATCTCTCCCACGGGGCAGCTCCTGTCCCAAACCTCCCCTTATTGGCAACCCACCAATAGTTAGCCTCTCCTTTCAACATGAATGTGGCAAAAGCAGTTTTCTGATCTTCTGCCACGTTGGCTACATGAAATACTTTCTCTATTTCGGTTATCCAGTTCTGAGCCTCCACTGGATTCATTGTTCCTTTAAATTCTGGGGGTCCTACTGCTTTGAAATCTTTAAAAGTAACGACTCTGGCGGCCACCGGTTGATCACCCCCTATATTTACATTCCTGTTCTGTAAGGCCCCCATCAATAAATCCACAAATGGCTGCATAGGGTTAATTGGCTCCTCCGGAGCATTTACTGACTCCTCTGGATGAGGTTGAACGTTCTGTCGACGTCTGGGCGGCATTTTCTGTATCACATTTTATATCACAATTATTTTACAATATTTGCACATCACATTTCTATGAACTTTAAACATATACACGTGTCAACACACATCTCATAACAAAATTTATATTCATAAACAAATTTGATTTGTGCCTAGCACATTACATTTTCATATAGCACATTGCTATTAACTTTTTATCCCTTCCACTACCAGAATCGGGATTCACATAACTCTATATAACAAACTTTAGACCTTCCCTCCTTACTAAAGGAGATTACACAACTAAATATCCCTTTTATAACAAAAGTTAGGGATTTATACACATAACTATACATACATAAACATATATATCTATTACATATTTCCCATAAAAGCATTCCTCGCCTGACAGCATCCACGTACTCTTCATTCATTATGGCTACCATCTTCCACCGACTTAAAATATCCCTTGATTGGTTATATTCCACAGGGTAATAGATACCCTATCCTGCGCTCTCCCAAATGCCGTGCGAAATGCATAGCCCATGTCTTCCATTTTTGCACCCATATTGTCCATTCTAGCGTTCTTGGATCTCACTTCTTCCTCCAACACATCTATTCTTCTCACTGCTTTGGTCCCGGCACGTTCATACCTGGCTATTTCAGCATTTGCTTCCCTAAGCTTTGCCTCCAAGATTTCCTTGTCATTTTTCAACTCTTGTACCTTTTGTTATGCTTGCCCTAATTTATTTTCCAGTTCCATATTCTTATCAGTTAACTCTTGAACTGCCGTTTCATTCTACTCCTCAGTTGTTTGCCTTTTAGCTGCATGAGCCTCCAATTCCAAAATTCTATCCACATACTCACTATTTTGTTGTATGAGACCAGTTACCCATTCCTAATCTGCTTCTCTTTGCTCAGAGGAGGCATTATTCGAATCTCCTTCTAACTCATCTGGATCTTCTTCCTGTTCACTATCCTCAACCGGTACTATTTCCATAGCTGGCACCGTCGTCATCACATCTATATAAATATCTCTGGATTCCTCTTCTTCTACTACCCGACTGGATTCCCCAATCTCTGGCATGCTATAACATCACAAGAACAACTCTTTCAGTTCAATGCAACTTTCCTTACTCTTAAAGCACATAACATGTAACACATATCACGTATTTAAGAATTGCAACCTTAATAACCTCCAACCTTCACCTCTTAAAACTCTAATTGAGTCTTACTATATTCCTAAGGTCATAGTCCTAAGGTTTCCCCACCTAAGGTTTATAACCTATCAGCTCTGATACCAACCTGTGACGCCCCCAAATTCGGGTTCCTTGAAACACGGGTTCAGTGCTCACGCAACTGTTCTACCCTGTTATCCCATTCATCCATTCGAAACACAATGATAATAATATTAAACTTAATTTACATTCATACATAGCTAATCCCAGGTTCTACGTACCTTTATACATACAAACTGTCGTATTGGACATATAACAAAATATAATAATAAATACAACATTAACTAGAAATTCCTCTATTTCTGGCCGACCTTTCCTTTCCCTTTATCTACACCTGCTCCCTCTGCCTTTTCTGACTTAACTGAAATATCATGAATGAAAGCAAGTATGAGCATAAACAACTCAGTAAGTTCAACAATGAATAATATCATGATATTTCTAAATGAGTAAATGAGAATCATATACAATTTATATGGATTATGCATAAGCATTGGACGAATACAAATAAATTGGATCGTTGGAATAGACTGATCATCATTAGTTCAATATATGAACAAGAATCACAACTGAATTTGCATGAATATCAGAAAATAAGATTTTTATTTGTTGTACGGCCACAAGGCCCAGAACTCGTTTAGAACAATACCGATCGTATAGAATGATATTGCCCAGGTTAGTCAAAGAGACTGCTATTTCAAATAGATGCGTACTCTGGGTGATCAGCCCATTATACCTTTATATTGTGCACAACATAAACATCTAACGACGCAACCACGTCATAAAATTATAATTATCCCCTTTTTGTAGGGTTGTTCTATTACAGCATAACATAGAATCCGCACCACAGCCAATGTGGATTGGAGTACATAACAATGAACATTTTATCTCAACGTATATCACATTGTATGTCTAGCCAGGATCAAGATTGGCATTGACCTTTTCAAATTATTTCAATAATGAAAGAACTTTGCATAGCAGTATAAATGCTTAACATGGATGTCTGTTTAAAGAACTGCAAATAAAAGTTCAGTGGGAAAAACTTGCCTTCGTCCTCGTCTATCACAACCGGTATATTATTATCCCGTCTATAACCTGCATGACCATATTATTGGTTCATGCATTAGTTACATACACATGCATGCCATAACTTACTAATCAAGCTATCCTTTAGCTATACACAACCCTAATCACATAACACATCGCTCAAACATATCTTAACGCTTACCATATTGATTATTTTTATCAAATTATGGTTTACATATATATTTTTATCATTTAATATTAAAACATTTCATTTTGGAATAAAATAATTTATTTTAAAATTCTTGAACACTGCACCCCGGCGAGGAAGACCGCGTTGGCCGCGAGATCTCCTCGGCTGACTGCGCCTCGACGAGCTCTGATCTCGCCCCCAGCGGATTCCTTGCAGCTGAACTGTGCCCCGGCGCAGTCTTCCGTGTGAAAACCTCCGCCCCGGCGCCATGCTGTAGTTTCTGAAAAAAATTTCTTTCCAAAAATGATGCTATCTTTAGCCCTAATGTAAATTCTCCAATTCCAACATCTCACATAGTACATATAACACGTAATTGACTTGCGTGGGTCTTCGAAACTTTTAAAAATCATCATGTGACCCTATTTTACCAAATAATTCGTTTTGGTCGTATTTTAACATTTTAAACATTCGAATTGGTCAATTATCGCCGTATTCACCAAATAGCTCCCAAATCGATTCTAAGACGTGCGTTTAGTTATAACTTACATGTTTGGCCTCATTTGACTCTCAATTAACCAAAATAGCCAATAATCACACATGGTATGCAATTTCACCAATTTAACATAATTTCCTTTATAAACCAACTTTGATTCTTTTCACACTATGCGTATATATGTCAACACATATCCATTTAGCTACTTTGTATGCATGTGTAGCTTCTATACGTACCTTCCAAAACACTTTACAGATTATAATTTTATTTATTAGGCACAAAATATAGCCTAATATTCAATTATCTTTCATAAAACATGGTTTTACACCCTCTTGGCTTCTTGGATGATTTCTAACTTATGATAATGCATGTATTACACACCTTCATCTTTTCAAACTAGTTTTCCATCATGTTTACTAACATATAACACATAATCATACTTTGAATCCTAACTTCTAACTTGAAAATCATATGAATAATGCACCACCTTTAGTTTCAATACATCTAGCTTAGGATTGCATGATCAACTAATCAAATAGCACATAGACTCACAAAACTTCATATAATCATCATGTAAAGCTAAAGATACATGCATGGTTTCTTCTTTTCTTGCATGTAAACACATAACCCTAAATTATATAGCTTGAACATCCATGTTACCTTCTTATAGCTCTTCTCCTTCTTGAAATAAATCTTGCTAAGGCTTGATGATCCACTTTGAAGGCCTTTTCCTCAACTCTTGATTACTCTTTCTTGAATTTTCTTGCCAATCTTGCAAACCCTAGCTTCTTGTTCACTCTTCTCTCTCTCTCTCGAAAGTTTGCTAAGAAGTCTTAGAATGAATGAGCTAATATGCTTGCAAGTGATATACATATATATATTACATAATCCTCCAACAACTAACCATGCATGGTTAGCTTAACACATGCATGGTTAGGGGCTTTCAAGTCATCTCACCTTAATAGTTAAGGGCATAATAGTCAATTCCCATCACAAGGATATCATGGTCCTTTTTCAAATTATCAAGGGCATCATAGTCATAATCCACTTAAGGATATATATATCATTAGTTATATTAACAAGGACACTTTAGTCAAATGTCCAAAATCCTAGAGAATTTATTCTCTTTTAATTCAATTCTTGCTCAATTTTAATCCAATTAAATTCCTTTTTGATCCAAATTTGTCTCCTTAAACTTGAAATTAATTCCATAATCCAATACAATGTAATTGGCTTGTCCCAAAATGATTGTCACTCCTCAAAATATTTAATTTATATTGACAATTATACCATGTCTTATATTTGACAGTTATACCATGTCTTATATTTGATTGGGACATTGTGAGGTAGAATGATTGAATTGTATGGTAACTATTCGCTGAATAGGTTCTTTTATGATTAAATGTTGAAATCTATATTATCTGAAAAGTCATTGATCGCTAAGGGGGCTTACCCTTATTATGGAATAAATATTATTTATTTAAATGAATTAAATAGTTTAATTTATTTATATAAATAAGATTAGAATAGTTCTAATTAATTTATTTTATAACCGGTTTAATATGGAGAACCTAAAGGGTCACACCGCAAAAGAAAAATAATTATTTAAGAAGTAAATGGCTTAATTGTAATAATGAATTAAGTATATTTAATTTATACTATGGGGATAGAATAAATTAAATGGCTTAATATTTATTTTTTAATATTTTAGAAATACTAATTATAAATTAATAAGAGGAGTCTTATTATTATTATTATTATTATTATTATTATTATTATTATTATTATTATTATTATTATTATTATTTAGCTCCTAAATGGTTTAGAAATTAATTAATAAAAGTACTCTCATAATTGATAATTAAGTTACTAAATAGTTTATGAATTATAATTATTATATTAAATTAATTAAGTTCCTAATTAGGTTAGGAGTTTAATTTAAAATCTTATTCCTAAAGGTGTTAGGAGGGTTTACTAAATCTATAAATAAGAGAAGTCTTATTATGGATTAAGGTTACATGCATACACTTCTATAAGTTTTGGGAGAGTACTCACATATTCTCTAGAGAGGAAAAATTAGGGTTTGTCATCACCCACTTTTTGAATTATTATTATTCCTTGGTGGATCACCTCTAGAGGCCAAACACTTGGATGGCTAACATTGATCATTGGAATCCAATCAGGAAAATTTAAAGAGAACGCGAAGGACTTGGAGGTGTTGAAACTTTAAGTTCTACAAGGGTATAATTCTCTAACTTCTTCTTTATTAATTAATAGTTGCGCATAAAGGTCGATCATGGATTATGGTTTGTATTTTTTAAATTTAATTTTACCATGCTTCCGCTATATTATGCAATTTGATTGCGTGTCTATGAATATTACAAACCAACAGTGACATCAAGAGCCAAACTTTATGTGAATTATTAATTATTTTGATTCCATATGTGTATTAGTACGTGTTTAGAATAATTTATTGACATAATTTGTTATATAAAATTATACTTTTTTATTACCGAAACATAGCCACGGTTTATTAAAAAATAAAAATTGAGCACTTCCGGTTTTGGAATTCAAAGCTGCAACAGTTTCGGGAAATTGGAAAATGGTTTTTGTATTATATATATATATATATATATATATATATATATATATATACCGTCGATAGGAATAAATATGTATATGTTATATGATGCAGCCCATGGTTTTGGTGTGTACCATAAACTTATTGCTGCAAAGTTTAGGTAAACCAATAAAATAAAATAAAAAGGTTGCCCCACGGTTTTCTTAAATTTTCGGTGAATTAATTAAGCAACTGCACTGTTTCGGTAAATTGGTTTGCAAGTTGTCTCGAATTCTTTGTCACCACTGCTGCCGTACGATTTTTTCGGTTTTGCTGAATACAAACAACGGCATATTCAGTTTAGGTAAAGCATTCACAAAAGCAACAAAGCAGTGCACGGTTTTCTGTAGCAAATAAAGCGACAAAACAGTTTTGTTTTCTTTTTGTACTATATATTTTAATTATCCAAACATTTTGATAATTTTGTATAGATTTTAAAATTTTAAAATAAAAGAGTTTATTTTGATAATTTTAAAAATAATAAAAATAAATAGTTTGTTTTTAAATAATTTTATAATTAAAATAAAATGTTTATCTTAAACATGAAATTGAATTTTATGCAACTTTAATTACCCATTAAATGATAAAAATACATATATGGAATGATTTATTTAATTCATTAAATGAATATTATTTATTGAAATATATGACAAAATAAATGGGATTGATTATGGACTATTGACCAATGTGATTGGATTTAATTTTAAATGAATGCATGAATGAATGGGTTTTATAAATGGGGTTTGCGTACCTTTCTTTCTAATTTTTCTTATGTATAATTCTATCTCCCTTCTATGTACTTTCCATTGACTGTTGATCAATGTTTCTATTTATTATAAATAATTTATAATATGATTAGTTAGAATTATTTTGAAGAATTAGAGCAAATGAGCAAGGAGCGCACGAAAACCCGTTTGTAATAAAGCTCAAATTTAAATGTAATAGTTACATTTAATTTAATTTATCAATTCAAGTATAATATAGTATTTTATATGTGCATGCTATATATATATATAGTTCATTGTACTATTAATAATTTGCTATCTGTTTTCAACTTTATGATTAAACCTTTCAACAATCTATCTTTGCTTCACTATTCTTAGAACACCTATCTTACTGTTTGACCACCTTGTCTTCATCCCATAGCCGTAGTAAGTCTCCAGAGTGGGAGCAGTGTAAGCGTAATGATTTTTGACTATGGTATGCGTTTGCTTCGGTAAGGAGGTATGGGTCGAGGAAATAGTTGTTAACAAGAGATTGTTAGAGCCCTTTGTCATATTTGTTGACCCAGATTCAATTTATTAGTTAGTTCGTGTTCAATCTTGCCTCCTGTTTGCCTATCCTTTTGCAGAAAGTGTCTTAGTGCCTTAAGAATAGTATTCAAAATATGAGTAGACTATTCAGATCTAACTCTTCAGCTAGTCATAGGTCAAGCCTTTCTTCTATTCCTGATTTTATCAACCATGAAGAACACAGTTATGATAATTTGAGTCAAGACCTTGGTAATTGGAACATACCTAATGTTTCACCCAAAGAAATTTACAAGTCAACTTTTTCTAATAATTTTAAGTTTGATTATAATGTTAAAACTGTTGAAAATGTTTATGCTATTAATAAAGAACATGAAAATTGCTCTTTATTAACTAATGAAGTTATTAAAAAATATAGACTTAAAGGATATAATTTTATTCACATAGGTCTAATTCAAGTTGTTGTTAAACCCCTAAGCATTAAAGGTATTAATTCTAGCATACTTTTATGTCTGTGTGATGCTAGATATTTAAATTATGTGCCCAGCATCTTAGGCATAATGGAATCTAGTTTGCATAATGGACCTGTCCATTTTAACTGCTTTCCAGATTTTACATTAAGTCTAAGTGACCCACATTTGTTAAAAGCATTAACTTTAAATATCAAAATAGCTGGAGAAATCACCCAAATGATTGAGGGATCTCAGGCTCTTGCTTTGATATTTAGAATTTATTATAAAACTATGAAAACTAATTTAAATGTGAAAGCCTTGAGTAAAAGTCCTAAAGATAAAACTATTCTTATTCAGAGTAACACCAGTTATGCTAATATTCAAGTTCCAAAGACTATCCTTTGGAGAGATATAAATCTCCCGAGGCAATGGATATTAGAAATTGAAATGTCCCAGAGACCAGTTAATAATAACATAATAAATTTAGAAAATATTAAATAATACTTAGATGGAACTGTTCGGATAAGTTTTGATGATTCAAGACTTGGACGATCCTTAGTCATTGAAGATGTCAATAGTACTATAACACCTTCTATCATTAATACTATAGCATCTTCTAGAAAAAAATCCAGAGTTATTAAGTAAAAATACACTTCAAAATATTAAGCTAAAAGGAGTTATCAATGAAGGACAGACTAGTCAGCCCTGCTATAATAATGAAACTGTTAGTTATGATGGAGATAATGAACAACAATTATCACCTACACAGTCTCATTTTGAAGCAATTAACCATCAACTTAGAGTTTTAAGTAAAGAATTTAAACCTAAATGGGAAAGATTAACTAATGATTTTAATTCAAAAGAAAATAAAAATAAAAGACATCAATTTCGAGAAAATCATAATGAAATTGATAGAGAAAAGGTAATTAAAAAATGGAAAAAAATTGTAATAAAAGAAAAGATAAATATTACATTTTATTCATGGTATGAAAGATATTATGGAAAATGTAATGTTATAACAAAAAAAACATGGGTAAAGGAAGATAAAACTAAAGTTTCGTCTAGTCATCCTCCTTTAGAAACAATAATAATAAAAGTTCAAAACTCTTCTGTCACTGCTAGTCCTTTCAAGATTGTTGAATGAACTAATATTAATGAAAAGAAGATTATTGAACAAAATAATTTCACTAACCAATATTTAGCAACTCCAGGAAAATAGTTAGATAAAATTGAAGAAAAATTTGAAGATAAAATTATCAGTCAAGATGATAAAATTGAAAAACCTTTGTTAAACTTACCCCAAAATAGGCAAAGGTCTAGGATTACCTAGTTCTGATAAACAATTAGTTAAAACCTTGGATAAGTTATTTAAAAATCTAGATGCTACTGCTGAGTCTAGTGGATCTAAGTCTTTAACTGTCATTGAAAAATATGATAGCCAAAGCGAAGATAGTAATAGTGAGTCTACCACCACAGGTAATTCAACTATTGAAGAAATTGAAAATCAATTTAAGAAATTAACTTTTTAAAACCCAACTGTTACCAGTCAGACAAAAAAATGGTATTATAAACCAACCCCTCCAGACTTACAGTTTAAAGAAAGGAATTTAGATAATCAATTTTCTGTTTCTGCAAATAAAATTTATGAATGGAACATAGATGGTCTAAGTGAACAAGAATTATTAAATAAATTAAATCACATGTCCATGGTAGCAAATAATTATTTAACCAACTATACTGCTCTAACCCAACCAGACATTGTTGAATTACTTGCTAGTGGTTTTACAAGAATACTTAGGTCTTGATGGGAAAAACACCTAACTGAAGACTCTAGGTTTTACAGGAATACTTAGGTCTAAGTGAACAAGAATTATTAAATAAATTAAATCACATGTCCATGGTAGCAAATAGTTATTTAACCAACTATACTACTCTAACCCAGCCAGACATTGTTGAATTACTTGCTAGTGGTTTTACATGAATACTTAGGTCTTGATGGGAAAAACACCTAACTGAAGACTCTAGGTATAATATTATTCATGTTGTTCAAACTGATTAAGAAGGTAACCTTATATTTAATGAAGACATAGGTTTTGCCCCTTCTGATGGAGTCAACACATTAATTTACATCATAATTAAACATTTTATTGGAACACCTAGTAACATAACTGATAGAATTCATGATCAGTTAAGTAATTTATCTTGCCCGACTTTAAGTGATTTCAGATGGTACAAAGACATGTTTACCTCTAAAGTTATGATGCGTGATGATAGATGTAAGACCCCGAATTTTATGAAATACAAAATTTAATTTTTCTTCATATATATTTTTTTTGAAACAGTAAGTGGTTAAATTAACAAAATTGAAAGTTAAGGATGTTATGTGCAAATTTTATTTTGTCGGACAATATTCGCTTTGTCGGGGAATATTCGTTTGGTCGGGGAATATTCGTGCCGTACGACGGCGCCGAAATAATAAATTATTGGTGGACCCCACAACGGAATATTTGTCAGATATAGAAAACGACAGAAGTAACCTTTTTAAATAAAAATAGTCAACGGAACTGTTAAAATACCGGTGATAAAAGAATAGTAGCATACGGTAGTTTATGGTATTTTCTGTAGCACACGGTACTCTACAGTAACACACGGTATTGCATAGTGTCTCATATTATTGGTCTGATAATTGACACCGTAACTGTTACGCATCATTTCATCGATAATTGTCACTGCATAATATTTTATATTATCAATTCAATAATTGTTGTTACACAGTATTTTGCATTATTGATTTAATAATTGTCATTACACTGTATTTTATATCATTGAGTCAATAATTGTTGTTGCACTGTTTTTAAAATTATTGAACCTAATAATTGTCACAGTAACATATGCACAGTAATTCACATTATTGAATCAATAATTGTCATTACACAGTAACGTATGCTTTATTTTACATTATTGTTATCTCTATTATGATGTTATTTAAACAGTTATATTTCATTAATTTATTGACTTGATATCTAAGAGCTAACTATACTGTATTTATAACAATTAGTCATAATAATTGAATTGATAAAGTTATTTGTTTATAATATAAAGTTAGGTGATTATTAGGTGATATGAAATGAATGGTGTAGATTAAAGTGTGAATTATTGTTGAATAATTGAATTGATTTGTTTATAATATAAAGTTAGGTGATTATTAGGTGATATGAAATGAATGGTGTAGATTAAAGTGTGAATTATTGTTGAATAATTAAATTGATTTGTTTATAATATAAAGTTAGGTGATTATTAGGTGATATGAAATGAATGGTGTAGATTAAAGATAATATAATATTTGAAATGGATGGTGTAGATTAAAAGATGATCTTTAAATGAATGGTTTAGATTAAATGAATGATAAGATTTTTGGCTATAAATAGAAGCCTTAACTTAAGGATTTTTCATAAACTTTCTTACTTGTTCTTTCTTTCTCTCTCTAAATACTTCTTGTGAAAGTTCTCTCTAAGTGTGCTTAAGTCATCTTGAGTATTTGTGAAGATCTATAAGTATACGTGTACTGTTCAAGTTAATCAACCTCATTTAAATCAATATTCAGTCACGTGTTGAGGTAAGGGATACCATCTTTTTCATCTTCCATTATTCAAACGTACTATGGTAAGGGATTATCATTATTTGATTCTCGATAATAATATTGTTTCTTCCTTACTCATAAGACGTGCCTTTTATTTCCATGTATTAAATTGTGGGAATAACCTTACGGAGCGGATTGCCGCCTGTTGGTGAATAACCTTTCGTATTCATTCATTATTAATCTCTGAGAATAACCTTACGGAGCGGATTGCCGCCTGTTTGGTGAATAACTCTTTGTACTCAAATTCTATTAAATTGTGGGAATAACCTTACGGAGCGGATTGCCGCCTGTTGGTGAATAACCCTTTGTATTAATTTCCTTCACCTTTTGTTAATCAAACCTGCTACGGTAAGGGATATTATTTTCTTTCATACTCCTAAATCGAAATTTATTATGGAACTATTGCTTCTATAATTCCTGAAAATATTATATGTTCCATAATAGTTGAACTTCATTATTTCAACTGAACCTTCCTATTTACGTGAACCTTTCTATTGAATTGTAACCGTTATTCTGAACTGTGGATCTTGAATATCATTTTTAAATTTCACTCCACATCATGTTGACAATTTGGACATTATTTGAATCTGTACAAAGTAAACTTCCGATATTTATTGTTATCCTATTTCTCCTGTTCATAATTTATATCATTCTAATCATCCAAAAATCAAGCTGTTGTGAATATCTGTGGCCGGGGGCACAGATGTGATATATTTGTTGAACAGATGATAGGTTAAAGGCGATATAATAGGTTAAAGGCGATACATCTGTTCGGTGTCTTTTATGGCACGTGGTGAATGTTCTCTTTGGCCCGTAGTGCAAAGATGAACTGTTGTTTGGTATGATTATGACCAAAGGCTGAATCTGGTATAATCATGACCGTTGGTGCTATATTGAATATCTTTGGCCCGTAGTGCAAAGATGAACTGTTGATGTGCATGATTATGATCAGGAACTGTGAATTTGTATTATCTTGACTAATGATATTTCAGATGATAAAAGTTGATGATGTTTTTCCTAAAAAGAGAACCGAGTGGACATTATAGTCTGCATTATTCTTCTAATAGATTACTCATTCCGCTGCTATTATTGATCTGAACGTTGTTTAAGAATTTAACTGCAGTTTTTGATATAAACCTTGTAGTCTATTGTATTCTATCAAGAACTCAACTGTTGAAGACTAATGATAATTTATTCGTCATTATCTTAGTCATGATATTCTTTACTGGGCTATTTGAGCTCACCCTTTCTTTTGTTCCATTGTTTTTCAACAGGAGATGAAAACATAACAGGGTTTAGCCGGGGAATGGAGTGAGGGTCCGAGGAATAGTTATCATAGTTTTCACGTTTTGTAAAATAGTGTGGCAATAATAGTGAAGACTTAGTTGTGTATTATTATACACTGTATTGTTGTACGTTGTGCTTTGTTGTAATAATTTTGTTGTAGTATTTTGACGACTCAAGTTTGGGCTGTGTGGGCCCAGATTTGGGGGCGTCACAGTTGGCATCAGAGCTTAGGGATATGGTCTTTAATGGAGATCTGGGGTAGAACTAGGAGGGGAGAGACGAATAGAATCAGTCACTAGTGTGTCCTACCTAAAATAGATTTTATTATCTAATGAGTCGATTTGAATGTAGGAACATGAAGTGATGAGTCAGTTTATTTGAACTAACATTTATTTTGTGACCACAGTTTAGTATGGCATCTGGAAATCAAGAGGTTAACTATGGAATGCCTGAAGCAAATGTAGCCGAGAATCAAGAGGCCCCAAACAATCCTCCTGCCAACTCAGGAAATAATGTTCCTGATAACATGATGAACGATGGATTCTTTAGGAATTTCATGCAGTTCATACAGAATCAAGGAAGAGGAAATCCAGTCAATAATAACGGTAGAAACGCTGGCAATTTGAGGATGGTCACTGTTAAGCAATTTAAAGAATTAGGACCACCTGAATTCCACGGGAAGCCTGACCCACTCAAAGCGGAGGCATGGCTAAAGCAGACGACAAAAATACTTGATGTCTTACAATGCGCTGATGATCAGAAGGTGCCATTTGCCACTTTTATGTTACGAGGTGAGGCGGACCATTGGTGGGAAGCGGTAAAACGTATCCAACCTTCAGCACTCGAAATGTCTTGGACAGAATTCGAAGAACTGTTTAACGAGAAGTATTTCCCAGAAAGCATCCGCCATATGAAAGAGGTGGAATTCATTAAGCTGGAGCAGGGAAACATGACAGTCTCCCAATATGAAGCCAAGTTTGCCGAGTTATCTCGCTTTGCCACCCATCTTGTGGATGACGAAGCACGAATGAGTCGGATGTTCCTAAGAGGTTTGAGATTCAAAATTCGTCAACAACTTAGCTCTTATAAATTTAGTTTGTATTCAGATGTTGTAGATAGGGCTCAAAGGGTGGAGCAAACAGATGAAACATTGCAGCCAAGAGTTAATGATCAGCATAGAGAAAGGAGTGACAACAACCATAGGAACGAGAACCATCGAGGAGGTAACCAACACTTCGGTGGTAATTCCATACCAAATAACAGAAGAGGAGAATCTAGTGGGAATAATTTCAAAAGAAAGAGATTCCATAATAATTATGGAAGGGCACCAGCACCAGTACCAACACCAGCACCGACCCCAGTTTCAAGGGGAGAAGATCGACCACCAGTGAGATGCTATAGGTGTGGTCAGGAAGGTCACATCAGCCCAAACTGTACACTGCAGTCCAAAAAGTGCTACAGTTGTGGGAAAGATGGTCATCTTGCGCGGTTCTGTCCTGCCACAAAATCAAGTCCAGCTGCAATGATGATACCAAAAGCTAGCGCGGATAAGGGAAAATCTGTAGTTCAAGGGAGAGCTTTTGTTGTGACATCCCAAATGGCGCGAAACTCGAACGAGGTGATAACCGGTAAGCTATTCATAAATTCTCGTGAAGTCTACGCTTTGTTAGATACTGGCTCTACCCATTCTTTTATCTCACCTGCATGTGCTCAGCGTTTAAACTTAACTCCTGAAAACTTGGACTTTGACTTATCAGTTGAAACCCCATTAGGAGAAATGACCATTACATCTACTGTCTATAAATCTTGCCTAGTTCAAATCAACAGCCTCACATTACCTGTTGACCTTATTTCTTTGGAGATGCGTGAATTTGATGTGATTTTAGGAATTGATTGGTTGACTACCCATCATGCTAAAATTGATTGTTTTCATAAGATTATTAGTTTTCATATTCCTAATCAACCTGTCATGCAAATTCAAGCAACTAAACCATTGAAATCTATAACTGTTATTTCTAGCCATAAAGCCATTCGTTTATTGAAAAACGGATGTCAAGCCTTTTTAGCTCATGTCACTGATTTGAACAAAAATACGTCAAACTTGAATGATATTCCCATTGTTAATGAGTTTCCTGATGTTTTTCCTGAAGAACTTCCTGGCTTACCCCCAAACCGTGAAATTGATTTTTATATTGATCTTGAACCCGGTACCAAGCCCATTTCCAAAGCTCCCTACCGAATGGCTCCCATTGAACTTCAAGAGTTAAAAGCCCAACTACAGGAATTGTTGGATACCGGTTTCATTCGTCCGAGTGCATCACCTTGGGGTGCTCCTATTCTATTTGTGAAGAAGAAAGATGGGAGTATGAGATTGTGCATTGACTACCGAGAATTGAACCATGTCACCATCAAGAACAGGTACCCGTTACCTCGGATTGATGACATGTTTGATCAATTGCAAGGCACTCAACATTTCTCAAAGATTGATCTCCGTTCTGGATATCATCAGTTAAAGGTTAAAGTTGAGGACATTCCAAAGACTGCTTTCAGAACTCGTTATGGGCATTATGAGTTCTTAGTCATGCCTTTTGGACTAACTAATGCTCCTGCAGCTTTCATGGACATGATGAACCGGATATTCAAGGAACATTTGGATCATTTTGTGGTTGTCTTTATTGATGACATCCTCATATACTCCAAGAGTCACGAGGATCATGAACAACACCTGAGATTGATACTACAAAAGCTCCGTGAAAACAAATTATATGCCAAGTTGAAGAAATGTGAGTTCTGGCTTGAGGAGGTCGCGTTTCTTGGGCATGTGATTTCTAGTCAAGGAATATCAGTCGATCCTGCGAAGATTGAAACGGTACTAAATTGGGAACAACCCAAAACAGTAACCGAAGTCCGAAGTTTTCTGGGTCTAGCTGGTTATTATCGGAGATTCGTAGAAGGATTTTCTCGAATCGCCACTCCATTAACGCAGCTTACTCGGAAAAGCACAAAATTCATATGGAGCGAGGAATGCGAGAAAAGTTTCCAAGAACTCAAGAAGAGACTGGTTTCAGCTCCTGTTCTGACCATACCATCAGGATCAGGAGAATTTGTTATCTACAGCGATGCTTCTGGCAAAGGTCTAGGCTGTGTCCTTATGCAACATGGAAAGGTTATAGCCTACGCCTCTCGACAACTCAAAGATTATGAGAAAAATTATCCTACTCATGATCTAGAGTTGGCAGCAGTCGTTTTCGCGTTGAAGATCTGGAGACACTACTTGTACGGAGAAAAAGTGGATATCTATACGGATCATAAAAGTCTCAAGTATTTCTTCACCCAGAAGGAACTCAACATGCGACAACGACGTTGGCTTGAGCTGTTAAAGGATTATGATCACACAATCCAGTATCACCCGGGAAAGGCGAACGTTGTAGCTGACGCTTTGAGCAGAAAATCTTATGCAAGTACAAGTGCACTGCTGACAACACAAAAGTGTATTTTGTACGACTTGCAAAAGATGGAGATAGAGCTAAAGACACCAGGGACCCACTCGAAGATTGCTCACGTGCGAGTAGAACCAACTTTAATCGATAAAATTAAAGCTGCTCAAGCTACCGATCCGGAACTGATAAACATGATAAAGAAAGTACAAGAAGGTGCCATTCCCGAAGCAAGAATCGACGAGAAAGGAATACTTCGAGTCAACTCTCGACTCTGTGTTCCTAACGATCCTGAATTAAAGCATAAAATCATGATGGAGGCACACAACACGCCGTTTGTAATCCACCCAGGAGGTACCAAGATGTATCGAGATCTTCGACATACATTTTGGTGGAACAATATGAAAAGAGAGATTGCGGAGTTTATCTCAAGGTGCCTAACTTGTCAACGTGTCAAGGCAGAACATCAAGTTCCTAAAGGTCCATTACAATCACTTGAAGTTCCCGAATGGAAGTGGGAACACATCAATATGGACTTCGTGACGGGTCTTCCAAAAGTTTCTCAAGGCTTAGATGCAATTTGGGTGATCGTAGATAGATTGACCAAATCTGCTCATTTCTTGCCTATACGAGAAAACTTTTCACTTGAACGTCTTGCCGGTATGTACATAAATGAGATCGTGAGATTGCATGGCATGCCAGTTTCCATAGTTTCTGATCGAGATCCTAGATTCACTTCACGCTTTTGGATCAGTCTACAAAAAGCTATGGGCACTGAACTACGTTTTAGTTCTGCATACCATCCTCAAACGGACGGACAATCGGAAAGGACGATCCAGACCCTCGAAGATCTTTTGAGACTTTGTGTATTAGACTTCAAAGGAAGTTGGGATAAGTACTTGCCGTTGGTGGAATTTTCTTACAACAACAGTTACCAAGCAAGCATAGGCATGGCTCCATTCGAGGCATTGTATGGAAGGAAGTGTCGCTCTCCAATATGTTGGAATGAGGTAGGAGAAGCAAAATTGTTGGGACCCGAGTTGGTACGCTTGACGACCGAAAAGATCCAAATGACCCGACAACGAATACAGACCGCACAAGAACGACAAAAGAGTTATGCTGATCTTCATCGGAGAGACGAAAGTTTCAACGTCGGAGATCATGTATTCTTACGTGTTTCTCCATGGAAAGGGGTTACGAGATTCGGAAAGAGAAGAAAGCTCAACCCTCGATTTATTGGCCCATTTGAAATCCTCGATCGAATAGGAACCGTAGCCTACAGACTAGCCCTACCACCAAGTATGTCTCGCATCCATAACGTTTTTCACATATCTATGTTACGTAAATATGTGAAGGACCCAAACCACGTCATTGAGTTAGAACCAGACGTTATAGCAGAGGATTTAACATACGAGGAGGTACCTGTTAAGATCCTGGATAAGAAGGAGCAGATCCTACGCTCAAAGGTTATACCTCAAGTTAAGGTTTTATGGAGGAACCAAGATACTGAGGAAATGACCTGGGAGCTAGAATCTGAGATGAAATCTAAGTATCCTTACCTCTTCGATATGTCAGGTACGTCAATTTCGAGGACGAAATTTCATAAGGAGGGGAGGTTGTAAGACCCCGAATTTTATGAAATACAAAATTTAATTTTTCTTCATATATATTTTTTTTGAAACAGTAAGTGGTTAAATTAACAAAATTGAAAGTTAAGGATGTTATGTGCAAATTTTATTTTGTCGGACAATATTCGCTTTGTCGGGGAATATTCGTTTGGTCGGGGAATATTCGTGCCGTACGACGGCGCCGAAATAATAAATTATTGGTGGACCCCACAATGGAATATTTGTCGGATATAGAAAACGACAAAAGTAACCTTTTTAAATAAAAATAGTCAACGGAACTGTTAAAATACCGGTGATAAAAGAATAGTAGCATACGGTAGTTTATGGTATTTTCTGTAGCACACGGTACTCTACAGTAACACACGGTATTGCATAGTGTCTCATATTATTGGTCTGATAATTGACACCGTAACTGTTACGCATCATTTCATCGATAATTGTCACTGCATAATATTTTATATTATCAATTCAATAATTGTTGTTACACAGTATTTTGCATTATTGATTTAATAATTGTCATTACACTGTATTTTATATCATTGAGTCAATAATTGTTGTTGCACTGTTTTTAAAATTATTGAACCTAATAATTGTCACAGTAACATATGCACAGTAATTCACATTATTGAATCAATAATTGTCATTACACAGTAACGTATGCTTTATTTTACATTATTGTTATCTCTATTATGATGTTATTTAAACAGTTGTATTTCATTAATTTATTGACTTGATATCTAAGAGCTAACTATACTGTATTTATAACAATTAGTCATAATAATTGAATTGATAAAGTTATTTGTTTATAATATAAAGTTAGGTGATTATTAGGTGATATGAAATGAATGGTGTAGATTAAAGTGTGAATTATTGTTGAATAATTGAATTGATTTGTTTATAACATAAAGTTAGGTGATTATTAGGTGATATGAAATGAATGGTGTAGATTAAAGTGTGAATTATTGTTGAATAATTAAATTGATTTGTTTATAATATAAAGTTAGGTGATTATTAGGTGATATGAAATGAATGGTGTAGATTAAAGATAATATAATATTTGAAATGGATGGTGTAGATTAAAAGATGATCTTTAAATGAATGGTTTAGATTAAATGAATGATAAGATTTTTGGCTATAAATAGAAGCCTTAACTTAAGGATTTTTCATAAACTTCCTTACTTGTTCTTTCTTTCTCTCTCTAAATACTTCTTGTGAAAGTTCTCTCTAAGTGTGCTTAAGTCATCTTGAGTATTTGTGAAGATCTATAAGTATACGTGTACTGTTCAAGTTAATCAACCTCATTTAAATCAATATCCAGTCACGTGTTGAGGTAAGGGATACCATCTTTTTCATCTTCCATTATTCAAACGTACTATGGTAAGGGATTATCATTATTTGATTCTCGATAATAATATTGTTTCTTCCTTACTCATAAGACGTGCCTTTTATTTCCATGTATTAAATTGTGGGAATAACCTTACGGAGCGGATTGCCGCCTGTTGGTGAATAACATTTCGTATTCATTCATTATTAATCTCTGAGAATAACCTTACGGAGCGGATTGCCGCCTGTTTGGTGAATAACTCTTTGTACTCAAATTCTATTAAATTGTGGGAATAACCTTACGGAGCGGATTGCCGCCTGTTGGTGAATAACCCTTTGTATTAATTTCCTTCACCTTTTGTTAATCAAACCTGCTACGGTAAGGGATATTATTTTCTTTCATACTCCTAAATCGAAATTTATTATGGAACTATTGCTTCTATAATTCCTGAAAATATTATATGTTCCATAATAGTTGAACTTCATTATTTCAACTGAACCTTCCTATTTACGTGAACCTTTCTATTGAATTGTAACCGTTATTCTGAACTGTGGATCTTGAATATCATTTTTAAATTTCACTCCACATCATGTTGACAATTTGGACATTATTTGAATCTGTACAAAGTAAACTTCCGATACTTATTGTTATCCTATTTCTCCTGTTCATAATTTATATCATTCTAATCATCCAAAAATCAAGCTGTTGTGAATATCTGTGGCCGGGGGCACAGATGTGATATATTTGTTGAACAGATGATAGGTTAAAGGCGATATAATAGGTTAAAGGCGATACATCTGTTCGGTGTCTTTTATGGCACGTGGTGAATGTTCTCTTTGGCCCGTAGTGCAAAGATGAACTGTTGTTTGGTATGATTATGACCAAAGGCTGAATCTGGTATAATCATGACCGTTGGTGCTATATTGAATATCTTTGGCCCGTAGTGCAAAGATGAACTGTTGATGTGCATGATTATGATCAGGAACTGTGAATTTGTATTATCTTGACTAATGATATTTCAGATGATAAAAGTTGATGATGTTTTTCCTAAAAAGAGAACCGAGTGGACATTATAGTCTGCATTATTCTTCTAATAGATTACTCATTCCGCTGCTATTATTGATCTGAACGTTGTTTAAGAATTTAACTGCAGTTTTTGATATAAACCTTGTAGTCTATTGTATTCTATCAAGAACTCAACTGTTGAAGACTAATGATAATTTATTCGTCATTATCTTAGTCATGATATTCTTTACTGGGCTATTTGAGCTCACCCTTTCTTTTGTTCCATTGTTTTTCAACAGGAGATGAAAACATAACAGGGTCTAGCCGGGGAATGGAGTGAGGGTCCGAGGAATAGTTATCATAGTCTTCACGTTTTGTAAAATAGTGTGGCAATAATAGTGAAGACTTAGTTGTGTATTATTATACACTGTATTGTTGTACGTTGTGCTTTGTTGTAATAATTTTGTTGTAGTATTTTGACGACTCAAGTTTGGGCTGTGTGGGCCCAGATTTGGGGGCATCACAATTGAAACAAGCCCTTTTGGAAAGAAAAATTTGTTAATGGATTACCTAATTTATTTGCCCATAAAATCCGTGAAGAATTAAGTAAAAATTTAGGTTTTATAGATTATGATAATTTAATCTATAGTGATATAATTAGTCAAATACAAAAAACAGGACTTAAAATGTGTATTGTTTTTAAAATTAGCAAACAAGCCAATAAAGATAAAAACAAAGCTAAAAATGAGTTAGACTCTTTCTGTGAACAATATGGTCTGCCCCCTATTGCTCCTTCTAAAAAGAAAAGTCACCATAAAAAAGATAAAAAAATATAAATTTAGAAAACATAAATACATTAACAAAGAAAGTTATTATAAAAAATCTCCTAAAAATACAAGTTATAAAAAAACCCTATAAAAAGAAAACTTATAAAAAATTTGATAAAAGTAATTTGTCATAATTGTGGTAAATATGGACATTATAAAAATGAATGCAAAGTAAAAGAAAAATTAAAACAATTAAAAATATCTGAAGAAGATAGTAACCAGATAATTGAGTTAATGAGAATAGAAAATGATTCTAGTAATAATGAACATGAAGATTATTATTCTCAGTCTTCCAGTGAAACTAATAATTCAACTTCTGGTAATGAAAGTCCTAAAATAAATTTAGGATGCACTGATACTTGCTGTAATAAATCCTTAAACGTTTTAAGTAAACAAGAAGAAGAACAAGGCTTACTAATTGATCTAATTATTAAAATTTCTGATCCTCAATTAAAAATACAATATACTAAACAATTGAAAGATCTTTTTAATAAAGATACCCCGGCTAATAAAATTAATAAATTAAAAGAAAAACCTGTTTTCATCCTTAATAAGACTTTAGAAAGATTTAAAAGTCCAGTAAGAGAAATAACTTTACCTGAATTAAACCAAGAAGTTAATAATTTAAAACGAAAAATTTCTAAATTAAAGTATGAAATTCCTGAGTTAAGAAATGAAATTAATAAACTAAAAGAAAAGGATACATTGTTAGTTAATAGCTCCTCTGATAGTGAAGATAATGAAGAAGCTGAAACTTCTAAAGTTAATAACCCAGATAGTGATAATGAAACCCTTAATCAACAAGGATTATCTTTAAGAATATTAAAATCTCTTACCATTCAAAAATGGTACATTAAAGTCACTATAATTATTAACAAAACTTTCACTTTAGAAATCTCAGCCTTAGTTGATACTCGTGCTGGCTTGAATTGCATTCAAGAAGGTCTTATCCCGACTAGGAATTATGTGAAAACTACTGAAAGAATGACATCTGCTAATGAAAGTAGAATGGATATAAATTATAAATTACCTAAAGCTCATATCTGTCAAAATAATGTTTGTTTTGAAACATCTTTTGTTCTAATACGAAACATGACAGATAAGATTATTTTAGGATTACCATTTATATATTTATTGTACCCTTTTATTACAAATACAGATGGTTTAACTAGTAAACATTTAGGGCAAGAAGTAACATTTCTGTTTATTAATAAACCTAAAAGCAAAGATTTAAGGATAATTCAAGATAAGTCAATTTCCAAAAATTTGAATATCTTAAATAATAAGACAAATCATTTAAAATACCTAAAAGATGAAATTAGGTACAAGAAAGTTGAAGAACGTTTAAAAAATAATAAGTTACAAGAACAAATAAAATATTTTACAAAAGTTTTAACTGATTTTGTTTGTTCTGATCTTCCCCATGCTTTCTGGCACAGGAAGAAACATATTGTTAAACTACCTTATGCTAAGGAATTTAAAGAACATTTAATTCCTACTAAGGCTAGACCTATTCAAATGAACCATGAACAAATGGAACATTGTAAAAAAGAAATTAATGATTTATTAAAAAAAGGGATTAATTAGAAAGAGTAAATCCCCTTGGTCATGTCCTGCTTTCTATGTTAATAAGAATTCTAAAATAGAAAGAGGAGTCCCCAGGTTAGTCATAAATTATAAACCTCTTAATAAAGTTCTTGAATGGATTCGGTATCCATTACCTAATAAAAAGGATTTGATTAAAAGGCTAAGTCAAGCTGTCGTTTTTAGTAAATTTGACCTTAAGAGTGGATTCTGGCAAATCCAAATTAATGAGAAAGATCGTTACAAAACCGCTTTCAATACTCCTTTTGGTCATTATGAATGGAATGTCATGCCTTTCGGTCTTAAGAATGCCCCTAGTGAATTTCAGAATATTATGAATGATGTTCTAAACCCTTTCAGTCATTTTGCTATTGTTTACATTGATGATGTCCTTATCTTTTCCAATTCTATTGAGGAGCATTGGAAACATTTGAATTCATTTTTCCAGACAGTCAAAATCAATGGTTTAGTCATATCTTCTACAAAGTTCAGTTTGTTCCAAACAAAAGTCAAATTTCTTGGTTATCATATTCAATATGGAACTATTCAGCCTGTTATTCGTGCTATTCAATTTGTTGATAAATTTTCTGATAAAATCCTTAATCAAACTCAACTTCAGAGATTTTTAGGATCTCTTAATTACATTGGTGAATTCTATAAAGATCTGAGAAAATAGTGTAAACCCCTATTTGAAAGATTACAGTCAAATCCTCCTCCTTGGACTAACGTTCATACTTCCATAGTCCAAAACATTAAAAAACATGTCAAGACTTTACCTTGTCTTGGCATCGCCAATCATAATGCATTCAAAATTATTGAAACTGATGCATCCGATATTGGATTTGGTGGTATTCTCAAACAAAAGTTAACCCCTACTTCTCCTAAGCAAATTGTATCTTTCTATTCTCATGCTTGTGATTCTACTCAACTCAATTACTCTACTATTAAAAAGGAAATTTTGTCATTAGTTTTATGTATTAATAAATTTCAAAGTGATTTATTAAATCAAAAGTTTTTAGTCTGATTGGATTGCAAATCAGCAAAATATGTTTTAAAAAAAGATGTTGAAAATATTGCCTCTAAACAGATTTTTGCTAGATGGCAAGCCTTATTAAGTATTTTTGAATTTCATATTAAATATATTAAAGGAAGTAATAATTCTATCCCTGATTTCCTAACTAGAGAATTTCTCAATTCAGGAATCAAACCTATATCTCCTTCCCAATGAGTGTGCGAGGTAGTGCATCTTCCAGCCGTGGTGGCAAAAGTAAAACTGCAGTAAGTTCTTCTTCCCTTTCTCCAGTAACAGGGACAATAGTTCCTCACCCAAGTTATCCTCCTCAGTTACCTTCAACCAAATTCCAGGTTTTAGGTCAAATTCCTAAACCTTACAGTTCAGCCTTAACCAGTCAACCTAAACCTTTAGACCCCTTCGAAAGCCAAGTTCAACCAACCATTCTGTCTTACCCTAAAGCTGAATATAATCCCAGCTATAAAGTTAACCTGTTTTATGTTGAACCCTCAATAAACCCTAAAAATGACCCTATTAAACTCGCCACCTAATTTTTTCCCCCTGGATGGCATTCTGTCCCTTTTGCTCCCCATAAGTCATTAACCTTTAATAAAGATATTCTTCTCCAAACTGTATCAGTTGCAATTAACCCTATTTATGCTCGAGATGATTCAACCAAAGTTCTTTACCATTCTCTTTATATTAAACAAATTTCTCCACCTTGGGGAAAGCATCTCTCTGATCTTTGTCCTCTTACTAATCCTAGTAACCCTGCGATTACTA